>CM066580.1:3505000-4105000 GCA_033816785.1 Picus viridis
AACCCCTGAGGCAGGCCTTGTGCTGACACCAAATAACCTTTCAGTTTCCATAGAGTTTCTTGTGTGGGATGAGTGAAAACACTTTAAGCTAGAAACAGACCCCCATCCACTCTGGGAAATAAAAAGTTAGGAACCAATTCCAACTCCTTCTCCTGAAGGTGACCCTTAGCCCTCCCAGCTGAGATAACAATGCTGATATTTATGGATGGGCTGTTCGTGCCTCTGGGCACACAGCAGAAAGAAATAACAGCTCAAATCTAACTTGGTGGACACCTAACAGAGCTGGGAAATGAGTAAGATCAATAAAATCTGGCAATAATTAACCATCCCAAACAGTCACACCTTCAGCTAGACAGACATGGTCTGCAGGCTTGAGGGGATGAGCAGGGAACTCACAGAACCACAGAATTTCAGAGCTGGAAGGGACCTCAAAAGCTCATCCAGTCCAACCCCCCTGCCAGAGCAGAAGCACCTAGAGCAGCTCACACAGGAACACATCCAGGTGGGGTTAGAATATCTCCAGAGAGGGAGACTCCACAGCCCCCCTGGGCAGCCTGCTCCAGGGCTCTGGCACCCTCACAGGGACAAAATGCTTCCTCCTGTTTCCATGGCACTTCCTCTGCCTCAGCTTCCACCCCTGCCCCTTGTGCTGGCATTGGGCAGCCCCCAGCAGAGCCTGGCTCCAGCTGCCGGGCACTCACCCTGCACAGCTTCATCCCCAGCAATGAGCTCATCTCTCAGGCTCCTCAAGCTAAAGAGCCCTCAGCTCCCTCAGTCTCTCCTCGTATGGAAGATGTTCCATTCCCTTGATCACCCTCACAGAAGTTGTTCCTTAGGTTCTTTCAGCAGCACTCCACAGTTTTCAAGCCTGCTTGAGTGTGGGGAATATGTTGTGTGTAGAAACTGTGCTTGCTCACTGGCTCATGGTCTTCTCACACTGAATCTGGGTAACTGTGCACATCTGTGTGAGAAACCAGAATCACAGAATGGCCCAGGCCTGTCACTGCCCAGGGAGGTGGTGGAGTTGCCATCATTGGAGGTGTTTGGGAGGAGACTTGATGGGGTGCTTGGTGCCATGGGTTAGTTGATTAGGTGGTGTTGGGTGATAGGTTGGACACAATCTTGAAGGTCTCTTCCAGCCTGGTCTATGCTATGCTATGCTATGCTATGCTATGCTATGCTATGCTATGCTATGCTATGCTATGCTATGCTATGCTATGCTATGCTATTCTAACATCATCACTCAGTGGTCACACCATGGTCAGGCTGGAATCACAGAATGGTAGGGATTGGAAGGGACCTCTGGAGATCACTGAGTTCAACCTCCCTGCCCAGGCAGCTTCACCTAAAGAAGATTACACAGGGACATGGCCAGGTGGGTTTTGAATGTCACCAGAGATGGAGACTCCACCACCTCTCTGGGCAGCCTGCTCCAGGGCTCCACCACCCTTAAAGAATTTCCTCCTCATGTTTAGATGGAACTTCTTGAGCTCAAGTTTGTGTCTTGTCATGAGGGTCACAAGTAACAGTACTGTTAAGGAGGCTTTTTTGTTGGGGACAGAAGCAATGAGATTTGTTCTGCAGCCAAGAAGAGCCAGAGGTCACCTTCTGGGCCTGCTCTGGGTGATGAATCATAGATTCACAGACACAAGCACTGCTCTGTGTGCTCAGAAAAACCACAGAATGGGCTGGGGTTGGAAGGGACCTCCAAAAGTCAGCCAGTCCAACCTCCCTGCAGCCAGCAGGGACATCCCCAACCAGATCAGTTTGCCCTCTGGAGTCATTCCAAACCTATCTGAATGAGATCCTCTGCAACCTGCTCTAGATGATTAGGATGGAGGTTGGACTAGTTGATCTCCAGAGGTCCCTTCCAAACCCTAACATTCTGTGACCCTGGGATTTTTTTTCAGCAGCATGAGCAGCCTGGAATAAACCAAAGCCAAGTCACCCACAAATGACAGACATCAGCAAAGATCTGCAAGTGAAAGCTGTGGAACTGTACCAAAAATCATAGAATTCTTAGGGATGGAAGGGACCTCAAGGGTCAACCAGTTCCAACCCCCTGCCATGGCCAGGGACACCTCACACTACAGCAGGTTGCTCACAGCCACATCCAGCCTGGCTGCAAACACCTCCAGGCAGGAGGCTTCCACCACCTCCCTGGGCAACCTGTGCCAGGCTCTCACCACCCTCCTGGGGAACAACTTCTTCCTAATATCCAATCTCAATCTACCCACTTCTAGTTGTGCTCCATTCCCCCCAGTCCTATCACTCCCTGACACCCTCAAAAGTCCCTCCCCAGCTTTCTTGGAGCCCCTTTCAGATCCTGGAAGGCCACAATTAGGTCTCCTCGGAGCCTTCTCTTCTCCAGACTGCACAACCCTAACTAGAAAGACAGGTTGCCTTTTTATTTCCCAGGAATATAAACTGAATCACAAGTTGGAAAAGCCCTCTAGGATCATGGAGCCAACCATCAACCCAGCACCACCATGGCCATTACACCATGTCCCAGAGTGCCACGGCCACAGGTTTCAGAGAATCAACCAGGTTGGAAAAGACCTCAGAGATCATCAAGTCCAACCTGTCACCCAACATCTCCTGACAACTAAACCATGGCTCCAAGTGCCACATCCAATCCCCTCTTGAACACCTCCCTGGGCAGCACATCCCAATGCAAATTATTCTTTCTGGGAAGAACTTTCTCCTCACCCCCAGCCTAAACCTCCCCTGGCACAGCTTGAGACTCTGCCTGGGAGAAGAGACCAACCCCCACCCCAACCTCCCTTTAGGTAGATGTAGAGAGCAAGAAGGTCTCCCCTGAGCCTCCTCTTCTCCAGGCTAAGCAACCCCAGCTCCCTCAGCCTCTCCTCACAGGGCTGTGCTCCAGACCCCTCCCCAGCCTTGTTGCCCTTCTCTGGACACCTTCCAGCATCTCAACATCTTTCCTAAACTGAGGAACCCAGAACTGGACACAGGACTCAAGCTGTGGCCTAACCAGTGCTGAGCACAGGGCACCATGACCTCCCTGCTCCTGCTGGCCACACTCTTCCTGATGCAGGCCAGGATGCCATTGGCCTTCTTGGCCCCCTAGCCACACTGCAGGCTCATGTTCAGCCTGCTATCAACCAGTACCCCCAGGTCCCTCTCTGCCTGGCTGCCCTCCAGCCACTCTGACCCCAGCCTGTAGCACTGCCTGGGGTTGTTGTGGCCAAATTGCAGCACCCAGCACTTGGACTTGTTCAATGACATTATTTAACAAGTCCAACTTCAAGAAGGCTGGGCACACTGCAGGCTCTTGTTCAGCTGCTGTCAACCACCTCCAGGGATGATGACTCCACCACCTCCCTGGGCAGACTGTTCCAGTGCCACAATTAGGTCTCCTCAGAGCCTTCTCTTCTCCAGACTGAACATGAAAAATGAGTCTACCCACATCCACCACATCCCCAACGCAACACCCTGGGAGGAAGCCATCAGATGGGCACATGGGGAATCCAGTTCCCAGCTCTGAGCACTGCAAGCACTCGAGCAGATGCTCTTTTCTCCCGAAGATCCTGCAAGTTCCAAAACCTTTATAAGCTCCTGTTGGCCTGAGCTTGGCAAATAAGGAGATTTTCCCTCCTCCCCAGCCTGGGATTCCCCACTTGCTTCTCAAATCTGAAGCCCACACCTGAGAAACACAACTCTGAGTCATCCAGAGCGACTGTTCCTTCCACTTCTCCTACTCTTGGGTGTTCAAGATGCATTCTAGACATGGAGAAGAGCACAAAACTGTGGTAAGCCAAGGAAACAAGTGTGATGGTGAGCTCTCACCCCCAGATCCCAAATGCAAGTGACCTCTGCAGCTACTTTCCCACTTACCACAGACTGCAGACTCCCCACAGTCACAGCTAGGTCCATAACTCATTTTCACCAATCACTCCCCATTCTCTCATGCTTTTAGTCTCCATTCCCCCTTTCTTATCAAACAGCATTGTAAGAGGATGTGATATTTCTCAGACCCCAACATTTACACCATTTAGAATCACAGAGACATTAAGACTGGGAAAGACCTCAAAGATCATCAAGCCCAACCATTAACCCAACACCTCCATGGCCACTCAGCCAACACAGCTCCTGTGAGGAGTGGCTGAAGGAGCTGGGGTTGTTCAGACTGGAGAAGAGGAGGCTCAGGGGGGACCTTCTTGCTCTCTACAACTCCATGAAAGGAAGTTGGAGTGAAGTGAGGGTTGGTTTCTTCTGTCAGGTAACAAGTGACAGGACAAGAAATGGCCTCAGAGTTGCACCAGAGAAGGCTTTGGTTGGATATCAAGGAAAGAGTCTTCACTGAAAAGGCCCTTAGGCACTGGAGGAGGCTGCTCAAGGAGGTGGTGGAGTCACCATCCCTGGAAGTGTTTAAAAGACACTTGGATGAGGTGCTGAGGAATGTGGTCTAACAGTTGTGTACATGGAGATGTTGGGTAATGGTTGGACTTCGTGATCTTGAGGTCTTTCCCAACTAGTCTCACAGTACATTAGGGGTTGGAAGGGACCTCCAGAGATCACCAAGTCCAACCCCCCTGCCAGAGCAGGGTCACTTAGGGTACTCTGCACAGGAATGCATCCAGAGGGGTTTGGAAAGTCTCCAGAGAAGGAGACTCCAGGACCCCCTAGGCAGCCTGCTCCAGGGCTGTGTCACCCTCACTGTAAAGAAGTTTCTCCTCATGTTGAGCTGAAACCTTCTCTGTTCAAGTTTGTACCCATTGGTCCTTGTCTTATTGCTGTGCACCACCCAAAAGAGCTTGGCCCCCTCCACTTGACACCCACCCCTCAGATATTGATAGACATTGATCAGATCCCCTTTCAGCCTTCTCTTCTCCAGACTAAACAGCCCCAGGGCTCTCAGCCTCTCTTCACAGGGGAGATGCTCAAGTCCCCTAAGCATCCTTGTGGCTCTCTGTTGGACTCTCTCCAGCAGGTCTCTGTCTCTCTTGAACTGGGGAGCCCCAAACTCCTCACAGTATTATAGAATCATAGAATCATAGTATCAGTCAGGGTTGGAAGGGACCACAAGGATCAGCTAGTTCCAACCCCCCTGCCATGGGCAGGGACACCCCACACTAGATCAGGCTGGCCAGAGCCTCATCCAGCCTGGGCTTAAACACCTCCAGGGATGGGGCCTCAACCACCTCCCTGGACAACCCATTCCAGGGCTTCACCACTCTCATGGGGAAGAACTTCTTCCTCACATCCAGCCTGAATCTCCCCATCTCCAGCTTCATTCCATTCCCCCTAGTCCTATCACTACCTGAGATCCTCAAAAGTCCCTCCCCAGCCTTCTTGTAGCCCCCTTCAGATCCTGGAAGGCCACAATGAGGTCACCTGGGAGCCTTCTCTTCTCCAGACTGAACAGCCCCAACTCCTTCAGTCTGTCCTCACAGGAGAGGTGCTCCAGCCCTCTGCTCATCCTCGTGGCCCTTCTCTGGACACCTTCCAGCACCTCCAGATCCCTCTTGGAATAGAGGCTCCAGAACTGGATGCAGTACTCCAGGTGGGGTCTCACCAGGGCTGAGCAGAGGGGAGAATCCCCTCCCTTGCCCTGCTGGCCACACTTCTCCTGCTGCAGCCCAGGCTCTGATTGGCTTTCCGGGCTGCAAGTGCACACTGAGAGCTCCTGTTGAGCTTCTCCTCCCCCAGCACCCCCAAGTCTCTCTCCTCAGGGCTGCTCTCCAGCCAGTCCCTGCCCAGCCTGCATTTGTGCCTGGGGTTGCCTCGACCCAGCTGCAGGACCAGTATTGAAGCTGTGGTCTCAGCAGGGCAGAGTAGAGGGGAAGAAGAACCTCCCTAGCCCTGCTGGAATTCTATGACGAACTCCCCTGCCCCCTGTAACGTTCCAGTCCAGCTCTGCCAGCCAAGGAGGGGAAGCACTGGGAGCTTGGTGATCATGGAGCCGCCCACACTCACCCCCTCGCCACTACTTCCCTCAGGGCAGCAGCTGACAAAGACACTCTGGCCGCTGCAAACAGCCAAGTTCACCCTGGCAATGTTTACCCAAGGTCTCTTGTTCCACGGATCTCTGCTCCTCAGCAGCCTGAACTGTTCAGCAAAGACCTAACTTGACCCAGCCTGGCAGCCAGCGTTTCACAAGGGCTCCGTGTCAGCAGTTTCAGGAACACTAATAACCCTGTTTTGCTCGGTGCCACTTTCTCACCGGGAATGGCAAAATAGCATTATCACCTGCAGGTTGGAGCCTGCCCTCTACCACATTTAATAGGCAGCTGACTATGCTTCTCTTCCCCCCCCCCTTTTTAATAATCCTGGGCTGCTGGCAGCTGGCACAGCTCTGCTCAGGAGTCATGCAGGAAGGCAGCGCGGGCGGCACCACCCCTGCCCATGCCGGCTCCTGCGGGGCACAGTCCCCAAACCACAGGATGATAGAACTGTCAGGGCTGGAAGGGACCTCAAGGATCAGCCACTTCCAAGCCCCCTGCCACGGCCAGGGACACCTCACACTACAGCAGGCTGCTCACAGCCACATCCAGCCTGGCTGCAAACACCTCCAGGCAGGAGGCTTCCACCACCTCCCTGGGCAACCTGTGCCAGGCTCTCACCACCCTCCTGGGGAACAACTTCTTCCTAACATCCAATCTCAATCTCTCCATTTCTAGTTTTGTTCCATCCCCCCCCAGTCCTATCACTCCCTGACACCCTCAAAAGTCCCTCCCCAGCTTTCTTGGAGCCCCCTTCAGATACTGGAAGGCCAGAATTAGGTCTCCTGGGAGCCTTCTCCTCTCCAGACTGAACAGCCCCAACTCCCTCAGTCTGTCCTCACAGCAGAGCAGCTCCAGCCCTCTGCTCCTCCTCGTGGCCCTTCTCTGGACACCTTCCAGCACCTCCAGATCCTTCCTGGCACAGAGGCTCCAGAACTGGACCCAGAGCTGCAGCTGTGGTCTCAGCAGAGTGGAGCAGAGGGGCAGAATCCCCACCCTGGCCCTGCTGGCTCTGTTTCTCTTGCTGCAGCCCAGGCTCTGCTTGGCTCCACCACACCTGGGCTGCAAGTGCTCCCTGCTGGCTCCTGTTGAGCTTCTCATCCCCCAGCAGCCCCAAGTCCTTCGCTGCATCCCCTGCCCAGACAGCATCTAATGAGGCATGGGAGAGCACGGGGGGTGGGGAGGTCAGACTAGGAGCTGCTGTGAAAACAGTCCCTGGCAGTGCTGGGAGCAGGAAAGCAGAGGTTAGCAGAAAAGTCGCTGAAGCCAGCAACTCCAGAGCAGCCCTCACAGCCCACCCCGCTGGGAAGCAAAGCTGGGCTTAGCCCCAGGAACCTGCTGCTGCCCAAAGTGTCCTGCTGGAGCTACCCTGAACAAGAGCTCTCTCAGGAGAGACTGGGCAGCTCAGCCACATCAACACACAGGAGGATTTTATGGGCAGGCTGGATGTGGCTCTGAGCAACCTGATCTAGTGTGAGGTGTCCCTGCCCATGGCAGGGGTTGGAACTGGCTGATCCTTGAGGTCCCTTCCAACCCTAACACTTCTGTGATTCTACTGCTGCTCAAGAATCTGCCCTGCAAGGCTGCAGAGCTGTGTTCCTGGAAAGTACAGAGGTCTGAGCTGTCAGCCTGCTGACAAATATCTCCTCTAAGAGTTACTCAGTGACATGGAGAGGAGAGTCCAGTGCTGGACTCCAGCATGGAAGGCCTAGAGGCAGCACTGCAGAAGAGCTCTGGGAGGTTTACAACTGGATGTTGATTGAAGCACAGAGGTGCAACCTAATCCCTTGGGGCTTCTTCACAGACCTAACCAGGCCTGGCACAATGGGGAGAGACAAGATGCTGCTTGTCCCAGCAAGGATGCCAGGTCTGAGACTGTGGGAAGGAAGCTCAGTCCCCAACAGAAAGGGTCTCATCCAGCTCCACCATTTCACATTCACTGGTAACTCCCCAGTAGTCCCTGGGAGTGGATGCCCAGGCAGATACAGCAAAGAAGCAGATGACCATCCCTGCTAGCCACAAGCTGTGCCAAAATGGACTCCTCCAGCCAGAGGGGACATCAGGCACATGCCACAGAAACCCCTGCCAGCTCCTCATGCTCGAGGGCACCACAGCAGCTCCACCTCTCCTGGTCCCCCACTGTGCAGGGAATGGATGCTTAGCAGAAGTGCACTGGGGGATGCATCACTGCATGGCCTGGGCGCAGGCTCAGCCCTGGAAGCCTGCAGTGCATGAGCCCTGAAGCTCCTGCTGCAACCACAGAGCACCATACTGCTGTGCTTCACAGGATGGCTTGAGTTGAAAGTGACCTTAAAAATCATCTAGTTCCACCCCACTTCCATGGGCAGGGACACCTCCCACTAGCCCAGGTTGCTCAAAGCCTCATCCAGCCTGGCCTTGAACATTTCCAGGATGAGGCACCCCCAGCTTCTCTGGGCAACCTGTTCCAGTGTTTCACTGATGAGGACCTGCCACACATGCCACCGTGTGAGGCTGAGGCGGCAGCAGCTCTGGACGCAGCTGCTGAAGATGGAGATGCTGCAGATTGCTGGCTGATCCCTTAGAAAGTGTGGGGAGGCCAAACTGATTTGGAAACCACCCACTCTGGAGCCATCCCTGCTGGCATGCCTGCAACAAACCTGGTTGATGTGTTTCAGCTTGTCAATAATCTGGCTGATGACTGGCTCGGGACCTCTCATCTTCACCTCGTGGTTGCCAGGCTGAGCTTTTCCTCCATTCCTTGTGATCTGGAGACTGTACCTGTGGGAGTGAGAAAAGAGGAGACCATGGAGTGATAGGGTGAGAGGAGGTGGCTTTGAGTTGGAAGAGGGGAGATTTGAGACTGGAGAGCAGGAAGAAATTCTTGAGAGTGAGGGTGGGGAGACACTGGCACAGGTTGCCCAGGGAGGCTGTGGATGTCCCCTCCCTGGAGGTGTTCAAGGCCAGGCTGGATGAGGCCTTGAGCAAGCTGGGCTGGTGGGAGGTGTCCCTGGCCATGACAGGGGGATTGGAACTGGATGATCTTCAAGGTTCCTTCCAACCCAAACCATTCTACGAATCCCTGATGGGATGGACTAACACAGGGGAGATCCTTAAAGTTCACTACAAGCAGAAAGAAACCCCAAGATAAGCAGCAGCCCCTTCCAAAACAAAGAGCAGCAGAGGAAGAGGAGGCAGAAGATTCCCATCAGCATCTCTGCTCTGCAAAGCAGGGAGAGGATGTCCCTGTATCGCTTGAGGACAACGGAGTCCTTCCCAGTCCATTAGTAACCAAGGAAGACGTTAAACAGTGTACAAGAGGGATAAATATTTCCACATAACTTGCACCCAAGAGTCCTCCCAAGAGCTGGCTCAGAAACCCTGGCTCCCTGCTGTTTGTTTAAAATACATCTTGGCAGCCCACAGAGACTCCAGCACAAGAGCAGCAGTGGGGTGCCCACAGCCAACAAAAATGGGAGTGGGCTGACCCAGGTCACTGCCAGCTGATTAGCATAACAGCAACCCCTGGCAAAATCAAGGCTGCCACTGAGGTGAGGTTTCAACGACAAGGAATTAAAGCAGCAGAACAGAATCGATGCTGTGGGCGTTGCTCACGGGAAATAGGTGTTGCCAACCAATCCTCAGCTCAGCCCTTGGTGAGAGCCGGCCTTGGGGATGGAGGCAGCTGCTCAGACAGGTCATAGAAGCACAGAATCGACCAGGTTGGAAAAGACCTCAGAGATCATCAAGGCCAACCTGTCACCCAACATCTCCTGACAACTAAACCATGGCTCCAAGTGCCACATCCAGTCCCCTCTTGAACACTTCCAGGGATGGGGACTCCACCACCTCCCTGGGCAGCACATCCCAATGGCCAATCTCTTTCTGTTAAGAACTTTCTCCTCACCTCCAGCATAAACCTCCCCTGGCACAGCTTGAGACTGTGTCCTCTTGTTCTGGTGCTGCTTGCCTGGGAGAAGAGACCAACCCCCACCTGGCTACAACCTCCCTTCAGGGAGTTGGAGAGAGCAATGTGGTCTCCCCTGAGCCTCCTCTTCTCCAGGCTAAGCAACCCCAGCTCCCTCAGCCTCTCCTCACCAGGGCTGTGCTCCAGACCCCTCCCCAGCCTCATTGCCCTTCTCTGGACACCTTCCAGCAGCTCAACATCTTTCCTAACCTGAGGAGCCCAGAACTGGACACAGGACTCAAGGTGTGGCCTCAGCAGTGCTGAGCACAGGGCACAATGACTTCCCTGCTCCTGCTGGCCACACTCTTCCTGATACAGGCCAGGATGCCATTGGCCTTCTTGGGCGCCTGGGCACACTGCTGGCTCATGTTCAGCTGCTGTCAACCAGCACCCCCAGGTCCCTCTCTGCCTGGCTGCACTCTGTCCCCAGCCTGTAGCACTGCCTGGGGTTGCTGTGGCTAAAGTGCAGCACCTGGCACTTGGACTCGTTGAATGCCATCCTGTTGGCCTCTGCCCATTTGTCCAGCCTGGCAAGGTCCCTCTGCAGAGCCATTCTACCCTCTAACAGATCAACTCCTGCCCCCAGCTTGGTGTCATCTGCAAACTTACTGATCATGGACTCAATCCCCTCCTCCAGATCATCAGTAAAGATACTGAACAGGCTGGGGCCCAGCACTGATCCCTGGGGCACACCACTGGTGACTGCCTCCAGCTGGCAGTGGCAATTTGCCCCCAGTGAGCCACTTGCATCATTGCACAGGGCATCTGAAGGAGCAAGGCAGTGGACACTGAATGGACTGCACAGCAGCAGATGCATGAGGACACCTGAAGAGCCTGAGACCTGCTCCTGCATGGCTTGAGTGCTTCAGGACGCACTGCCACACCAACACCTCCTGCTGCACTCAGGTAGGAGGTAGAGGACACCAGCTCCCCCTCAGCTGTGCCCCTCTGCCTGAGTGCCAGGCCCAGGGTGGCACACAGCCAGCCAAAGGGTGAAAGGCTTTGAAATGCAGCTTCAGGAGGGACCAGCATTCCTGAAATGCCAGAGAAGCTGGAAAAGGCAGCTGGCACCCCTCCCTGCAGCCTCTGCCAAGCAGCCAGGCCTTGATACAGCAGAGAGATGCATTTGCAGCCCCCCACACACACTGAGCTGGAGGCCAGGGGGTTGCCAGGGTAGTCCTGATGCAGGCTCCTCGGTGCCCCAGCAAGCTGCTGCAGAGCTGGTGGAGCTCACAGGGCCTATTGCACAGCCAAATTTGCAGAGTTCCTTCCTTCTGTGTTCTCCAGCCACAGAGCAGGAAAAGGAAACATCTCAGAGCCATCTCAAGCTGCTTTCAATAGAGGCCAATAAAGCCTCTCCTTCTGCAGGACACATATGCCACCCCATGAAACCCAGCTCACAGCTCTGCCATGGTGATAGCAATTCCCTGCTGAGACCTCACCTGGAATACTGCAGCTAGTTCTGGGCCCCCCAGTTCAAGAGGGACATGGATCTGCTGCAGAGAGTCCAAGGGAGAGCTACAAGGATGATTAAGAGACTGGAGAACTGCTTGATGAGGAGAGGCTGAGAGCCCTGGGGCTGTGTAGTGTGGAGAGGAGAAGACTGAGAGGGGATCTGATCAATGTCTACCTGAGGGCTGAGTGTCAAGAGGGAGGGGACAGGTTCTGCTCAGTTGCACCTGGGATAGGAGAAGGGGCAATGGATGTAAGCTGCAGAACAGGAGGTTCCACTTCAACATGAGGAGGAACTTCTGCACTCTGAGGGTCACAGAGCCCTGGAGCAGGTTGTGGACTCTCCTCTGAACACTTTCCAGCCCCATCTGGATGTGTTCCTGTGTGACCTGTGCTGGATTCTCTGCTCCTGCTCTGGCAGGGGGTTGGACTTGAAGATCTCTGGAGGTCCCTTCCAACCCCTAACATCCTGTGAGCCTGTGACCATTGAACAGCAAATGTGCACAGTGCTTCAAGCCCACCCCTTGGTCCCAGGGAGTCCCTGTGCCAAAGGCCTGTCAGTGCTGCCACACAAGCACGGTCTGGCTGCCACTTTGGAAGCAAAGCCCAAAATACTTTCCTTTTTGATGTGTCTTGACATTGGTCAGCAGCACCTCCTCACTGGGGCTCCCTGGCTCTTGCTGGGGAGGTGGCACTTTCCATGACAAATGTCACAGTGCAAAACGTGCTGCTGGGCAGCCCTAGCTGGAAAACCCCCGCTAAAGACAACCTCCTCGGGAAGAGCCTAATGACCTGAGCTCTTCTGTGGGGCTAGCACAGCCACAGACCCTGCCTGCTCCTTCTCACCCACCAGCCCTGCCTGCTCCTTCTCCCCCACCCTTCCTTCTCCTTCTCCTTCTCCTTCTCCTTCTCCTTCTCCTTCTCCTTCTCCTTCTCCTTCTCCTTCTCCTTCTCCTTCTCCTTCTCCTTCTTCTCCTTCTTTCTCCTCCTTCTCCTTCTTCTCTTCTCCTTCTCCTTCCTCTTCTCCACCAGCCCTTCTCCTTCTCCTTCCTCCCTTCTCCTTCTCCTTCTCCTTCTCCTTCTCCTTCCTCCTCCTCCTTCTCTCCCCCACCAGCCCTGCCCTTCTCCTTCTCCTTCTCCCCCCTTCTCCTTCTCCTCCCTTCCTTCTCCCCCACCAGCCCTTCTCCTTCTCCTTCTCCTTCTCCTTCTCCTTCTCCTTCTCCTTCTCCTTCTCCTTCTCCTTCTCCTTCTCCTTCTCCTTCCCTTCTCCTTCTCCTTCTCCTTCTCCTTCTCCTTCTCCTTCTTCCCTTCTCCTTCTCCTTCTTCCCTTCCCCACCAGCCCTTCCTGCTCCTTCTCCCCCACCCTTCCTTCTCCTTCTCCTTCTCCTTCTCCCCCACCAGCCCTTCCTGTTCCTTCTCCCCCACCCTTCCTTCTCCTTCTCCTTCTCCTTCTCCTTCTCCTTCTCCTTCTCCTTCTCCTTATCCTTCTCCTTCTCATTATCCTTCTCCCCTCACCCTTCCCTTCTCCCACCAGCCCTTCTCCTTGTCCTTCTCTCCTTCTTCTCCTTCTCCCCCATTATCCTTTATCATCCCTTTATCATTATCCCCTTCCTCATTATCAGCCCTTATCCTTCTCCTTATCATTATTCCTTCTCCTTCCCTTCTCCATTATCTCCTTCTCCTTCTCCTTCTCCTTCTCCTTCTTTATCTTCTCCTTCTCCTTCTCCTTCTCCTTCTCCTTCCTCCTTCCCCCACCAGCCCTTCCCTCTCCTTCTCCCCCTTCCTTCTCCTTCTCCTTCTCCTTCTCCTTCTCCCTTCTCCTTCTCCTTCTCCTTCTCCTTCTCCTTCTCCTTCTCCTTCTCCTTCTCCTTCTCCTTCTCCTTCTCCTTCTCCTTCTCCTTCTCCTTCTCCTTCTCCTTCTCCTTCTCCTTCTCCTTCTCCTTCTCCTTCTCCTTCTCCTTCTCCTTCTCCTTCTCCTTCTCCTTCCCCTTCTCCTTCCCCTTCTCCTTCTCCCCCACCAGCCCTTCCTTCTCCTTCTCACCCACCAGCCATGAATGACAAAGCATGCAATCAGACTAAGAACTTTCCCGAACCTCTCCGAACCTCTCCGAACCTCTCCTCTCCGAACCTCTCCTCTCCTCTCCGAACCTCTCCCCTCTCCGAACCTCTCCTCTCCTCTGAACCTCTCCGAACCTCTCCTCTGAACCTCCCCTCCCCTCCCCTCCCTCCCCTCCCCCCTCCCCCCCCTCCCCTCCCCTCCCCTCCCCTCCCCACCAGGCACAGCTGTGAATGTTTGGCCAGACCAGGCCAGCTGCAGCTCTTTCCAGGCTTTTCATTTCAGAGCAAGGAAGAGAAGATGGCAAATTCAATTTCAAGAGGTGGTGAGGAATGTCAAGTGTGTCTTCAGCCTGCTTGGCCCACATGAGGCTCAGGGATGAGTTACTGCAGTGGGATTTAGACAAAGCCATCCAGTGAGGCAAACATCAGGAAAGCCACCTGGCAGAAAGAGGGAAGTCAGTTTGTCCCTCAAGGAGCAATGCACTTATGGCTGCCTCCCAGGGGCAAGGCATTGACTGAAAGCAGCTCCATGAGTCAAACAGCTTGGTAGACCTTCATGGAATGAGTTAGGTTGGAAAGGACCTTAAAGATCATCCAGTTCCAACCCCCTGCCATGGGCAGGGACACCTCCCACCAGCCCAGCTTGCTCAAGGCCTCATCCAACCTGGCACTGAACACCTCCAGGGAGGGGACAGCCACAGCCTCCCTGAGCAACCTGTGCCAGTGTCTCACTGCCCTCACTCTGAAGAATTTCTTCCTCATCTCCAGCCTCAATCTCTCCTCTTCCAGCTCGAAGCCATTGACTCTCATCCTAGCACTGCAAACTCTTGTGAGAAGTCCCTCCCCTTGGAGGGACTTGGATGTTCTTCCTGGAGTATGCTTGTTCCCTGAATCTTACTTGCTTGAGGGAGTGGATGGAGCAGCACAGGCTGCTACAAGAGGTGACTCCAATCCAAGAGAAGAGGTTTCATTGCCCAGAATTGAACAGACAAGCCTGAGAGAGCAGCACCTCCAGCACCCTCAACCCCCTGAAGCTGCTCTGCATTTCAAGATAGAATGGTAGGGGTTGGAAGGGGCCTCTGGAGATCACTGAGACAAATGGGATCTACCACAGGCCATGTGGGCTGGTGACACTGAGTCCTCACCACAAAGGTGGCAAAAGGCAGGGAAAAGGGGGGACAGGAAAGAAAGTTCCCCCCTAAATGCTCCTGGCAGGACCCAAGTCTTATCTCTAGCCAGTTTCTAAGGGTCAGTACAGGTGGGCACAGTGCCAACCTTTTACCCTCCCTGCCCCTGCAGTCTTCTGATTTGGTTGGACAACCTTAGAGTCCCATCAGGAGTGCAGGTGGCAGGAGCCAAAAGGCTGGAAGAGCTGCTTCCAACCCACTCATCCCACCCTGCAGACAGTGAGTGACTCTTGGGTGAGTGCAGAAGTGCCCCAGAAGAGATGATAACTTCTTCCCTTGAGAGTTTCCTCTCTGAAGAGAGACTGTCCCGAGACACCTGGTTAATCACACCCATTAGTCCAGCCCAGGCTCTGGCTGGGGGTGAGTTCACAGAGTCACAGAATGCCAGGGACTGGAAGGGACCTCAACAGCTCATCCAGTCCAACCCCCTGCCAGAGCAGGAGCACCTAGAGCAGGTCACACAGGAACTCATGCAGGTGGGTCTTGAATCTCTCCAGAGAGGGAGACTCCACAGCCCCCTGGGCAGCCTGTGCCAGGGCTCTGTCACCCTCACAGGGAAATAATTCTTCCTCCTGTTTCCATGGAACTTCCTCTGCCTCAACTTCCACCACTGCCCCTTGTGCTGGCACTGGGCATCTCCAAGAGGAGCCTGGCTCCAGCCTCTTGGCCAAAGAAGTGCAGGCCCACCCCAAATCTCTTTTTCTGTCTGGGGTGCATGGTCCTATCAGCCCTGAACCACAGGCAGGCACCTGTGATATTGGGGTGTAAGTGGGAGGAAATGGGGGAGGAAAGGGTGGAGCACAGGGCCCTGAGGTACCTTCCAGGAGAAGAGAGGGCTGAGAGAGGATCTGATCAGTGCTTACAGACACCGTGAGGGTGGCTGTCAGAAGGTGGGGCCAGGCTCTTTTCAGTGGTGCCCAGTGAGAGGCTGAAGGGCAACAGATGCTTGAATGCAGGAAGTTCTGCTTCAACAAGAGGAAAAACTTCTTTACTGTGAGGGTGCTGAAGCCCTGGAGCAGGCTGCCCAGAGAGGTTGTGGAGTCTCCTTCTCTGAAGACATTCAAGCCCCACTTGGATGTGTTCCCGTGTGACCTGCCTTAGCTGATCCTGCTTTGGCAGGGGGTTGGACTTGATCTCCAGAGGTCCCTTCCAACCCCTGACATTCTGTGATCCTGTGCTTCCAGCCACTCACACGCAGCTCTGCAGTCAATTTACACCAGCAGCAGCTCTGAACAAGCCTCTTCAAAAGCGACCAGAAGGATCCAACACCCTCAGCAGGGAGCCTCCTCAGCTAAAGCAAAAAGAGCCATCTTCTGCTGGGGTTCCAAACACCAGCACTTTGCAACCTGCTCTCACCACTGCCAGAGCCCCCTGAGCTCCTGCTGCAGCAGCTCCCTGCCCAAAGGGGAGTGCTGCCTCTTCCCAGCCACCCTGCAGCCAGGGTGCATGCTGCAGATGTTGGCTGGGTTACAAATGTGAAGTCTCAGGTAACCAACTGGCTCTGGCAGATGGCACTTGGAGAAGGAAGAGCAAAGTAAAAAATGTGATTTTCATAGTGGTGGCCAACAAGGCCAATGGCATCCTGGCCTGCACAGTAGTAGTAGTGGTATCAGTCAGGGTTGGAAGGGACCACAAGGATCAGCTAGTTCCAACCCCCCTGCCATGGGCAGGGACTCCCCACACTAGAGCAGGCTGGCCAGAGCCTCATCCAGCCTGGGCTTAAACACCTCCAGGGACGGGGCCTCAACCACCTCCCTGGACAACCGTTTCAGGGCTTCACCACTCTCATGGGGAAGAACTTCCTCCTCACATCCAGCCTGAATCTCCCCACCTCCAGCTTCATTCCATTCCCCCTAGTCCTGTCGCTTCAGGAACAGAGTGACCAGCAGGAGCAGGGAGGTCATTCTGACCAGTGCTCAGCACTGGTTAGGCCACACCTTGAGTCCTGTGTCCAGTTCTGGGCTCCTCAGTTTAAGAAGGACATTGAGACACTTGAAGGTGTCCAGAGAAGGGCAACGAGGCTGGGGAGGGGTCTGGAGCACAGCCCTGTGAGGAGAGGCTGAGGGAGCTGGGGTTGCTTAGCCTGGAGAAGAGGAGGCTCAGGGGAGACCTTCTTGCCATCTCCAACTCCCTGAAGGGAGGCTGTAGCCAGGTGGGGGTTGGTCTCTTCTCCCAGGCACCCAGCACCAGAAGAAGAGGACACAGTCTCAAGCTGTGCCAGGGGAGGTTTAGGCTGGAGGTGAGGAGAAAGTTCTTCCCAGAAAGAGGAATTGGAATGTGCTGCCCAGGGAGGTGGTGGAGTCACCATCCCTGGAAGTGTTTAAGACGAGGCTGGATGTGGCACTTGGAGCCATGGTTTAGTACTCAGGAGGTGTTGGGTGACAGGTTTGACTTGATGATCTCTCAGGTCTCTTCCAACCTTATTGATTCTATGATTCCATACCAGGGGACAATCCCCTCCCTGCTCCTGCTGGACACAGCATTGCTGATCCCAGCCAGGATGCCATTTTGGTTGGAAAAGACCTCTGAGATCATCAAGGCCAACTCTCAGCCTAGCAGCCCTGTGGCCGTTAACCCCCATCCCTGGAGGTGAGGAGAAAGTTCTTCCCAGAAAGAGGAATTGGCCATTGGGATGTGCTGCCCAGGGAGGTGGTGGAGTCCCTGTCCCTGGAGGTGTTCAAGAGGGGACTGGATGTGGCACTTGGAGCCATGGTTCAGTTGTCAGTTGTCAGGATGTGTTGGGTGACAGCTTGGCAGGTTATTAGGTATTAGGTTGGACTTGATGATCCCTCAGGTCTTTTCCAACCTGGTTGATTCTGTGAGTCTGTGAAAACAGTGGGAGTCTGCAGGGCAGGCTGGAGTCTCCCTCCAGTCTTACTTCACTAAGTTCAAGACAAAGAGACTGTGGAAAACTCTGATTTACTTTCCTCTGCCCTGGTGAGGCCACACCTGGAGTATTGTGGTCAGTTCTGGGCTCCCCCAGTTCAAGAGGGACAGGGAACTACTGGGGAGAATCCAGTGGGGGGTCATGATGATGCTGGTGGGCCTAGAGCATCTCTGTGAAGAGGAGAGGCTGAGAGCCCTGGGGCTGTTGAGCCTGGAGAAGAGCAGCCTGAGAGGGCATCTGATCAATGCTGATCAATAGCTAAAGGCTGGAGGTCAAGAGGATGGGGCTGGGCTCTTTTCAGTGGTGCCCTGTGACAGGACAAGGGGCAATGGGCACAAACTGGAACCCAGGAGGTTTCACTTGAACTTGAGGAGAAACTTCTTTGGTGTGAGGGTGCTGGAGGCCTGGAGCAGGCTGCTCAGAGAGGCTGTGGAGTCTCCTTCTCTGGAGACTTTCAACCCCCAGCTGGCCATGGTGATCCTGCGTGACCTGCTGTGGGTGACCCTGCTCTAGCAGGGGGTTGGACTAGATGCTCTCCAGAGGTCCCTTCCAACCCTCACCACTCAGTGATTCTGTGGCACTGGCTAAACCTGAGAGCAAGCAGCAGGCTTAACAGAGGCAGACTCATGGTCCTCATTCCTGCAACACTCTGGAAACCATCCTGGCCACCCAATGAGCCACTGCAGCTGCCTACCACCCTTTCACTGCAGCCTACATTGGCTACAAAGCTGGGTGAGATGTGCTTCAAAGGTTACACAGCCTCCCTCTCTGGGCACTCCACCACAGCAGGTATCTTGCTGGCTGCCAGAAGTCCCCCAGCCCTCCATGAACTGCAGAGGTTATTGCTGGCCTGGGATTTGCTTGGTTCCAGTTACAGCATCTCGTTTTTCTCTCTTCCTTCCCATTGTGCTTCCACTGTTTATGATTTGTGTGATTCAAACACACCACAGGACACTGGCAACCAGCAGAGGAAATCAGAGGCTTCCTAGCTGGAAGAGGAGAATCTGGCAAGGTGCTAAAAAGAGATGGGTTTGGGATTGGGATAAAGAGAACAAGAGTTCCATGGGTGATGGAGGTTAATGTAGGAGTTGGGCTTGAGGCATCTGGGAATGGGAGCACCTTGGAGCACCACTTCAGGGGCTTACAAGTTTTGCTGTCACTCTGTTCAGAAGAGCTTGGAAGCAACACAGTGCTGTAAGCAGATTATTCAGCTCTGAGAATCTAGATTTTTAATAGGCTTTTAGTGCTAAATGCTGCAAAACCCTCACACTGCCCATGAGGCTCAAATCCCCTTGGAGTTTCAGATGCCTCCCCCACAGAAACAAAGATGAATTGAGTATCAGACAACTGTATCATACAATCACACAATGGTCTGGGCTGGAAAGGGCCTCAAAGATCACCAGTTCCAAGCCCCCTGCCAGGGGCAGGGACACCTCCCACCAGCCCAGGTTGCTCAGGGTCCTCATCCAAAACACCTCCAGGGAGGGGACAGCCACAGCCTCCCTGGGCAACCTGTGCCACTGTCTCACCAACCTCACTCCAAAGAATTCCTTCCTCATCTCCAGTCTCAGTTTCCACTCTTCCAGCTCAAAGCCATTGTCCCTCATCCTGCCACTCCCAGCCCTTGTCCAAAATCCCTCCCCAGCTCTCCTGGAGCCCCATCAGGTGCTGGAAGGCTGCTCTAAGGTCTACCCAGAGCCTTCTCTTCTCCAGGCTGAACAGCCCAAACTCTCTCAGTCTGTCACCACAGGAGAGGTTCTGCAGCCCTCTGATCATCTTCGATGCCTCCTCTGGACCCTCTCCAGCAGCTCCAGGTCCTTCTTGTGCTGGGGGCACCAGAGCTGGAGGCAGTGCTGCAGGTGGGGTCTGAGCAGAGCCGAGGGGCAGAATCCCCTCCCTGTGCTGCTGCTCTCCCTGCTCTGGCTGCAGCTCAGCACTCAGCTGCCTGCTGGGCTGCCAGGGACCAGTGCTGGCTCCTGGGGAGTTTGTCACCATCTGACACCCCCAAGGCCTTCTCCAGACTGCACTCAAGCAGCTCCTCACCTAGCCTGGATTTGTGCTTGGGATTGCCTCAACCCAGGTGTAGGAGCTTATGGCTGGCCTTGATGTACTTCATGAGGTTGCCTTGGGTCCACCTCTCAGGCCTGGCCATGCCCCTCTGGATGCCATCCCTGCCCTCCAGAGTGTCAGCTGGGTCACACAGATTGGTGTCATCCACTAACTTGCTGAGTGTGCAGTATCTCACCACTCACCTGGACTCAGGTGAAGTCTTTAAGTGGGTGATTATTGTCAGGGTCTTAGTGATAGAAATCATAGAATCAACCAGGTTGGAAAAGATATCAGATATCATCAAGTCCAACCTATCACCTAATACCTAACACCTCCTGACAACTAAACCATGGCTCCCAGTGCCACATCCAAGCCTTTTTTGAACACCTCCAGGGATGGTGACTCCACCACCTCCCTGGGCAGCACATTCCAATGGCCAATTACTCTTTCTGGGAAGAACTTTCTGCTCACCTCCAGCCTAACCCTCCCCTGGCTCACTCTGTTTTTTCTTTACCGTGGATGAAGAAAGGGATAACAGGGGCTGGACAACATCTTCTCACCACCCAACACCACCAGTGTGAGGATATTGCCCCTGTACTCTGCACTGGTTAGGCCACACCTTGAGTCTATGTCTTGAGAACTACGTCTAGTTCTGGGCTCCTCAGTTTAAGAAGGACATTGAGACACTTGAAGGTGTCCAGAGAAGGGCAACGAGGCTGGGGAGGGGTCTGGAGCACAGCCCTGTGAGGAGAGGCTGAGGGAGCTGGGGTTGCTTAGCCTGGAGAAGAGGAGGCTCAGGGAGACCTTCTTGCTCTCTCCAACTCCCTGAAGGAGGTTGTAGCCAGGTGGGGGTTAGTCTCTTCTCCCAGGTAACCAGCAGCAGAACAAGAGGACACAGTCTCAAGCTGTGCCAGGGGAGGTTTAGGCTGGAGGTGAGGAGAAAGTTCTTCCCAGAGAGAGTAATTTGCCATTGGGATGTGCTGCCCAGGGAGGTGGTGGAGTCCCTGTGTCTGGAGGTGTTCAAAAGGGATTGGATGTGGCACTTGGAGCCATGGTTTAGTTGTCAGGAGGTGTTGGGTGACAGGTTGGACTGGATGATCTTTGAGGTCTCTTCCAACCTTGGTGATACTGTGATGCTGTGATATATGAGAAGATGAAGCACAAAGACAGAGGCAAGGAAGGGCACAACGGAAGCCCTCACTTAAACCTCTGCAGGTTTAAGCTGTTACACATCCACCCTGCCAACATGTCCAGCACTACCATCTCAGGCATGTGCCCACCTGGCAGCTGAGCCCAGGAAAGCTGCAGAGAGGTGCACAGGGATGCACAGAAACAGAGGGAGGGCCAGCAGCTCTGCTCCCCAGCTGGCACTACCCCCCAGGCACCGTGACCCTTCCACAAGCTCTTCTCAAGCAGTGGAGCGTGCGCCGTGTGGCTGTCGCTGTGAAGCTTGGTGGCACCTTATGAAAGCCCAGGATGCTTTGGCACACTTTGAGAAGTGTGAAAAGCAGTAATGTGTTGCCTTTTTTGTGGTGGTTGTTGTTGTGGTGGGTTTTTTTTTTTAATCACTCCCACTTCAGCTCCTGTTCTTCACCCAGGCAGCAGCAGCGCAGCAGACGACCCTGCCCTGTGTGCTCTGATAAAACACAGGAGGGGCTGGGTTGGAAGGGACCTCCAAAGCTCATCCAGGTCACAGAACCACAGAATCAACCAGCTTGGAAAACACCTCAGAGAGCATCAAGTCCAACCTATCACCTAATACCTAACACCTCCTGACAACTAAACCATGGCTCCAAGTGCCACATCCAAGCCTCTTCTTGAACACCTCCAGGTGTTCCTCCACCTCCCTGGGCAGCACATTCCAATGGCCAATTACTCTTCCTGGGAAGAGCTTTCTCCTCACCTCCAGCCTAAACCTCCCCTGGCACAGCTGGAGAATTAATCTCCCCTCCTTCCCCCCAGTCCTATCACTCCCCGACACCCTCAAAAGTCATAGTATCATAGTATCAGTCAGGGTTGGAAGGGACCATGAGGATCATCTAGTTCCAACTCCCCTGCCATGGGCAGGGACACCCCACACTAGATCAGCCTGGCCAGAGCCTCGTCCAGCCTGGGCTTAAACACCTCCAGGGACGGGGCCTCAACCACCTCCCTGGACAACCCATTCCATGGCTTCACCACTCTCATGGGGAAGAACTTCCTCCTCACCACCAGCCTGAATCTCCCCATCTCCAGCTTCATTCCATTCCATTCAGTCCCTCCCCAGCTTTCTTGGAGCCCCTTCAGATACTGGAAGGCCACAATTAGGTCTCCTCAGAACCTTCTCTTCTCCAGACTGAACAGCCCCAACTCCTTCAGTCTGTCCTCACAGCAGAGCAGCTCCAGCCCTCTGCTCCTCCTCGTGGCCCTTCTCTGGACACCTTCCAGCACCTCCAGCTCCTTCCTGTAATAGAGGCTCCAGAACTGGACACAGTGCTCCAGGTGTGGTCTCACCAGAGAGCAGAGGGGGAGAATCCCCTCCCTTGCCCTGCTGCCCTAGGAAGAAGTTGTTCCCCATGAGGGTGGTGAGAGCCTGGCACAGGTTGCCCAGGGAGGTGGTGGAAGCCTCCTGCCTGGAGGTGTTTGCAGCCAGGCTGGAGGTGGCTGTGAGCAACCTGCTGCAGTGTGAGGTGTCCCTGCCCATGGCAGGGGGGTTGGAACTGTCTGAGCCTTGAGGTCCCTTCCAACCCTGACAATTCTATGCTTCCAACCCTAGAAAAGCAGAAGCTTCTGTTTGGCAGCTGTCACCCGTGTGTGGGACACCTGGTGAGATCAGTAGGCTGAAATTCATAAAAGATACTGGAAAAAAAAAATCACCAAATTTCTTAGAGAGTGTAGCAGGATGGAGCCTGGTGACCAACAAGTGCACATCAGGCCGGGAGGAAAACTGCTGCAGCCACAGCAGAAGCAGCTCCAGCACCTAATGCACGTTCTCAGAGCAGCCTGCCAAAGAGCTCCCAGGCAGTCAGCAGCTGCTTGGCTCCCTCTTGGGGAAAACCCTTGAAATAAAACACTGGCAGCCTGGGACCCCAGCACCACTGTCTGAAGTGCTCCTGAGTTTCAGCCATCCTCCCAGCCTCTCTGAAGGAAATGCCACTGGGAAGTCCAGGCATGTGAGGCTGTCAGTTTCGGCTCCATGTGAAGCAATGCCATTGGCTTTAGAGGGCACTTGAACTACACTGAATCACAGAATGGGTTGGGTTGGATGGGACCTTAAAGATCATCCAGTTCCAGCCTCCCTGCCATGGGCAGGGACACCTCCCACCAGCCCAGGATGCTCAAGGCTTCATCCAACTTGGCCTTGAACACCTCCACAGCCTCCCTGGGCAACCTGTGCCAGTGTCTCCCCACCCTCACTGCAAAGAATTTCTTCCTCATCTCCAGTCTCAGTCTCCCCTCCCCAGCTCAAAGCCATTGTCCCTCATCCTGGCACTCCCAGCCCTTGTCAAAGTCCCTCCCCACCTCTCCTGGAGCTCCCTTCAGGTGCTGGAAGGCTGCTCCAGTGTCCCCCTGAACCCTTCTCTTCTCCAGGCTGAACAGCCCTAACTCCCTCAGCTTGCCCCCATAGGAGAGGTTCTCCAGCCCTCTGATCACCTTCAGTACTTCCTCTGGACCTGCTCCACAGTGGTTGGAGAAGACCTTTAAGATCATGATGTCCAACCATTACCTAACCACCAAGTCTGGTGTTAAACCATGTACCTCAGCAGCATCATTTGAACCACTCTGCAAATAGATCCTGGGAAAGGGATTTACAGTGGAATTGTGAGCTCTAGGTGAGTGTTTGGGCTTGATGATCAAAAAGGTCTCTTCCAGGCAAAGTGTGGCCAGCAGGGCCAGGGAGGGGATTCTGCCCCCTGCTCCACTCTGCTGAAACCACAACTGGAGCTCTGGGTCCAGTTCTGGAGCCCCTGCTCCAGGAAGGATCTGGAGGTGCTGGAAGGTGTCCAGAGAAGGGCCACAAGGAGGAGCAGAGGGCTGGAGCTGCTCTGCTGTGAGGACAGACTGAGGGAGTTGGGGTTGTGCAGTCTGGAGAGGAGAAGGCTCCCAGAAGACCTAATTGTGGCCTCCCAGGGTCTGAAGAGGGCTCCAAGAAAGCTGGGGAGGGACTTTTGAGGGTGTCAGGGAGTGATAGGACTGGGGGGATGGAGCAAACCTAGAAATGGGGAGATTGAGATTGGATCTAAGGAAGAAGTTGTTCCCCAGGAGGGCGGTGAGAGCCTGGCACAGGCTGCCCAGGGAGGTGGTGGAAGCCTCCTGCCTGGAGGGGTTTGCAGCCAGGCTGGATGTGGCTGTGAGCAACCTTCTGCAGTGTGAGGCGTCCCTGGCCATGGCAGGGGGGTTGGAACTAGAGGGCCCAAGGATCCCTTCCACCCCAACAATTCTATGATTCTAACCTCAGCAATTCTATGACTGAAATCTGAATATAAGTTTGAACTTAAATTTGCAGGAGGGACTGAACTCAGCACCTCCCATTGCTGCCCCTTCATCCTGCCACGGTGCCAGCAGGACCTGGGCTCCAGAGGGCTGTGGCCCCAGTGAACTGTCACAAGCAAGATCTCCCCTTGGGTCCATCCCTACAAACCTGCCATGTCTGTTGCTTAGCCTGCAGAAGAGGAGGCTCAGGGAGACCTTCTTGCTCTCTACAACTCCCTGAAGGGAGGTTGTAGCCAGGTGGGGGTTGGTCTCTTCCCCCAGGCAAGCAGCATCAGAACAAGAGGACACAGTCTCAAGCTGTGCCAGGGGGAAGTTTAGGCTGGAGGTGAGGAGAAAGTTCTTCCCAGCAAGAGAGATTGGCCATTGGGATGTGCTGCCCAGGGAGGTGGTGGAGTCCCCATCCCTGGAGGTGCTCAAGAGGGGATTGGATGTGGCACTTAGAGCCATGGTTTAGTTGTCAGGAGGTGTTAGGTATTAGGTAACAGGTTGTTGGACTTGATGCTCCCTGAGGTCTTTTCCAACCTGGCTGATTCTCTGCTTCTAGCACAGTTTAAGAAGTTTCAGTGAGCAGCCAGAGAGACAACCCTGAACCACATCATTTTTGTCCCCCTCCAACTGAACTCCTTACTCCAGATCTCCTAGAAATTAGTATGGAGCAAGGGTACATTTTTCCTGAGGCAGGGTAAGGTCATTTTATTAAGCCTTGATCTTAGAGGCTTCAGCAATTTTCTCTCCCTTTTTTTTTTTTTTTGGGCCAAAATAGAGTTTGATCCCATTCTGGTCTTTTTTTCCCCCCAGTGTTTCAGGTCAGTATTGCAAGGCCAGGCTAATTACCACCTGAGGTTACTGATCAAGAAGCCCATCATTAATAGCTCAACATTTCACCACTGCCTGATTTGGTTTCTATTTCCTCCCTTATGCAAACCACTTACCAGCAGAGGATGCTTGGCAAAGCAGGGTGATTAGAGGAGATTGATGTAGAATTATGAGAAACATTCCCCAGGTCTATTTCCACATTCCTTCGTGTTCCCAAAGGGCTTCCTCTGCAAGGAAAATCTCTGCTCCTGTTAACCCTTCCTTCCCCTTCAGGCTATGAATCCTCCTGCTTGCCCATCCTCATTCACCTCACAGTTTCCACCAGGATGCCTTCAGAAGTGGTGAGCTGGGCAGGGAAAAGCAGCCAGGCCATGAGCTGGACCCTGGTGTAAATCACAGGATTGGTTCTGTGGGAAAAGCCCTTTCAGACCATCCAGCCCAACCATTATCTAGCTCTGCCAAGGCTGGGGCTAAACCATGGCCCTCAGCACCACAGCTCTGCCTCTTTGAAACACCTCCAGGGGTGGGGTTCAGCTTCCCTGTGCTAAGCTCTGAGGACCCTTTCAGAGATGAAGTTTCTTCTAATGCTCAACTAAACCTCCCCAGGTGTAAATTGAGGCCATTTCCTCCCATCCTATCATCTCCATCCAGAGAGGCCAGCCAGGGCTCACTGGTGGAAGATGGTCTGGTGGCAGTGGTGGCATCACTAGAGCTCAGTGGTCCTGACCTCTTCCAGCACAGAGCTATGGTCAAGGAGGAGGCCAGCAAGGTGGATCTTCCTGGCTAGGACAGGGGATGCCAGCCTTGCTGTTTTGCTATCACTGCACAGAGAATCACAGAATCAAGCAGGTTGGAAGAGACCTCCAAGAACATCAAGTCCAAATGATCACCCAACCCTGATTAATCAACTAGTCCATGGCACTAAGTGCCTCATCCAGGCTCTTCTTAAACACCTGGTTCTACACATTGGGTTCTACACCACAACAACCCCAGGCAGTGCTACAGGCTGGGGTCAGAGTGGCTGGAGAGCAGCCAGGCAGAGAGGGACCTGGGGGTACTGAACATGAGCCGGCAGTGTGCCCAGGTGGCCAAGAAGGCCAGTGGCATCCTGGCCTGCATCAGCAATAGTGTGGCCAGCAGGAGCAGGGAAGTCATTGTGCCCTGTGCTCAGCAATGTTTAAGCCACACCTTGAGTCCTGTGTCCAGTTCTGGGCCTCTCAATTCAAGAAGGACATTGAGACACTTGAATGTGTCCAGAGAAGGGCAACGAGGCTGGAGAGGGGTCTGGAGCACAGCCCTGTGAGGAGAGGCTGAGGGAGCTGGGGTTGCTTAGCCTGGAGAGGAGGAGGCTCAGGGAGACCTTCTTGCTCTCTCCAACTCCCTGAAGGGAGGTTGTAGCCAGGTGGGGATTGGTCTCTTCTCCCAGGCACCCAGCACCAGAAGAAGAGGACACAGTCTCAAGCTGTGCCAGGGGAGGTTTAGGCTGGATGTTAGGAAGAAATTCTTCACAGAAAGAGAGATTGGCCATTGGGATGTGCTGCCCAGGGAGGTGGTGGAGTCACCATCCCTGGAGGTGTTTAGGAAGAGACTGGATGGGGTGCTTGGTGCCATGGTTTAGTTGATCAGATGGTGTTGGGTGATAGGTTGGACTCGGTGATCCTGGGGTTCTCTTCCAACCTGGTCAATTCTGTATTCAGCATTCTGTGACCTCCAGGGATGCTGACCCCACCACCTCCCTGGGCAGCCCACTCCAATGGGCAATGTGTCTTTCTGGGAGGGACTTCTTTCTAAGATCAAGCCTAAGATGCCAGACAGGTTGGAGGCATCCCCACCCCAGTGCCTGGGGGCAATGCCCACAGCACCCCTGGCCCTGTGGTGGTACCCTCCCCACGCAAGCACAGCTACCCTGAGCTGCTGCTGCTCCTCTCTCTGCCTCTCCACTCCCAACCCACCCTGACCTTCAGAACCAGTCATGGCTCCAGGCTTTTCACAGCAGAGCTCAGAAAGCTCAGAGGAGGGCAGAGCTCAGAAAGCTCAGAGGAGGGCAAAGCACAGAGAGCTCAGAGGAGGGCAGAGCACAGAGAGCTCAGAGGAGGGCAGAGCTCAGAGAGCTCAGAGGAGGGCAGAGCTCAGAGAGCTCAGAGGAGGGCAGAGCACAGAGCTCAGAGGAGGGCAGAGCTCAGAAACCTCAGAGGAGGGCAGAGCACAGAAAGCTCAGAGGAGGGCAGAGCACAGAGAGCTCAGAGGAGGGCAGAGCACAGAGAGCTCAGAGGAGGGCAGAGCTCAGAGAGCTCAGAGGAGGGCAGAGCTCAGAAAGCTCAGAGGAGGGCAAAGCACAGAGAGCTCAGAGGAGGGCAGAGCACAGAGAGCTCAGAGGAGGGCAGAGCTCAGAGGCTCAGAGGAGGGCAGAGCTCAGAAACCTCAGAGGAGGGCAGAGCACAGAAAGCTCAGAAAGAGCCAGAGAGCTCAGAGGAGGGCAGAGCTCAGAGAGTTCAGAGGAGGGCAGAGCTCAGAGAGCTCAGAGGAGGGCAGAGCTCAGAGAGCTCAGAGGAGCAGAGCACAGAGAGCTCAGAGGAGGGCAGAGCTCAGAGAGCTCAGAGGAGGGCAGAGCACAGAGAGCTCAGAGGAGGGCAGAGCTCAGAGAGCTCAGAGGAGGGCAGAGCACAGAGAGCTCAGAGGAGGGCAGAGCACAGAGAGCTCAGAGGAGGGCAGAGCACAGAGAGCTCAGAGGAGGGCAGAGCTCAGAGAGCTCAGAGGAGGGCAGAGCACAGAGAGCTCAGAGGAGGGCAGCACACAACCACTTCTCCTCTCTGTGCAGACTTTGCACATCCATCTGAGCTGCAGCAGGGGTGGACACCTGGCTCTGCAAAAGCTTCCTCAGGGGAATGAATGAGCAGTGCCCTGGTGGCAGGAGAGCCCTGTGCCAGGTTGAGGAGAGCAGCAGTGCTGGGCTGAGGGAGGGGCAGGGGGATGTGATTCACCTCTCCACGACTTCTTGTCCGTTCCAGCAGAGAGTGTCGTTCTCAACAGCAGAGCTGTGGC
The DNA here is from genome assembly GCA_033816785.1 of Picus viridis. Lineage (NCBI taxonomy): Eukaryota > Metazoa > Chordata > Aves > Piciformes > Picidae > Picus > Picus viridis. The sequence goes on from CM066580.1 coordinate 3,532,877, forward strand.
TGCAGATGTACTCTGGCAAGTTGCTGTAAAAACTGCTGTGGGACTTCAGCTTCCTGATGAGTTCCCTGGAAGAAAGGGGAGCAAACAATAGACATATGAAAAATGGAGCTGAGTTAAAAGAGAAGAAGATAGGGTTGGTGCATTCTAACCAGGGAAGGGAGTCACACAAACACCACAAGAAAGCAACTGGGTGCAGACCATGAATCTTACTTCTGAACTCAAGCAGCATCTTCCATCAACCCTTGACTGCTATTATTCAGTCAAGTCCTGAATCCATGTTTCCTAGGGCAGCCCTGCCTGTGACAGGAGAGCTGCTGGGGCAGCAGAGCCTGGGCCCAGCCATGCAGCACACCAAGGCCAGACACACGCCGAGTCCTCGGAGCGGCTCAGGAAAGGTGCTGCTGGCTCAGGCCATGCACACATGGGGTGCATCTGAGCAGCTGCCAGCAGTCCTCTCCACTTTGCAGAAGGGTTGGGAGGCCCCTGAGGAAAGGACAGCCTGGTCACTTTGCCTGACATCCACCATCCCACACCCCTGCAAGGCCAGGTGGCATTTCTGGTGGCAGAGGAGGGCAGGGACTCTCGGCACAGCCCTGTGCAGATGGCTGACCCTGGGTTTCATGCTGTGTCTTCAGGGCACAGCCTGGGCTGGCTGTGGGGTCACAGTCTGCATTCTGAGGAGACCTTCTTCTGGCCTTCCAGTATCTGAAGGGGGCTACAGGAAAGCTGGGGAGGGACTTTTTTGGGTGTCAGGGAGTGACAGGACTGGGGGGGATGGAGCAAAGCTAGAAATGGGTAGATTGAGATTGGATGTGAGGAAGAAGTTGTTCCCCAGGAGGGTGGTGAGAGCCTGGCACAGGTTGCCCAGGGAGGTGGTGGAAGCCTCCTGCCTGGAGGTGTTTGCAGCCAGGCTGGATGTGGCTGTGAGCAACCTGCTGTGGTGTGAGGTGTCCCTGGCCATGGTAGGGGGCTTGGAGCTGGCTGATCCTTGAGGTCCCTTCCAGCCCTTCCAATTCTATGATTCTATGGTTACAGTCATCAAGATGGCTCTGGCACAGAGCCACAGAATGGCAGGGGTTGGAAAGGACCTCTGGAGATCACTCAGTCCAACCTCTCTATGCTGGAGGTTCACCTAGTGCAGGTTCATCCTGGGGGGCTGGAAGAGCCACAGACACAGTGCCTGCACCAGACACAGGTAGGCTGGGAACCAGGCTGCACCTCCACCCTTCACTCTCCCTTCCCAGCACCACAGACCTTTGTCCCCAACAGGTCCTTTCCAGCAGCAGTCATAGAATCAACCAGGTTGAAAAAGACCTCAGAGATCATCAAGTCCAACCTGTTACCTAATACCCAACACCTCCTGACAACTAAACCATGGCTCCAAGTGCCACAGCCAAGCCTTGCTTGAACACCTCCAGGGATGGGGACTCTACCACCTCCCTGGGCAGCACATTCCCAATGGCCAGTTACTCTTTCTGGGAAGAACATCTTCCTAACATCCAGCCTAAACCTCCCTTGGCACAGCTTGAGACTGTGTCCTCTTGTTCTGGTGCTGCTTGCCTGGGAGAAGAGACCAACCCCCACCTGGCTACAACCTCCCTTCAGGTAGTTGTAGAGAGCAATGAGGTCTCCCCTGAGCCTCCTCTTCTCCAGGCTAAGCAACCCCAGCTCCCTCAGCCTCCCCTCATAGTCCAGAGGCACCAGGCTGACCTCAGGGACTGCAGCAGAGGCTGTGGGAGCAGGATGTGCCTGTCCCTGCAGCCCAGGTCTGTCCCCTTGGGGCCACTCAGCAGCTGTCCCTGGGAACACTGGCAGATGAGTTGGGTACCTGGGAGAGGAAGGAAGAGAACAAGAGCAGTGGGGACCTGGCCTCACACACTCTTGGCTTGGGTTCAGCCCATTTGCAACAGATTATTTCTTGGCCTCCTTCCTCCCCAGGAGGGATGATGAGGGATCAGCACCGGGAGCTGGGAGCACTCCCAGGGCTGTCCCACAGTGCCCACAGCGGTGGCAACTTCTTCCTCCGTGCCCTGTCGGCTGTGGGGAAGTGCCTGGCAGCACCCAGCTTCAGGCACAGCAAGCTCAGGCAGGCCTGGGTGCAGAGGGGTCCCCTTTGCTTGGGGATCTCGTGGGGTTCCATCTCCAGACGAAGCTCCCAGCAGCCAGCTGGGGGCAGGCGAAGCACAGAGAAGCGACCCCAGCACCAGCCAAGGCAGAGGCACTGCTCTGCCCCTCTGCTAAGCAGGAGCAGGGTTCTGCCCTGAGCAGCCTGCCAGCCCGTGCAGGCAGGGCCATGGAGGCCCAGGGCCACCCAAAGCCTCCCTCAGCTCAGCACAGCACAGCCTACCAGGATACCACAAGCATCAACCTGTCCGTCGCTGTCCATGCCAATGGACAAGGGTTACCAAGAGGAGCCAAAGTCCCTCTGAAGGGTGGGAGTTCAGCACCCAAAGTCCCTGGCACAGACTGGGGGAGTGCTTCAGACATTCACCTCCTGCATGAAGCACCTCCTGTGGCCATCTCCTCCCACTGCTTCCATGGGGCCATCCTGTATGGCAACCACATGTCTGGATGATACTTCATGGGAAATGCAGCTCAGTGACTCAGGCTGGGGTCAGAGTGGCTGGAGAGCAGCCAGGCAGAGAGGAACCTGGGGGTGCTGGTTGACAGCAGCTGAACAGGAGCCAGCAGTGTGCCCAGGTGACAAGGAAGGCCAATGGCATCCTGGCCTGCATCAGGAAGAGTGTGGCCAGCAGGAGCAGGGAAGTCATTGTGCCCTGTGCTCAGCACTGGTTAGGCCACACCTTGAGTCCTGTGTCCAGTTCTGGGCCCCTCAACTTAAGAAGGACATTGAGACACTTGAAGGTGTCCAGAGAAGGGCAACGAGGCTGGGGAGGGGTCTGGAGCACAGCCCTGTGAGGAGAGGCTGAGGGAGCTGGGGTTGCTTAGCCTGGAGAAGAGGAGGCTCAGGGAGACCTTCTTGCTCTCTCCAACTCCCTGAAGGGAGGTTGTGGCCAGGTGGGGGTTGGTCTCTTCTCCCAGGCAAGCAGCACCAGAACAAGAGGACACAGTCTCAAGCTGTGCCAGGGGAGGTTTAGGCTGGATGTTAGGAAGAAGTTCTTCATAGAGAGAGAGAATGACCATTGGAATGTGCTGCCCAGGGAGGTGGTGGAGTCACCATCCCTGGAGGTGTTCAGGAGGGGATTGAATGTGGCACTTGGAGCCATGGTTTAGTTGTCAGGAGGTGTTAGTTATTAGGTAATGGTTTGGACTTAATGACCTCTGAGGTCATTTCCAACCTGGTTGATTCTGTGATTCTATGACTTGTTGCTTCCTTTTTGCTGGACAGGCTTCCCAAATAGACATCTTAATCCATGCTGCTTTCTGATAAACCAGCAAAGCTGCTTTCTAGTTTTGCTCCATCCCCCCAGTCCTATCACTCCCTGACACCCTCAAAAGTCCCTCCCCAGCTTTCTTGGAGCCCCTGCAGATCCTGGAAGGCCACAATTAGGTCTCCTCAGAGCCTTCTCCTCTCCAGACTGAACAGCCCCAACTCCCTCAGTCTGTCCTCACAGCAGAGCAGCTCCAGCCCTCTGCTCATCCTCGTGGCCCTTCTCTGGACACCTTCCAGCACCTCCAGATCCTTCCTGGCACAGAGGCTCCAGAACTGGACCCAGAGCTCCAGCTGTGGTCTCAGCAGAGTGGAGCAGAGGGGGAGAATCCCCTCCCTGGCCCTGCTGGCCACACTTCTCTTGCTGCAGCCCAGGCTCTGCTTGGCTCTCTGGGCTGCAAGTGCTCCCTGCTGGCTCCTGTTGAGCTTCTCATCTCTGAGGTCCCTTCCAATCCAATACATTCTATGACTCTTGCAGCCCATCCCACTCAGCCTGAGTGTTCTCACCTTCTCCTGCTTGACAATGTTGCCTCTTGCTCCATGTGAGCCACTTTTAGGACTTTCTTGTCAACAAAGAGGTCCTGAGGGTCCTGAGCGGAGCGGTGCTGCCTCTGCTGAGCGTGGCCACACAGCCTGCTGAGCTGGAAAGCACAAACACAGCAGCATGAGCAAGTGTTCAGCATGGAGAACAGAAGGTCCTGGGGAGCCCTTAAGAGTTGCATTTCAATACCTGAAGGGGACTTACAGGAAGGCTGAGGAGGGACTGTTCAGAAGGGCCTGTGGGGATAGGACCAGGGGCAATGGCTTGAAACTGGAGCAGGGGAGATGTAGGTTGGACATCAGGAGGAAGTTCTGCACAGTGAGGATGGTGGAACACTAGAACAGATTGCCCAGGGATGTGGTGGAGGCCCCATGCCAGGAGATGTTCATGGTCAAACTTGATGTGGCCCTGAGCAGCCTGATCTAGCTGGAGATGTCCCTGCTGACTGCAGGGACCAGGTGACTGTCGAGGGTGCCTTCCACCCTGATCATTCTGTGCTTCTGCCAGGACCAGGCCACCGTGGGGAAGAGCCAGGATGCAGACTGGCACCTGCACATGGTCCTGTTGTCCCCACCTCTCCCATGGCTCACACCAGCACCAGGAAGCAGCCTGCTGTCCTAAGGATGCAGTCTTGCTCTTGTATGTAAACCCACCCTGGGGGAGGGCAGGTAGGAAACTTCAGGCAAGATTTTTGGCCATCAAAGCCTGCCTGTGGCTATCACACTCCCTGGGCTGCAGGGGTGAACAGCAAATCTTCCTGCACTACATTAAATGCAGACTGGCAGGGGGCACTCGAGATGTTCCCTGATCCTTCCTTGATGAAAGCAGTGGCATAGAGTCATAAAGTGTTGGAAAAGCCCTCACTGAGTCCGACCATCGACCCAACACCACCCAAAGGGCCATGTCTGCATCTGGTTTGGGCACCTCCAGGGATGGGGACTCCACCACCTCCCTAGGCAGCCTCTTCCAATGCCTGAGAACTCTTGCAGCTAAGACAATTTTTCCTACAATCCATCCTAAACCTCCCCTGGTGCAGCTTGAGGCCATTTCCTCTTGTCCTATCATATGTTACTAGGCAGAGGAGACCAATCCCCACCTCACTGCAACCTCCTCTCAGGGAGCTGTAGAGACCAGTGAGGCTCCCCTCAGCCTCCTCTTCTCCACACTCAACACCCCCAGCTCCCTCAGCTGCTCCTCCCCAGCCCTGCTCTCCAGACCCTTCCCCAGCTTGGTTGCCCTTCTCTGGACCTGCTCCAGCTCCTCAATGTCCTTCCTGGAGAGATGGGCCCCAAACTGAACCCAGGACTCAAGGTGTGGCTTCAGCAATGATGAGCACAGGAGGACAATCCCTGCCCCTGCTGGCCACACCTTTGCTGATCCAGGCCAGGCTGCCAGTGGCCTTCTTGCCCACCTGGGCACACAGTGGCTCATCTTCAGCTGGCTGTTGACCAACACCCCCAGGTCTTTCTTTGCTGCACACCTTTCCAGCCACTCTGCCCCAAGCCTGGGGCACTCATGGGGCTGTTATGACCCAAGTGCAGGACCCAGCACTTGGCCCTATTGATCCTCACACAACAGACCTTGGCAGGCTGATCCAGCCTGGCCAGACCAAACAGCCCTGTAGAACAGCACAGGGTTGTCCCAAAGGTGAGCTCCCCAGCAGCAGTGGTGCCTGTGGAGGACACTTGTCCCTTGATGATCTCCCAGAGAAGGAAACAGCTGCAAATTCAGCCCCAGCAGGGACTGCAGAGGTGGCTGTGGGCCTGCTGGCTGTCTTGGGACACTGGCTGCATGGGGGAGATTTAATGAGGTGTTTGGAATCCCTTCTCCTGCTGCTGTAGGCTGCTAACGAATTATCTGCATGCTAATGAGCTCATTTGTGTCATTAACTGAGCTCTGTTAATCAAGACCTCCCATGGTATGACTAGGCTGGAGCCCCAGTGCTGCCTGTAGTATGGGCCCTGATGGTTTTTGATTAGTGATGATGTGCATGATGCTCAGCCCTGGGCACCTGCAGAGCAGCCCAGGCAGACCCTCAGCGGCCTCAGGATGCACAGCCAAGGTCCAGGGAAGGGAAGGGAAGGGGGAAGGGAAGGGAAGGAAGGGAAGGGAAGGGAAGGGAAGGGAAGGGAAGGGAAGGGAAGGGAAGGGAAGGGAAGGGAAGGGAAGGGAAGGGAAGGGAAGGGAAGGGAAGGGAAGGGAAGGGAAGGGAAGGGAAGGGAAGGGAAGGGAAGGGAAGGGAAGGGAAGGGGAAGGGGGAAGGGAAGGGAAGGGAAGGGAAGGGAAGGGAAGGGAAGGGAAGGGAAGGGAAGGGAAGGGAAGGGAAGGGAAGGGAAGGGATCTGGAGAACAGGACTGGTGAGGAGCAGCTGAGGGAGAGAGGAGAGAAGAGAGAAGTAACAAAGCTGGGGAAGGGTCTGGAGAACAGGGCTGGTGAGGAGCAGCTGAGGGAGCTGGGGGTGTTTAGGCGGGACAAGAGGAGGCTGAGGGGAGACCTCCTTGCTCTCTACAACTCCCTGAAAGGAGGCTGGAGTGAGGTGAGGGTCTCTCTCTTCTCCCAGCTAACAAGTGATGGCATGAGAGAAGATGGCCTCAAATTGTGCCAGAGGAGGGTTAGGCTGGAGATGAGGAAAGATGTCTTTGCTGCAGGAGTGGTCAGGGATTGGTAGAGGCTGCCCAGGGAGGTGGTGGAGTCCCCACCCCTGGAGGGGTTCAAAAAATGTGCAGACATGGCACTTTGGGACATGGTTTAGTGACTAGGGTGGCACTGAGCTTGATGACCTTAGAGCTCTTCTCTAACCTGAATGATTCCATGACTCATCCATGCTGGGATGTGAAGGGAGCTCCATCAATTGCCAGGAACACAAAGGCACCACAAAGGCCCAGGGAGGTGGTGAAGCCTCCTTCTCTGGAGACTTTCAAGCCCCATGTGGATGCATTGCTGTGCAACCTGCCCTGGGTTCTCTGGTCCTGCCCTGGCAGGGGTTTTGGACTCGATGATCTTGGGAGGTCCCTTCCGACCCCTAGCACCCCGTGAGCCTGTGAACTAATACCAACCCCTCCTGCTCTTGAGCCTCACCCCACCACCCACATCCAGGCCTGGGAGCCCATAAAATGCCTGTTCCTTGCAGCACCTCCCAGAATGGCATCACAGACCACCAGAGAACCACCTCATTAATCTTCACAGCACACCGAGGCAAGGCAGCCAGCTCCAGCTCCCAGCCGGCTGCACCCCGGGGGCCAAACTCACCCCTGCCGCCCACGGCTACAAGCATCTGATGTGTAAAGAGCAGAGATTAATGCTGTCCTATTACACCCTGCATCTGGGTGAGCAAATAAATTAGTCATGGCACCCCTCTCATTATCAGGAGCGGCACAGGTTGTTTGCTCAGGCTGCCACAGCACGAAGAAGGAAAGAGAAACCTCTTGGGAGCTGGGCAGCGCCATTTCTGGGCCACGGCTCCGGGGGAGAGCTGCTGCCACTGCTCCCTTCTGCACCTGCAGCTCCTTCTGCCCGAGTGGCTCCTCCTGTCGCTGCCTGGGGAGAAGCTTCTGCAGCATAGAATCCATCCAGGCTGGAAGGGACCTCCCAAAGGTTTGGCATTCAACAAATCCAAGTGCCAGGTGCTGCACTTTGGCCACAGCAACCCCAGGCAGTGCTACAGGCTGGGGGCAGAGTGGCTGGAGAGCAGCCAGGCAGAGAAGGACCTGGGGGTGCTGGTTGACAGTTGCCTAAACATGAGCCAGCAGTGTGCCAAGGGGGCCAAGAAGGCCAATGGCATCCTGGCCTGCATCAGGAACAGTGTGGCCAGCAGGAGCAGGGAAGTCATTGTGCCCTGTGCTCAGCACTGGTTAGGCCACACCTTGAGTCCTGTGTCCAGTTCTGGGCTCCTCAGTTTAAGAAGGACATTGAGACACTTGAATGTGTCCAGAGAAGGGCAACAAGGCTGGGGAGGGGTCTGGAGCACAGCCCTGTGAGGAGAGGCTGAGGGAGCTGGGGTTGCTTAGCCTGGAGGAGAGGAGGCTCAGGGGAGACCTTCTTGCTCTCTCCAACTGCCTGAAGGGAGGTTGTAGCCAGGTTAAGGTTGGTCTCTTCTCCCAGGCAAGCAGCACCAGAACAAGAGGACACAGTCTCAAGCTGAGCCAGGGGAAGTTTAGGCTGGAGGTGAGGAGAAAGTTCTTCATAGGAAGAGAGTTGTTGGCCATTGGGATGCTGCCCAGGGAGGTGGTGGAGTCCCCATCCCTGGAGGTGTTCAAGAGGGGATTGGATGTGGTACTTGGAGCCATGGTCTAGTCATGAGGTCTGTGGTGACAGGTTGGACTTGGTGATCTTTGAGGTCTCTTCCAACCTGGGTGATACTGTGATAAAGGTCATCCAGTCCAACCTCCCCACAGTCAGCAGGGACATCCCCAACTAGATCAGGTTTCCCAGGGCATCTCACCAGGGATTTTCTCCTCTGCCCTCCTTTGCCTGTGTTTCCCCTCCACCTTGCTAAAGCCAATTCTCACAGAAGGATATCTCATAAAATCATAGAATGACAGAATGGTAGTGGCTGGGAGGAACTCCAGAGATCAACTCCAACCTCACTGCTAAAGCAGGGCCACCTAGGGCAGGTCACACAGGAACACATCCAGACAGGGCTTGAAAGTCTCCAAAGAAGAAGACCCCACAACCTCTCTGGGCAGCCTGCCCCAGGGCTCTGGGACCCTCACAGTGAAGAAGTTCCTCCTCCTGTTGAGGTGGAACCTCCTGTGCTGGAGTTTCCATCCATTGCCTCTTGTCCTATCACAGGGTGCAACTGAGCAGAGTCCGTCCCTGTCCCTTCCTTCCTGACCCCCAGCCCTCAGATACTGATCAGATCCCCTCTCAGTCTTCTCCTCTCCAGACTAAACAGCCCCAGGGCTCTCAGCCTCTCCTCCCCAGGCAGTGCTTCAGTCCCCTAACCATCCTCATTGCTCTCTGCTGGACCCTCTCCAGCAGATCCCTGTCCCTCCCGAACTGGGGAGCCCAGAGCTGGATGCAATATTCCAGGTGAGGTCTCAGCAGGGCAGAGCAGAGGGTAGGGAGAACCTCCCTGGGCCTGCTGCCTGTGCTAAAACCATCCACCAGGCTTTTATGCCAATAGTGGTGGGGTTTTCCCTATAAAATGCCCTCCTCTCCAAACTCCATGATCTTGAAAGTCTTTTCCAACCACAGCGATTCTGTGATTAGCACTCATGCCTCTCATAAAATTCCCAGGTGGTGCCCTGATGAAGGCAGCCAGGACTAGGAGGATATCATAGAACAGAGGCATTTTGGTTGGAAAAGGCCTTCAAGATCCCTGAGTCCAACCATCACAGGACAGCAAGAGATCTGGACAAGGGCATGTGGGACACCTGACTCCCCACCACTGCAAATGCCTCTGCACACCCCCTGCTCTCTCAGTGCACAGGGCTGCACACAGGGCTGAGGATCTCCCCTGCCAAGGGTGCCCTCAAAGCTCCTGGAGAGGTGATGATAAGAGCTGCCATGAAAGTATTCCAGGGAAACAAAGGGGCAATGGGTGGAAGCTGAGGCATAGGAAGTTCCATGGAAACAGGAAGAAGAATTATTTCAGTGTGAGGGTTACAGTGCCCCGGCACAGGCTGCCCAGGGTGGGTTGTGGAGTCTCCTTCTCTGGAGATATTCAAGACCCACATGGATGAGTTCCCGTGTGACCTGCTCTAGGTGACTCTGCTCTGGCAGGAGGGTTGGGCTGGATGATCTCTCAAGGTCCCTTCCAGCCCCTGGCATGCTGTGATTCTGTTAAAGGGTACAGAAAAGCAGGAGGACAGCAGACACAGAACCCCACAAGAGCAGGACAGCTGCACCTCTGCTCCCCAGGGCCACGCAAAGGAGGAGAGGAGCAGGAAGGGGTGGGATGCTTTAAGCTGCCCTTTGGTGATGGTGACTCCCTTTGGCCCTCCCCAGCTCTGAGCAAAGCTCCCCCTTTCCTCTCCAAAGCCTCCCTTTCAGCTGCCAAAGCCTATTGAACCCTGAGAGAAGAACAAGTCCAGGATCAAGGCTTTTTTCTCCCCGAGGATGCCGAAATGTGCTGAATGGGAGGGGAGGGTCTGAGCGACAGCCCAAACAATGGCACCGCCCCGGAGCATGATCCCAGCACCAAAGCTGCCTTGCCTCCCACCCAGCACTGAAGGTCCTGCAGCTCCCCTGCTCCCACCTCCTCACAGCCCCACACTGTCCCCGGGTGGAATCATACAATCCTTTGGGTTGGAAAACACTTTGAAGATCATCAAGTCTCCTCCCAGGCACAAAGACACAAACCAGGATTGTGGTGGCCCTGCCATGGGGCAGCAGATGAAATCTTTGTGTGCAGAAGGTGGAAAGCCTGAGCAGTGCACCTTAAGCTTTTGCTTATTTATTTACAGAAGCACAGAATCCTGGGGGTTGGAAGGGACCTCAGAGATCATCCAGCTCCAAACCCCCTGCCACGGCCAGGGGCACCTCCCACCAGCCCAGGCTGCTCAAGGTCCTCATCCAGCCTGGCCTGGAATACCTCCAGAGAGGGGACAGCCACAGCCTCTCTGGGCAAGCTGTGCCAGAGTCTCCCCAACCTCACTCTAAAGAATTTCTTCCTCATCTCCAGTCTCAGTCTCCCCTCTTCCAGCTCAAAGCCATTGTCCCTCCTCCTGGCACTCCCAGCCCTTGTCAAAGTCCCTCCCCAGCTCTCCTGCAACCCCTTCAGGTACTGGAAGGCTGCTCTGAGGTCTCCCCAGAGCCTTCTCTTCTCCAGGCTGAACAACCCCAACTCTCTCAGCCTGTCCCCAGAGGGGAGGTTCTGCAGCTCTCTGATCATCTTCATGGCCTCTTCTGGACCCATTCCATCAGGTTCAGGTCCTTCTTGTGTTGAGGGCTCTAGAGCTGGAGGCAGTGCTGCAGGTGGGGTCCCACCAGAGCACGTAGCATCAACCACAACATCCAGCTGCCTCTTCCCACAGAGACACAAACATGAAATTCTAAGCAGCTCACCAGAATGGAACCATCATCTCTTCTCTCTGGATTCAGCACACTATCAGCAGGATCACAAACATACACCAGACCTTATCTAAAGTATGCTCAGAGCAAGAGCTATCCAGTTTCTCCTTTCATGTCACACAGGGGCCCAGGGCAGGCTGAAGACGGAAACATCAGGCCATGGAGGGAAAGGAGTCTGTCTAAAGCAGTGTGGGGTTTAGGCACCAAGGGGTTGGTTTGTTTTCAAGAGAACCTGCCAGGCCACCAGAGAGCTGCCACAAGGGCCAAGCAAAATGCAGAGTCATGGAAAGATAGAGATTGGAAGGGACCTCCAGAGATCATCCAATCCAACCCCCTTGCCAAAGCAGGGTCACCCAGGGCAGGTCACACAGGAACACATCCAGGTGGCTGTTGAAAGTCTCCGGAGAAGGAGACTCCACAACCTCTTTGGGCAGCCTGCTTCAGGGCTCTGTCACCCTCACAGTGAGGAAGTTGCTCCTCATGCTGAGGTGGAACCTCCTGTGTTCCAGCTTGTGCCTGTTGTTCCTTGTCCTGTCACTGAGAGCCTGGCACCTTGCCCTTGACACACACCCCTCAGATCTTTCTAGACATTCATGAGATCCCCAAAGCCCTGAACTTTTACAAGCTGCAACAGCCAAGGCAAAAGCCTCCCAGCCCCAGCTCATTAACAAGCTGGTTAATGACCCCAATTCATTAGCCTCCTTCATAAAAGTGTGACCCAGGCCACCAGGGGAACACTTTGCCTCCTGCCAGCCACTACCCACAGCCCCATTTAGTTATTCCAGCTTCAGGGAACAACTGTGCCCAGTGGTGGGGCAGAGCTCCTGGGGAGCCCAGGGCCGGACGGGAAGCAGCTGGCTCCTGCCGCCTCCGGGAGCCAAACGCCGTGTAATGGCTCAGCTTTAGAGGCAACACTGATGTGAGAGGAGCATGGGGACCAAGCTGATGGCATAGCACTCTCAGCCTGCCTTAATGCTACCCCATTCAAGGCAAGAGGTGCCAGAGGACTGCAGGGAACCTGCTTCTGGCAGCGTGGAAATGATGCAGCTGCGGCGTGAGCAGCCAGGGACTGGATCCACCACCACGGATGCTTACAGCCAGGCCAGCTGCAGGGCTGTGAAGCTCAGCATTGGTTCATGGGGGGGCCTGCAGGCCAACAGAAGCTGATGGCCACACAGCTGGGATTCAATTAGATCATATATGAATCACAGAACCAGTAAGGTTGGAAAAGTCCTCTATAATACAATAATACAACACACCAGGTTGGAAGAGACCTTCAGGATCATCGCGTCCAACCCATCAACCAATCCAACCCACCTAAACCACTAACCCATGGCACCAAGCACCCCATCAAGTCTCCAGGCTCCTGAACACCTCCAATGAAGGTGACTCCACCACCTCCCTGGGCAGACCACTCCAATGGGCAATCACTCTCTCTGTATAGAACTTCTTCCTAACATCCAGCCTAAAAGATCATCAAGTCCAACCAGCAACCCAACGCCCACCAAGCCCACTAAACCACATCCCAAAGTGCCACCTCTCCACATCCCCTCCAGGGATGGGGACTCCACCACCTCCTTGAGCAGCCTGTTCCAATCTCTGATCACCCTTACAGCAGAGACATTTTTCCTTCTGTGCAAACTAAACTTCCCCTGGGGCAGCTTGAGGCCGTTGCCTCTCATCCTATCGCTTGTTACTAGGGAGAAGAGACCAATCCCCACCTCACTGCAACCTTCTTTTAGGGTGTTGGAGAGAGGGAGAAGGTCTCCCCTCAGCCTCCTCTTCTTCTCCTACAAGAAGGCTGGGGAGGGACTTCTCAGGATCTCAGGTAGTGATAGGACTAGGGGGAATGGAATGAAGCTGGAGGTGGGGAGATTCAGGCTGGAGGTGAGGAGGAAGTTCTTCCCCATGAGAGTGGTGAAGCCCTGGAATGGGTTGTGCAGGGAGGTGGTTGAGGCCCCATCCCGGGAGGTGTTTAAGCCCAGGCTGGATGAGGCTCTGGCCAGCCTGATCTAGTGTGGGGTGTCCCTGTCCATGGCAGGGGGGTTGGAACTAGCTGATCCTTGTGGTCCCTTCCAACCCTGAATGATTCTATGATTCTAAAGAAGTGCAATTCCCCAAACCACTTCTCATAGACTTGTGGCCACAGCCTGGGTGCAGCTGCTGGGAGGCAGAACTCCTGTGGGCACCCCTCAGCTGGCCACAGCAGGCTGGCATCCCTCAGAGCATCAGGGCCACGGAGGAAAGCCACTCTGCTGCCCAGGCACGAGGCAGGGAGGCCAGAGGAGCCAACCCCCTCTCTTCCTGCACATCAGAAAGACAAATCTGGGGATAAAGATTGGGAATCAGCACACGTGTGACCCTCAGCACCAGGCTGAGCATCCCTTGGAGGAGTGAGAGCATTTTCAAGGCAATTTTCTAGGAGTTGTTAAGAAGAAAAGCTAATCAGCTTCTCTTTGGAAGAGCAGAGAGTGCATCAGGCACTCCTGAATACCTGCTGCTGCTGCTGCTGCTTCTCATTCAGCCCATGAGCTCCACTGCTCTGAAGGAGACCTTGCCCTGTTTGACCTCTGCTTCAACTTTGCATGGACTTTCCATCTGTCTTCTCTGTGAGCTCTTCTGCTTACAGGTTCATTCTCCAGGAAGGCACACTATTACAGAATCATAGAATCAGTCAGGGTTGGAAGGGACCACAAGGATCAGCTAGTTCCAACCCCCTGCCATGGGCAGGGACACCCCACACTAGAGCAGCCTGGCCAGAGCCTCATCCAGCCTGGGCTTAAACACCTCCACGGATGGGGCCTCAACCACCTCCCTGCACAACCCATTCCAGGGCTTCACCACTCTCATGGGGAAGAACTTCCTCCTCACCTCCAGCCTGAATCTCCCCACCTCCAGCTTCATTCCATTTCCCCTAGTCCTATCACTACCTGATAGCCAGAGAAGTCCCTCCCCAGCCTTCTTGGAGCACCCTTTACATACTGGAAGGCCACAATGAGGTCACCTTGGAGCCTTCTCTTCTCCAGACTGAACAGCCCCAACTCCCTCAGTCTGTCCTCATAGGAGAGGTGCTCCAGCCCTCTGCTCATCCTTGTGGCCCTATTTTTCATTCTTTTTCCTTGTTTTTCCCCCTCAAGAGGATGGCCTCATTCTTGAAGATTTCCTCCTGCCACCTTCAGCAAATTTGCAGATGACACCAAGTTGGGAGCAGATGTTGATCTGTTAGAGGGCAGAAGGGCTCTGCAGAGGGACCTCGACCGACTGGACAGATGGGCAGAGTCCAGTATGATGGCATTCAGCAAATCCAAGTGCCAGGTGCCCTGAGAGGGATGGAGCAAAGCTAGAAATGGGTAGATTGAGATTGGATGTTAGGAAGAAGTTGTTCCCCAGGAGGGCGGTGAGAGCCTGGCACAGGTTGCCCTGGGAGGTGGTGGAAGCCTCATCCCTGGAGGTGTTTGCAGCCAGGCTGGCTGTGGCTGTGAGCAACCTGCTGTGGTGTGAGGTGTCCCTGGCCATGGCAGGGGGTTGGAACTGGCTGAGCCTTGAGGTCCCTTCCAAACCCGACCGTTCTATGACTCTAAAGAACACATTTGTGCCCTGCTTATCTCCAGAGCCACCAGGGAAGCTGAAAGCAGCTCCTCAGGTGCTGCTCCAGAAATCAGCTTAATTAAATTCTAAAGGGCTTAAACCAGACATACACATTGCAGTGATGGGAGATAGAGCAGAAACTTTGCACCAGGAGTAGCACCAAGCCCATTCAGCATTTCTGCAGGTGTAATAAATATGCTAATACATGTTAATGTTTAGCCTGTGCTCAATGTTTTGTTGTGTTAATTTCCCCAGGGCTTTCATGACTGATTCAAATCTGCCACCCTATCCCAGCCATGGCATTGCCACCTACTGCAGCCACCCTCCAGTCAATGCTGATTAAGAGAATCAGGAATGGTCTGGGTTGGAAGGGACCTGAAAGATCATCTTGTTCCCACCCCCTGCCACATGCAGGGGCAACTTTCCCCAGCCCAGGTTGCTCAAGGCCTCATCCAACCTGGTTTTAAACACTTCCAGGAATGAGGCATCCACAAACTCCCTGGGCAACCTACTTCAGTGTCTCACCACCCTCATGCTAATGAATTTCTTCCTTACTCTCCAGTCTCAATCTCTCCTCCTCCAGCTGAAAGCCATTTCCTTCTGTATCACTCCCAGCCCTTGTCAAAAGTCTCTCCTCAGCTCTCCTGGAGTCCCTTTCGGGTACTGGAAGGCTGCTCTAAGGTCTTCCCAGAGCCGAATGGAATGGAATGGAATGGAATGGAATGGAATGGAATGGAATGGAATGGAATGGAATGGAATGGAATGGGACAGAATGGAATGGGACACAATGGAATGGAACGGAACGGAACGGAACAGAATAGAATAGAATAGAATAGAATAGAATAGAATAGAATAGAATGGAATGGAATGGAATGGAATGGAATGGAATGGAATGGAATGGAATGGAATGGAATGGAATGGAATGGAATAGAATAGAATAGAATAGAATAGAATAGAATAGAATAGAATAGAATAGAATAGAATAGAATAGAATAGATCAGGTTGGAAGAGACCTTCGAGATCACTGTGTCCAACCTATCATCCAACAATCCTCCCAGCCTGTCCCCATAGGAGAGGTTCTGCAGCCCTCTGATCATCTTCGATGCCTCCTCTGGACCCTCTCCAGCAGCTCAAATCCTTCTTGTGCTGGGGGCACCAGAACTGGAGGCAGTGCTGCAGGTGGGGTCTGAGCAGAGCCGAGGGGCAGAATCCCCTCCCTGTGCTGCTGCTCTCCCTGCTCTGGCTGCAGCTCAGCACACAGCTGCCTGCTGGGCTGCCAGGGACCAGTGCTGGCTCCTGGGGAGCTTGTCACCAACTGACACCCCCAAGGCCTTCTGCACTCAATACTCCAGCCTGCACTCAAGCAGCTCCTCACCCAGCCTGGATTTGTGCTTGGGATTGCCCTGACCCAGGTGTAGGACCTCATGGTTGGCCCTGATGAACTTCAAGTGTTCAGCATGGGTCCACCTCTCAGGCCTGTCCATGCCCCTCTGGATGCCATCCCTGCCCTCCAGAGTGTCAGCTGGGTCACACAGATTGGTGTCATCCACTAACTTGCTGAGTGTGCAGTATCTCACCACTCACCTGAACTCAGGTGAAGTCTTTAACTGGGCTGATTATTGTCAGGACCTTAATGATTGAAATCACTTTGGGTTTTTTTTTCTTTACCTTGGATGAAGAGGCTGGACAACATCTCACCACCCACCACCCCCAGTGTGAGGGTATGTGAGAGGGTGAGGGTGCCCTCAGTTCCACTGTCCATGTCACTGACAAAGATGTTGAACAGCAGCGAGGAAACATCTAGCTGGGACAAACACTCTCCTTAGAGCCTTGTAATCACTGCATCCATGTTGCCAGGAAGATGGGAGAGAGACAACTCCCTGCAGAAAATATGACTGTGGGCATAAAAATGGATTTGCAAGCTTTGATTTTAGGAGGCACATCATTATTGACCAAGGAATGATTTTTCCTCTTGATCCAGGGCACTCGAGCAGAGGGCAGAAACTCAGCAGAACACAGATGTCTTCTGCACACATTTCCCTAAGCTTCCTCATTAATGAAGTGCTCCATGTCATTAATCAGCTCTGCAGCATTGCCATGGCCATTATTCAGGCACCACCTCACAAGGATTACATGAGAGACAAGATCCCAAGTCACTGGTGCAGAGCAGCGGGGATGGTGGGAAATGACCTGCTCTCCATGGTGAGGAGGAGAGGGTTTAATAATGCAGGGCCTTTAAATAATGCAAGACTATAATGTGCAAAATGCACACAAACACTAATGCTTAGAATAACAGAGAGCCTGTCACACCAGTGCCCCTGGTGACACCCAGCCTGTGCTGCTAATGTGTGCTAGGAACACTTGCAGAGCCCTGCAGCCACCACACCACACGCAGACACACACAGCACGCCAGGGGCTGGAAGGGACCTCAAAAGCTCATCCAGTCCAACTCCCCTGCCAAGGCAAGATCACCTAGAGCAGCTCACACAGGAACACATCCAGGTGGGGTTTGAATATCTCCAGAGAGAGAGACTCCACAACCCCACTGAGCAGCCTGTTTCAGGGTTCTGTCACCCTCACAGGGACAAAATGCTTCCTCCTGTTCCCATGGCACTTCCTCTGCCTCAGCTTCCACCACTGCCCCTTGTGCTGGCACTGGGCAGCCCCCAGCAGAGCCTGGCTCCAGCCTCTGGGCACTCGCCCTGCACATTTTTATCAACATGAATGGGATCACCCCTCAGGCTCCTTCTCTCCAAGCTAGAGAGCCCTCTCAGCTCTCTCAGTCTCTCCTTGTAAGGACTTCCTTCAGCATTTTTGTGTCTCTGTGCTGGACTCTCAAGCAGTTCCCTGAGGTCCTTCTTGTACCAAAGGGCCCAGAACTGGACACAATATTCCAGATGTGGCCTCACCAGGGCAGAGCAGAGGGGCAGGAGAACCTCTCTGGACCTACTAACCACAGCCCTTTTAATCCTCCCCTGGGCAAAGCTGGGCAGCACTGGTGGCCGTAGGCCTGCACCGTGTGCTTGTTTGTCTCCTTCCTCAGGTTCACTGGCCTCCTTGGCACATGTGGGAGGCTTTTAACATCCCATCGTGTTTGTGCTGCAGAAAGGAACAGCCCCAGAGCAATAAACTCCTAGCAGCTTCCTTTGGAGCGGGAAAGCAGCTCCCTGCCGTGGGTCTGGAGGGTAAGGCAGTGAGGAGGGGACCGACTCTAATCGGTGACTCTACAGCAGCCCTGGCAGCTGGGCTGCAAATATCATCAACTCCTGCCCAGCCAACTTCCCCCTGCAGCCGTGAGCTGGGATTCAGTTCTGCCTTCAGACAGACATCATTGAACAGTGAAAAAGTTACTGCATGACTCCTCTCCTCTCTCCTCTCCTCTCCTCTCCTCTCCTCTCCTCTCCTCTCCTCTCCTCTCCTCTCCTCTCCTCTCCTCTCCTCTCCTCTCCTCTCCTCTCTCTCCTCTCCTCTCCTCTCTCTCCTCTCTCCCTCTCCTCTCCTCTCCTCTCCTCTCCTCCTCTCCTCTCCTCTCCTCTCCTCTCCTCTCCTCTCCTCTCCTCTCCTCTCCTCTCCTCTCCTCTCCTCTCCTCTCCTCTCCTCTCCTCTCCTCCCTCCCCCTCCCCTCCCCCCCCCCTCCCCTCTCTGAACTGAACCTCTCCTCTCCCCTCCCCTCTTCACTCTCCCCTCACCCTCCTCCTCACCCTCACCCTCACCCCTCTCCTTCCCTCCCCTCCCATTTCCTCTCACCTCTCTGAACCTCTCCTCTCCAAACTGAACCTCTCCTCTCCTCTCCCCTCCCTTCCCCTTTCCTCTCCCCTCCTTTCCTTTCTCTTTCTGTTTCTCTTTCCTTTCCTACCAGACAGATGCAATTCTGGGAGCCTGAAGCCATTCCAAAGTGTCAGCCAGCAATTAGCTACTGTACACTGTTTGTTCTTGAGCAGAATCTTTGAGTGGAAGGGCAATGTCCTTACAAACACAGCAGTAACTTGCTCCTCAATGGCTTTTCATATGGATCTTCTCAAATCACTGCTCATAAAAAAGCCTCTTTCCTGATGAGATCCCCATCTCCTTAATTAGCTCTCTCTCTCTCTAATAGCATCCTAATAGCAAGTGGGATATTTATCTACACCAGAGCACGCCAGGCTTACCACTAAGGCTGCTTTAACTGGTGGTGTCTCAACAAGCCTGGCTACAGCAACACCTACAGGACAGGACAGGACAGGACAGGACAGGACAGGACAGGATAGGATAGAATAGAATAGAATAGAATAGAATAGAATAGAATAGAATAGAATAGAATAGAATAGAATAGAATAGAATAGAATAGAATAGAATAGAATAGAATAGAATAGAATAGAATAGAATAGAATAGAATAGAATAGAATAGAATAGAATAGGTTGGAAGAGAACACCTCCAGGGATGGGGACTCCAGCACCTCCCTGGGCAGCACATTCCAATGGCTAATTAATCTTTCTGGGAAGAACTTTCTCCTCACCCCCAGCCTAAACCTCCCTTGGCACAGCTTGAGGCTGTGTCCTCTTGTTCTGGGGCTGCTTGCCTGGGAGAAGAGACCAACCCCCACCTGGCTACAGCCTCCCCTCAGGTAGTTGCAGAGAGCAATAAGGTCACCCCTGAGCCTCCTCTTCTCCAGGCTAAGCAACCCCAGCTCCCTCAGCCTCTTCTCATAGGGCTTGTGTTCCAAACCCCTCCCCAACTTTGTTGCCCTTCTCTGGACACCTTCCACCTGCTCTGTGACCTGATAGATCACACTCACAAGTACACACAGCTCCTCAGATTTATCCTTCAAGAGTTGTAAGGGACCCAAAGAGACCTTCTAGACCAAACCCCCAGCCAGAGCAGGAGCATAGAATCCAGCACAGGTCACACAGGAACACATCCAGATGGGGCTGGAAAGGCTCCAGGGAAGGAGACTCCACAACCCCTCTGGGCAGCCTGCTCCAGGGCTCTGGGACCCTCACAGGGAAGAAATTCCTCCCCATGTTGAGGTGGAACCTCCTGTGCTGGAGTTTCCATCCATTCCTGCCTGTCCTATCCCAGGGCACAAGTGAGCAGAGCCTGTCCCTGTCCTTTCCTTCCTGACCCCCAGCCCTCAGACATTGATCAGATCCCCCCTCAGTCTTCTCCTCAACATGCCCAGGGCTCTCAGCCTCTCCTCCCCAGGCAGTGCTCCAGGCCCTTCATCATTCTTATAGCCCTCCCTTGGACTCTCTCCAGCAGATCCCTGACCTCTTGAACTGGGGAGCCCAGAACTGGATGCACTATTCCAGGTGGGGCCTCACCAGAGCAGAGCAAAGGGTAGGGAGAACCTCCCTGGATCTGCTGCCTGTGCTAAAACCACCCAACAGGTTTTTATGCAGATAATGGTGGGGATTCTCCTACAAAATGCCCTCCTCCCTCCCTGTGTGGAATGGAAAACCCTTCCCACCCCAAAGGATTTGGTGCCCATCATTCCTCCTCACTTGTCCCTTACAAATGACCATAGCTCTACTTATTTTAACCTACTCAAAGGAATAACCTCCCCTCAGCAGCCACCTTTTGCACCATCATAGAATCATTAAGGTTGGAAAAGACCTCTAAGATCAGCAAGTCCAACTACCCACTCAGCACAACCATGCCCACTGAACCCTGGCTCAAAGAGCAATGCCTACACATTTTTTAACACTTCCAGGGCTGGGGACTCTACCACCTCCCTGGGCAGCCTGTGCCAATCCCTGACCACTCTTGCAGTGAAGCAGTTTCTCCTAATCTCAAACCTAACCCTCCCCTGGCACAATTTTAAGCCATTTCATTCTATCACCTGATACAAGGGAAAAGAGACCAACCTCCACCTGGCTCCAAACCTCCTTCCAGAGAGCTGCAGAGAGCAATGAGGTCTCCCCTCAGCCTCCTCTTCTCCACACTAAACACCCCCAGTTCCCTCAGCTGCTCCTCCCCAGCCCTGTTCTCCAGACCCTTCCCCAGCTTTGCTGCCCCACTATGGACTTTGTTAGTCCTGAATGAACCCATTCAGGGCCAAAGGGCTGGAGCAGACCCTTGTCCTTTCTCCAACAGATTTTTTTTTCTCTCCATGTGTTGATTTTTTCTTAGTTTTGAAGCTACAAGCTCCACACTTTGCCTTTTCCCCTGGCAGCCAGTCCCAGCCTAATCAAACTAGAATCACAGAATTGTCAGGGTTGGAAGGGACCTCAAGGATCAGCCAGTTCCAACCCCCCTGCCGTGGCCAGGGACACCTCACACTGCAGCAGGTTGCTCACAGCCACCTCCAGCCTGGCTGCAAACACCTCCAGGCAGGAGGCTGCCACCACCTCCCTGGGCAACCTGTGCCAGGCTCTCACCACCCTCCTGGGGAACAACTTCTTCCTTACATCCAATCTCAATCTACCCATTTCTAGGTTTGCTCCATCCCCCCAGTCCTATCACTCCCTGACACCCTCAAAAGTCCCTCCCCAGCTTTCTTGGAGCCCCCTGCAGATACTGGAAGGCCACAATTAGGTCTCCTCAGAGCCTTCTCTTCTCCAGACTGCACAACCCCAACTCCCTCAGTCTGTCCTCACAGCAGAGCAGCTCCAGCCCTCTGCTCCTCCTCATGGCCCTTCTCTGGACACCTTCCAGCACCTCCAGATCCTTCCTGGCACAGAGGCTCCAGAACTGGACTCAGAGCTCCAGCTGTGGTCTCAGCAGAGTGGAGCAGAGGGGCAGAATCCCCTCCCTGGCCCTGCTGGCCACACTTCTCTTGCTGCAGCCCAGGCTCTGCTTGGCTCTCTGGGAACAGAGAACAGAGGCTCCAGAACTGGACACAGGGCTCCAGGTGGGGTCTCAGCAGAGCAGAGCAGAGCAGAGCAGAGCAGAGGCGGTCAGCACAAGATAATTTACCCAAAACATGGCAGACAAGGTAAAAAAAAATAAAAATAAAAGACTCCCATTCTATTTTTATGCAAAGAAATTAGGTGATTCTTCCTGTTTTTCCCCTCCCCCAAGGCAGATCAGGGCTTATTGGGAAATGTAAATCATCCTTGCCTCTAAAGGCAGAAATATCTGCAGGGCTTTTCTGTTTAGGAGGCTTGGTTGTAACACATCTTGTTTTCACATGTGCTGTGGTTAGCACAGTTGCATCACGGAAAGGCTCAGAACATTAGATTAGCTTCTGCTTGATGGAGAACATCCTTCTGATGGAAACTGGCCTGCTCTTTTGTCCTCATTACAATGCTGCATGATAGCTCGGATTAACACATTAAAGTGGCTGCCTCAACAATGGGCTGTTTGCAGGCAAGAAATGAAGTTCATTCAACTTCAGCAACACCTTCAATTCCAGCCCTCAGCCTCACGACTTGACACAGGAGAAGCAGGTTCCAAGCAATTGAGAGGCAGCAATTCCAAAGCCAGAGGGAGGAGGGAAGCATTAGCTTAACTAACTGCTTCTAATGCGTTTTGGGGGCAGCTGCTTCACTTTCCACTCACCTCCCAAGTTGTGAGATGGACATTTCCACATCTCACTGGAAAGGTAAATATCACAGAGCAGCTCTGGGCTCCTCAGTTTAAGAAGGACATTGAGACTCTTGAATGTGTCCAGAGAAGGGCAAGAAAGCTGGGGAGGGGTCTGGAGCACAGCCCTGTGAGGAGAGGCTGAGGGAGCTGGGGTTGCTTAGCCTGGAGAAGAGGAGGCTCAGGGGAGACCTTCTTGCTCTCTACAGCTACCTGGAGGGAGGTTGTAGCCAGGTGGGGGTTGGTCTCTTCTCCCAGGCAACCAGCACCAGAGCAAGAGGAAACAGCCTCAAGCTGTGCCAGGGAGGTTTAGGCTGGAGGTGAGGAGAAAGTTCTTCCCAGAAAGATTAATTGGCCATTGGAATGTGCTGCCCAGGGAGTTGGTGGAGTCCCCATCCCTGGAGGTGTTCAAGGAAGGCTTGGATGTGGCACTTGAAGCCATGGTTTAGTTGTCAGGAGGTGATAGGTATTAGGTAATAGGTTGGACTTGATGATCTCTGAGGTCTTTTCCAACCTGGTTGATTCTATGTTTAAGGTTGGGAAAGTTGAGCTCAACCCTTTACTCAATACTGTCATTACCACTAAGCCATGTCCCACAGTGCCATGTCCACACATTTTTTGAATGCCTGCAGGGATGGTGACTCCACCACCTACCTGGACAGCCTCTTCCAGTGCCTGACCACTCTTCCAGAAAGGAATTTTTTCCCTAAAATCCAACCTAAACCTCCCCTGGTACAACCTGAGGACATTTCCTCTTGTCCTATCACTTGTCTACCAGGGAGAGACCAACCCCCACCTGGGTCCAACCTCCCTTCAGGGAGCTGTAGAGAACAATGAGGTTTTCCCTCAGCCTCCTTTTCTCCATACCAAACAACTCCAGTTCACTCAGCTGCTCCCCACCAGACCTGTTTCTCCAGACCTTTCATGAGTTTGGTTGCCCTTGCATTAAATCTTCCAGCAGGAAGTGCTATGAAGGCCTTTTGACCAGCAATGGGAATTGCATGAAGCAAAGCTCGGGAATGTTCTGGACATTTTTCAGTGTCTCTCAGGCACGTCCTCGGGGACCATCTGCTCTGAGCTACTGGTACCATTTTGCTCATTGCCAGCATCATCTCATGCAAGTTGCCATTGCCCTCAAGCACCCTCTGCTCCCTGGTTTTGAGGCTGTCCCTCCGCAGGAGACAGAGAAGGGGAGACTTAAATACCAGCCCTGGCAGCGGTCCACGGGAATCGCAGCTCCCTGGTGCTCTGGAGAGCAGCAGCAGCAGCAAGTTTATTTGCACTGTGGTACAGATCAATACCTGCAATCCCAGAGCTAATAAGCTTTAGAAAGACACACCTCAGAGCACATCAGTCACCCCCAGATTCTCCTCACTAACCACCAGGCTCACTCACTCTTCTCCAGGTCAGTGGCTGAGAGCATCACCTCTACCACCGCTGATGGCACAGAGGAGAGCTAGGGAGGAAAACGTATTAGGTTGGAAAGATTCAGCTGCATTAAGAGCTGCTGAGCTCCCCAGCTGCTGCCTTGCTGCTTCTTTCCCACCCCCTATATTTCATTTATTTATTTATTTCACTTTCTAAACAGAATCCTCTCTGCCAAAGTGGCTGGAGGCTATCAGCACAGCTCTCTGCAGCCAGCCTGCTCTCCCTCAGATGAGCCTGGGGAAGAATAATGCAGCTAGCAGCAGAAACACTTCGCCCTCCCAACAGCAGGCTTCGTGCCCTCAGGGGTTTGTTAGTGAGTGAAAACCACAGGTAGGGATGGAGGATGGAAAAGACCACCAGTTTGTTCTGCAGTAACCTAAAAAGGCCAAGAGGGCTGCTTAAAAGCTCTGCTGGCAACGAGAAAAACCTGCCACAGTTGTTTGTAATACTATTTCCCCCATCAGTTAGAAACACTCACAGAATGGTTTGAGTTGGAAGGGACCTCAAAGAACACAGAACCACAGAATCACCAAGGTTGGAAGAGACCTCAAAGATCACCGAGTCCAACTTGTCACCACAGACCCCATCACTAGACCATGGCACCAAGTGCCACATCCAATCCCCTCTTGAACACCTCCAGGGATGGGGACTCCACCACCTCCCTGGGCAGCACATCCCAATGGCTAACAACTCTCTCTGGGAAGAACTTTCTCCTCACCTCCAGCCTAAACCTCCCCTGGCACAGCTTGAGACTCTATCCTCTTCTTCTGGTGCTGCTTGCCTGAGAGAAGAGACCAACCCCCACCTGGCTACAACCTCCCTTCAGGTAGCTGTAGAGAGCAAGAAGGTCTCCCCTGAGCCTCCTCTTCTCCAGGCTAAGCAACCCCAGCTCCCTCAGCCTCTCCTCACAGGGCTGTGCTCCAGACCCCTCCCCAGCCTTGTTGCCCTTCTCTGGACACCTTCAAGTGTCTCAATGTCCTTCTTAAACTGAGGAGCCCATAACTGGACACAGGACTCAAGGTGTGGCCTAACCAGTGCTGAGATCCTCCAGTTCCAACCCCCTGCCATGGGCAGGGACCCCTCCCACTAGAACAGGTTGCTCAAAGCCTCATCCAGCCTGGGCTTAAACACTCCCAGGCATGAGGCACTCACTTCTCACCCAGGCTCACAGGATATTAGGGGTTGGAAGAGACCTCTGAAGATCATCGAGCCCAACCCCTCTGCCAGAGCAGGAGCAGAGCATCCAGCACAGGTCACACAGGAACACATCCAGATGGGTCTTGAAAGTCCTCCAGAGGAGGAGACTCCACAACCTCTCTGGGCAGCCTCTTCCAATGCTCTGTGACCTTCACACTGAAGAAGTTCCTCCTCATGTTGAAGTGGAACCTCCTGTGCTGGAGTTTACATCCATTACCCCTGGTCCTATCCCAGGGTGCAGCAGAGAAGATCCTGTGCCCTCCCTCTCGACACTTGTCCCTCAGATATTCACAAACATTTATTAAATCCCCTCTCAGTACCTGTTCCAGCATCTCACCTCCCTCATAGCAAAGAACTTCTTAATGTCCAATCTGAATCTACCCTGCTCTAGTTTCAAGCCATTGACCCTTGTCCTATCACCTCAGGCCCTGATAAAAAGTCCCTCTCCAGCTCTCCTGTAGCCACCTTCAGATACAGGAGCAGTCGTCCTCTGTCAGGTCTTTCCTTCGCACCGTGTATTTGTAGATGACACCTTTCATGCCTGCTACTTCAAAGCCACTTGACATTCAGATGTAAAAATGCCACCATTCCCAGCACCACACAGGCAGAGAATTCAAAATGAAGCCAAACAAGCCCTGCAACCCAACCCCTCGTCCTCCTCAGCACAAAGCAAAAACGCCACCGCTGCAGCCGGCCAGCTCTGGGCACTCCTCCCGCTTTGCAGAGGGTGGCTTCTAAGCTTCTGTGTTCTGTCCTTGGCTCCTTCATCAGCATTGCTAATGGGAAGAGCTACTCCTGGTTTTAAGGCAGCAAGGCTCACGGGGGTTACTGTCACTGGAAGTAAACTCAGCACGGTTAAGCTGCAGGATGCCCTGCGAATGACCCCAGGCAGAGGCCTTAGTGGAAACTGCAGGCATGGATAATGAGGCCAAAAGAGGGCTTAGCATAAAAAGCACAAAGAGATGGATATTGGTGAGCACAAACCTGGCACTGCAGAGCTGCAGGCCTTAGCAAGGATAAAAATCTCAAGGAAAGGAAATGGACCAGAATCTATTTTGCTGTTAAGGCATCCACGTTAAGAGAGGTCGGAGGAGGCTGCAGCAACCTGGACAGCCAGCAAGGGAGCCACATCCACAGGGATGATACTCGGGGGGAGTGGTGGAGTTATCTCTCTGACAAACCCAAGATAGAATCATAGAATCAGTAAGGTTAGGAAAGACCTCCAAGCTGATGGAATCCAACCACCAAACCAACTCCACCATGCCCACAGTGCCATGTCTACTCACTTTCTGAACCCCTCCAGGGATGGGGACTCCACCACCGCCCTGGCAGCCTGTGGCAATCCCTGACCACTCTGGCACCAAAGACATTTTTCCTCATCTCCAACCTAACCCTTCCCTGGCACAATTTCAGGCCATTGCCTCTCCTTCTGTCACCTGAGACTAGGGAGAAGAGACCAAGCCACACCTGACTGCAGCCTCCTGTCAGGGAGCTGTAGAGAGCAGTGAGGTCTCCCCTCAGCCTCCTCTTCTCCACACTAAACACCCCCAGCTCCCTCAGCTGCTCCTCTCCAGCCCTGTGCTCCAGACCCCTCCCCAGCTTTGTTATCCTTCTCTGGACACCTTCCAGCATCTTATAATCTTTCCTAACCTGAGGAGCCCAGAACTGGACACAGGACTCAAGGTGTGGCCTAACCAGTGCTGAGCACAGGGCACAATGACCTCCCTGCTCCTGCTGGCCACACTCTTCCTGATGCAGGCCAGGATGCCATTGGCCTTCTTGGCCACCTGGGCACACTGCTGGCTCCTGTTCAGCTGCTGTCAACCAGTACCCCCAGGTCCCTCTCCGCCTGGCTGCTCTCCAGCCACTCTGACCCCAGCCTGTAGCACTGCCTGGGGTTGTTGTGGCCAAAGTGCAGCACCTGGCACTTGGATTTGTTCAATGTCATCCTGTTGGACTCTGCCCATCTGTCCAGTAAGTCAAGGTCCCTCTGCAAAGCTCTTCTGCTCTCTAACAGATCAACATCTGCCCCCTGGACTCAAAATTGGTGAGGCCACACCTCGATTACTGTGTTCAGTTTGGGGCCCTTCACTCCAAGAAGGACATTGAGGTGATGCAGCAGGTCCAGAGAAGAGCAACAAAGCTGGGGAAGGGTCTGGAGAACAGGGCTGTGAGGAGCAGCTGAGGGAACTGGGGGTGAGTCTGGATAGGAGAAAGCTGAGGGAGACCTTCTGGCTCTCTCCATCTCTCTGAAAGGAGGCTGGAGCCAGGCGGGGATTGGTCTCTTCTCCCCAACAAGAGAAAATAGCCTGAAGTTGCACCAGGGAAGGGTTAGGTTGGAGATTAGGAGAACCTTATTCACTGAAAGGGTTCTCAAAGAGAGGCTGCCCAGGGAAATGGTTGAATCCCCATCCCTGGAGGTGTTTCAAGGAGGCAGATGTGGTGCTGGGGGCCACGGTTTGATTCGGTGATCTTTTCCAAACACAACGATTCCACGACTCTGTGATTCTAAATATGCTCTCCATCACTTGGGAGCCAGCTGCACAAGAACCAGTCAGCACCTCCATTAAGACAAAGAACAGGCCAAGGTCTGGTACGTGCAGACAGAGCCAGTCATTAATCTGCAGAAGATCCTTAAGCTTGTTCTGACTTCAGCTGCGAGAAGATGCAAGACACCCGACCGCGTGCCACCTGCGCGCCTCCCCCTGCCCCTGGAGTCAGCACACGATGGGATCGAGCCAGGCTCAGCAGGCCTTGTGTGATATTCCCTCCAATAAAATGCAGCAGCCTTGAAAAGCTCTTTTTAAGTCTCTGAGTAGTGGGGAAGAAGCTGCCACCAGCTGAGCGATCTGCCTCTGCCCGAAGTGAGCGCAGGCTGCAGCGCAGAGCTGGGATGGGCGGCGCACGCCCTGGTGGCTGCTGCTGCCCGTGCTGCTGCCCCTGCTGCTGCCCGTGCTGCTGCCCGTGCACGCAGGGAGCAGGGAGCTGCCTTACCTTCTGCTTTTAATTAAAAACAAGCAGCAGTGCAAATTCCAGTGAAAGAGCACAGCATGCCACAGGCTACAGCTTGCCCAGTTAAAATGACAGAGGGAAAGCAAAGAAAAAGGAGAGGAGGCCACACACACATGCACAGGCAGAAGCAAAATCAAGCACCGTTGGGAATTAAACCTCTGCTGGAAGTCAGTGTCAGCTCCTCTGGCTTTGTGCTGGAAGGTTTGAGCATCCTTGCTCACACAGCATCATGGAACTGCTGAGCTTGGAAGGGACCTTTGTGATCATAGTATCATAGTATCAGTCAGGGCTGGAAGGGACCACAAGGATCAGCTAGTTCCAACCCCTGCCATGGGCAGGGACACCCCACACTACATCAGGCTGGCCAGAGCCTCATCCAGCCTGGGCTTAAACACCTCCAGGGATGGGGCCTCAACCACCTCCCTGGACAACCCATTCCAGGGCTTCACCACTCTCATGGGGAAGAACTTCCTCCTCACCTCCAGCCTGAATCTCCCCACCTCCAGCTTCATTCCATTCTCCCTAGTCCTAACACTACCTGAGATCCCGAGAAGTCCCTCCCCAGCCTTCTTGGAGCCCCCTTCAGATACTGGAAGGCCACCATGAGGTCACCTGGGAGCCTTCTCTTCTCCAGACTGAACAGCCCCAAATCTTCAGTCTGTCCTCACAGGAGAGGTGCTCCAGCCCTCTGATCATCCTCCTGGCCCTTCTCTGGACACCTTCCAGCACCTCCAGATCCCTCCAGATCCTCCCTACATCCAGTGAGGGTGGGGAGATACTGGAACAGGTTGCCCTGGGAGGCTGTGGATGTCCCCTCCCTGGAGCTATTAATCATAGATGTTAGGTATTAATCATAGAATCAATAAGGTTGGAAAATACCTCAGAGATCATCAAGTCCAACCTATTACCTAATACCTAACACCTCCTGACAACTAAAACATGTCTCCAAGTGCCACATCCAAGCCTTTCTTGAACACCTCCAGGGATGGGGACTCCACCACCTCCCTGGGCAGCACATCCCAATGGCCAGTTACTCTTTCTGGAAAGAACTTTCTCTTCACCTCCAGCCTAAACTTTGCCTGGCACAGCTTGAGACTGTATCTTCTTGTTCTGGTTGCCTGGGAGAAGAGACCAACCCCCACCTGGCTACAACCTCCCTTCAGGGAGTTGTAGAGAGCAATGAGGTCTCCCGTGAGCCTCCACTTCTCCAGGCTAAGCAACCCCAGCTCCCTCAGCCTCTCCTCACAGGGCTGTGCTCCAGACCCCTCCCCAGCCTTGCTGCCCTTGTGATCAAGGTGATCAAGGCCAGGCTGGATGAGGCCTTGAGCAACCTGGGCTGGTGGAAGGTGTCCCTACCCATGGCAGGGGGTTGGAACTGGATGATCTTTAAGGTCCCTTCCAACTCAAACCATTCTGTGACTCCATGGCCAAGGACTCAGAGTTCAGTGCCTTGCCATGTGCTCCCTCAACTGGCAGAAAAGCCTGGATGCCTGAAACCTCTCCAGACATCCACAGCAGAATACTTTCAACATTTCCTCACACAATCAAGAAAGTTGCTGATACTGCCCTCAGTGCTCAGGTTTGTTTCCAGCCTGCAGCAGAAACAGAGGCTTGCTTTAAGCCATCTTATCAGGTAGGTTATACCACCTAGCACATAATGGTACAAAAGCAGATGATAAATACACCTTGGGATAGCTGTGAGTGGGTCTGAGCTTACTGAGAGCCAAAACCTCACCCTCATTTCCAGCTTGCAGTGAAAAATGGAGCTAGCTGCCAGCAGGCATTAGAGAACAGCCTGAGGATTAAGCCTTGCTGATAAAGGCACTCAAAATAGAGCAGCTGTGCATCTGACTATCCCACGAGCAATGCCAAGAGAAAGCAGCCCCCAGTTAAAGTGCAAAGGCACTGATCTGGTTGTCTCAAAGGGAAGGGCTCCTTGAGCGGCGCTGCAAAGATTTCCTCACAAGTCTCTTGCCAGCTCTAGCACATAAAGAAATCCATTAGCAGATAGGAAAACTCACTGGAGCTCCCTGCTGCTGCTGCAGCCCACCAAGCAAAGCTGCTTCCAGCAAGTCACCAGCTAAGCCAGCTCCAAAAGCAGCTCCCAGGCAGCACGCAGGGAAAACCACATCGGCATCGCCGTGCCAGCAATGCACTCAACCAGTGCACGGCAACAGGGATGGGGGACCATGGAATGGATTTGGTTGGGAAAGGCCTTTAAGATCATCAAGTCCAACCATTCTCTAACTCTGGCCAATCTGGTGCTAAAGCATTGCCCTCAGCACCACAGCTCAGCAGTCTCTTGAGAGGGCTTTATTTTCTTGGTGCTGAGTTGCTGTTGTTTTTCTCAAAGCACTTTGTGCGTGAGGCTTGTAAGACTGACCTTGTATTCCTTGGCATTCCTTCTTCTCCTTCCCACATTCAGTCATGTTTCAGACACATCACCTCTACACTATCTTCTGTGCCCAACCCTAAGTACAGCCTCACAGGAAGTTAGGGGTTGGAAGGCACCCAAAGAGATCATCAAGTCCAACCCCCTGCCAGAGCAGGAGCAGAGAATCCAGCACAGGTCACACAGCAATACATCCAGACAGGGCTGCAAAGGCTCCAGAGAAGGAGACTCCACAACCTCTCTGGGCAGCCTGCTCCAGGGCTCTGGGACTCTCACAGTGAAGAAGTTCCTCCTCATGTTGAGGTGCAACTCCTGTGCTGTAGTTTCCATCCACTGCCCCTTGTCCTGTCACAGGGCACAAGTGAGGAGAGGCTGTGCCTGTCCCTTCCTTCCTGACCCCAGCCCCAGATATGCATAGACATTGATCAGATCCCCTCTCAGTCTTCTCTCTCCACACTAAACAGCCCCAGGGCCCTCAGCCTCTCCTCACCAGGCAGTGCTCCAATCCCTTCATCATCCTTGTAGCCCTTCCTTGGACTCTCTCCAGCAGATCCCTGTCCCTCTTGAACTGGGGAGCCCAGAACTGGATGCAGTATTTCAGGCGAGGCCTCACCAGGGCAGAGTAGAGGAGGAAGAGAACCTCCAGGTTCTGCTGTGCAAGTTTGGGATCAACAACTGCAGCTGCATGTCCAGACACAGAGGCACCACACAACAGCTCAAGGGCAGGAGAAGTCCTGCCACCTCCATTCAAAGGGCTAGGAGGGCACATGTGTCCTGATGGTCATGCAGGACAAAGCAGCTAAGGCAGCCAAACCCCACATCCCTTTGTCCAACATCTCTCACCTGCAGTGCATCCTCCTCACAAGCATTACATGGTCTATGGCCTCACCCCAAGCCACTCACCTTTTAGGGTTCATGCCCCACTATGCTGTGAGTTGCTTGCTGTTTTCAGCTCTGTTGGGATGGGTTCAAAACCCTGAGCAGTTATCAGGAGTTGGGGAAGAAGAATTGAGACGAATTCATATCTGTCTCAACTCCATCACATTCACACCTCAGCTCTGCAACCTTTCAAAAGGACTTTACAGTGCTGGCTTAAGGTAGGAACCCCAGAGGAGAGGCTGAGGGAGCTGGGGTTGTTTAGCTTGGAGAAGAGGAGGCTCAGGGGAGACCTCATTGCCCTCTGCAACTACCTGAAGGGAGGTTGTAGCCAGGTGGGGGTTGGTCTCTTCTCCCAGAAAAAGAGGACACAGTCTCAAGCTGTGCCAGGGGAGGTTTAGGCTGGATGTTAGGAGGAAATTCTTGGCCACTGGAGAGACTGGCCATTGGAATGTGCTGCCCAGGGAGGTGGTGGAGTCACCATCCCTGGAGGTGTTTAGCAAGAGCCTGGATGGGGCACTTGGTGCCATGGTTTAGTTGATTAGATGGTGTTGGGTGATAGGTTGGACTTGATGATCTCAAAGGTCTCTTCCAACCTGGTTAATTCTATTCTATTCTATTCTATTCTATTCTATTCTATTCTATTCTATTCTATTCTATTCTATTCTATTCTATTCTATTCTATTCTATCCCATCCCATCCCATCCCATCCCATCCCATCCCATCCCATCCCATCCCATCCCATCCCATCCCATCCCATCCCATTCTATTAAGAAAGAGCCTGGGGGGGTTGGATGCACCCCAGATGGGAAGAAGGGAAGCACTGGGCTTTTGGTTGTGGTGTCAGTGAAATTTTTGTGCTTTTGGGGTATGCTCAGCACTATGTTTTGTAGGTTTTATTTGTAGAATATGAATTGGCTTTTCCATGTAAGCCTTCCATCACTATCCAATCCATTTGTGTGAGCTTTGTTCTTTTGCTCCTTTTGGGGCCACAGAACCTCTGTTCTGCTCTAAACGAGGATATTCCCCCAGCTTACTGTGTGGCAGGGCTCAGCCTTTCCCCAGGTGCCAGTCTCAAGCTGTGCAGGGGGAGGTTCAGGCTGGATATTAGAATCATAGAATCATAGAATCAGTCAGGGTTGGAAGGGACCACAAGGATCAGCTAGTTCCAACCCCCCTGCCATGGGCAGGGACACCCCACACTAGAGCAGGCTGGCCACAGCCTCATCCAGTCTGGGCTTAAACACCTCCAGGGATGGGGCCTCAACCACCTCCCTGGATAACCCATTCCAGGGCTTCACCACTCTCATGGGGAAGAACTTCTTCCTCACCTCCAGCCTGAATCTCCCCACCTCCAGCTTCATTCCATTCCCCCTAGTCCTATCACTACCTGAGATCCTGAGGAAGTTCTTCATAGAAAGAGAGATTGGCCATTGGGATGTGCTGCCCAGGGAGGTGGTGGAGTCACCATCCCTGGAGGTGTTTAAAAAGAGCCTGGATGAGGCACTTGGTGCCATGGTTTAGTTGATCAGATGGTGTTGGGTGCTAGGTTGGACTTGATGATCTCAAAGGTTTTTTCCAACCTGATTAACTCTGTATTCAGTAACCATGAGCCAAGCAAGACACCCAGCCCTAGTGTCTCTTGTAGTTCCAACAGCAGAGAAAGCATTAACTTGAGTGTTGCATCAGGTTTATACTGCATCTCTCTTTGTGGCAGCAAGCACAAACAGCCTGAAATCACTCTTCCTTACATTCATTATTAAACTATCTACAAGAGGTGGATTTCTGGGGCACATTTGCAACCGGGGTGGGGGTGGGGGGGGGGAAATAAATGTAGCAGATAGGAAAATTAATATGGATAGAGCCCCCTAGACAGACATTGCATTCCGTGCTCCACCCCCGAATCTGCCCTGAGCCTCAGCCTCCTTGATAAAGTATTTTAATAGCATATTTTAGAGGTGAAGTTTTTAAACAGACAAATTGTAGAAATAATAAAGCCCTAATACACAGCAGGGCTGACAAATTAGCTCTTAAAGCAAGGCTTGGCTCGGGAATTGCCTCCTGCCAGATGACTGAATTCACTCTTCTGCAGTGCTGTTTACACACCAGGAACAACACAGGCACCGAAGCTTACATTTAAATGCATGCCTGGAGGCACACAGCTTCCAAAAAGCAGATTAACAGCAGTATGACTTCTCGTCCTGGGGACTGCAGGACTCCTCAGAATCCTGCCTGGAGGCTCAGCAACACCTCTGGAGCTGGAGTTCACCTGCCCTTTGCAGGCAAGTCTTCTGCAGGCTGTAATGGGGGGGTCTAGGTCTCTGCGCAAATGCCCACAGCCAGGGCTGGGGAGAGGACAGAGGAGCAGCCACACTGGAGGATGGATGCTCCATTGGGTAACACCTGAGGACCTCATCGAAGTGTTTTGGTTGGAAAAGACTTCTAAGATCCTCAAGTCCAAAGATCCTCAAGTCCAACAACCAACCTAACACCACCATGGCCATTAAGCGACATGCCAAAGTGCCATGGCCACACCGCTCCTGAACAGCTCCAGGGATGGGGACTCCACCACCTCCCTGGCAGCCTGTGCCAACCCCTGAACACTCTTGCAGCAAAGACATTCTTCCATATCCAACCTAAACCTCCCCTGTTGCAATTTCAGGCCATTTCCTCTCATTCTATCACTAGGGAGAAAAGGCTGACCCCCACCTCACTCCAGCCTCCTTTCCAGGGAGTTGTAGAGAGCAATGAGGTCTCCTCTCACCAGGAGGAGAAACTACTGCTGCAGGAGTGCCACCAACACCTTAGCAGCCCAGAGGACAGGCAAGGGCAGCAGTGTTGTTGTTCAGGCTATAATCACTACAGGCATGGAAGAGAAGTTTTCCACAATTCCAGGGGGCTTTAATGACAATTAAATT
The DNA here is from genome assembly GCA_033816785.1 of Picus viridis. NCBI lineage: Eukaryota > Metazoa > Chordata > Aves > Piciformes > Picidae > Picus > Picus viridis. Next base: position 3,566,738 of record CM066580.1, read on the forward strand.
AGTGGTCATTATCCTTAATAACATCCAGGTGAACTGAACTTTGCTGACAGAAGCAGTGGTGGCCAAAGTCAGTAACAAAAGAGGTTGAGATGAGAAGGCAGCATGAGGGCAAAGCCCCACAATTTCAAAGGCAGCTCCTGCAGCATTTTAGGCTTTGATATGACAAAGGTGTCTCCAAACAATCCTGTTTACAGGATAACAGTGAATACAGCTGCTTGCTTCCAGGTACACTCTCTGAAACTCATTGTGTGCTGATAAGTTTAACAGAGAAACTTTCATTCCAGCACAGAGCTAGGGGGGAAAGAAAGCCAACCACAAACAAACAATAAATAAATGCAACCAGCCCCCACCTCAGTGCAACCTCCTTTCAGGGAGCTGTAGAGAGCAATGAGGTCTCCCTCCAGCCTCCTCTTCTCCACACTAAACAATCTCAGGTCTCTCGTAAGACTTCCTTCCAAGATCCTTCTATGTCTCCCTGAACAATCTCAGGTCCCTCATAAGACTTCCTCCCAAGATCCTTTTATGTCTTACTGAACAATCTCAGGTCCCTCATAAGACTTCCTCCCATGATCCTTTTATGTCTTACTGAACAATCTCAGGTCCCTCATAAGACTTCCTCCCATGATCCTTTTATGTCTTACTGAACAATCTCAGGTCCCTCATAAGACTTCCTCCCATGATCCTTTTATGTGTCTTACTGAACAATCTCAGGTCCCTCATAAGACTTCTTCTCAAGATCTTTTTGTTTCTTACTGCTTTGGAAATGCCAACTGGGCTTAGACTTGAGCCAGGTTTTTCCTCTTGCATAGAATAAAGAAAGAAAAGAATGGGAGAGAGGGAGAGGGAGGGAGGAAGGGAGGGAGGGAGGGAGGAAGGGAGGGAGGGAGGGAGGAAGGGAGGGAAGGAGGGAGAGAAGGAATGAGAGAAAGAAGGGAAGAGGGGAAGGGGGAAGACGGGAGGGGAAAAAGTGGGAAGGGGGAAAGAGAAGAGAGAGAAAGGGAGGGAGGAAGGGAAGGAAGGGAAGGAAGGAAGGGAAGGAAGGGAAGGAAGGAAGGAAGGAAGGAAGGAAGGAAGGAAGGAAGGAAGGAAGGAAGGAAGGAAGGAAGGAAGGAAGGAAGGAAGGAAGGAAGGAAGGAAGGAAGGAAGGAAGGAAGGAAGGAAGGAAGGAAGGAAGGAAGGAAGGAAGGAAGGAAGGAAGGAAGGAAGGAAGGAAGGAAGGAAGGAAGGAAGGAAGGAAGGAAGGAAGGAAGGAAGGAAGGAAGGAAGGAAGGAAGGAAGGAAGGAAGGAAGGAAGGAAGGAAGGAAGGAAGGAAGGAAGGAAGGAAGGAAGGAAGGAAGGAAGGAAGGAAGGAAGGAAGGAAGGGAGAAAGGGAGAAAGAGAGAAAGAGAGAAAGAAAGAAAGAAAGAAAGAAAGAAAGAAAGAAAGAAAGAAAGAAAGAAAGAAAGAAAGAAAGAAAGAAAGAAAGAAAGAAAGAAAGAAAGAAAGAAAGAAAGAAAGAAAGAGAGAAAGAGAAAAGAGAGAAAGAGAGAAAGAGAGAAAGAGAGAAAGAAAGAAAGAGAGAAAGAAAGAAAGAAAGAAAGAAAGAAAGAAAGAAAGAAAGAAAGAAAGAAAGAAAGAAAGAAAGAAAGAAAGAAAGAAAGAAAGAAAGAAAGAAAGAAAGAAAGAGAGAAAAGGAGGAAAGAGAGAAAGGAGGAAAGAGAGAAAGGAGGAAAGAGAGAAAGGAGGAAAGAGGCAGGCAGAGCTAATTACTCCAGGTACAGACCAGCTCTCAGAGCCAGGCCACCTGCACCGCTCTGCTTCGGACCCTCAGCACTGCCATTCCTGCCTCCTCACTCCTCTGCTGAACAGCTCACATCTTCTCTCCTAAGACAGTGAGCTGTGGGCTCAGGTTTGCCACGAGAGCCCTGGCTGAGCAAGGGCAGTGTTTCAAAAATAACCTTCAGAAACACAGTGGCCTTTCCCTCTCAGTGACAGCTGCCAGGCAAGTGGCTTCCTCAGCTTGGAGGGGGCTTCTTTCCTTTTGTTTTATTGTTTTTTTTCTCCTTGCACTTTGATGACTCAAACATGTCTCTGAATTGAATCAAAGAATCACTCAAGCATTGAACAATCCAGAGGAGTTCTGTTTAGAGAGACACCTGCCTGCACGTGCCACTGATGCACTCAAACAGCTCCAGCGAGCAGGGCAGCGCTGAATGGCTCTGCAAGGCTTTACATTCTGCTTTGGCAGAGGAGGAGCAGGTTATGGCTGTACACATCTAAGTGCTGGGTTCTACACAGTGGCCATAACAACCCCAGGCAGTGCCACAGGCTGGGGTCAGAGTGGCTGGAGAGCAGCCAGGCAGAGAGGGACCTGGGGTACTGGTTGACAGCAGCTGAACAGGAGCCAGCAGTGTGCCCAGGGGGCCAAGAAGGCCAATGGCATCCTGGCCTGCATCAGGAACAGTGTGGCCAGCAGGAGCAGGGAGGTCATTCTGCCCCTGTACTCAGCACTGGTTAGGCCACACCTTGAGTCCTGCGTCCAGCTCTGGGCTTCTCAGTTTAGGAAAGATGTTGTTGTTGGAGGTGTTTAAGAAGAGCCTGGATGGGGTGCTTGGTGCCATGGTTTAGTTGATGAGATGGTGTTGGGTGATAGGTTGGACTTGATGATCTCTGAGGTTTTTTCCAACCTGGTTAATTCTATTCTATTCTATTCTATTCTATTCTATTCTATTCTATTCTATTCTATTCTATTCTACTGCCATGAAAAGAGTAATTGACCATTGGAATGTGCTGCCCAGGGAGGTGCTGCCCAAAAAGGCTTGGATGTGTCACTTGGAGCCATGGTTTAGTTGTCAGGAGGTGTTGGGTGATAGGTTGGACTTGATGACCTCTGAGGTCTTTTCCAACCTGGTTGATTCTATGACTTTAATGGCACTCCATCTACTCATCCTCCCACGAACACATTCTCTGGAGAGAGATCAAGGTCTCCGCAGTCTATAATGTAACTGCCAGTCACACTCCCTGGCTGTGCACGTGCACCATCTCCAAGAACAAGGGCAGTTTTATTGTTGTGCCAATAAAAGGAGGAAATGGAAGGACAAACACTTAGCCTTTCAGGATCCTACAGCAATGCACATGATGTGTGTGCTGGCAAAGCCTGGCACACAGCCAGCAAGGGCAATGCTTCTTGATGGCATTTACAAAGTCCAAGGGCTGGGTTCTGCACTTCGGCCATAACAACCCCCGGCAGTGCTACAGGATGGGGAGGGACTTTTGGCAAGGGCTGAGAGTGATAAGATGAGGGGCAACACCTTTGAGCTGGGAGAGGGGAGATTGAGACTGGGGATGAGGAAGAAATTCTTTAGAGTGAGGGTGGGGAGACACTGGCACAGGTTGCCCAGGAAGGCTGTGGCTGTCCCCTCCCTGGAGGTGTTCAAGGCCAGGCTGGATGAGGCCTTGAGCAACCTGGGCTGGTGGGAGGTGTCCCTGCCTGTGGCAGGAGGGGTGGAAGTGGATGACCTTCACTTTCCCTTCCAACACAAACCATTCTATGATTCCATGATTTTAATCACCACAGTCTTTAAACAAACTCCAACCAGATTCCCACCCACTTGCCTCCACTCCCAGCTCTGCCCTGCCTGCACAGAGCACCTCAATTGCCTCTCAAGAAAAACCTCCTCTGCAAAACAAGTGCTGTGTTCCCAGTGTCCACTTGTCCCTGCTGTTGCAAGGGAGCAGCAGGATTTGCTGAACAGGGATGGCTGACTTTCATGGGAAGCTCAGAAATTCACATGACATGTGCTTAATGAGTCAGCTCACTCCTAACAACTAAGAAATAACCTCACCCCTGGGATTAATTGCAGCTTAAAACTGGAATGAGTTACCAGAAAGAGGGAAAAGCAGCTCTTCTCCAGTAAATTGTTTGCAATCAGACTTGGTGGAGCTAGAGAATGGTTGGGCTGGATGACTTGAAGGTCTTTTCCCACCAAAACCATTCAGTGATTCTATGGAATCTGGAAGCAGAGGATGCCACACTACACACCTGCACTTCACATCTGTTTGGAAGCAATCTTCATGAGGTCAAAGGAGGCAAGGGGCACCTGGAGAGCTGGATCAGCCTTTCTGAGTGCCCTGGTTTTGCTGGGATTCAATGCCAGGCCAGCCATGGGCTGCAGGGCATTAGCAGCTGGGAGTCAGCCAGCACAGCTGACCTGAGTGGGCACCACACTCAGTGGTTTGCTGAGGAGAAAGGAACCTCCTGCCTGGACTCCAGCTCTTGCTGTGGGGGCTCCTCCTTACTCTGCTCCTCTTCCTTCTTCTGCTCCTGAGGACTGCTCTCCTGTTTAGTGTGAGTGCTGTGCCCCCACTGAGCTGAATATAACTTTATACACTTTATACTGGCAGTGGTATTCTTTCTCCTGTTTCATTAAACCCATTTTCATTTCAACCCATGGCTTTGCTCTCCTTTTTCTGATCCTTTTCCCTGATGAGGAAGGGCTCACAGAACCATAGAATTTTTTTGGTCAGAAAAGACCTCCAAGATCACTGAGTCCAACCATTATCTAACTCTACCAAGCCCGGTCCTAAACCAAGGACTAAACTGCTGGAGTTTAGCTTCAGCTACATAGACACAGAACTACTCAAGAGAAGTACAGTGCCCAGGGAGTACTGAAGATGCTGAGGTATCATTGAATGCTTTGGGTTGGAAGAGACCTTAAAGAACATCCAGTTCCAACCCCTCTGCCATGGGCCAGGACATCCTGACCAAATCAGGTTGCCCAAGGCCTTCTCCAGCCTAGGCTTGTACATCTGGAGAAGAGGAGGCTCAGGGAGACCTTATTGCTCTTCTCCCAGGCAAGCAGCACCAGAGCAAGAGGACACAGTCTCAAGCTGTGCCAGGGAGGTTTAGGCTGGAGGTGAGGAGAAAGTTCTTCCCAGAAAGATTAATTGGCCATTGGAATGTGCTGCCCAGGGAGTTGGTGGAGTCCCCATCCCTGGAGGTGTTCAAGAAAGGCTTGGATGTGGCACTTGGAGCCATGGTTTAGTTGTCAGGAGGTGTTAGGTATTAGGTAATAGGTTGGACTTGATGATCTCTGAGGTCTTTTCCAACCTGGTTGATTATATGATCTCCAGGATGTCATCCACAACCTCCCTGGGCAACCTGTTCCAGCCTCTCACCACCCTCACTGGAAAGGATTTCTCCCCAGTCTCCAGTCTAAATCTCCTCTCTTCCAGCTTATCTCAGCTCCCAACCTCACACCCCAGCAATGAGGCTGATGCCTGAATAACTCCAAATCCCTCTCCTCTGACCACACCTGAGAACATCTGGGTGGGGAGGCAGGGGGAAAGGAAGAGGAGCTGGTAACTGGAGCAGCCAACTCATGTTGGCTGGGGGAAAGCTGTAGGTTGGTTTCAACATGTAGGGCACCTGGGGAAAGGCTGAGCTCTGCCATCCAGTGAGCTGGGGGATTATCCCAGTTTAGAGTGTTCTTTTGCCCCTTGGTGCCGTGGTTTAATTGATTAGATGGTGTTGGGTGATAGTATCATAGTATCAGTCAGGGTTGGAAGGGACCACAAGGATCAGCTAGTTCCAACCCCCTGCCATGGGCAGGGACACCTCACACTTGATCAGGCTGGCCAGAGCCCCATCCAGCCTGGGCTTAAACACCTCCAGGGATGGGGCCTCAACCACCTCCCTGGACAACCCATTCCAGGGCTTCACCACTCTCATGGGGAAGAACTTCCTCCTCACATCCAGCCTGAATCTCCCCACCTCCAGCTTCATTCCATTCCCCCTAGTCCTATCACTACCTGATAGCCTGAAAAGTCCCTCCCCAGCCTTCTTGGAGCCCCCTTCAGATATTGGAAGGCCACAATGAGGTCACCTGGGAGCCTTCTCTTCTCCAGACTGAACAGCCCCAACTCCTTCAGTCTGCCCTCATAGCAGAGCAGCTCCAGCCCTCTGCTCCTCCTCGTAGCCCTTCTCTGGGCACCTTCCAGCACCTCCAGATCCCTCTTGGAATAGGGGCTCCCGAACTGGAGGCAGTACTCCAGGTGGGGTCTCACCAGAGCTGAGGAGAGGGGGAGAATCCCCTCCCTTGCCCTGCTGGTCATACTTCTCCTGCTGCAGCCCAGGCTCTGATTGGCTTTCCAGGCTGCAAGTGCACATTGAGAGCTCCTGTTGAGCTTCTCCTCCCCCAGCACCCCCAAGTCTCCCTCCACAGGGCTGCTCTCCAGCCAGTCCCTGCCCAGCCTGGATTTGTGCCTGGGGTTGCCTCGACCCAGATGCAGGACCCTGCACTGATAGGTCGGACTTGATGATCTACAAGGTCTTTTGCAACCTGGTTAATTCTATTCTATTCTATTCTATTCTATTCTATTCTATTCTATTCTATTCTATTCTAGTCTAGTCTAGTCTAGTCTAGTCTAGTCCATTCCATTCCATTCCATTCTACTCTACTCTACTCTACTCTACTCTACTCCACCCCATCCCACCCCATCCCATCCCATCCCATCCCACCCCACCCCATCCCATCCCATCCCATCCCACCCCATCCCATCCCATCCCATCCTCTCCTCCCCTCTCCTCTCTTCACTCACAGTTGCAGAGAGCTTCCCTTCGGTGCTCTGCGCGTGGACGATGGCCTCCCGCACCACGGAGAAGAGGTTCAGCAGGACGTGCTCCATGTCGTAGGCGCCACGCATGCCTTTGGTCAGCCCCTCCAGGGACCCAATGTACTCCCTCCAGTGCTTATCGATCTCCCCCACGCCCGCCAAGCAGCCCTGCACCACCAGGCTGCAGTAGGCAGCGCAGGGCTTGGCCAGGAGCAGCCCCTGGCAGTGCGAGCAGAACCACATCTTCAGCAGGGCTCGGCCGCAGTCCTTGCTGAATTTCAAGTGGTCAGTGGTGTTGATCACCTCGATGCCCAGGTTGAGGGCCTGCAGGAAGGCTCGAGTGGCCTGCAGGGACTTGGCCACTTGGGTCATCATCACCTTCGGGTAGTTACCGAAGACTTTGAGGTCTCTCCTGGCCGCCCGCAGGCATTCGGTGGTGTCGGCGGAGGGGTGGGGGAAGCTGGGGTTAATCAAGTGAGTGTAAACCAAAGGGAATAAGCCATCAAAAAATTCGTTGATCATGGCATTGACACTGATGTCAGAGCCCAGTATGTACAGAGAGATGTCAGTGAAAAGTTCTCCAACCAGCTTCAAAGCCCTGGGCCCCATGCTCTGGTAGTGGGTCCTGAACATGCTGTTGGTGAAGTTCCTGGCGTGCCGAACGACGATCTCAAAGGCTTCTGCAAAACAGAACAAGAGAAAAAGAGAGAAGAAACAAATAAGTCATTAAAAGCTGATGAGGGAGGAGGGTGTTACACCTCAGCACTGCAGGTGTTGATCTGTTAGAGGGTAGGAGAGCTCTCCAGAGGGACCTCGACAGGCTGGAGAGATAGGCAGAGTCCAACAGGATGGCATTCAACAAGTCCAAGTGCCGGGTGCTGCACTTTGGCCATAACAACCCCATGCAGAGCTACAAGCTGGGGACAGAGTGGCTGGAGAGCAGCCAGGCAGAGAGGGACCTGGGGGTGCTGGTTGACAGCTGGCTGAACCTGAGCCTGCAGTGTGCCCAGGGGGCCAAGAAGGCCAATGGCATCCTGGCCTGCATCAGGAAGAGTGTGGCCAGCAGGAGCAGGGAGGTCAATCTGCCCTGTGCTCAGCACTGGTTAGGCCACACCTTGAGTCCTGTGTCCAGTTCTGGGCTCCTCAGTTTAAGAAGGACATTGAGACACTTGAAGGTGTCCAGAGAAGGGCAACAAAGCTGGGGAGGGGTCTGGAGCACAGCCCTGTGAGGAGAGGCTGAGGGAGCTGGGGTTGCTTAGCCTGGAGAAGAGGAGACTGAGGGGAGACCTCCTTAATCTCTCCAACTCCCTGAAAGGAGGTTGTAGCCAGGAGGGGTTTGGTCTCTTCTCCCAGGCAAGCAGCACCAGAACAAGAGGACACAGTCTCAAGCTGTGCCAGGGGAGGTTTAAGCTGGAGGTTAGGAGAAAGTTCTTAACAGAAAGAGTAATTGGCTATTGGAACGTGCTGCCTAGGGAGGTGGTAGAGTCCCTGCCCCTGGAGGTGTTCAAGAGGGGATTGGATGTGGCACTTGGAGCCATGGTTCAGTTGTCAGGAGGTGTTGGGTGGTAGGTTGGGCTTGATGATCTCTGAGGTCTTTTCCAACCTTTGTGATTCTATGATAAGCCTGCTCCCATCCTGCTCACCTTGGGCCAAACCCCTGCAAAACTCAGCTGCATCGATGGCTTTAAGGGGAAATGCACACATGGAAAGCAAAAAACACCCAAGTTATTAAAAGCTGATGAGCTCAGAAAGAGGGAGGAGGGTGTTACACCTCATCACTGCTGCAAAAACCTGCTCCCATCCTGCCCACCTTGGGCCAAAGCTGTCAGGGGCAGCGCACACACGGCTTAAGTCAAATGCCAAAGGAACCAACCTAGTTACCATACAATCACAGAATGTCAGAGAACAGAAGGGGCTGGAATGGACTTCTGGAGAGCATCTAGTCCAACCTCCCTGCTAAAGCAGGGTCACCCAGAGCAGCTTGCACAGGAACATGACCAGGCAGGTTTTGAAAGCCTCCACAGAAGGAGGCTCTGCAACCTCTCCGGGCAGCCTGCTCCAGGGCTCCAGCACCCTCACCGCAAAGAAGTTTCTCCTCAAGTTCAAGTGAAACCTCCTGTGTCCAGTTTGTGCCTGTTGTCCCTTGTCACTGGGCACCACTGAAAAGAGCCCAACACCGTCCTCTTGACCTCCACCCTTTAGCTACTGAGAAGACCCCCTCTGGGGCTGCTCTTCTCCAGGCTAATCAGCCCCAGGGCTCTCAGCCTTTCCTCCTCACAGTGTCGCTCCGTGCTCCAGGCCCCTCAGCATCTTTTTAGCCTCCATTGGACTCTCTGCAGTAGTTCCTTGTCCTTGAACTGGGAGCCCAGAACTGGATACAACACTCCAGCTGTGGCCCCACCAGGGCAGAGTAGAGGGGGAGGAGAACCTTCCTTGACCTGCTGGGCACACAGCTTCTAAAGAAATTATTGATTCCAGAAAAGGGCTGGACTGCAGTTTCTTTCTCTCTCTCTCTCTCTCTCTCTCTCTCTTTCATATTGATCTGGAATTAACAGGAATTCTGTCTTGAGGCTTAATTTAAGATGGAAATGAATATTTGACAAAGTGTAGAGTGGATAAAACCAGGAAACAATAAATGCTGACAATCCATTATGAAAAGGAAAAATATTTATAGGAGCTTAATCACAGAGGATGTTTGACTTGACCCACAGCACCCACTCTGCACTAAGTGCCCTCAAAGCCATTTGCTCCTGCAGTGCTGTAGCTTTCCCAAACACACCAGGTTCAATTCAGCTGCTGGAGCATCTTCCCTATGGGGACAGTCTGGGAGAGGGGGGTGGTTCAGCTTGGAGAAGAGAAGCTCCAGGGAGATCTTAGAGCAGCCTTCCAGTAGCTGAAGGGGGCTACAGAAATGCTGGGGAGGGACTTTTGACAGGGGCTGGGAGTGACAAGATGAGAGGCAATCTTAGAATCGTAGAATCAGTCAGGGTTGGAAGGGACCACAAGGATCATCTAGTTCCAACCCCCCTGCCATGGGCAGGGACACCCCACACTAGATCAGGCTGGCCAGAGCCTCATCCAGCCTGGGCTTAAACACCTCCAGGGACGGGGCCTCAACCACCTCCATGGATAACCCATTCCATGGCTTCACCACTCTCATGGGGAAGAACTTCCTTCTCACAATGGCTTTGAGCTGGAAGAAGGGAGATTGAGACTGGAGATAAGGAAGAAATTCTTGAGAGTGAGGGTGGTGAGACACTGGAACATGTTGCCCAAGGAAGTTGTGGATGCCCCCTCCCTGGACAGGTTGTGGATGCCTCCTTCCAGCCTGGACAGGGCCTTGAGCAACCTGATCTAATGGGAAGTATCCTTGCCCATGGCAGGGGTTGGAATTAGATGATCTTTAATGTCCCTCCCAACTCAAACCATTCTGTAATTCTGGGATCCACCATTTCATCTGCCCTGGATGTGAGCTGCTCTGTGGTTCAACGCAATGCTGACACCTGGCCACAGAGTGTCCATCAGGTTGTGCCAAACTGCCCTGTGAAGCTCAGGTTTTACACAGAGACCATCACTTTGCTGGGTAAAGCCACTGAACGTTTTCCTCTCCACCATCAAAGACTTGAGGACTTTCTGCCTGCATCTCCTCCACTCTGCAAGAAGGAAAGCCTCCAACACCAGAGTCACTGCAGTTACTTCCTTAACCACAGCCCCTGCCACAGGGAGGCTTCCAAAACCACAGACTGATAGGAATTGGAGGGGACCTCTGAAGATCACCTAGTCCAACCCCCTGCTAAAGCAGGATCACCCAGAGTAAACTGCACAGGAGCACAGGTGGGTTTGGAAAGCCTCCAGACTTTCCACAACTTCTCTGAGCAGCCTGATCCAGTGGCCTGGCACCTTCAAAGGGTGGAATTTTTCCCTTAGGTTTATATGAAACCTCCTGAGTTCCAGTTTGTGCCCAGTGCCCCTTGTCCCGTCACTGGACACCACTGAAAAGAGTCTGGCTCCATCCTCCTGACACTCACCCTTTAGATATTGACTAACATTGATCAGATCCCTCTCAGGCTGCTCTTCTCCAGGCTAAACAGGCCCAAGTCTCTCAGCCTCTCCTCTTAAGGCTGATACTCCAGTCCCCTCAGCATCTTAGCGGCTGTCTGCTGGACTCTCTCCAGTCCTTCAGTCTTCAGTCTCTCCAGTCCTTCTCCTTGTCCTTCAGTTCTGGGCTCCCCAGTTGAAGGACTATACTCAGCTATGTAACCACAACAACCCCTCCCACGCCCCAGTTTGCAAGTTACAGCATTGGAAGGGCAGACCACCAGTGCACACTAAAGCCTTTTTCTTTGACCAACTCTCTCTAGCAGCCTGTGTGCAACCCTCCAGGGCCCTACTGATAAAATGCTAACTGTCATGACAATCCCTCTGCTCGCAGGTCACCGACACCCTGCCATGTCACCGCTGCCAGCTGCATCACTCTGCAAACACACACCCAGGCTCAACCTGCACAAAAACTGTTCCTGGTCAATAATTCAAGGGAATGTTGAATTTTTAAAACCCAAAGTGTGAGGTTTTTTTCCCCCATTTGTTAGGGCTGGGACATCAAGCATGGCACGACACATCTCCAGGGGGATCATGAGCAGGGCCAGGCCTTGCTGCTTGCCCTGCGTAACCTCTTGCGTTACTCAAGAGCTTTTGAGACCATCACATCTCCAGGACTTAGAATCATAGAATCAGTCAGGGTTGGAAGGGACCACAAGGATCAGCTAGTTCCAACCCCTGCCATGGGCAGGGACACCCCACACTAGAGCAGGCTGGCCAGAGCCTCTTCCAGCCTGAGCTTAAACACCTCCAGGGACGGGGCCTCAACCACCTCCCTGCACAACCCATTCCAGGGCTTCACCACTCTCATGGGGAAGAACCTCTTCCTCACATCCAGCCTGAATCTCCCTATTTCCAGCTTCATTCCATTCCCCCTAGTCCTATCACTACCTGAGATCCTGAGAAGTCCCTCCCCAGCCTTCCTGTAGCCCCCTTCAGATACTGGAAGGCCACACTGAGGTCACCTGGGAGCCTTCTCTTCTCCAGACTGAACAGCCCCAACTCCTTCAGTCTGTCCTCACAGGAGAGGTGCTCCAGCCCTCTGATCATCCTCGACTTCCAGCTCTCTCTTCCTGAATGCACCCTGCACAGGCACACAGGTGGGACAGGGACCCTGTGCTGTTTGCTGCTCCCCACGCCAACGTGCAGACAGCTCTGTCGTAAGCTGCGATCAAAGCAGAAACTACCAACACAGCTCTGCAAGAAGCGCTCCATCCCACCCGGTGCCTGCACACCTCCCAGCTCTGCACCCTGCTGAAGCATTTTGCCCACAGTTCCTGACACCCATGTCAGGCCTGCCCCAGCAAGCCCAGAGCCAGCATCTGCATTCCCAGATGACAGCAACCCTTCCAAACGCCACAGACTGAGGGATCATGGAATCGTTATGGCCCAACCACAAACCCACCACCACTGCACCACGTCCCAAAGTGCCAAGTCTGCAAGGTCTTTGAACACCTCCAGGGATGGGGATTCAACCACCTCCCTGGGCAGCCTGTTTCTGTCTTTGAGGACCCTTTCAGTCAAGAATTTTCTTCTAAAATTCAAAGTAAACCTTTCCTGGTGCAACTTGAGGCCATATCTGCTCATCCTATCATTTGGTACTACAAAGAGACCAACCTCCACCTGGCTCCAGCATCCTCTGAGGGAGCTGTAGAGAGCAATGAGGTCTCCCCTCAGCCTCCTCTTCTCCACACTAAACACCCCCAGCTCCCTCAGCTGCTCCTCACCAGCCCTGTTCTCCAGACCCTTCATTAGCTCTGTTGCCATTCTCAGGACCTGCTCCATGTCTTTCTTTGAGTGTGAAGCCTAAAACCAGTGTCCAAGCTGTGGCCTCACCAGTGCTGAGTCCAGGGGGCAATCACTGCCCTACTCCTGCTGGCCACACCACTGCTGATCCAGGCCAGGATGCTGGTGGCCTTCTCTAAGACTCTCTAAGATCATCAAGTCCAATTATCAACCCAGCACCACCATGCCCACTAAATTACGTGCCAAAGTGCCATGGCCACAGGTTTCTTGAACACCTCCAGGGATGGGGACTGAATCCCCTGGGCAGCCTCTTCCAATGCCTGGCCACTCTTGCAGCAAAGACATCTTTCCTAATCTCTGACCTAAACCTTCCCTGGCACAACTTGAGGCCATTTCCTCTCATCCTAACACTTGTTACTAGGGAGAAGAGACCAACCCACCCCTGGCTCCAGCCTCCTTTCAGGGAGCTGTAGAGAGCAATGACGTCTCCCCTCAGCCTCCTCTTCTCCACACTCAACACCCCCAGCTCCCTCAGCTGCTCCTCCCCAGCCCTGTTCTCCAGACCCTTCCTCCGCTTCATTGCCCTTCTCTGGACCTGCTCCAGCTCCTCAGTGTCTTCTGCCACTCTTCTACTGAGGGACCCAAAACTGAACACCATACCCAAGGTGTGGCCTCACCAGTGCTGAGTACAGAAGACCAATCCCTGCCCTGCTCCTTCTGGCCACACCATTGCTGATCCAGGCCAGGATGCTGGTGGCCTTCTTGGCCACCTGGGCATACTCTGGCTCATGTTCAGCTGCTGTCACCTAACACCCCCCAAGTTTTTTTTCTGCTGGGCAGTTTCCAGCCACTCTGCCCCAAGCCTGGAGCACTGATGGGGCTGTTGTGACCCAAGTGCAGGACCCAGCAGCACTTGGCCTTGTTATATCTCATACAATTTGCCTTGGCCCACCAATCCAGCCTGGCCAGATCCCTCAGCAGAGTCTTCCTACCCTCCAGCAGCCCCACACTCCCTCCCAGCTTAGTGCCATCTGCGAACTTCGAATCACAGAACTCTTAGGGTTGGAAGGGACCTTAAGGATCATCTAGTTCCAACTGCCCTGCCATGGCAGGGGCACCTCACTTACTGAGGGTGCCTCGATCCCCTCATCCAGATCACTGATAAAGGCATTGAACAAGACTGGCTGCAGTGGTGCAAGGACACAGAGTTCTTCTCTCTGCTCCCACAGTGGTCTGGCTGACACAGGGCAGGGAGAAGGTGCAGGCTGTGCAAGCAGAGCCACTTCTGGTCGCACTGCTGCTAAAAGTTTTAAAACCAAGGGGAAAAAATAAAAAAGTCTCTTTAAATAGGACAAATGGATTAGGAAACTTTTTTTTTCCCCCCTTCCTTCTTTATCCTCAAGAGCTCCAGAAGAGTTTTTGCCTCAGAGAACACAAAAGAACTTTCTGGACCAGTGGTTGGGTTGGTGTGGGCTGTTTTATTTAACAGCACTGCAGAGGCTGCCAGGATTTTCATGCTGTGCCTCATCGTTCACCTTTAACCTCTTCACTGTTAGTTCCCTTCCAAAAAGTCATCCCCTCTCCCTGTCCTCACTCCTCAGTGCTTTGCAAGTTGCCATCAGAGACAAGAGAGGCTCTTTGCTGATTAGAAAAATATTCCCAGCTCCTGTGCAAAGCTCCTAGGGCGAGCCAGGCTTCAGAAAGGAAGTGTGGAAACAGTAGCCTATCACAGGAGCCTGCACACACGGTCCCACTGCTTTAGAGGTCACGACATGCACATCATTTCTATCCTAATCACTGGCTAGGAGGGTCTGTTTCATGTGCCTGGCAGCTTTTTGCATGCATCCATTATAGATGAGCTCACAACAGGGACTATAGAAAGCATATGGAGCCTCCTGCTGCCCTATTAATAGATGCAAGGGGTAATGAAATTGGGGGAAAGAAAAAGTCTGACACATCTTCTTCCCCCCACCCCCCAAAAAAAAAAAATCATGCAAAATCCCTCCCCCCAGGCTGCCCTTTGTAGTTACTTGCTCTGAAATACTCCTCACAAAGGGCTGGCTGCGAGAGAACCGAAGCCCCAGCTGGCAGCAGCAGAAGTGACCCACGGCCAGATCCTGAGCGTTTCAAAGAGGAGGAAACTTTGTGGGTTAGTCATAGGGTCACAGAAGGGTTTCAGTTGGAACAGACCTCTCAGATCAACCCAGTCCAACCATTTGCCAACTCTGCCCAGCCTGGTGCTAAAGCACGTCCCTCAGCACCACAGCTCTGCCTCTTCGAAACAGCTCCAGGGATGGGGATTCAGCCACCTCCCTGGGCAGCCTGTGCCAGGCTTCCAGAGCCCTTTCAGGAGGAAGTTTGGAATGGAATGGAATAGAGTGGAATAGAATGGAGTGGAGTGGAGTGGAGTGGAGTGGAATACAAGTAGAGTAGAATAGGAGTGGAATGGAATGAAATGGAATGGAGTGGAGTGGAATAGAAGTAGAATAGGAGTGGAGTGGAGTGGAATGGAATGGAATGGAATGGAATGGAGTGGAGTGGAGTGGAGTGGAGTGGAGTGGAGTGGAGTGGGTGGAGTGGAGGTGGAGTGGAATAGAAGTAGAATAGGAGTGGAGAGGAGTGGAGTGGAATAGAAGGAGAATAGGAGTGGAGAGGAGTGGAGTGGAATAGAAGTAGAATAGGAGTGGAGTGGAGTGCAGTGGAGTGGAAGTAGAATAGGAGTGGAGTGGAATAGAAGTAGAATAGGAGTGGAATGGAGTGGAAGTAGAATAGGAGTGGAGTGGAGTGGAAGTAGAATAGGAGTGGAGTGGAAGTAGAATAGGAGTGGAGTGGAAGTAGAATAGGAGTGGAGTGGAGTGGAAGTAGAATAGGAGTGGAGTGGAGTGGAGTGGAAGTAGAATAGGAGGGGAGGGGAGGGGAGGGGAGGGGGAGGGGAGGAGGGATGGGATGGGATGGGATGGGATGGGATGGGATGGGATGGGATGGGATGGGATGGGATGGGATGGGATGGGATAAACCAGGTTGGAAGAGTTTCTTCTAAGATCCAGCCTAAACCTCCCTGGTGCAACTTGAGGCCGTTTCCTTTCATCTTTCACCATTCCATCCTCTCAACATTCACACAAGCCTTAAGTTTATCCCCAGGTGTAAAGCTGGTACAATCCAGCCTGCTCACACCGCGGCATTATTGAAACTCCTGTTGCTGGAGGACAATTTAATCATTTCTTTCTTTCTTTGTATTTCATTTTTATTTCAGGGATATTTTTCTAAAGCCACAATTGAGAGCAGCTGGTTTGCAGGTCTAGCTGAAGCAGAGTAAATACCTTAACAGCACAGTGTGCACTTGCAGCCCAGAGAGCCAAGCAGAGCCTGGGCTGCAGCAAGAGAAGCAGAGCCAGCAGGGCCAGGGAGGGGATTCTGCCCCTCTGCTCCACTCTGCTGAGACCACAGCTGGAGCTCTGGGTCCAGTTCCAGAGCCCCTAGTACAGGAAGGATCTGAAGGTGCTGGAAGGTGTCCAGAGAAGGGCCACAAGGATGAGCAGAGGGCTGGAGCTGCTCTGCTATGAGGACAGACTTAAGAGAGTTGGAGCTGTTCAGTATGGAGAAGAGAAGGCTCCAGGAGACCTTAGAGTAGCTTTCCACCACCTGAAGAGGCTACAGGAAAGCTGGGGAGGGACTTCTGACAAGGGCTAGGAGTGACACGGCTAGGGACAATGGCTTTGAGCTGGGAGAGGGGAAATTGAGACTGGAGATGAGGAAGAAATTCTTTCCAGTGAGGGTGGGGAGACACTGGCACAGGTTGCCCAGGGAGGTTGTGGCTGCCTCCTCCCTGGAGGTGTTCATGGCCAGCTTGGATGATGCCTTGAGCAAGCTGGGCTGGTGGGAGGTGTCCCTGGCCACGACAGGGACATTGGAACTGGATGATCTTTAAGGACCCTTCCAACCCGACCCATTCCATGACTCTACGACTCTCATTCAAGCACCTGGAGAGGAATTGCTGCCTGGTGCCAGCGGCCGGGATGGGAAGACTGATCTTCTTTGCAAGTGCTAACGTTGCCCAGAAGGCAGCCCAGGGGGAGCCGCGTGGCCACTGCAAACTGGCAATTAGAGAAAAGAAAATAAATTGTAAAAGAGCACAAGAGTGCCCTGAGTGAGGATTACTGGCAGGAGGAGGAAACTGTGGCGTCCTCGGCTCCGCTAATGAGGCTGCTGTTTGGGACCAGCGCCAGCTTCCCCCACAAGGAGCGGCGGCTCCTGAGCTGCAGCTGCTTCAAAGGGACCGATGTTGGGGCCAGAGGAGCTCGGGATTAACCTGCTGGCTTCCCCAGGCTGCAGGAGGCTCCAGCCCAGGCTGGGGCTCGATGAGTTTATTTAAGAGATTATGTGATGCAGTCTGCTGAATCATAAGGAGCCGGCGGCGGCGGCGGCCCCGGAGAGCCATTCCCACGCAGCATTCCTCCCGAGAGGCAAGCGCTGAAATCAAACAGCAGCTACAGGGGAGCACCCAGCCCCATCCACCACCACCAAGGGCAGCGTCACAAGCCACTGAAGGTGTTTGGAAAGCTCCTGTCTTCCCTCTGTTATCACACACAGAATCATGCAGGCTGGAAGAGACCCTCAGGATCACCAGGTCCAACCCAGAGCCCTGCTCTGCAAGGGTCATCCCCAAACCACAGCCCCAAGCACCATAGCCAACCCACCTTGAAACACAGCCAGGCTTGGGGACTCCACCACCTCCCTGGGCAGCACATTCCAATCCCTGACCACTCTGTGGGGAAATATGTCTCCTAATGTCCAGCCTAACCCTGCCCAGTCACAGCTTGAGGCTGTTCCTCTCGTTCTGTCACTAATGACCTGGGAGAAGAGACCAGCAGCAGCCTCTCCACAGCCTCCTTCCAGGGAGCTGTAGAGAGCCAGGAGGTCTGCCCTCAGCCTCCTCTGTTTCACACTAACCATCCCCAGCTCCTTCAGAAATCCATCAGATTTCTTCTCCAGGCCCTTCCCAGCTTCCTTGCCCTGCTCTGCCCTGGCTCCAGCACCTCCACATCTCTCTTGGATGGAGCTGCCCCAAACTGGACACAGCACTCGAGGTGTGGGCTCCCCAGAGCTGAGTGCCAGGGGACAGTCCCCTCCCTGCTGCTGCTGGACACAGCATTGCTGATCCCAGCCAGGAGGCCTTTGGCTTTCTTGGCCCCCTGGGCACACGTTACCCCCATGCCAGCTCAGCCAAACCCAGCACCACAGTAACCATCACTGCAGCACTGTGCAGCCACCTCCCCACACCACCACGGCCACAGGGAGAAGGTCTGAGCCGGCTTAGAATCACAGAATGGTTTAGGCTGGAAAA
This sequence comes from Picus viridis, assembly GCA_033816785.1. NCBI lineage: Eukaryota > Metazoa > Chordata > Aves > Piciformes > Picidae > Picus > Picus viridis. The sequence goes on from CM066580.1 coordinate 3,584,521, forward strand.
GACCTTTAAGATCATTGGGTTCAACCATTCTTTAACCCTGCCATGGCTGGGGCTAAACCACATCCCTCAGCACCACATCCCTCAGCACCACAACCCTCAGCACCACATCTCAGCCTCCTTGAAATAACTCCACGGATGGGGAATCAACCACCTCCCTGGGCAGCCTGTGCCAGGCTTTCGGAACCCTTTCAGCCAAGAAGCTTCTTCTAATCTCCAACCTAAACCTCCCCTGGTGCAACTTGAGGACACTTTCCTTGTACTACCACTTGTTACTAGAGAGAAGAGACCAATCCCGACCTCACTCCAGCCTCCTTTCAGGGAGCTGTAGAGAGCAATGAGGTCTCCCCTCATCCTCCTCTTCTCCACACTGAGCACCCCCAGCTCCCTCAGCTGCTCCTCCCCAGCCCTGTTCTCCAGACTCTTCCCCAGCTTGGTTGCCCTTCTCTGGACACACTCCAGCACCTCACTATCCCTCTTGGAGTGAGGGCCTCAAAACTGAACCCAGGACTCAAGGTGTGGGTGACAAGTACAAGACAATCACTTCCCTACTCCTCCTGGCCGCACGAATTCCTCAGCCAGGGGGGAACTGTTTCCATGCTGGGGAAAAACCACGAGTGGAAAATTCATCAGTTAATTAATTATCTGGGCTAAATGCAACCACTGCTTGCCCTTCAGACCCAGGGCTTCCAAACCTCTCAGAGTCCCATACATCCAACAATCACAAATGCTCAGCCCCTCAACAGAAAAGCCTCCAACATTCATGGATAGAATGTAAATGCTCATCAACACAACACTGACAGTTCTGGGGGTTGTGAGCTTGACAGAGGCTGGAGCCAGGCTCCTCTTGGAGATGCCCAGTGCCAGCACAAGGGGCAGTGGTGGAAGTTGAGGCAGAGGAAATTCCATGGAAACAGGAGGAAGAATTATTTCCCTGTGAGGGTGACAGAGCCCTGGCACAGGCTGCCCAGGGGGCTGTGGAGTCTCCCTCTCTGGAGAGATTCAAGACCCACCTGCATGAGTTCCTGTGTGACCTGCTCTAGGTGCTCCTGCTCTGGCAGGGGTTGGACTGGATGAGCTGTTGAGGTCCCTTCCAGTCCCTGGCATTCTGTGACTCTGTGAACTCACCCCCAGCCAGAGCCTGGGCTGGACTAATGGGTGTGATTAACCAGGTGTCTCGGGACAGTCTCTCTTCAGAGAGGAAACTCTCAAGGGAAGAAGTTATCATCTCTTCTGGGGCACTTCTGCACTCACCCAAGAGTCACTCACTGTCTGCAGGGTGGGATGAGTGGGTTGGAAGCAGCTCTTCCAGCCTTTTGGCTCCTGCCACTTGCACTCCTGATGGGACTCTAAAGTTGTCCAACCAAATCAGAAGACTTTTGAGGTCCCTTCCAGCCCCTAACATTCTGTGATTATGTGAAAACATTTTCTGGCACAGTGGTGGTGAATGGTGCCACAACCAGCTGGCAGCCAGTCACCAGTGGTGTCCCCTAGAGATCACTGTTGGGCCCAATCCTACTCAATATCTTTATTGATGATCTAGATGAGGGGACTGAGTCCACCATCAGTAAGTTTGCAGACCACAACAAGTTGGGAGTAGTTGTTGATCTGTTAGAGGGTAGAAGGGCTCTCCAGAGGGACCTTGCCAGGCTGGACAGATGGGCAGAGTCCAACAGGATGACACTGAACAAGTCCAAGTGCCAGGTGCTGCACTTTGGCCACAGCAACCCCATGCAGTGCTACAGGCTGGGGTCAGAGTGGCTGGAGAGCAGCCAGGCAGAGAGGGACCTGGGGGGACTGGTTGATAGTAGGCTGAACCTGAGCTAGCAGTGCGCCCAGGGGGCCAAGAAGGCCAATGGCATTCTGGCCTGGATCAGGAAGAGTGTGGCCAGCAGGAGCAGGGAATTCATTGTGCCCTGTGCTCAGCACTGGTTAGGCCACACCTTGAGTCCTGTGTCCAGCTCTGGGCCCCTCAGTTTAGGAAGGACATTGAGACACTTGAACGTGTCCAGAGAAGGGCAAGAAAGCTGGGGAGGGGTCTGGAGCACAGCCCTGTGAGGAGAGGCTGAGGGAGCTGGGGTTGCTTAGCCTGGAGATGGGGAGGCTTAGGGGAGACCTGAAGGGAGGTTGTAGCCAAGTGAGGGTTGGTCCCTTCTCCCAGGCAAGCAGCACCAGAGCAAGAGGACACAGTCCCAAGCTGTGCCAGGGGAGGTTCAGGCTGGAGGTGAGGAAGAAATTCTTCCCAGAAAGAGATTGGCCATTGGAATGTGCTGCCCAGGGAGGTGGTGGAGTCACCATCCCTGGAGGTGTTCAAGAGGGGATTGGATGTGGCACTTGGAGCCATGGTTTAGTTGTCAGGAGGTGTTGGGTGACAGGTTGGACTTGATGGTCTCTGATGTCTTTTCCAACCTTACTGATTCTGTGAAAGGCCTCAGCAGTGCTCTGAAGCGGCAGGAGGAGCCAAGGCATCCACACCTGAGCGAGCTCTGAAGAAGGAAATCCTTTTTTAGCATCTCCCGTGAATGAGACAACTTCCAGCTCCTGCCAGGCCCCGAAAGAGCTCACCCAGAGAGAGAAACAGCTGCTGGCGAGGACGGCCTGGCTGCCCGAGCACCGCGGGGAGCTGAGGCGGGGACTCGTTTCTCAAGCAGCAGGCGATGTTCATTTACCAACGTGGGAAAGGTTTGCACAAAGGACCAGGGAGCAGAAGCAAGCAAACCAAAGGCAGGAGATTTCCCTCTGGCAGCAATCAGGGCAGGCTCCAGATCTGCTCTGCTCTGATTTACGCTGCAGTGCGAGCTCTTAACGACGTTATCTGGAGACAAGAGCTCTTCTAAGCAGCGTAATTACTTTTGTCTGCAGCGCTACAAGCCGCCTCAGCCGGTGCCACTGCTGCTTTTACAAGGTTTGCTCCTCTGAGCACATTTGGCTTGAAGAGCTTAGGAAATGCCTTTTCTTTTCAGTCCGTTTTGGTTGCTGCTGGGGGAGGGGAGGTTTGTGTTGTTTTGGTTTTTACAACTCCTTACCACAGCTTTCTGCATTACTTTTACAGTCTTTCAGCCATTAGCATTTATGGACTCCAGCTCCCCCAGATTGGGAGGTTGGCTTCCAAGCAGCAGCAATGAAAAAAACAGAACTCCTTGGTTATTCTGACTTCTGAATTTTAAGCCATGGTGGTTGGCACTTTCTGCTTTTACAGAACCCAGAATTAACCAGGTTGGGAAAGACCTTTGAGATCACAGAATCACAGTATCACCAAGGTTGGAAGAGATCTCAAAGATCAGCAAGGCCAACCTGTCACCACAGACCCCATGACTAGACCATGGCACCAAGTGCCACATCCAATCCCCTCTTGAACACCTCCAGGGATGGTAACTCCACCACCTCCCTGGGCAGCACATTCCAATGGAAAATGACTCGATCAGTGAAGAACTTTCTCCTCACCTCCAGCCTAAACTTGCCCTGGCACAGCTTGAGACTGTGTCCTCTTGTTCTGGTGCTGGTTGCTAGAGAGAAGAGACCAACCCCTTCCTGGCTACAGCCTCCCTCCAGGTAGTTGTAGAGAGCAAGAAGGTCGCCCCTGAGCCTCCTCTTCTCCAGGCTAAGCAACCCCAGCTCCCTCAGCCTCTCCTCACAGGGCTGTGCTCAAGGCCTCTCCCCAGCCTTGTTGCCCTTCTCTGGCATGTTCAAGTGTCTCAATGTCCTTCTTAAACTGAGGGGCCCAGAACTGGACACAGGACTCAAGGTGTGGCCTAACCAGTGCTGAGCACAGGGCACCATGACCTCCCTGCTCCTGCTGGCCACACTCTTCCTGATGCAGGCCAGGATGCCATTGGCCTTCTTGGCCACCTGGGCACACTGCTGGCTCGTGTTCAGGTGGCTCTCAACCAGCACCCCCAGGAGGTTTGGTTGGCAGCTCTCCAGCCACTGTGACCCCAGCCTGTAGCTCTGCATGGGGTTGCTGTGGCCAAAGTGCAGCACTCGGCACTTGGATTTGTTGAATGCCATCCTGTTGGACTCTGCCCATCTGTCCAGTGGGTTGAGGTCCCTCTGCAGAGCCCTTCTGCCCTCTAAAAGATCAACATCCACTCCCAACTTGATGTCATCCACAGAGATCATCACGTCCAACCTGTTCCAGTGTCTCCCCACCCTCATTGGGAAGGATGAACATGAAAATGAATTTAAATGTAGAATAGAATAGAGTAGAATAGAATAGTGTAGAGTAGAATAGAACATAATAGAGTAGAATAGAATAGAATAGAGTAGAATAGAATAGAATGGAGTAGAAGAGAATAGAGTAAACCAGGTTGGAAGAGACCTTCAAGATCATCGAGTCCAACCTATCACCCAACACCATCTGATCAAGTAAACCATGGCACTAAGTACCTCATCCAGGCTCTTTTTGCTCCACCACAAAGAGAATAGAATAGAATCCTGACCCTTTGGGTTTCAGATGCCTAACTCCCACAGAAACAAAGATTAGTTGAATGTCAGAGAACTGTATCATAGAATCACAGAATGGGTTGGGCTGGAAAGGACCTCAAAGATCATCCAGTTCCAACCCCTGCCATGGCCAGGGACACCTCACACCAGCCCAGGCTGCTCAAGCTCTCATCCAAGCTGGTCTTGTGCACCTCCAGGGAGAGGACATCCACGGCCTCCCTGGGCAACCTGTGCCAGTACCTCACCACCCTCACTCTCAAGAATTCTTCCCTAATCTCCAGTCTCAGTCTCCCCTCTTCCAGCTCAAAGCCATTTCCCTTCATCCTGTCACTCCCAGCCCTTGTCAAAAGTCCCCCCCCAGCCCTCCTGGAGCCCCCTTCAGATACTGGAAGGCTGCTCTAAGGTCTCCTTGGAGCCTTGTCTTCTCCAGGTTGAACAGCCCCAACTCCTTCAGCCTATCTCCATAGAAGAGGTGCTCTAACCTTCGTGGCCTCCTCTGGACCCTCTCCAGCAGCTCCAGGTCCTTCTTGTGCTGGGGAGCCCAGAACTGGAGGCAGTGCTGCAGGTGGGGTCTGAGCAGAGGGGCAGAATCCCCTCCCTGTGCTGCTGCTCTTCCTGCTCTGGCTGCAGCTCAGCACTCAGCTGCCTCATGGGGAGTTTTTCAGCTACTGATACCCCCAAGTCCTGCTCCTCCAGGCTGCTCTCAAGCCACTCCTAGCCCAGCCTGCATGTTGTCCTGTTTGATTGGCCAGACCCAGGTGTAGGACCTTGCAGTTGGCCAGGAGGTGGTGGAGTCAGCATCACTGGACGTGTTTAAGAAGAGACTGGATGGGGTGCTTGGTGCCATGGTTCAGTTGATCAGATGGTGCTGGGTGATAGGTTGGACTCGATGATCTTTGAGGTCTTTTCCAACCTTATTGATTCTATGATTCTATGATTCTATGATTCTATTCTATTCTATTCTATTCTATTCTATTCTATTCTATTCTATTCTATTCTATTCTATTCTATTCTATTCCATTCCATTCCATTCCATTCCATTCCATTCCATCCTATTTCATCTTATTCCATTCTCTTCTATTCTATGCCATGCCATGCCATGCCATAAGTGAGCCTTGTTGAACTCCATAAGCCTGGCACAGGTCCACCTCTCAAGCCTTTTCAAGTCCCTCTGGATGCCATCCCTGCCCTCCAGCGTTTCAGCTGGGTCACACAGCCTGGTGTGGTCTCAGTCCAATCTTTAAATGAGAAAGGTCTCCTTCCAGCCCCATGCCCATCACCCTCACTCCCATGGGAGCCAAGAGAAAAGTTCCCAAAGCCAGTGCTGCCCACCAGGCAAAGCCAAATCATTATGCTCTGGTCAGAGAAGCATCTTCTCCTAATTATCTGTGCATATTATTTTTAATCATTCAGCTCTCCAGTGCCCTGGCAGTACACTCCCTGAAGTTTCTAAATGAAAATGCTGTAAGCTGGCATCAGCAAACAGCCTGGAAAGAGCTTCCTGTGATATTCTGGGTAACAGCCTGACTGCTGGGCAATTAGTCACACTGTGCTTCACCCATTCATTATTTATATGCCCCACACAAAGACTTGGTTAATGCAGGCAACAGAGCCCACCAGCAACACAAGCTGCTAAAGTGCCCCAAAAGGAGGAGACAAGAAAAGCCTGCAGCTCCCCACCTCTGACCAGCCCTTCACCTGCACCAGCTCCTGCCTGGAGGGAGGTCAGCCCAGTGCTCCCTACCCCACACAGACATCCACATTTCACAGCAGCAAAAGTCAAGGTTACAGATGCTGGAGGGGAGGCAGGAAAGTAGCTTCTCTTTGAAGGGATGAGTCCAAAAATCCAACCATGTCCTAGGCTGCATTAAAAGATGTGTATCCAGCAGGATGAGAGAGGTGACTCTGCTCCTCTACTCTGCTCTGGCAAGACCCCACCTGGAGTACTGTATCCAGCTCTGCAGCCCCCAACACAAGAAGGACATGGATCTGTTGGAGGGGGTCCAGAGGAGGCTCTCAATGTGCACTTGCAGCCTGGAAAGCAAATCAGCTCCTGGGCTGCATCAGGAGAAGTGTGACCAGCAGGGCAAGGGAGGGGATTCTCCCCCTCTACTCAGCCCTGGTGAGACCCCACCTGGAGTACTGCCTCCAGTTCTGGAGCCCCTATTACAGGAGGGATGTGGACGTGCTGGAATGTGTCCAGAGAAGGGCCATGAGGATGAGCAGAGGGCTGGAGCACCTCTCCTGTGAGGACAGACTGAGGGAGTTGGGGCTCTTCAGTCTGGAGAAGAGAAGGCTCCCAGGTGACCTCATTGTGGCCTTCCAGTATCTGAAGGGGGCCTACAGGAAGGCTGGGGAGGGACTTCTCAGGATCTCAGGTAGTGATAGGACTAGGGGGAATGGAATGAAGCTGGAGGTGGGGAGATTCAGGCTGGAGGTGAGGAAGAAGTTCTTCACCATGAGAGTGGTGAAGCCCTGGAATGGGTTGTCCAGGGAGGTGGTTGGGGCCCCGTCCCTGGAGGTGTTTAAGCCCAGGCTGGACGAGGCTCTGGCCAGGCTGATCTAGTGTGGGGTGTCCCTGCCCATGGCAGGGGGGTTGGAACTAGCTGATCCTTGTGGTCCCTTCCAACCCTGACTGATTCTATGATTCTATGAAGATGATCAGAGGGCTGGAGCAGCTCTCCTACAAAGATAGGCTGAGAGACTTGGTGCCATGGTCTAGTAGTCATGAGGTCTTGGGTGATAGGTTAGACTTGATGATCTTTGAGGTCTTTTCCAACCTTATTGATTCTATGATTCTATCTGGGGTTCTTCAGAATGGAGAAGAGAACACTCTAGGGAGATGTTAGAGCAGCCTTCCAGTGCCTGAAGGGGACTTACAGAAAGGCTGGGGAGGGACTGGTCAGAAGGGCTTGGAGTGATAGGACAAGGGGCAATGGTTTTGAACTAGAGCAGGGCAGATCTACACTGGACATTAGGAAGAATCTCTTTACTGTGAGGGTGGTGAGATACTGGAGAGGTTGCCCAGAGAAGTTGTGGGCACCTCATCCCTGGGAGCATTTAAGATCAGGCTGGATGAGGTTTTGAGCAACCTGGTCTGGTGGGAGATGTCCTTGACTGTGGCAGGTGGTTTCAAGCTGTTCCAGGGGACCAGTGTAGCCAAGCAGGAGGAGGGAAGTCATTGTGCCCCTGTACTCAGTACTGGTTAGGCCACACCTTGAGTCCTGTGTCCAGTTCTGGGCTCCTCAGTTTAAGAAGGACATTGAGACACTTGAAGGTGTCCAGAGAAGGGCAACAAGGCTGGGGAGGGGTCTGGAGCACAGCCCTGTGAGGAGAGGCTGAGGGAGCTGGGCTTGCTTAGCCTGGAGGAGAGGAGGCTCAGGGGAGACCTTCTTGCTCTCTCCAACTCCCTGAAGGGAGGTTGTAGCCAGGAGGGAGTTGGTCTCTTCTGCCAGGCAAGCAGCACCAGAACAAGAGGACACAGTCTCAAGCTGTGCCAGGGAAGGTTTAAGCTGGAGGTGAGGAGAAAGTTCTTCCCAAAAAGAGAGATTGGCCATTCGGATGTGCTGCCCGGGGAGGTGGTGGAGTCACTGTCCCTGGAGGTGTTGAAGAGGGGATTGGACGTGGCACTCGGTGCCATGGTTTAGTCATGAGGTCTGTGGTGACAGGTTGGCCTTGATGATCTTTGAGGTCTCTTCCAACCTTGGTGATTCTGTGATTCAGGCTGGATGCTAGGAAAGATTTCTGCCCAGAGAGGGTTCTCAATCACTGGAATGGTCTGCCCAGGGCAGTGGTGGAGTCACCATCCCTGGAGGTGTTCAAGCAGTGTGTGGACCTGGTGCTTAGGGCCATGGTTTAGTGTTGGCCTTTCAGAGCTGGGTTGAAGGCTTGCCTGGGTGACCTTGGAGGTCTCTTCCATCCAGGTGTCTTCTGTGACTCCAATCTCTAAGGTCCCTTCCAACTCAAGCCATTCTACGGTTCTCTGACCCCTGTGTGTGAGCACCCACTGCACCACAGGAAATCTACATTCTAAGTGATGACAAAGACAAAATACAGCTAAAAGAAAAAATGAACAAGCTCAGGGCAAAGCTCTGAAGAATGACTCTGCAGTAAAACCTTTCCTGAGGCTTCGTGCTCAGACCCGTGGCTGCGGCGCCTTCCATTCAACAGGGCTGGCACAGCTCGACTGCAGAGTTTGTTTTCCTGAGCACCCAGAAGCATTCTGCTTTGTGCCCCTGACAGGTGGGTGAATGCTTAAGAGATTCCTGAATGTTTAATAAAGACTAAGTTAAAAATGCAGACAGTGAGGGCTGGCAGGAGTGGTGGGGGAGCATGATTCCTCATCCACACCAAGGGGAGTGGGATGAAGAAGGGCTGGGAGAAACAGGAACCACGTAGGAAAGGCACAGGCAGGGATGGAAGAAGCTTCTGCAGCTCTGTTGGGCTGCTACCCTGTCAGACCAAGGAAAGATAAACCTCTCCCCATGCCCAAACCATGGAGACGTTCAAGACCCCTCTGGATGCATTCCTGTGCACCCTGTGCTAGATTCTGTGCTCCTGCTCTGACAGGGGGTTGGACTTGATGATCTTCTGGGGTCTTTTCCAACCACTAACATCCTGTGATCCTGTGCTGAAGCCCACATCAGGGTTGGGGTTCAAGTTCAGGCTCCTTTCCATCACTGGATACCAATTTAGGGATGCAGTATGCAACAGGATCACAGTGGAAAGGAGTAGCAGAGCCCAGATACAGGAGTGCCCAAGGATAAAGAGAAACCTTTGGCTGGGGAAGCATCAAACTCTGCACCCACTATTTGTGTGGGGTGAACACAGCTCCTGCAGAAGGGATTTACTGCAAATGAAACTGGTTTTTTCCTTGTCCAGTGCTTTCTGAGTCGGCTGGGAGCAGACAGAGCAAGAAACAAACCTACTCCACAAGGCAGAAGTTGCTGGGCTTAAAATGGTTCCATCCTAAGCTGGCAGATCTTAGGGTGAATCATGGAGTCATAGAACTACTAAGGTTGGAAAAGACTTCTAAGAGCATAAAACTATGGTCCCCATCTGCCTTTCCCTCCCCCCACCCCTAAAGGGGATTGAGAGAGAAGCTAAGTCCATTCTGTAGTACAGCACCAGGCTGAGAACCTAACCTGGTTTGAAGACCATGGTAGGGTTAGGTCAATGGCTGAACTCAATGGTCTTGGAGGTCTTTGCCAACTGAAACAATTCTGTGATCAAGTCCAACTGTCAACCCAAACCCACCATGCCCACTAAATCACAGAATCAATAAGGTTGGAAGAGACCTCAGAGATCATCAAGCCCAACCTATCACCCAACACCTCATGACTACTAAACCATGGCTCCAAGTGCCACATCCAATCCCCTCTTGAACACCTCCAGAGATGGGGACTCCACCACCTCCCTGGGCAGCCTGTGCCAGTGTCTGACCACTCTTGCAGCAAAGACATTTTCTGAGATCCAACCTAAACCTCTCCTGGTGCAACTTCAGGCCATTTCCTCTCATTCCATCAGTTATTACTAGGGAGAAGAGACCAACCCCAACCCCACTGCAACCTCCTTTCAGAGAGCTGCAGGGAGCAATGAGGTCTTCATTCAGCCTTCTCTCCTCCACACTAAACACCCCCAGCTCCCTCAGCTGCCCCTCCCCAGCCCCATTCTCCAGACCCTTCCCCAGCTTGGTTGCCCTTCTCTGGACCTGCTCCAGCTCCTCAGTGTCCTTCTTGGAGTGAGGTCCCCAAAACCAAACCCAGAGAACTGATGAGGAACATGTCACAACATGGACATTCCACATATTTCTCATGTTCCTCTTGCCCTCTCCAGGGCAGATCTCAATCCCACACAAAAAAACTGAATTACTGAAAGCAGGACCAACCACACTTTTGTTATGTCACTGCCCAGAACTAATGTCACCTCCCTGGGGGCAACATTCACCTTTACCATTTGCATTCTGCTTTTTTAGACCCCAAATATTTATGCTCTTAGCTTCTAGTCTCTCTTACCTCTCCAATTTGCTGCAGAGACAACAGTCTCCATCTCCATCTCCATCTCCACCTCATTTTGGGCCAGTTGCCCAGGCAGGGAGCAGAGCCCAGCAGGCATAGGTTTAAAATCCCCAGGAAAGGAGGCACACCTCTGCCCTGAGACACTGAGCAAACAGAGGTACCCCAGAGCCAAGTATCCAGTTCTGGGCTCCTCAGTTTAAGAAGGACATTGAGACAGTTGAATATGTCCAGAGAAGGGCAACGAGGCTGGGGAGGGGTCTGGAGCACAGCCCTGTGAGGAGAGGCTGAGGGAGCTGGGCTTGCTTAGCCTGGAGAAGAGGAGGCTCAGGGGAGACCTTCTTGCTCTCTCCAACTTCCTGTAGGGAGGATGTAGCCAGGTGGGGGTTGGTCTCTTCTCCCAGGAAAGCAGCACCAGAACAAGAGGACACAGTCTCAAGCTGTGCCAGGGGAGGTTTAGACTGGAGGTGAGGAGAAAGTTCTTCCCAGAAAGAGGAATTGGCCATTGGAATGTGCTGCCCAGGGAGGTGGTGGAGTCCCTGTCCCTGGAGGTATTCAAAAAGGCTTGGCTGTGGCACTTGGAGCCATGGTTTAGTTGTCAGGAGGTATGAGGTAATAGGTTGGGATTGATGCTCTCTGAGGTCTTTTCCAACCTGGTTGATTCTATCTAACCACAGCACAGCCACAGCTGGGGTCGTTCTGGCTTCATTTGTAACCACAAAATTCACTAGCACAAAGAGAGAAGACACAAGGAAGCCAGCACCTGGTCACCCCCCCTGCCCCCTCCATCCTTCCTCAGCCCTCTTTTACTAATTGCAGGCTCCAAACTCCACCTAATGGGGTTGGAAAGACAGTGGTAAAAGCAGCATTCCTGTTAAATGATGAATGAGGAGCCACGTTTCAAGCAGAGGGCAAGTGAGTCCATACCACTCCCTCCCAGCGTTTCTGCAGCTCAGGACTCTGCTTTGTGGAGCTCCTCCATTTATTTTACACTAAAAGTTATCAGCAATTTGGGGGTGGGGGGAGGGGGACACGACCTTCATAAACCTGGATGCCTGGCAAATTCCTTTACTCATCCAAATAAATGAAGATAAAGCAAACCCCCGGGTCAAGTTGAGCCGGCATTCAAGAAGCCAAAGTGTGGGGGAGGGGGAGGGGAAGCCTTTGGAAACGTGTTGGTCTCAGTAACTTTAGAGCAAGGCAGATCCGGGAGGGGGTTTTCCAGGCTGCCTTTCATTCCAGAGGGCTTTTATCAGCCTGTTAAGTCTCCAACAATGGAGAGCAGACTATTTATTTAAGAAGCAAATTCCTTCCTTTCTAATCTCCCCTGGCCAAATTCTCTTTAAAGTTCTCTCGGCTGTCTGATGAAAAGCAAATAGAGAAGATCAGTTCTTGATCCCTAGAGTAAAAGGAAGGGCTTGCACTGATTTAAGGGCACCTGTTGGTGGGGGGTGGGGATTTAAGTCACTCCAGCCTCTTTAGTTTGGATTTCGGCTTCCCACCTGCGCTGGCCAAACTTGTTCAGCGACATCCAGCAACCAACATCACAGTATCACAGTATCACCAAGGTTGGAAGAGACCTCGAAGATCATCGAGTCCAACCTGTCACCACAAACCTCACAACTAGACCATGGCACCGAGTGCCACATCCAGTCCCCTCTTGAACACCTCCAGGGACGGCGACTCCACCACCTCCCCGGGCAGCACATTCCAACGACGAATCACTCTCTCGGTGAAGAACTTTCTCCTCACCTCCAGCCTAAACTTCCCCTGTTGCAGCTTGAGACTGTGTCCCCTTGTTCTGGTGCTGGTTGCTAGGGAGAAGAGGCCAACCCCCTCCTGGCTACAACCACCCTTCAGGTAGTTGTAGAGAGCAATGAGGTCTCCCCTGAGCCTCCTCTTCTCCAGGCTAAACAGCCCCAGCTCCCTCAGCCTCTCCTCACAGGGCTGTGCTCAAGGCCTCTCCCCAGCCTCGTTGCCCTTCTCTGGACACGTTCAAGTGTCTCAATGTCCTTCTTAAACTGAGGGGCCCAGAACTGGACACAGGACTCAAGGTGCGGCCTAACCAAAGCAGAGTACATCTGACTCTCTCAGGAGAGGCTGTTTCCATACACAGAACAGTGCCCAGGCTCTCCAAAAGCACTTTACTGATTTCTGAGCTGGTGTTCCCTCAAGACACCCCCGAGAAGGACAAAGGTTTCCAACACAGAAATAAGACCATGGATCATCCAACCTCTCTGATGCTCCCAGAGGACAGGGAGGGTACAGCAAAGGGCTATGAAGATGATGAGGGGACAGAAACCTAGAATCATAGAATCAATAAGGTTGGAAGAGACCTCCAAGATCATCAAGTCCAACCTGTCACCCAACACCTCATGACTACTACACCATGGCACCAAGAAGTGCCACATCAAATCCCCTCCTGAACATGTCCAGAGATGGGGACTCCACCACCTCCCTGGGCAGCACATTCCCATGGCCAATTACTCTCTCTGGGAAGAACTTTCTCCTCACCTCCAGCCTAAACCTCCCCTGGCACAGCTTGAGACTGTGTCCTCTTGTTCTGGTGCTGGGTGCCTGGCAGAAGAGACCAACCCCCACCTGGCTACAACCTCCTTCAGGGACTTGGAGAGAGCAAGAAGGTCTCCCCTGAGCCTCCTCTCCTCCAGGCTAAGCAACCCCAGCTCCCTCAGCCTCTCCTCACAGGGCTGTGCTCCAGACCCCTCCCCAGCTTTCTTGCCCTTCTCTGGACACCTTCCAGCAAGTCAACATCCTTCCTAAACTGAGGGGCCCAGAACTGGACACAGGACTCAAGGTGTGGCCTAACCAGTGCTGTGTACAGGGGCAGAATGAACTCCCTGCTCCTGCTGGCCACACTGTTCCTGATGCAGGCCAGGATGCCATTGGCCTTCTTGGCTGCCTGGGCCAGAGAAGACTGGAAGGGGGAACTTATCAGTGCTTATCAGTACTTACAGAGTGGGGCTCAGGAGGATGGGGACAGGGTGTTTTTTTTTCACTGGTGCCCAGTGACAGGACAAGAGGTAATGGGCACTCCATCTCTGGAGCCATTCAAAACCTGCCTGGGCACTGTCCTGGGCAGCCTGCTGTGTGTGACCTTGCTCTGGCAGGGGGTGGATTTGATAAGTATTAGCTTCTAATACTCTATGTATTAGCTCCTAGTTTGCTAATAAGTTCAGCATGACCAGCAATGTGCCAAGAAGATCAATAGTCTCCTGGGGTGCATTAAGAAGACTACGGCCAGCAGGTTGAGGGAGGTTGTCTTCCCCACCTACTCTGCCACGGTGAGGCCACATCTGGAGCACTGTGAGCAGTTCTGGGCTCCCAGCCCATGAGGGACAGAGAACTACTGGAGAGAGTCCAACAGAGACCAGAAAGATGCTGAGGGGACTGAAGCATCTCTGTGAAAAGGAGAAGCCAAGAGACCTGGGGCTGCTTAGCCTGGAGAAGAGCAGCCTGAGAGGGGATCTGATCAAGGCTGATCAACAGCTAAAGGGGAAGGTCATAGGATGGGGCTGGGCTCTTTTCAGTGCTGTCCAGTGACTGGACAAGGGGCAAAGGGCACAAACTGGAACCCAGGAGGTCTCACTTGACCTTAAGGAGAAACTTCTTAGATGTGAGGGCACTGAAGCCCTGCAGCAGGCTGCCCAGAGAGCTGTGGAGTCTCCTTCTCTGGAGAGATTCCAAACCCACCTGCACATGGTGATCCTGCACAACCTACTCTGGGTGACCTTGCTATAGCAGGTGGGGTTGGGTTAGATGACCTGCAGAGTCCATTTGAACCTCCATCCATTCTGTGCTTCTCTGGGATTCTCCTAACTCCAGACCCCTTTTCTTCCAAATGAAGGTTACCACCTCCCACCTGAACACTTCCACTCAAGCTGTTCCCTTCCTACAAACATCTGGTTCATTTTGGAGCCTGCCCTAAGCATGCCAAACACAGGTCAGAGAGGATGACAAATCACAGCACCTGACTGCTGGAGCTTCCGCCCCCCCCCAATTACTGTGCATGTTCAAATAATGTTACCACAAATAGGTTGCAAGAGATATGCAGGGGGGGGGGAGGGGGATAAATCTATTAGCTTCCTGTAAATCTATTTAAGTTGGGAATTCATGCCTTGCAGAATTTTCCCATTAGTCCTGAGAAGTAGTTTGTTGCTGGACAGGGATGGCAGAGCCCATGAGGGTCATTTCAAAGACATACTGCACCGTGGTCTGTCTCAAAAGGCCCAGATTCAGGTACTGAGTGTTGGTGGGTTTTTGAGTAAGTGCTTGCATGCTTCCCTCCTCAGAGATATTCTGCTGAATAAGAAAAGGCAACACCTTTTTCTAAGCCTTCCCATGGCTACTCCTCCCTCCCAGTCTCCTCTTTACTCTGGAAGCACTGACAGTTTTGGGGACCTCCCTACAGGAAGGACATTGAGGAGCTGGAGCAGGTCCAGAGAAGGGTTATGAAGCTGGGGAAGGGTCTGGAGAACAGGGCTGGGGAGGAGCAGCTGAGGGAGCTGGGGGTGTTGAGTGCAGAGAAGAGGAGGCTGAGGGGAGACCTCATCATTCTCTACAACTCCCTGAAAGGAGGTTGGAATGAGGTGGGGGTTGGGCTCCTCTCCCTTGTAAACATAGAATTGTCAGGGTTGGAAGGGACTTCATGGAACATCCAGTTCCAGGCCCCCTGCCATGGCCAGGGACACCTCACACTACAGCAGGTTGCTCACAACCACATCCAACCTGGCCTTAAGAACCTCCAGGGGTGAGGCTTCCACCACCTCCCTGGGCAACCTGTGCCAGTTTCTCACCGCCCTCATGAGGAACAACTTCTTCCTAATGAAGCTGGTGAAGGGTCTGGAGGACAGGTGAGGAGCAGCTGAGGGACCTGGGGGTGTTTAGGCTGGAGAAGAAGCTGATGAGAGGAGAAGACCTCATTGCTCTCTACAGGTCCCTGAAAGGAGGTTGGAATGAAGTGGGGGTTGGTCTCTTCTCCCTTGTAATAAGTGAGAGGATGAGAGGAAATGGCCTCAGGTTGCACCAGGGGAGGTTTAGTTTGGATATTAGGGAAAAAGGTCTTCCTGCAAGAGTGGTCAGGCCTTGGAACAGGCTGCCCAGAGAGGTCTTGGAGTCACCATGCCTGGAGGTGTTCAAAAACCATGCAGATGTGGCATTTGGGGCCATGGTTTAGTGGCCATGGTGGCACTGAGGTGCCAGTTGTGCCTGATGATCTCAGAGGCCTTTTCCAACCTTACTGATTCTGTGATTCCTGAGCTCACACAAATCTTCCTGGAAAACACAGCCTGACCACACCTCATTGCACCCCCAGCCCTGCACTCCCCATGTGCTTTGCCGCTAGAAAACACTCGGCAGATACCCTTCATCTTGAGGACAGATGGGACAGCAAGTGAGAAGACCCAGCAGCATCATGGGCAGACAGAAGTCTGCTAAGCATGACAGCCTGAGTCAAAGGCAGAGTGAAAATGCTGCCAGCAAGCAGAAGGGACAGACTTGCTCTGCTGCTGACACTGCTCTCCAAATGCTGCCCATGTGCTGCGGCAGAGCTCAGAAAAGCTCTTCCTGACTTCATAGGATCACAGGACGTTAGGGCTTGGAAGGGACCTCTGAAGATCATTGAGTCTAACCCCCCTGCCAGAGCAGGAGCAGAGAATCCAGCACAGGTCACACAGGAACGCATCCAGATGGGGCTGGAAAGGCTCCAGAGGAGACTCCACAACCTCTCTGGGCAGCCTGCTCCAGGCCTCTGGGACCCTCACAGGGAAGAAGTTCCTCCTCCTGTTGAGGTGCAACCTCCTGTGCTGGAGTTTCTATCCATTGCCCCTTGTCCTGTCACAGGGTGCAAGTGAGCAGAGCTGTCCCCTCCCTCTTGACCCCCAGCCCTCAGGTATTTATAGACATTGATTAAATCCCTTCTCAGTCTTCTTTTCTCCACTCTAAACAGCCCCAGGGCTCTCAGCCTCTCCTCCCCAGGCAGTGCTGCAGTCCCTTCAGCATCCTTGTAGCCCTCCCTTGGACTCTCTCCAGCAGATCCCTGTCCCTCCTGAACTGGGGAGCCCAGAGCTGGATGCAATATTCCAGGTGAGGTCTCAGCAGGGCAGAGTAGAGGGGGAGGAGAACCTCCCTGGATCTGCTGGACACACTGATCTCAATGCACCCCAGAAGCAGCAGCTCAAAGCAAGCCCCCACAGGCCCAGGCCCAGACTTTCCCTGCAGCATGCAGAGCTGGACACAAAGCCTTCCTTTCATTCCACCCTTGCAGCCAGCAGCCTGCTCTGACAAGTCCGAGGTTGCTCTGCCAACCTCCCTCCTCCTTCTGGTACCAACTTCTGATGGCATTCTCCATGCCCAAGAAATCTGAAGGGTAAGCAAACCACAGGGTCAAAAACCAAAACCCAAGCTGGCCCCTGCCTAGGGGCTGGTGCAGGGAACAAGTCCTGTGTCCAGTTCTGGGCTCCTCAGCTTAAGAAGGACATTGAGACACCTGAAGGTGTCCAGAGAAGGGCAACAAGGTAGGGGAGGGGTCTGGAGCACAGCCCTGTGAGGAGAGGCTGAGGGAGCTGGGGTTGCTTAGCCTGGAGAAGAGGAGGCTCAGGGGCGACCTCATTGCTCTCTCCAACTCCCTGAAGGGAGGTTGTAGCCAGGTGGGGGTTGGTCTCTTCTGCCAGGCAAGCAGCACCAGAACAAGAGGACACAGTCTCAAACTGTGCCAGGGGAACTTTAGGCTGGAGGTGAGGAGAAAGTTCTTCCCAGAGAGAGCTGTTAGCCATTGGAATGTGCTGCCCAGGGAGGTGGTGGAGTCACCATCCCTGGAGGTGTTCAAGAGGGGATTGGATTTGGCACTTGGTGCCATGGTCTAGTCATGAGGTCTGTGGTGACAGGTTGGCCTTGATGATCTTTGAGGTCTCTTCCAACCTTGGTGATTCTGTGAAAAACCCTCTGCAGCAAGTGTTTAAAGTTTGCAAGGGTGCAGGTAACTCCCCCAGACAGCAAACCTCCACCCCCTCAGCTCAGACAAGCAGCCCAGAGATGCCAGAGCTGCAGATTCTCCCCATAAACACTTCCATTTTAATCCAGGGAGCCTTGACCTTTTAACTGGGAAAAGGTCAAGACCAGTCACAGCACAACATCTGTTATCAGTTAAAGTTAGCAGCTATCAGCTAAACAAAGACCACTTAGGCACAAACCAAATCAGGCATCCTCTGTATTCCAGGCCCTCAGATCAAGCTCTGATAGCTACTAAGCCTCTGAAGTCTCCAGCAAGTCTGCACTGGGCCTGTTTTTAACTGCAGGTGAATGAATTTCCAATTCTTTATAACTTGCAGTCTGTTTACCTAGATGGTTAACAACATTGGTCTCTTCTCCCAGGCAACCAGCACCAGAACAAGAGGACACAGTCTCAAGCTGTGCCAGGGGAGGTTTAGGCTGGATGTTAGGAAGAAATTCTTCCCAGCAAGAGAGATTGACCATTGGGATGTGCTGCCCAGGGAGGTGGTGGAGTCACCATCCCTGGAGGTGTTTAAGAAGAGCCTGGATGAGGCACTTGGTGCCATGGTTTAGTTGATCAGATGGTGTTGGAGTATTCTATAGAATAGAACAGAACAGAACAGAATAGAACAGAACAGAATTAACGACGTTGGAAGAGACCTTGGAGATCATCAAGTCCAACCTATCACCCAGCACCATCTGATCAACTAAACCATGGCACCAAGCACCCCATCCAGGCTCTTCTTAAACACCTCCAGGGATGGTGACTCCACCACCTCCGTGGGCAGCACATCCCAATGGCCAATCTCTCTTGCTGGGAAGAATTTCTTCCCAACATCCAGCCTGAACCTCCCCTGGCACAGCTGGAGACTGTGATAGGTTGGACTTGATGATCTCCAAGGTCTTTTCCAAGTTGGTTAATTCTATTCTATGCTAAACAGAAACATTAAAAGCTGAAAGTGTCACCTACATCTCTGCTGCCCAGAGCAGCTGCTGTGTTCCTGTATTCCCAACACCACCTCATGAGTGAGGTGATTCTTCCCCTCTGCTCTGCTGAGACCCCACCTGGAGTGCACTGTCCAGTTCTGGTGCCCCCAGCACACAATGACATGGAACTGTTGGAGAGAGTCCATAGGAGGCTTTGAAGCAAAACAGAGGCCTGGAGCACTTTCCTGACTGGGACAAGCTGAGAGAGTTGGGGCTGTTCATCCTGCAGAAGAGAAGGCTCCAGGGAGACCTTCGAGCAGCCTTCCAGTACTTGAAGGGGGCTACAGGAGAGCTGGGGAGGGACTTCTGACAAGGGCTGGGAGTGACAGGACTAGGGACAATGGCTTTGAGTTGGAAGAGGGGAGACGGAGACTGGAGATGGGGAAGAAATTCTTTGGGGGGTGGGAGGGGAGACACTGGCACAGGCTGCCCAGGGAGGCTGTGGATGTCCCCTCCCTGGAGGTTATTCCAGGCCAGGCTGGATGAGGACCTTGAGCAACCTGGGCTGGTGGGAGGTGTCCCTGCCCATGGCAGAGGGATTGGAACTGGATGACCTTTAAGGTCCCTTCCAACCCAAACCATTCTGTGATTCTCTAATAAGTACCATCTAAATTACTGCCCAATTTATATAATCAGCCAATAGAGTATTCCCACCCCCTCCCCCTTCACTCCCCAGAGCTCAAAGAGAGATCATTAAGATCATTACTAAGCACACATTTAATGAGAAGCTCGCTCTTTGCTGGAAGGTTTCATGCCATGCCAACTGGGCTACATAAATACGGTCAGGACTCAACCTGGTGTGTTCCCCACCCCTGCATGTGGCATTGGTTGCAGCTTCACCTTTGACAAAGGCTGAATCTATTCCCAACTGCTCTCCCATCTTGCTCAATCTGCTGTTTTCCTGAAGCTTTGGCTGGGGCAAGAGCAGATTACACCAAGACCTCGCTTCACAACTGAAAGCCAAAGCAATCCAAGCCCTGACTGCTGTGGGAAAAAGCCTGGAGATGTGACCTGTAGTGCTGGAAGAGGAGAAAAGGAAATTAAGGAGAAACCTCACAATGTATCATTTGTTGTTTCAGGCTCACCAATTTTACTGGTGGTCACATTGTTCTTAGGGCTTTAATCACCGTTCCGTAATGCCTCGAGGTTATGGGAACTGCAAACCACATGCTTCCACTCCAAGCAGACAGCAAAACCAGCCTGCAAATTCATCTCTCCTACAAAGACTTCACAGAACCAGGGGATTCTTTCAGTTGGAAAAGGCTTTCAAAGATCATCCAAGTCCAACCATTCTCTAATTCACAGGCTCACAGGATGTTAGCGGTTGGAAGGGACCTCTGAAGAGCATCGAGTCCAACCCCACTGCCAGAGAATCCAGCACAGGACACACAGGAACACAGCCAGATGGGGCTGGAAAGGCTCCAGAGAAGGAGACTCCACAACCTCCCTGGGCAGCCTGCTCCAGGGCTCTGTGACCCTCACAGGGAAGAACTTCCTCCTCATGCTGAGGTGGAGCCGCCTATGCTGGAGTTTCCATCCATTGCTCCTTGTCCTCTCACAGGGTGCAACTGAGCAGAGCCTGTCCCCTCCTTCCTGACACCCAGCCCTCAGATATTTATAGAGATTGATCAGATCTCCTCTCAGTCGTCTTCTCTCCACACTGAACAGCCCCAGGGCTCTCAGCTTTTCCTCACCAGGCAGTGCTCCAGTCCCTTCGGCATCCTTGTACAGAAAACAATAGAATTAACCAGGTTGGAAGAGACCTTTGAGATCATCAAGTCCAGCCTATCACCCAAAACCATCTGATCAACTGAACCATGGCACCAAGCACCCCATCCAGGCTCTTCCTCAACACCTCCAGGGATGGTGACTCCACCACCTCCCTGGGCAGCACATTCCAAAGGCCAATCTCTCCTTCTATGAAGAACTTTCTCCTCACCTCCAGCTTAAACCTCCCCTGGCACAGCTTGAGACTGTGTCTTCTTGTTCTGGTGCTGCTTGCCTGGCAGAAGAGACCAACCCCCACCTGGCTACAACCTCCCTTCAGGGACTTGGAGAGAGCAAGAAGGTGTCCCCTGAGCCTCCTCTTCTTCAGGCTAAGCAACCCCAGCTCCCTCAGCCTCTCCTCCCAGGGCTGTGCTCCAGACCCCTCCCCAGCTTCATTGCCCTTCTCTGGACACCTTCCAGCAAGTCAACATCTTTCCTAAACTGAGGGGCCCAGAACTGGACACAGGACTCAAGGTGTGGCCTAACCAGTGCTGTGTACAGGGCCAGAATGACTTCCCTGCTCCTGCTGGCCACACTGTTCCTGATGCAGGCCAGGATGCCATTGGCCTTTTGGGCCACCTGGGCACACTGCTGTAGCCCTCTGCTGGACTCCCTCCAGCAGATCCCTGTCCCTCTTGAACTGGGGAGCCCAGACCTGGATGCAATATTCCAGGTGAGGCCTCACTAGGGTAGAGTAGATGGGGAGGAGAACCTCCCTGGATCTGCTGGACACACTCCTCTGAATTCCACCAAGTCTGGTGCTGAGCCATGGCCCTCAGCACCACATCCCCACCAAAACTAAAACTGACCAGACTCCCAAAGCTTAAGATACAGCAAAGTGGCACATTTGGGTTTTTTAGAGTACCAGGGTAACCTTACCCTGATTTGGGGAGGTCCCAGCCTTTAGGCACTAACAAACACAACGAGCTTTAAAAGGCAGGGGTCTCATTTTGCCCCCCCATTTCCCAGGCTGCCATGCAATTCGTGCCCCAGAAGCCTAACAAGCAGCACATAAGCACAAGATGTGCTTCCCAAGGGCCCCAAACCACAAATGATTCCTCCCAGATGTGGCACTGGAAATTTGGACTGATTTCTCAGCAGGCTGAGTGGTGCCAGAGCTGGGAAGGCACAGCCACGACATCCCCTGCCAGGGATTGGGGGCAGCTGCCCACCCACCCCAGCACCAGATGCAGATGGCACTGCCTGAGACAGCCACACTTCAAGGGGGGGGGGGGAAATCAAGGAGAATTAAGAAAACTTCAGGAAAATTAAGGAGGAATAAGCTAATTGCTCCTGAATGAATTACTAGCAGCAGGTCCTGTCCTAACCAAAGTGTTTCTGCTGGGCTAAGCAGCACCAAAATGATGTGAAGTGGGCAGGGAAATAAAGGGATCAAGGATATGAAATGTCTCAGGTACTTCATGGGTCTTCAGATGGAAACATTTCTAGCCAGGGGTAGGTGCATGTCATCAGTGCCAGTGTGTTAGCCTGAATGCACCACAGATAAGAGAGGGAAAAGCACAAACAGGAAAGGCCAAGGGCTCCTCTCTCATAGAACCATAGAATCAATAAGGCTGGAAAAGACTTCAAAGAGCATCAAGTCCAACCTGTCACCACAGACATCCTGACTACTAGACCATGGCACCAAGTGCCACATCCAATCCCCTCTTGAACACCCCCAGGGATGGGGAATCCACCACCTCCCCGGGCAGCACATTCCAATGGCTAACAACTCTCTCTGGGAAGAACTTTCTCCTCACCTCCAGCCTAAACCTCCCCTGGCACAGCTTGAGACTGTGTCCTCTTGTTCTGCTGCTGGGTGCCTGGGAGGAGAGACCAACCCCCACCTGGCTACAACCTCCCTTCAGGGAGTTGGAGAGAGCAAGAAGGTCTCCCCTGAGCCTCCTCTTCTCCAGGCTAAGCAACCCCAGCTCCCTCAGCCTCTCCTCACAGGGCTGTGCTCCAGACCCCTCCCCAGCTTTGTTGCCCTTCTCTGGACACCTTCAAGTCTCTCAATGTCCTTCTTAAACTGAGGGGCCCAGAACTGGACACAGGACTCAAGGTGTGGCCTAACCAGTGCTGAGCACAGGGCACAATGACCTCCCTGCTCCTGCTGGCCACACTCTTCCTGATGCAGGCCAGGATGCCATTGGCCTTCTTGGCCCCCTGGGCACACTGCTGGCTCATGTTCAGGCAGCTGTCAATCAGTATCCCCAGTACCCTCTCAGCTCTGCTACTTCCCATTCTCTGCTCACAAATGTGAAGTTTGGAGAACAGACCTGGAGAACAGGGCTGGGGAGGAGCAGCTGAGGGACCTGGGGTGGTTTAATGTGGAAAAGAAGAGGTTGAGGGGAGACCTCACTGCTCTCCACAGCTCCCTGAAAGGAGGCTGGAAGGAGAATACAGAATTAACCAGGTTCACTACAACTGGCCAAACTCTCCCAAAGAAGTTCTAGCTTAAGATACAGCAAAGTGCCACATTTCTGTTGTTTTTCTAGAGTACCAGGGTAACCTTACCCTGACTTGGGGAGGTCCCAGCCTTTAGGTACTAACAAACACAACCAGTTTTAAAAGGCAGGAGTCTCATTTTCCACCCCCATTTCCCAGGCTGCCATACAATTCATGCCCCAGAAGCCTAACAAGCAGCACATAAGCACAAGCTGTGCTTCCCAAGGGCAGCCTCTTCCAATGCCTGACCACTCCTGCAGCAAAGACATCTTTCCTAATCTCTGACCTAAACCTCCCCTGGTGCTACTTGAGGCCATTTCCTCTCATCCTAACAGTTCTTACTAGGGAGAAGAGACCAACCCCCACCTGGCTCCAGCCTCCTCTCAGGGAGCTGTAAAGAGCAATGAGGTCTCAGCCTCCTCTTCTCCACACCAAACACCCCCAGCTCCCTCAGCTGCTCCTCCCCAGTCCTGTTCTCCAGACCCTTCCTCAGCTTGGTTGCCCTTCTCTGGACCTGCTCCAGCACCTCAGTGTCTTTTGCCACTCTTCTACTGAGGGACCCAAAACTGAACCCAGGACTCAAGGCATGACCTTACCAGTGCTGAGTACAGAAGACCAATCCCTGCCCTGCTCCTGCTGGCCACACCATTGCTGATCCAGGCCAGGATGCTGGTGGCCTTCCTGCCCACCTGGGCACCCCCTGGCTCATCTTCACCCAGCTATTGACCACCACCCCCAGGTCTTTGTCTGCTGGGCAGTTTCCAGCCACTCTGCTCCAGGCCTGGAGCATTCATGGGGCTGTTGTGACCCAAGTGCAGGACCCACCACTTGGCCTTTTACACTTGGCCTCAGCCCATCCAGCCAGCCTGTCCAGGTCCCTCTGCAGAGCCTTCCTACCCTCCAGCAGCCCAGCACTCCCACCCAGCCTACTATCATCTGCAAACTCACTGAGGGTGCACTCAATTCCCTTGCTCCCTACCAGAGTACTCTGATGGCCACTGCCAGCCAGGCAAAGGCTTGTTCCACTGTACTTGATTTGAGGGCTTTCTCCATGCATGTGCTGGATAAATGAGGAGGGCTGGGGAAGGCTGCAAGTCTTTGCAAGTTTATTCCATTTTTGCTGGTTTGCCCTTTTGCTTTGTTTTGTTTGCAAACCACCTGACCAAACAGAACATCACTTCTGTTCCTCACTCCCTGGCTGTCGTGAAGGGGGCTGGTTTCTTACCACGTGCATCTGCTCTCTCTCCACGGAGAGACACCAACATCAACTAGATGGTAGGTAAAGAGCATTACAGGCAGATGCTAAACTGCTTCTCACCCTCCCCCCCCCCAACATTCCTGAGTAAACCCACTCCTGCAACACTCCACTCTTCTTCCAGCCAGGGCTTGAAATTCTAAACCCCTGTCTGCTGATGGAATTAGGCTGGATTTATGGCAAGAACCTCCTCCCAGTGCTTGTAAAGCAATCAGAGAGCACCTAATGGATTTAGGATTTAGCTAAATTGGTGCCACACAAAAAAGAGATTAAGAGCATGGTCAATCACAAGCCATGAAGTTACTGCATCCTTGAAAAGCTACCAGCCATCAGCAAGGCCCAGGAGAAACAACCAAGCAGCCAAAAAAGGGAGCAGAAATGCAAAGCAGAGGCTGAGGATTTAATTTAGTATAGAATAGAACAGAATTAACCAGCTTGGAAAAGACCAACAGCATCTAATCAACTAAACCATGGCACCAAGCACCCCATCCAGGCTCTCCCTAAACACCTCCAGGGATGGGGAATCCACCACCTCCCCGGGCAGCACATCCCAATGGCCAATCTCTCTTTCTATGAAGAACTTCTTCCTCACCTCCAGCCTGAACCTCCCCTGGCACAGCTTGAGACTGTGTCCTCTTGTTCTGCTGCTGCTTGCCTGGGAGAAGAGACCAACCCCCACCCGGCTACAACCTCCCTTCAGGCAGTTGTAGACAGCAATAAGGTCACCCCTGAGCCTCCTCTTCTCCAGGCTAAGCAACCCCAGCTCCCTCAGCCTCTCCTCACAGGGCTGTGCTCCAGACCCCTCCCCAGCCTTGGTGCCCTTCTCTGGACACCTTCATGTGTCTCAATGTCCTTCTTAAACTGAGGAGCCCAGAACTGGACACAGGACTCAAGGTGTGGCCTAACCAGTGCTGAGCACAGGGCACAATGACCTCCCTGCTCCTGCTGGCCACACTCTTCCTGATGCAGGCCAGGATGCCATTGGTGCCATTGGCCTTCTTGGCCACCTGGGCACACTGCTGGCTTGTGTTCAGCCTACTATCAACCACTACCCCCAGGTCCCTCTCTGCCTGGATGCTCTCCAGCCACTCTGACCCCAGCCTGTAGCACTGCATGGGGTTGTTCTGACCACTGTGCAGAACCTGGCACTTAAGATGTGCTAAATCTCATGCCCTTGGACTCTGCCCATCTGTCCAGCCTGTTTCCTCCAGCAGAGCCTGGGGAAAGTCTCTAAGGAGATGCACAGGGACACAGATCTGCCCTCGCCCTCCTTCAAGCTAGCTTCCCCCTCTCACCTGAGTCTCTTCCCTCTTGCCTGACTCCCTTGCCCACCAGCGTGACAGAGTCACAGATTGCATCGGGGTGGAAGGGACCCTCAAAGGTCATCTTGTCCATCATCTCCAACTAGATCAGGCTGCCCATGGACACATCTTGGATGGCTCCAGGGATGGGGCCTCCCCTGGTCAACCTCTTCCAGTATTTCACCACTCTCACTGTGCAGAACTTCCTCCTGATGTCCAACCTACACTTCCCCTGTTCCAGTTTCAAACCGTTGCCCCTTGTCCTAACCCCACAGGCCCTTCTGAACAGGCCCTCCTCAGCCTTCCTGGAGGTCCCCTTCAGATATTGAAATGCAGCCAGAAGGTCTTCCCAAGAGCCTTCTTTTCTCCAGGCTGAACAATCCCAGCTCTCTCATCCTGCCTCATCACAGAGAGTCCAGACAAGAGGAGAGCAAACCTTCTTTTAGCAACCTATCAATCCCACCCCTCCCTGCACCTTTTGTTTCCAAGCAAACAGCAGCAGTGATAACCTTTCTCTTAATGCACTGAAACTGCACACCATTACTTCAAGCATGTCCTATGCTGTTTCTGGTTGCAGAATCCCAGCATGGTGGGGGCTGGAAGGGACCTCTGGAGATCACCTAGGCCAAGCTCCCTGCAAAAGCAGGGTCACCCACTGAAGGTGGCACAGGAAGGAGGTTTGAAGAAGGAAGTTTGAAACTGCAGAAATCACAGGATGGGGGGAGCTGGAAGGGACCCCAGGAGATCACCTAGTGCAGACAGGTTGTGAAAGTCTCCAGAGAAGGAGACTCCACAACCTCTCTGGGCTGCCTGCTCCAGGGCTCTGGCACCCTCCACAGCAAAGACGTTTCAAGCTGAAGTGAAACCTCCTGGCTTCCAGTTGGTGCCTGTAGCAATATATGTCATTCTCATTTCAGAAGAGGCCATCCATGGTCTTCAACCTCAGGACAGTTTTTCTCTCAAACAAGCTGCCATGAAAGGCTTCCCCCATGCATAGAATCATAGAATGGTCTGGGTTGGAAGAGACCTCCAAAGGTCATCCAGTCTGACCTCCCTGAAGCCAGCAAGGACATCCCCAGCCAAATCAGGTTGCCCAGAGCCCTGCCCAGCCTCACCTTGAATAGCTCCAGGAATGGGGCCCTGGGCAACCTGGTCCAGTGTTCCACCACCCTCATTGTAAAGAACTTGTTCCCCACATCTAATCTAAATCTGCTCTGCTCTAGTTTGAAGCCATTGCCTCTCATCCTGTCCCTGCAGGCCTTTGCAAACAGTTTCTCTCCACCCTTTTTGTAGCTCCCTTCAGGTACTGGCAGGGTGCTATTAGATCTCCTCAGAGCCTTCTCTTCCCCAGGCTGAACACCCCCAGCTCCCTCAGCCTGGCCCCACAGCAGAGCTGCTCCACCCCCCTGTTCATTTTCATGGCCCTCCTCTGGACCCGCTGCATCAGGTCCACCTCTTTCCTACACTGAGGGCTCCAGACCTGCATGCAGTACTCCAGGTGAGGCCTCACCAGCTCCATATGAGGACACAAAGACCCAAATCTTCCTGGTTGCTGGCATTACATAACAACCGCTGAGCTTCTTGCCGGCTTGCGCCTGCGAGCTAGCGAGGCTTGCAGGATTCCCAGCGGCAGCGGCGAGCCCTTCCCTCCCCTGCCTGGAAAATGCCTTTTATTGACAATTCAATCATGTCAGGTTTGGAGGAGCAGACACACTGATCTGATCAGCTCTCCCTGGGTTTACAATAGAGAACTGACAGCCCCAGCTCACAGGCAGCTGCCTCTCATCGATTTATAGGCTGCTAGCAAGGAGGAAAAAATCACAGCGCGACGGAGCGGTGGAGGCTCGGATCAATACCAATTTTTTACCTTAATGACATGAAGGCCAAGGTAAGGACAGCATAAGTCAGAGGCAGAGAGATCAGATTTGCCCCATATCCCTCTCAGTGAGTGAGGTACACACACAGGGGGGATGCAAGGTTAAGCTGAGGGGAATGTTATCGCAATGCTCTACAAATCACACCAGGCTGACGGGGCTGCCCGAAGCCCCCACCGGCCCTGGGAGTCAGGATGGACAACCCAGAGCTGCTTGGGGCCATCACAGAATGCCTGATGGGAAGGGACCTCAAAGTCCAGCACACTGCCTTGCCAGCCCTTGATGAATCATGGAATCAACCAGCTTGGAAGAGAACGCCAAGATCACCAAGTCCAACCTTTCGCCCAATCCTAACCAAACAACTAGGCCATGGCACCAAGTGCCTCATCCAGGCTGTTCTTCAACACCTCCAGGGATGGTGACCCCACCACCTCCCTGGGCAGCCTATTCCAATGGCCAGTCTCTCTTTCCATGAAGAACTTCTTCCTCACACCCAGCCTAAACCTCCCCTGGTGCAGCTTGAGACTGTGTCCTCTCCTTCTGTCACTGGTTAGGAAGAAGTTCTATACAGAGAGAGTGATTGCCCATTGGAAGCAGTTGCCTGTGGAGGTGGTGGAGTCACCTTCATTGGAGGTGTTCAGAAGGAGACTTGATGGGGTGCTTGGTGCCATGGGTTAGTTGTTTAGGTGGGTTGGATTGGTTGATGGGTTGGACGCCATGATTTTGAAGGTCTCTTCCAACCTGGTGTATTGTACTGTACTGTATTGTATTGTATTGTATTGGTTGCCTGGCAGAAGAGACCAACTCCCACCTGGCTACAACCTCCCTTCAGGGAGTTGGAGAGAGCAAGAAGGTCTCCCCTGAGCCTCCTCTTCTCCAGGCTAAGCAACCCCAGCTCCCTCAGGGCTGTGCTCCAGACCCCTCCCCAGCCTCGTTGCCCTTCTCTGGACACATTTGAGTACCTCCATGTCCTTCAATTCCCTCTCAGGCTGCTCTTCTCCAGGCCAAACAGCCCCAGGTCTCTCAGCCTTTCCTCCTCAGAGAGATGCTCCAAGTCCCCTCAGCATCTTCATTAGCCTGTGATGGACTCTCTCCAGAGGTTCCCTGTCTCTCTTGAACCAGGAAGCCCAGAACTGGACACAATACTCCAGGTATGGCCTCAGCAGAACAGAGCAGAGGTGGGGGAGGACCTCCCCTTCCACAGGGGTCAGGCACACTGGCAGCCACTGCATGAGGCACGGGCATGGTCCTTGTTTGTCTGAGCTCTTCCAGACCAGACATCTCTCTGGAAGGTTCAAGCCATCAATAAAAGAAAACTTCTAATTATTCCAGCAGTGTCACCATCTCACAGATCCAGTCATGGCTTAATGAGAAGTTATGAGCAAGCCCTTTCTTCATTAACTCTTCTGTGAGAGGCAGGAACAGAAACTTCCCAGCCCTAAAGCCTCCACAGCGTCGGCAGCTCAAACCTCCACGCTTAATTGGCAGCTGGAAAGCAGGGCTGCCATGATTGATGCCTCTTCTGTGCTCCAAGGTTTGAGAACTACAACTTGTGCCTGGCTCATGATTAATCTCTTTGGCACCCTAGGCATGACAAACCCAAACACATTTGGAAGGGAGAGCTCAGGCAGCGGCTCGAGCACAGGCAATGCGACGGCGAAGTGGGAGGACAAAGTGCAAACCAGCCCCAGGCTGCAGTGCCCAAGATCAAGCCCAAAGGATATTTTGGGAGATTGAAGCAGTTTTAAAAGTTTTCTCCCTCCTCACTTCTTTTCTGGAGGCGGAAAAGTGCCAAAGTACTTAGATCTTAGAATCACAGAATGGGAAGGGGTTGGACAGGACCTCCAGAGATCATCAAGACCAAGCCCCTGCCAAAACAGGACCACATCCAGATGGATCTTGAAAGTCTCCAGAGAAGGAGGCTCCACAACCTCTCTGGGCAGCCTGCTCCAGGGCTCACAGTCTTTCCTCATGTTGAGGTAGAACTTCCCATGTCCCAGCTTATGTTTGTCAGTGCTTATCCAATCACAGGACACACTGAACAGAGCCTGGCCCCTTCCCCTTGACACCCACCCTTCAGATATTTGTAACCCTTAATAAGATCTTCTCCAGGCTAAACAGCCCCAGGCCTCTCAGCCTTCCCTCATCACACAGACGTTTCAGTCCCACCACCATCCTCATAGCCTCCACTGGAATCTCTCCAGTAGTTCCCTGTCCCTCTTGAACTGGGGAGCACAGAACTGGACGCAGTACTCCAGGTGTGGCCTCACCAGGGCAACGTAGGTAATGATTGATATGGCCTTGCCGTGTATGCACTCCTCATCTCCTCCCAACGCATCTACAGCAGCTGGGGCAGGAGCTCCATGGAAGCAAGGTATGAAAATCCACACAGTTAAGAAGGCACATCTTTAAAAGGTAGAGTGGGAAGGACAGACAGAAAGGGACCTGGGGGTACTGATTGACACATGGCTTAACATGAGCCA
The DNA here is from genome assembly GCA_033816785.1 of Picus viridis. Lineage (NCBI taxonomy): Eukaryota > Metazoa > Chordata > Aves > Piciformes > Picidae > Picus > Picus viridis. The sequence goes on from CM066580.1 coordinate 3,614,098, forward strand.
GCAGTGTGCCCAGGTGGCCAAGAAGGCCAATGGCATCCTGGCCTGCATCAGGAAGAGTGTGGCCAGCAGGAGCAGGGAGGTCATTGTGCCCTGTGCTCAGCACTGGTTAGGCCACACCTTGAGTCCTGTGTCCAGCTCTGGGCTCCTCAGTTTAAGAAGGACATTGAGACAGTTGAATGTGTCCAGAGAAGGGCACAGAAGCACAGAATCACCTCTCTGGATCTGTCAGGGATTGGAGGCTGCCATTGGCCTTCTGTGCTGCAAGTGTCTATTTGCTGCCTCCTGTCCAGCTTCTCAACCATCAGCATCCCCAAGTTCTTTTCCACAGGGCTGCCTTCTATCACCTCATTCCCCAGTCTCTACTGAAAGTGAAGAGCCATGGTTTAGTTGTCAAGAGGTGTTAGGTATTAGGTCATAGGTTGGACTTGATGATCTCTCAGGTCTTTTTCCAACCTGGTTGATTCTGTGATTCCATGATTATTCCTGATCTGCAGAGCAACTACAGTGATGAAGGTAGATAATTAATTTCTGTCTCCTCAGAAAAATAAATCAAGAAATAAATCCTCAACCCAAAGCTTTCTGTAGGAAATGGCTAAATGCAGCCTGTGCAGGAAGCAGCAGAGAGACAGAACTGGTGCAACTGCAGCGTGGACAGCAGGAGCAGGGAGGTCATTCTGCCCCTGTGCTCAGCACTGGTTAGGCCACACCTTGAGTCCTGTGTCCAGTTCTGGGCTCCTCAGTTCAAAAAGGACATTGAGACAGTTGAATGTGTCCAGAGAAGGGCAATGAGGCTGGGGAGGGGTCTGGACAGCCCTGTGAGGAGAGGCTGAGGGAGCTGGGGTTGCTTAGCCTGGAGAAGAGGAGGCTCAGGGGAGACCTTCTTGCTCTCTCCAACTCCCTGAAGGGAGGTTGTAGCCAGGTGGGGGTTGGTGTCTTCTCCCAGGCAAGCAGCACCAGAACAAGAGGACACAGTCTCAAGCTGTGCCAGGGGAGGTTTAGGCTGGATGTTAGGAAGAAGTTCTTCATGGAAAGAGAGATTGGCCATTGGGATGTGCTGCCCAGGGAGGTGGTGGAGTCCCCATCCCTGGAGGTGTTCAAGAGGGGATTGGATGTGGCACTTGGTGCCATGGTCTAGTCATGAGGTCTGTGGTGACAGGTAGGACTTGATGATCTTTGAGGTCTCTTCCAACCTTGGTGATACTGTGATACTGTAACTCCCCAGCCAGCGGCACAGTGTGAGGGGTGTGTGCTGGGGAAAAGGATTCTTTCCAGGGGCTTGGGGTGCACCTCGCAGGCAGAGTACATCTTCAGTCTCTTCTCCAGGAGGAGATCAGGCCATTAAATTCAGAGCCCAGTTCCTAGCCTAGGAGGCCACACTTTGAATACTGTGTTGAGTTTTGGGGCCACTCAGTCCAAGAAGGACACTGAGGGGCTGGAGAGTGTCTATCAAAAGGCAACCAAGCTGGGGAAGGGTCTGGAGAACAGGGCTGGGGAGGAGCAGCTAAGGGAGCTGGGGGTGTTTAGTGTGGAGTAGAGGAGGCTGAGAGAACTCATTGCTCTCCACAAATCCCTGAAAGCAGGTTGGAATGAGGTGGGGATTGGTCTTTTCTTCCTAGTAGCAAGTGGCAGGATGAGAGGAAAAGGCCTCAAGTTACACCAGGGGAGGTTAAGGTTGGAGACCAGGGAAAATGTCTTTCCTAAAAGAATGGTCAGGCACTGGAACAGGCTGCCCAGGGAGGTGGGGGAGTCATCATCCCTGCAGGTGTTCCAGAAACCTGTGGATGTGGCACTTTGGGACGTGGTTTAATGGCCATGGTGGTGCTGGGTTGATGGTTGGCTCAATGGTCCTAGAGGACTTTTCCAAGCAAATCAGTTCTGTGATTCTGTTACTGCTCATGGGGAATAAAAAGGCAACCTGTCTTTCTAGTTGGGGCTGCAGTCTGGGGAGGAGAAGGCTTCAAGGAGACCTAATTGTGGCCTTCCAGTATCTGAAGGGGGCTCCAAGAAAGCTGGGGAGGGACTTTTGAGGGTGTCAGGGAGTGATAGGACTAGGGGGAAAGGAACAAAACTAGAAGTGGGTAGACTGAGATTGGATGTGAGGAAGAAGTTGTTCCCCAGGAGGGTGGTGAGACACTGGCAGAGGTTGCCCAGGGAGGTGGTGGAAGCCTCCTGCCTGGAGGTGTTTGCAGCCAGGCTGGAGGTGGCTGTGAGCAACCTGCTGTAGTGTGAGGTGTCCCTGCCCATGGCAGGCGGGTTGGAACTGGCTGATCCTTGAGGTCCCTTCCAACCCTGACAGTTCTGTGATTCTATGATTCTATAAGCAGAAACATGGCTGCCAGCATTGCTTCTGTGCTCTTCATTATCAGAATCAGACACTTCCCCCACCCCCAAGCTTAATGACAAACAGCCTAACTGTGACTGCTGCTACTCCATCAACTGCTCTTCACCATCTACCAACACCCAAAGCCACCCTCCACAGCAACATGCCAAGATCTGTCAATCAGCTGAGAAGAAAGCAAACCTAAAATGCTATTCAGGAGGCCTGACCTTGATTCCTGGGGGAGAGGGAGGGGCTGAAGTTGATGTGTGACAAACAGTTGGCTACAGAAATGCACCAAACTTCTCAAGATGAAATGTGTAATTGCACACACACACACAGAGAACATGCTGCATGTGAGGCATTCCAGCACAGCCAACCATCTGCAGGAAGAGAATATTTTAACTTACAGAATACAGAATTAACCAGGTTGGAAAAGACCTCAGAGATCATCAAGTCCAACCTGTCACCCAACACCATCTGATCAGTTAAACCATGGCACCAAGTGCCTCATCCAGGCTCTTCCTAAACACCTCCAGGGATGGTGACTCCACCACCTCCCTGGGCAGCACATCCCAGTGGCCGATCTCTCTTGCTGGGAAGAACTTTCTCCTCACCTCCAGCCTAAACCTCCCCTGGTGCAGCTTGAGACTGTGTCCTCTTCTTCTGGTTGCCTGGGAGAAGAGACCAACCCTCTCCTGGCTACAACCTCCCTTCAGGGAGTTGTAGAGAGCAAGAAGGTCTCCCCTGAGCCTCCTCTTCTCCAGGCTGAGCAACCCCAGCTCCCTCAGCCTCTCCTCACAGGGCTGTGCTCCAGACCCCTCCCCAGCTTTCTTGCCCTTCTCTGGACACCTTCCAGCAGCTCAACATCTTTCCTAAACTGAGGGGCCCAGAACTGGACAAAGGACTCAAGTGGTGTTCCTCTGGGCTCAGTGCTGGGACCAGTTGTCCTTAATGTCTCAAACAATGATCTGGATGAGAGGATAGAGGCAGCCTCTGTAAATCTGCAGGTGATACTAAGCTGGGGGGGTGTTGGGCTGCTGGAGGGCAGGAAGGCTCTGCTGAGGGATCTGGACAGGTTGGATCATGGGGCTAAGGTCAATTGTATGAAGTTTAACAAGGGTAAGGGCCAGGTCCTACACTTGGGTCACAACACCCCCACGAATGCTCCAGGCTTGGGGAAGAGTAGCTGGAAATTGCCCAGCAGAGAAAGATTTGGGGGGGGGTGGTTGCCAGCTGGGTGAACATGAGCCAGGGGTGCCCAGGTGGGCAAGAAGGCCACCAGCAGCCTGGCCTGGATCAGCAATGGTGTGGCCAGCAGGAGCAGGGCAGGGATTATCTCCCTGGACTCAGCACTGGTGAGGCCACAGCTTGAGTCCTGGGTTAGGGTTTGGGGCCCTCAGTACATTGAGGTGCTGGAGCAAGGTGGAAAAAGAGCAGTGAAGCTGGGGAAGGGTCTGGAGAACAGGGCTGTGAGGAGAAGCTGAGGGACCTGGGTTTATGTAGTCTGGAGAAGAGGTCACTGAGGAGAGACCTTCTGGCTCTCTACAACTTCATGAAAGGAGGTTGGAGTGAGGTGGGGCTTGGTCTCTTCTCCCTAGTGACAAGTGATAGGACAAGAGGAAACGGCCTCAAGTTGCACCAGGGGAGGTTTAGGTTGGATATTAGGGAAAATGTCTTTGCTGCAAGGTCAGGGATTGGCACAGGCTGCCAGGGAGGTGGTGGAGGCACCAGACCTAGAGGTTTCCAAAAAATGAGTAGATGTGGCCCTTGGGGATATGGTTTAGTGCTCAGGAGGTGTTGGGCAGAAGGTTGGACTTGACGATCTCTGAGGTCTTCTCCAACCTTAATGATTCTATGATCCATTCTGATTCCAGCCATTAAGGCTGGGAAAAACCTCTAAGGTCATCAAGTCCAACCTATTACCTAACACCTCATGACAACTAAACCATGTCTCCAAGTGCCACATCAAAGCCTTTCTTGAACACCTCCAGGGTGGGATTTAATCCAGGGTGGGATGATAATACAAACAGTTTTGTGAAGCAAAAAATCAAGGGAGGAAGAAGAGGGGCCTCTCTTGATTTAGTTGGCAACTGGCATGTTAGACTCAGCACATCTGGCCCAGTGGCCCATGGCAGGAAGGCTGGAACCAGCTGATCTTTAAGGAGCCTTTCAACCTCAGCCATTCTATGCCTCCATGCAGCAGCTGCCTGGTTCTGTGAGTAGCTGCAGCCCAACTGACAGGCTCGGTTCTGCTCTCTTACACCAGCCACAGGCCTGGCAGCAGAAGGGGCATTTTGGGTCTAAATCCAGGCCAGGTTTGCTGCAAGTTTCCCACCACTATTCCACTTTAAAATAACTTTCCCCTCCTTCTACCCTGAACCAGCTCAACGCTCCAGAGAGATCCAATTCCATTTTGTGCCCTCTAGTCCCAAAAAAAAAAAAAAAAAAAAGAAAAAAAGAGAGGAATTTCAAAGAGACTCAAGCAAAACTGCTGCAATTAAGCAGCTCTCTCAGGAAGCAGGACTTTGCTGGCAGAAACAGCAAAGCTCTTGCCTGCAGTGCCTGTTAAAATTAGCCATGGCCAGCTGAAGAGAAACTGCTGCCCGCTCCTGCCCCCAGCTCCCGCAGCCCCTGGCAGGCTGCACTCCTGGGATTTTCTGATGTTTCTCAAAGTGTTTTCATGAGAAACCTCAGTGCAAATGTAACCCTGGGAAGTCCCCTCAGCAGGTGAAGTGCAAGCATCTGTCAAAGTGACAGCAGCAGCAGAGTAATCCCCTTTGGTGTGGAGAAAGCAAGTTCCAGTGCACGCGTCCCCCAGCCGCTGCCACGGGCAAGGGCTGAGCCGGAGCTCCTGGCACGGTGAGGATGCAGCCGGCGGGTGGGACAGGAGGGCTGCCATGCTCCCAGCAGCTGAGGAGAGCATTCAGAGGGGCAGCACAGTGGTACATGTCTGCCCAGAGAATCACTGAATCACTAAGGTTGGAAGAAAAACCCAACTCTGAGGTCATCAAGGTGAACAATCGACCCAACCCCACCATGGCCACTAAACCAGGGCCCCAGCTGCCATGGCCACAGGTTTCTTGAACACCCCCAGGGATGGGGACTCCACCACCTCCCTGGGTAGCCTGTTCCTTCTGCAACAAGGACATTTTTCCTAATATCTAATTTAAACCTTCCCTGGTGCAACTGGAGGCCATTTGCTCTCATCCTGTCACTTCTTACTTTGGAGAAGAGAGCAATCTCACCTCCTTTCAGGGAGCTGCAGAGAGCAATGAGGTCTTCTCTCAGCTTCCTCTTCTTCAGAGTGAACAGCCCCAGGTCCCTCAGCTGCTCCTCTCCAGACCTGTTCTTCAGACCCCTCACCAGCTCTGTTGTACTTCTCTGGACCTGCTCCAGCACCTCAATGTCCTTCTTGGAGTGAGGGGCCCAAAGCTGAGCCCAGGGCTCAAGGTGTGGCCTCACCAGTGCTGACTACAGGGGGCTAATCACATCCCTGGTCATACCATTGCTGAGCCAGGCCAGGATGCTGGTGGCTGGTGGCACCTGGGCACACAGGGGTTCATATTCAACCAGCTGTCAGCCAGCACACCCAGGTCTTTGCTGGACAGTTTCCAGACACCCTGCTGCAAACCTGCAGCATTTGTTGGGTTACTGTGACCCAAGTGCATCTCCTCTTCAAATGCCATCACATCCCACGGCACGAGAGAACTTGGGAGGGGGTCAAGAAACTGTGATGGATAGGCAGAGGAGAACCAGGGATCCTCCTTGGAGCAGAGAGCCCCAGCAGCATGCCCCAAGTCCCCTCACCAGTAGCTCACACAGCAGGGTGCTCCCCAAGCACCACAGCAGGTTGAGACCTCCCTCATCAGTGAGTGGCAAGATCGATGCAGACAGAGAGAGGGAAAAAACAGCTCAGAGAATCACAGACCCAAAGAATTGTCAGGGTTCAAAGGGACCTCAAGGATCAGCCAGTTCCAACCCCCTGCCATACCCAGGGACACCTCACACTACAGCAGCTTGCTCACAGCCACATCCAGCCTGGCCTTAAAGACCTTCAGGGATCAGGCTGCTACCACCTCCCTGGGCAACCTGTGCCAGGCTCTCACCACCCTCATGGGGAACAACTTCTTCCTAACATCCAATCTGAATCTAACCACTTCTAGTTTTGCTCCATCCCCCCCCAGTCCTATCATTCCCTGACACCCTCAAAAGTCCCTCCCCAGCTTTCTTGGAGCCCCCTGCAGATACTGAAAGGCCACAAGAAGGTCTCCTCAGAGCCTTCTCCTCTCCAGACTGAACAGCCCCAACTCCCTCAGTCTGGCCTCACAGCAGAGCAGCTCCAGCCCTCTGCTCATCCTCGTGGCCCTTCTCTGGACACCTTCCAGCACCTCCAGATCCTTCCTGGCACAGAGGCTCCAGAACTGGACACAGAGCTCCAGCTGTGGTCTCAGCAGAGTGAGCAGAGGGGCAGAATCCCCTCCCTGGCCCTGCTGGCCACCCTTCTCTTGCTGCAGCCCAGGCTCTGCTTGGCTCTCTGGGCTGCAAGTGCTCCATGCTGGCTCATGTTGAGTTTCTCATCCCCCAGCACCCTCAAGTCCTTTTCTTCAGGGCTGCTCTCAAGCCAGTCCCTGTCCAGCCTGTATCAGTGCTTGGGATTGCCCAACCCAGCTGCAGGACCCTGCCCTTGGTCTTGTTGAAGCTCATGGGGTTGTCATGGGCCCAGCTCTGCAGCCTGTCAAGGTCCCTCTGGATGGATCCCTTCCCTCCAGTGTGACTGCTGCGCCACACAGCTTGGGTCTGGGACAGACAGGTATTATTGTTCTGCAGCAGAGGCTTTATGAGCACTGAAGTCTGTGCTCACTTTGTGCCAAACCAAAGCAGTATAAAAACAGTCACTAGAATTAAAAAAAAAACCCACCCACAACCTAAAAAGCAAAACCAAGGCCATTTAATAAAAACAAGACAAATTCATTTTGTCTCCTGAGATCTTAGCCTGAAAGGCTAAGATTGGGTTGGGTTTTCAAGCCTCTCCCTGCAGCTACCCAGGGTAAGCTTTTGTTTGGATAACTGAAACAACAACTCAAACAGCTAAACCTCTTCTGTCAGTAATTGTACAAAGCTGTGAGCAAGGATTTTCTGTTGCCAGCATGCCAGAGGCTGGAGGAAAGCTACCACTGCTGTTAAGCAGCAAACCCCTTCAGTGCTCAAATGGAATGAAAGGATCTTCACAATAGAATCACAGAATTGTCAGGGTTGGAAGGGACCTCAAGGCTCAGCCAGTTCCAAGCCCCCTGCCATGGCCAGGGACACCTCACACTACAGCAGCTTGCTCACAGCCACAGCCAGCCTGGCCTTAAAAGCCTCCAGGGATGAGGCTTCCACCACCTCCCTGGGCAGCCTGTGCCAGTCTCTCACCACCCTCATGGGGAACAACTTCTTCCTCACATACAATCTCAATCTCCCCACTTCTAGTTTTGCTCCATCCCCCCAGTCCTGTCACTCCCTGACACCCTCAAAAGTCCCTCCCCAGCTTTCTTGGAGCCCCCTTCAGATACTGGAAGGCCACAATGAGGTCTCCTCAGAGCCTTCTCTTCTCCAGACTGCACAACCCCAACTCCCTCAGTCTGTCCTCATAGCAGAGCAGCTCCAGCCCTCTGCTCAACCTCGAGGCCCTTCTCTGGACAGCTCAATTCACAACCTCGATTCAAGAATGGTTCACCAATTCTAGGAGCAATGCTCCAAACTTCTGTGCCACTGCGTGCTGGGAAAAGCTGCAGCGCTGTTAGGAGGCCAACAGGAACTTGCTGTGCAATCTGCATCTTAAGCCCTGGGAATTCCAAGCTGCGCTAAACCCTGACCTTCACAGCCCTGGGGTGCTCAGGAGGGATTTCCTCTCAATGTCCTTTAATGCTCTGCGATTATCACTGTGCTCAACAGCACCCAACCAGTCGTTGTGTGTATTTGCAGCCTACAGCAGAGAGCAACAATTTCGTGGTTTCTGATCCTTTGCAATTCATAAAGGCACCTCCCTCCCTCCACCTGCAAACCGGGATACAAGAGGAGGGGATGGGAAGATCAGCAGCTAGAGCCTCCAAAAAGAGGCATTACCTTATGAAAGGAATCCTTCCTGTACACTTCACAGAATCACAGTAACGTTCAGGCTGGAAGAGAGCTTCAGGATCATCAAGTCCAACCCAGAGCCCTACTCGACAAGGGTCACCCCCAAACCACAGCCCCAGGCACCACAACCAAACCACCTTGAAACACAGCCAGGCTTGGGGACTCCACCACCTCCCTGGGCAGCACATTCCAATCCCTGACCACTCTGCGGGGGAAAAATGTTTCCTAATGTCCAGCCTAACCCTGCCTAGTCACAGCTTGAGGCTGTTCCTCTCGTTCTGTCACTAATGACCTGGGAGAAGAGACCAGCAGCAGCCTCTCCACAACCTCCTTTCAGGCAGCTGTAGAGAGCCAGGAGGTCTGCCCTCAGCCTCCTCTGTTTCACACTAACCATCCCCAGCTCCTTCAGGCTCTCTCCATCAGATCTCTTCTCCAGGCCCTTCCCAGCTTCCTTGCCCTGCTCTGCCCTGGCTCCAGCACCTCCACATCTCTCTTGGATGGAGCTGCCCCAAACTGGACACAGCACTCGAGGTGTGGGCTCCCCAGAGCTGAGTGCCAGGGGACAGTCCCCTCCCTGCTGCTGCTGGACACAGCATTGCTGATCCCAGCCAGGAGGCCTTTGGCTTTCTTGTCCCCCTGGGCACACGTTACCCCCATGCCAGCTCAGCCAAACCCAGCACCACAGTAACCATCACTGCAGCACTGTGCAGCCACCTCCCCACACCACCACGGCCACAGGGAGAAGGTCTGAGCCGGCTTAGAATCACAGAATGGTTTAGGCTGGAAAAGACCTTTAAGATCATTGGGTTCAACCATTCTTTAACCCTGCCATGGCTGGGGCTAAACCACATCCCTCAGCACCACATCCCGCAGCACCACATCCCGCAGCACCACATCCCGCAGCACCACGTCCCTCAGCACCACGTCCCTCAGCACCACGTCCCACCACGCCCGCAGCACCACGTCCCTCAGCACCACGTCCCTCAGCACCACGTCCCGCAGCACCACGTCCCGCAGCACCACGTCCCGCAGCACCACATCCCGCAGCACCACATCCCTCAGCACCACGTCCCTCAGCACCACGTCCCTCAGCACCACGTCCCGCAGCACCACGTCCCGCAGCACCACGTCCCGCAGCACCACATCCCGCAGCACCACATCCCTCAGCACCACGTCCCGCAGCACCACGTCCCTCAGCACCACGTCCCTCAGCACCACATCCCTCAGCACCACATCCCTCAGCACCACGTCCCGCAGCACCACGTCCCTCAGCACCACGTCCCTCAGCACCACGTCCCTCAGCACCACGTCCCGCAGCACCACATCCCGCAGCACCACATCCCGCAGCACCACATCCCTCAGCACCACATCCCGCAGCACCACGTCCCTCAGCACCACGTCCCTCAGCACCACATCCCTCAGCACCACATCCCTCAGCACCACGTCCCGCAGCACCACATCCCTCAGCACCACATCCCGCAGCACCACATCCCAGCCTCCTTGAAATGACTCCGTGGATGGGGATTCAACCACCTCCCTGGGCAGCCTGTGCCATCCTGGAGGTGTTCAAGAGGGGATTGGATGTGGCACTTGTAGCCATGGTTTAGTAGGCATGAGGTCTTGGGTGACAGGTTGGACTTGATGATCCTTGAGGTCTTTTCCAACCTTATTGATTCTGTGATTCTTCTCTGGAGATATTGTGATCCTGCCCAACACCCTTGTTGAGGGGCTTGGACCAGGTGATCTCCAGAGGTCCCTTCCAACCCCTCACCATTCTGTACTTCTGTGCTGTACCAGGAGGCAACCACAAATTGGGGTTTCTCTCTTGCCTGTGATCAAAGCCTGCCTGGTGACAAACCAAGGCAGACTCACACCCAGTCCACAACAGCCAATCTGTGGCTGTGAGCAGAAAGGAGCTGCGAGGAGTTTTGAGTCTGAGATCAAGACAAGCAGCAGTGCTGGGAGGCTGGGTGGTTTCCAGGTTGCTGTTATGCATACTGAGCTGAAAAGTGAGACAAATATGAAGACTAATGTATTTTGATCATGAATTAAACAGGAGAGCAGCGTGATCTTCAGAAGCAAGTGCTACAGGAAAGTAAATAATGAGTCAGGTAGCCAGAAAGAGGCTGAGATCAAAAAGGGCTTTACAGACAAAGCAGACAGTGCAGTGCAGGTAAGTGCAGAGAAATGATGCCTTAGATGAGTCTTTATCACACATGCCTCTGTGTCAATGACTGCAAGACATAACAAGCACGAGAGGAAGGCTCCAGTGAAGCTTGTGTGCATCCCTCATGGAGAATGAGAAACTGGAAATGTCCCAAGGCTGAGAACAAGCACCAGGTGGATGCATCTGAGGGAGGTCAGCAGAGTCCCAAGGCAGGCAATGCACCCTGTGCAGCAGGCACTGGCAATGTTCACACATCAGCCCAGACAGAGAATCACAGACTCATAGAGCTGCTTCAGTTGGAAAGGATCACTGAGTCCAACCATCAACCCAACACCACCGTGGCCACTAAACCATGGCCACAGGTTTCTTGAACACCTCCAAGGATGGGGACTCCACCACCTCCCTGGGCAGCCTGTGCCAATCCCTGACCACTCTTGCAGCAAAGCCTTTTTCCTGATATCCAACCTAACCCTCCCCAGGCACAATGTCAGGACATTTCCTCTTGTCCTGTCACTAGGGAGAAGAGACCAAGACCCTCCTCACTGCAACCTCCTTTCAAGGAGCTGTAGAGAGCAAAGAGGTCTCCCCTCAGCCTCCTCTTCTCCACACTAAACATGCTCAGCTCCCTCAGCTGCTCCTCTCCAACCCTGTTCTCCAGCCCTCAGCTGCTCTTCCCCAGCCCTGTTCTCCAGACCCTTCCCCAGCTTTGTAGCCCTACTCTGGACCTGCTCCAGCCTCTCAATATCCTTCTTGGAGTGAGGAACCCAAAACTGAACCGAGGACTCGAAGTGTGGCCTCACCAGTGCTGAGTACTGGAGAGTAATCACTGCCCTGCTCCTGCTGGCCACACCATTGCTGATCCAGGCCAGGATGCTGGTGGCCTTCTTGGCCACCTGGGCACACCCTGGCTCATGTTCACCCAGCTGCCAAACAGCACCCCCCAGGGTCCTTTTCTGGCAGGCAACTTTCCAGCCTCTCTGCCCCAAGCCTGAAGCACTCCATGGGGTTGTTGTGACCCCTCAAACACTTCTGCATTGGAATCATGCATGGTCAAGGCATTGCTCACTGGAGGATGGTGTGAGAGGCAGAGATTAATCACATTTAATGATGTCAGGAGTCAGCATGAAGCTTAATATTTCACAGTTATGTGCAGGCAGACTTCACTGTACTGCGTGAGCCCCATAAGCCCTGAATCATTTTTGCCAGCTCATGCATTTTGCATGTGGCATCTGGTAATCACTTCAAGCTGCTTCCATTGGTTTAACTGGTGTCCCCTCTAAACCTACTGACCCAAGTTAATTCAACAAGTTGAAGAGGCCAAAAAAATATGATCATGCACTCAAACAGCACCAATTAAATCAACAGCAGTCCACAGAAACCCTGAGTGGATCAGAGCTGAGGGAGGAGACAGCTTTGGAAGCAGCAACACACCAGGGCAGAAAAACAGCAATGAAAAGAGAGAGACCATGATAGGGAAGAGGGGGTCAGATGCAGCAGCAGGCACACATCCCATGAAACAGCTCACAATGTTGGGAGAAGCCAGCTCCAGAGCTTACAGAGGGGTGCTGGGGCAGCACCCTGAGCACCACAAGCCAGAGAAAGCACAATCCCTTCCCTGAGAAGGCAGCTGGAACAGATGAGCTCCAGACATCCACTGCAGCTTAAATTATTCAGTGAACAGACTAAAGAGGTCATACATGGACAGAAGGTTCCCAAGGGGCAGATTTCCACCCCCCCCCTCTCTTGTGCCACTCTTTAATGACAGAAACCCAGCATGGTGGGGGTTGGAAGGGACCTCTAGAGATTCTCCAGTCCAACCCCACACCAAAGCAGGGTCACACAGAGCAGGTTGCACAGGATCACCACACCCAGGCCAGTTTGAAATCTCTCCAGAGAAAAAGACTCCACAACCCCTCTCAGCAGCCTGCTGCAGGGGTCCAACAACCACACTGAAAAGAAGTTTCACTGTAAGTTCAAGTGAAACCTCCTGGGTTCTGGTTTAGAAGAGAATAAACCAGGTTGGAAGAGACCTTCAAGATCATCGAGTCCAACCTGTCACCCAACACCATCTGATCAACTAACCCATGGCACCAAGCACCCCATCAAGTCTCCTCCTAAACACCTCCAATGATGGTGACTCCACCACCTCCCTGGGCAGCACATCCCAATGGTCAATCTCTCTTGCTCTATGAAGAATTTCTTCCTAACACCCAGCCTAAACCTCCCCTGGCACAGCTTGAGACTGTGTCCTCTTGTTCTGGTGCTGCTTGCCTGGGAGAAGAGACCAACCCCTCCTGGCTACAACCTCCCTTCAGGGAGCTGGAGAGAGCAAGAAGGTCTCCCCTGAGCCTCCTCTTCTCCAGGCTAAGCAATCCCAGCTCCCTCAGCCTCTCCTCACAGGGCTGTGCTCCAGACCCCTCCCCAGCTTTCTTGCCCTTCTCTGGACACCTTCCAGCACCTCAATATCTTTCCTAAACTGAGGGGCCCAGAACTGGACACAGGACTCCAGGTGTGGCCTAACCAGTGCTGAGCACAGGGCACAATGACTTCCCTGCTCCTGCTGCCCACACTGTTCCTGATGCAGGCCAGGATGCCATTGGCCTTCTTGGCCGCCTGGGCACACTGCAGGCTCATGTTCCCATGTTAACTTGTCCTATCACTGGGCACTACTGAAAAGATCCCAGCCCCATCCTCTTGACTTCTACTCTTTAGGCCCTGATCAGCACTGAGAAGTGGTGGTGGTGGTGAATAACAAACAGTTAATAAATCCAGCACTTCAAATCTCACTCCTCGAGCCAAAAGCTACGTGATGCTTCTCGTGGGCTGAGCAATGGGAAATGCAGAGGGTAGCACCTCCAGTTCATCACTTCTGAGACCAAACACCCCCACCAGCCAAAAAAACCCATAAACTCACTGTTCATTGGCAGAGCAGCCTGTGAGCAAGGCATCCATGAGCAGATCACCACCAGAAATAGCTCTGGTATTCGAGTTCACACAAGATGTGGCACAAAATCACAGAGTGGCTCAGGTTGGAAGGGACCCCGGAGATCATCTTCTCCAACCTCCCCACCATGGGCAAGGACATCTCTAAACCAGATTCAGCTGCTCCAGGCCGCATCCAATCTGGCCTTGAACACCCCTAGAGAAGAGGCATCCACAGCCTCCCTGGACAGCCTGCTCCAGAGTCTCACCATCCTCACACTGAAGAGCTCCTTCCTAAGATCCAGTCTAAATCTCCCCTCCCTCAGCTTCAGAACAAGAGGACACAGTCTCAAGCTGCACCAGAGGAGGTTTAGGCTGGATGTGAGGAAGAAATTCTTCATAGAGAGAGTGATTGGCCGTTGGAATGTGCTGCCCAGGGAGGTGGTGGAGTCACCATCCCTGGAGGTGTTTAGGAGGAGACTTATGAGGCACTTGGTGCCATGGTTTAGTTGATTGTATGGTGTTGGGTGATAGGTTGGACTCTATATCTCGAAGGTCTCTTCCAAGCTGGTTTATTCTATTCTACTCAAAGCATTCCCCCTTGTCCTAGTGCTAGACACCCTTATGAAAAGTCCCTCTCCAGCCTTCCTGCTACTCCACTGAAGTGCAGGGAACTCTCCCCAAAAGCAAGAGGCTAAGAGAAAAAGCTGATTCCTGCTGGATCCCTTCCCTCCTCTCCTACATCCACGAGGATGAGCAGAGGGCTGGAGCTGCTCTGCTATGAGGACAGACTGAGGGAGTTGGGGTTGTGCAGTCTGGAGAGGAGAAGGTTCTGAGGAGACCTAATTGTGGCCTTTCAGTATCTGAAGGGGGCTCCAAGAAAGCTGGGGAGGGACTTTTTAAGGTGTTGGGGAGTGATAGGACTCGGGGGAGGGAGCAAAACTAGAAGTGGGTAGATTGAGATTGGATGTTAGGAAGTTGTTCCCCAGGAGGGTGGTGAGAGCCTGGCACAGGTTGCCCAGGGAGGTGGTGGAAGCCTCATCCCTGGAGGTGTTTGCAGCCAGGCTGGCTGTGGCTGTGAGCAACCTGCTGTAGTGTGAGGTGTCCCTGGCCATGGCAGGGGGCTTGGAACTGGCTGATCCTTGAGGTCCCTTCCAGCCCTGACAATTCTATCATTCTGTGATACTTCCACTTCCCAGCAACTGCCCAGCACAAAGCTTCACAGTTTGATCTGCTGACCAGGTGACTCCTGGGACTGAGATGCTCATCTTTCAGCCCAGCTGTTGCCAGGCAGCCCCCAGGGACCATGCCATTCAGTGCAAGAACGTCAGTGGAGCACCCTGGCTGGGTTCCTGGCTATCACTCCTCTTCCAAAGCAAGGCAGAAATGTCAGTTTGTGAACAAAATAAATCCCCCTCAACAGAGCCAGCCTCTCGGGGGCTCAGAAACAAAAGGCTGTTATTAGAAAGGTGTCACATGAGCCACAGCAAGGCAATGTCTGCACTCTCTTGAGGCACTGGAGGTGGCTTGCTGGGATTCTCTCACGAGGATGATCAGAGGGCTGGAGCACCTCTCCTATGAGGACAGACTGAAGGAGTTGGGGCTGTTCAGTCTGGAGAAGAGAAGGCTCCCAGGTGACCTCATTGTGGCCTTCCAGTATCTGAAGGGGGCTACAGGAAGGCTGGGGAGGGACTTCTCAGGATCTCAGGTAGTGATAGGACTAGGGGGAATGGAATGAAGCTGGAAATGGGGAGATTCAGGCTAGATGTGAGGAAGAAGTTCTTTACCATGAGAGTGGTGAAGCCCTGGAATGGGTTGTCCGGGGAGGTGGTTGAGGCCCAGTCCCTGGAGGTGTTTAAGCCCAGGCTGGATGAGGCTCTGTCCAGCCTGCTCTAGTGTGGGGTGTCCCTGCCCATGGCAGGGGTTGGAACTAGATGATCCTTGTGGTCCCTTCCAACCCTGACTGATTCTATGATTCTATGATTCTGTTTGTCATTAGAGGACAGAGAAATGAAAAAGAAAAGCATTTGGGAGCTACATTTGATAGAGGCTTCTCCACAAGGCTGGGTGACAGGAGCCAAAAAACCAGTCCTAGTCCTCATGCTAAATGGTGCAGCCTGGTTTGCAGGCAGACCCCAGAGGAGATGCTCCTTCTCTGCTCCCTGCCTTCAGGAGCTCTATGCCACTTCTGTCCAGGAACTGGGAAGAGTTTGGAGAACAGATGTGAGGAGCAGCTGAGGGAAGTGGGGTGGTTTAGTGTGGAGAAGAGGAGGCTGAGGGGAGACCTCATTGTTCTCTACAGCTCCCTGAAAGGAGGTTGCAGTGAGGTGGGGGTTGGTCTCTTCTGCTTAGTAACAAGTGATAGGATGAGAGGAAACAGCCTCAAGTTGCAGCTGGGGAGGTTTAGGTTGGACATTAGAAGAAACTTCTCCACTGGAAGGGTTCTCAAAGAAACAGACTGTCCAGGGGGTGGTTGAATCCCCACCCCTGGAGGTGTTTCGAAGGGGCAGAGATGTGGTGCTGAGGGACATAGCTCAGCACTTGACAGAGACGGGTTGGACTTGATGATCTTAAAGGTCTATCCCCACCAAAACCATTCCATGACTCTAAATGAAGATAGGGAATGTGCACTGGAGTACCACCAGCCTTATGCCAAAACAACACAGGGAGGAGATGAAAGTATGAAAACAACAGTGCAGGAACCCCCACAGCCACATTGCACAGGATGGGAACCACAGAAATCCAGGAGCAAGGCAATAAGATGAGCAAAGGGAGCATCCAAAAGCCCAAAGTTAGCTCCAGGGTCAACTGTCTCATCCAGAATTATCCTGCAAGTTATTCCACTGCAATCCAGGGAGCATCCAAAAGCCCCAAATCAGCTCCAATGACAACTCTGATATCAAGAATGATCCTGCAGGTTATTCCACTGCAACAATCTCCCTCCATAGGTCCAAGGAGGAGGCCAGGCATGCTCTGCCTTCTTGGCTTTCAGGTAGAAAATGCTGTTAGATGAAAGGCTGGGAGTGGTTTTGAGCACAGTGCCAGTAGTTGTCTCAAGTAATTGTTACCTGTCACACAAATTTGAGCTGAACAGCACTTACCAGAGAAACCAAGCCCTGGAGACACAGAAAAGCAGGAGCACAGGGGATGGGAAAGTGATAGCTGGTATCTGAGCTACAACTCTGCTCTGCCCTGCTGAGACCTCACCTGGAATATTGCATCCAGCTCTGGGCTCCCCAGTTCAGGAGGGACAGGGATCTGCTGGAGAGAGTCCAAGGGAGGGCTACAAGGATGCTGAAGGGACTGCAGCACTGCCTGGGGAGGAGAGGCTGAGAGCCCTGGGGCTGTTTAGTCTGGAGAGGAGAAGACTGAGAGGGGATTTAATCAATGTCTATCAATATCTGAGGGCTGGGGGTCAGGAGGGAGGGGACAGGCTCTGCTCACTTGCACCCTGTGACAGGACAAGGGGCAATGGATAGAAACTCCAGCACAGGAGGTTGCACCTCAACAGGAGGAGGAACTTCTTCCCTGTGAGGGTCCCAGAGGCCTGGAGCAGGCTGCCCAGGGAGGTTGTGGAGTCTCCTTCTCTGGAGACTTTCAAGCCCCATCTGGATGCATTCCTGTGTGACCTGTGCTGGATTCTCTGCTCCTGCTCTGGCAGGGGGTTAGACTCAATGATCTTCAGAGGTCCCTTCCAAGCCCTAACGTCCTGTGATCCTATGAAGTCAGGAAGAGCTTTTCTGAGCTCTGCCGCAGCACATGGGCAGCATTTGGAGAGCAGTGTCAGCAGCAGAGCAAGTCTGTCCCTTCTGCTTGCTGGCAGCATTTTCACTCTGCCTTTGACTCAGGCTGTCATGCTTAGCAGACTTCTGTCTGCCCATGATGCTGCTGGGTCTTCTCACTTGCTGTCCCATCTGTCCTCAAGAGGAGGGGAATCTGCCTGTGCTGGATACTATGGTCCTGCTCCAGCAGGGGGTTTGGACTCCATCTCCTGAGATCCCTTCCAACCTCTAACACCCTCTGATCCTATGAACATCTTGCTTACAACTCATTTGTCTTCTTTACTGCCCAGCTATGCTGGGCAGAAACACACACACACAAAAAGGGACTTAATTTATGCTAATTTAATCAATATTTCATGCAAGGCAGATACCAGTTTACATGGTCTGTCCATGTGCAAATGTGAAACACAAAGCCAAGTTCCCCTCAGCACAAAGCCTGGCTTTAAGAAACTACTGCAGAGGAAAGGGATGCATGAGAGCAGCCCTGGAGAAAAGGCCTTGGGGGTGCTGGGGGAGGAGAAGCTCAACAGGAGCCAGCAGGGAGCACTTGCAGCCCAGAGAGCCAAGCAGAGCCTGGGCTGCAGCAAGAGAAGGGTGGCCAGCAGGGCCAGGGAGGGGATTCTGCCCCTCTGCTCACTCTGCTGAGACCACAGCTGGAGCTCTGTGTCCAGTTCTGGAGCCTCTGTGCCAGGAAGGATCTGGAGGTGCTGGAAGGTGTCCAGAGAAGGGCCACGAGGATGAGCAGAGGGCTGGAGCTGCTCTGCTGTGAGGACAGACTGAGGGAGTTGGGGCTGTTCAGTCTGGAGAAGAGAAGGCTCTGAGGAGACCTCATTGTGGCCTTCCAGGATCTGCAGGGGGCTCCAAGAAAGCTGGGGAGGGACTTTTGAGGGTGTCAGGGAGTGATAGGACTGGGGGGATGGAGCAAAACTAGAAGTGGGGAGATTCAGACTGGAATGTTAGGAAGAAGTTGTTGGCCATGAGGGTGGTGAGAGCCTGGCACAGGTTGCCCAGGGAGGTGGTGGAAGCCTCCTGCCTGGAGGTGTTTGCAGCCAGGCTGGATGTGGCTGTGAGCAACCTGCTGTAGTGTGAGGTGTCCCTGGCCATGGCAGGGGGCTTGGAACTGGCTGATCCTTGAGGCCCCTTCCAACCCTGACAATTCTGTGATTTTCAGTAAATTGAACTAAATGTTGTGGGAAGTGGCTTCCCCTTTGCTGCTTCCAGCAGTCACCTCCTGCTATTAACGAGCACAAGCAAGGCAGTGACCCTTGGAACATCTGATTTCACAGCAAATCTCTGAATCTCTGGAGGTGAAATGGGAGCCCTGCTCTCTCCTCTAACACTTATCTTTATGGCTCTCTTAATTCTTTAGAATTTATAGTCTCCACTAAAAGCACACAGAACATAATTGAAATAGATTTAGCACACACACACCCCCCAAGATGTATCTGGATTATTTTAACCTACCTTTCCTTGTTAGCCATTTAGACGAGCTTATTTGAACATGGAGGGTGAAAACATAAAGTACTTTCACACTAAAAGCTTCACCAGCAGGTTTTTAAACTGCAAAAAAAAAAAAAAGGCAAAGCAAGCAATGGCATTAACAAAAAACCAAACCCAGCCTCAACACTGGTTCTGGCAGAGAAGATTTTCACAGTTCAGGACCTGAGGGAGGGCTTTGCAGCCCCAACCTTTTGCTGTTGACACTCCTGACTGAGCCAGCTGGATCAGTCTCTCAAATAAAAGGATCAATGCTGCCTTGAAATTCTTTCCCCAAACCAAATGTGCAGTTGTAGACATCCTTCAAAGGTGTGAATGTGTGTGATGGGTTAATGCCCATCCTGGAAGCAGGGGGGGCTTGTGAGGGCATTGGCCTCCCTGCAGGGGGTTTTCCCCCTGGGAAACTAAATTCACAGAATCACAGTATCACCAAGGCTGGAAGAGACCTCAAAGATCAGCAAGTCCAACCTGTCACCACAGACCTCATGACTAAACCATGGCACCAAGTGCCACATCCAATCTCCTCTTGAACACCTCCAGGGATGGGGACTCCACCACCTCCCTGAGCAGCACATCCCAATGGCTAACAACTCTCTCTGGGAAGAACCTTCTCCTCACCTCCAGCCCAAACCTCTCCTGGCACAGCTTGAGACTGTGTCCTCTTTTTCTGGTGCTGCTTGCCTGGGAGAAGAGACCAACCCCCACCTGCCTACAACCTCCCTTCAGGGCATTGGAGAGAGCAAGAAGGTCTCCCTGAGCCTCCTCTTCTCCAGGCTAAGCAACCCCAGCTTCCTCAGCCTCTCCTCACAGGGCTGTGCTCCAGACCCCTCCCCCAGCTTTCTTGCCCTTCTCTGGACACCTTCCAGCAGCTCAACATCTTTCCTAAACTGAGGAGCCCAGAACTGGACACAGGACTCAAGGTGTGGCCTAACCAGTGCTGAGCACAGGGCAGAATGACTTCCCTGCTGCTGGCCACACAGCCAAAGTGGCCAGACAGAGGTGAATTTCAGTTTGCAGTAAGGTAGAAGAGGGACCAGAAAATCCCTTCTCAGATTGCTCCACTCTACTACATTGCATCCAGAGCATCTACACTGGGGACTGAAGCATCCTTCTGATGAGAAGAGCAGCCCCAGAGGGGATCTCCTCCATGCCCAGCAAGAGCTAAAGGATGGAGGTCTAGAGAATGGGGCTGGGCTCTTTGCAGTGGTGCCCAGTGACAGGACAAAGGGCACTGGGCACAAACTAGAACTCAGGAGGTTTCACTTAACTGCAACATGAGGAGTGAATTCTTTGCTCTGAGGGTGCTGGAACCCTGGAGCAGGCTACCCAGAAATGGTCATGGAGTCTCCTTCTCTGGAGACTTTCAAGACACATCTGGAAGTGTTCCTGTGCAACCTGCTCTGTGTGACCCTGCTTTAGCAGGGGGTGGGGGTTGGGCTGGATGATCTCCAGAGGTCCCTTCCAACCCCTACCGCTCAGGGACACACAGCATCCTCCAGACTGGACCTGCAGCTCAGTAAGCTTGTCTAACTGTTTCCCATTATTATTTTCTGTGGGCTTTTTTTGTCCCCTCCCAGAAAAAGAAGAAAAACAACCAACCAACACCCCCAACAACAATACTGAGACAAAAAGAGGAGTTTGAAGGATGTCTGCTCCTTCCCAGTGCTATCGGTGCAGCAAGAGGCACAGATGGGAACTCAATGAGAGCTCAATTCTGATTTATGTTTGAGATTTCATTTAATTGAATTCTGCAAGAACAACTGGTTTCATTATTGAGAAATGGACCTCCCATCATGCAAAGGGTGGGTGTTGGGTGGAGGGGGAGGAGAAGAGGAGGAGGGGAGGGGCTGGAAATCAAAAGCTGAGGCTCAGCTTCATTCAGCGGCGACACTTTGGGAATGAACAATAGTTTCCCCCATAAATTTGCTTGTTTGCCTGCCACAGATCTGAACTGCCAGGGTGTTTTGGAACAAAAGGAATGCCATGTCAAAGCCAATCCATAGCTGAGCTAATCAAAATGCCATCTTGTAAATGCACAGGTTGTTTTACACCACACAAAAAAAAAAGAGAGAAGGCATTTATTAGAACACACACGTTGACAGGAAATCTAAGAGGTAAGTGGAACACAGACAAAAGAAGACATTTTTCGACCACAAGAAATATGTTTGCCCTGAGCACTCTGTCAACCACCACCACCTCCTCCTCCTCCAAACCACGCCAGCCCAACACATCAAAAAGCATAGAATCAGTCAGGGTTGGAAGGGACCACAAGGATCAGCTAGTTCCAACCCCTGCCATGGGCAGGGACACCTCACACTAGATCAGGCTGGCCAGAGCCTCATCCAGCCTGGGCTTAAACACCTCCAGGGACAGAGCCTCAACCACCTCCCTGGACAACCCATTCCAGGGCTTCACCACTCTCATGGGGAAGAACTTCCTCCTCACATCTAGCCTGAATCTCCCCACCTCCAGCTTCATTCCATTCCCCCTAGTCCTATCACTACCTGAGATCCTGAGCAGTCCCTCCCCAGCCTTCCTGTAGCCCCCTTCAGATCCTGGAAGGCCACAATGAGGTCACCTGGGAGCCTTCTCTTCTCCAGACTGAACAGCCCCAACTCCTTCAGTCTGTCCTCACAGGAGAGGTGCTCCAGCCCTCTGCTCATCCTCGTGGCCCTTCTCTGGACATGCTCCAGCATGTCCATATCCCTCCTGTAATAGGGGCTCCAGAACTGGAGGCAGTACTCCAGGTGGGGTCTCACCAGGGCTGAGCAGAGGGGGAGAATCCCCTCCCTTGCCCTGCTGGCCACACTTCTCCTGCTGCAGCCCAGGCTCTGATTGGCTTTCCGGGCTGCAAGTGCACACTGAGAGCTCCTGTTGAGCTTCTCCTCCCCCAGCACCCCCAAGTCTCTCTCCTCAGGGCTGCTCTCCAGCCAGTCCCTGCCCAACCTGCATTTGTGCCTGGGATTGCCTCGACCCAGATGCAGGACCCTGCCCTTGGTCTTGTTGAAGCTCCTGAGGGTGGCTTGTGCCCAACCTCTCCAGCCTGTCCAGGTCCCTCTGGATGGATCCCTTCCCTCCAGCTGTCTGCTGCACCACACAGCTTGGTGTCATCAGCGACCTTGCTGAGGGTGCACTCGATGCCACTGTCCATGGCACCCACAAAGATGTTGCACAAGACAGGTCCCAGGACTGATCCCTGAGGGACTCCGCTTGTCACTGGCATCCTCTGCCTCTTGTAAGCCATGGAAACACTTAAGCCACCTGAAGCATGTGAGCTACCAAAGCTGGCTCAGCACATTGCACTGCTCAGGATGATAGGGTTGGTCACAGCACTTTGTAAACAGCCCTTGCTAGACTGACCAAGATCCCCCCACCTCCTTCCCCCTTCCCTTCCCTCTAAGTTTTATCCAGCCACTGGTTTTCAGCTTCCACAGCTCAGAGTGGTTTGACTGACAGGCAATGGAAATGTTGGCTACATCTGCAAAGCTTTAACTTACTTTCTGCAGGCAGTTTGAGGGAGGAGGAGTGGGTGACTCACAGAATGGTGGGGTTGGATGGGACCTCTGAACATCATCAGACAGTGGAACAGGATCAGAGGATGTCAGGGGTTGGAAGGGGTCTCAGGAGATTGAGTCCAAACCCCTGCCAGAGCAGGACCAGAGAATCCAGTGCAGGTCACACAGGAACACAAGATGGGGCTTGAAGGTCTCCAGGGAAGGAGACTCCACAACCTCTCTGGGCAGCCTGCTCCAGCGCTCTGGGATCCTCACAGTGAAGTTCTTCCTCGTGTTGAGGTGGAACCTCCTCTGCTGTAGTTTTCATCCACTGCCCCTTGTCCCATCACAGGGTGCAAGTGAGCAGAGCCTGTCCCCTCCCTCCTGACCCCCAGCCCTCAGGTATTTATAAACATTTATTAAATCCCCTCTCAGTCTTCTCCAGCCTAAATAGCCTCAGGGCTCTCAGCCCACTTCCACGCTGGACTAGGCTGGATGAGGCTTTGAGCAACCTGGTCTAGTGGGAGGTGTCCCTGCCCACAGCAGGGGCATTGGAACTGGATGATCTGGAAGGTTGACAAGGGAGGTAGTGGAGTCCCCAGCCCTGGAGGTTTTCAAGAATCCTGTGGATCTGGCACTGTGGGACATGGTTTAATAGTCTTGGTGGGGTTAGGTTGAAGGTTGGACTCAATCTCTTGCAGCAGAAACAACTCTATGATTCTGCAGTAAAACTTGTCAGGGTGAAACCTGGATTTTTTGCAGGCATGACAGCTCAGCTGCTCACAGCACCATGCCCAGCTGGAGAAGCTTAACACCAGCTCTTAAAAGTCAAGCCCCATTCAGTTATCATCTATTACCAGAAGAGTCACCAGGCTGCAACGAAGACACTCCAAAGGGAGGCTTAGAGAGCACTCACTCTGTCTCCTGCTTCTCAGTGCTTGGGGGTGAAGTCCATTGCCAGTGCTTTGTCTTTGCAGCACAAAGAGGGTTCAGAGCAGGTAAAACCCCACTAAGGTGTCAGCCCAGCTGGGAAGCTCAGCACTGCCTGCATTCTGCAGCCTACAAGCCTGCAGATAAGCTTCCTTGGGAAAAGAAAAAAATCAAGCCATCAGCTTTCTTCTAGCCTGCCACAGCAGGGAAAGCTGCTCCATCCCACAGGCACAAAGAAAAAGCCACAAAAGGTCATCCCCAGCCTTCTGAGGAATTTGAGGAGCTGGGCTCCACAGTCCATTAATGAGCTGGGAACCCAGCAGATTACCCAGAGTTCAAGAAAGCACAGCTGGGGTCCATCCCCACGCAGAAAGGAGCGGCATTAACGAGCTGCAGCACCGTTTGCCATGAGGCCAGCAAACCCTGCTGGCAGATACTGCCACTGCCACACTGCTCTCCTGCAGGGGCCACTTTTAGGCTGTCATAAACTCATTTCAGTTTGAAAAGACCTTTAAGATCATCCAGTGCAAGCATTCTCTAACTCTGTAAAGTCTGGTGCTAACCCATGTCCCTCTGCACCACATCTCTGCCTCTTCCAAACACCTCCAGGGACGGGAATTCAAGCACCTCCCTGGGCAGCCTGTGCCAGGCTGTGAGAACCCTTTCAGTCAAAAAGTTTCTTCTCATATCCAACCTAAACCTCCCCTGGTGCAACTTGAGGACAGTTTAGGAAAGATGTTGAGTTGCTGGAAGGTGTCCAGAGAAGGGCAACGATGCTGGGGAGGGGTCTGGAGCAGAGCCCTGTGAGGAGAGGCTGAGGGAGCTGGGGTTGCTTAGCCTGCAGAAGAGGAGGCTCAGGGGAGACCTTATTTTTTCCAACCTGGTTAATTCTATTCTATTTCCTCTTGTCCTGTCACTTCTAACTAAGAAGAGACCAAGCCCAACTTCAGCCTCCTTTCAGGGAGCTGTAGAGAGCAGTGAGGTCTCCCCTCAACCTATTTTTCTCCACACTAAAGCACCCCAGGTCCCTCAGCTGCTCCTCCCCAGCCCTGTTCTCCAGGTCTGCTCTCCAAACTTCAGATTTGTGAGCAGAGAATGGGAAGTAGCAGAGCTGACAGAGGAGCCCTTGACCTTTCCTATTTGTGCTTTTTCCTCTGTTTTTTGTGGTGCATTCAGGCTAACACACTGGCACTGATAACATGAACCTACCCCTGGCTAGATCTTGCTAAAAATGTTTCCATCTGAAGACCCCTGAAGTACCTGAGAGATTTCATATCCTTGATCCCTTTATTTCCTTGCCCACTTCACATCGTTTTCGTGCTGCTCCTCACCAGCTCTGTTCCCCAGACCCTTCCCCAGCTTCACTGCCCTTCTCTGGACCTGCTCTAGCACCTCAATGTCTTTCTTGGAGTGAGGGACCCAAAACTGAACCCAGAACTCAAGCTGTAGCCTCACCAGCGCTGAGTACAGGAGAACAATCCCTTCCCTGGTCCTGCTGGCCACACTATTGCTGATCCAAGCCAGGGTGCTGGTGGCCTTCTTGGCCACCTGGGCACACACTGGCACTTGTTCAGCTGCTGTCAATGAGCAACCCAGATCCTTTTCTGCCAGGCAGCTTCCCAGCCACTCTGTCCTAGACTTACAGCAGTCTCAACTCAGACTGCAAAGTGACTTCCTCTCCCAAAGTATCTTGCTGAATGTGCAGGATCAACATGTCCATCCTCATACCACCACAGAATCACAGAAACATTCAGGTTGGAAGAGACCCTCAGGATCACCAAGTCCAACCCAGAACCCTGCTCTACAAGGGTCACCCCTAAACCATAGCCCCAAGCACCACAGCCAAACCACCTTGAAACACAGCCAGGCTTGGGGACTCCACCACCTCCCTGGGCAGCACATTCCAATCCCTGACCACTCTGGAGGGGAAAAATGTCACCTAAAGTCTAACCCTGCCCAGTCACAGCTTGAGGCTGTTCCTCTTGTTCTGTCGCTAATGACCTGTGAGAAGAGACCAGCAGCAGCCTCTCCATAAGGTCCTTTCAGGTACCTGTCGACAGCAATGAGGTCTCCCCTCAGCCTCCTCTGTTTCAAGGTCTGCCAGCAGCACTGCAAGTTGGTAGTTTCCTGAAAGCCTGAACTCCTGGAAGCCTTTCTAGTAAATGTCTGGATTGGTAAATACTTAAGCTCCAGACAAGCCCCACCACCACCTAAAAGCCCTGTAGATCATAGAATCAGTCAGGGTTGGAAGGGACCACAAGGATCAGCTAGTTCCAACCTCCCTGCCATGGGCAGGGACACCCCACACTAGATCAGCCTGGCCAGAGCCTCGTCCAGCCTGGTCTTAAACACCTCCAGGGACAGAGCCTCAACCACCTCCCTGGACAACCCATTCCAGGGCTTCACCACTCTCATGGGGAAGAACTTCTTCCTCACATCTAGCCTGAATCTCCCCATTTCCAGCTTCATTCCATTCCCCCTAGTCCTATCACTACCTGAGATCCTGAGAAGTCCCTCCCCAGCCTTCCTGTAGGCCCCTTCAGATACTGGAAAGCCATAATGAGGTCACCTGGGAGCCTTCTCTTCTCCAGACTGAACAGCCCCAACTCCTTCAGTCTGTCCTCATAGGAGAGGTGCTCCAGCCCTCTGATCATCCTCGTGGCCCTTCTCTGGACACGCTCCAGCACGTCCACATCTCTCCTGTAATATGGGCTCCCGAACTGGAGGCAGTACTCCAGGTGGGGTCTCACCAGAGCTGAGTAGAGGGGGAGAAGCACCTCCCTTGACCTGCTGGCCACACTTCTCCTGCTGCAGCCCAGGCTCTGATTGGCTTTCCGGGCTGCAAGTGCACACTGAGAGCTCCTGTTGAGCTTCTCCTCCCCCAGCACCCCCAAGTCTCTCTCCTCAGGGCTGCTCTCCAGCCAGTCCCTGCCCAGCCTGGATTTGTGCCTGGGATTGCCTCGACCCAGATGCAGGACCCTGCACTTGGTCTTGTTGAAGCTCATGAGGTTGGCTTGTGCCCACCTCTCCAGCCTGTCCAATTATATAGATACCAGCACACCTCATGCTCCTGGGCTAGGATGTTGGTTGGATTGGAAAACAAACACTATTAGCAGCTTTGTGTGGAGTGCCTGCTCCTCCCGTTCCCCAAGAAGCTGTCCTTCAGCAATCTGACAAACTCAGCCACACCAAACGACTTAAGCATGCTTTGATCCTTGCAAGTGGCAGCTAAAAAGCACCATCAGGGCTTTGCTTTGGATACAGCAGCAAGAAAAACACATTCATAAGGATTTCAGCTGCAAACAGAAAGCAAAGAATCTTTGAAATGTTTCCTCTTTGAAATGTTTCCTCTGAGCGGTCTGAATAACCAACATCATCTAGGAGAAAAACAGCTTTCTTCAAGCCTTCCAGTACCTGAAGGGGGCCTTTGAGAAAGCTGGGAAGGGACTAATAGCCATAGAAAAGGGAATGGAAAGGAGCTGGTTAGGTGGGAAAAGCAACCAGAACTGGGGATGGGACAAGGAGCAATGGCTTGAAACTACAGCAGGGGAGATTTAGGTTGGGCATTTGGAGGAAGTCCCTCACAATGAGGGTGGTGGAACACTGGAACAGCTTGACCAGGGACATGGTGGAGGTGGTCAAGTTCAGCCTTGATACATCTCTGAGCAATGTGATCTAGTCAGAGATGTCCCTGCTCACTGCAGGGGGTCTGGACTAGATGACCTCTGCAGGTCACTTCCAACCCAGTGCATTCTATGATTCTTTCCCTCAAGTGAGTTTCAGTTTAGAAGATCTCTCTACTAAATTGCCCACTTCCTTCTCCTTAGATTTGAGGAGTTGCAGTGTTCTAGCCAGTCTATTTTTCAGGAGGCAATTTCAAACCAACTTTTCCCATCTCTGGAAGTTTTCAAGGCCAGGCTGGATGTCACTCTGGGCAACCTGAGCTATTAGAAGGTGTCCCTGCCCATGGCAGGGGGTTGGAACTTAGATGATCCTGAGGTCCCTTCCAAACCTGTCAATTCTGTGATTCTGTGAGTGCTGAGGCAGTTTAGAGAGAAGGATGTTGTGGGGGACTGTCTTAAGGTCCTTACAGGCTTCCTAGAGTGGAATGGGGTTTGGACATAGAATCATAGACTTGTCAGGGTTGGAAGGGACCTCAAGGATCAGCCACTTCCAACCCCCTGCCATGGCCAGGCACACCTCACACTGCAGCAGGTTGCTCACAGCCACATCCAGCCTGGCTGCAAACACCTCCAGGCAGGAGGCTTCCACCACCTCCCTGGGCAACCTGTGCCAGGCTCTCACCAGCCTCATGGGGAACAACTTCTTCCTCACATCCAATCTGAATGTCCCCTCCTCTAGTTTAGTTCCATTCCCCCCAGCCCTATCACTTCCTATCACCCTAAAAAGTCAAAAGCTTGCCATCTCCTAAAACAATGAAGCAATGCTGTGCCTGGAAGCATTATTAGACTATTTAGTTCTTTATTAGGAGAGCTCTTGAGATTTACAACCTCCACAAAAGGGTTGCTCAATCAACAAGGAGCAACTGAAGGGAGGGAAAAAAAAACCCATCAGTGCTACCACCCAGGCAATTACTGTAACGTGATCACAACTCCAAGGCATCTTTAATTTGTTGCCAGCACCAGGGCTTGACTGCCACCTGGATCCCTGTTTCATTAAGATATGATTTGTAATAATAATATGAGGTGGGTGAAAGAGGATCCAGTCTCTCAGCACTCCAGCATTGCTCTCTCCTGGGGAATATCAAGCTACAGAATGGGGTTTCCAGCAAAGTGCTTGTAATCTCAGCAGCCACTGCACCTATTAACCACTTAGCAGGGCTCCAGCAGAAAGGCAACACCACACACAAGAGGCTGGAGGCAGATGAAAATCTCAGCCCCCGCTCTCAGAATGCTGCTTCAGTTCCATTTAACATCTCAGCTACCCGGAAACCCAAACAGGCAGGAAAACGCCATCGCCCTCCGAGGGACACAGCAGCGATCCTCCCATCCCAGGTGGCTGCAGCAATGCCCCTCTGGGCCACTTTGTCACCAGGAAATCGATTCCCTGGGGCCAGCTCCGCTGCTGCATGTGTCTAGAGCTTTCCCTTAGGCAGTCTGGAGGTGCAGACCCTAAAGGGCTGCCCAGGTGTGGTGGGTTGAAATTTCTCCCCACCCCAGCATCCCTGGAGGTGTTCAAGCAAGGCTTGGATGTGGCACTTGGAGCCAGGGTTTAGTTGTCAGGAGGTGCTGGGTATTAGGTAATAGGTTGGACCTGATGATCTCTGAGGTCTTTTCCAACCTGGCTGATTCTATGATTCTACCTTGGCCAGACCAGCTCAGCTGGAAGCAAATGGAAGCTGTGGATACCTCTCCAAAGGAACTCTTTAGAATGATCTTCATTTTCCTTTTTACACCCACTAGTGATTTAGTCACATTTTACTACTTTCCTGCTCAACATCTATGGGGGAAAAAATTTAAAGGCATATCCTGAAACTACCACACCAGGGAAGCAGCTGAGGCCCCATCCCTGGAGATATTCAAGGTCAGGCTCCACAAAGCCCTGAGCAACCTGTTCTGGTGGAGGATGTCCCTGCTGACTGCAGGGGGGTTGGACTGGATGAGCTTTGGAGGTCCCTTCCAACCCAGACCACTCCAGGATTCTAATATCACAGAACTGTTTCAGTGGGAAAAGGCCTCTAAGATCATAGTATCATAGTATCAGTCAGGGTTGGAAGGGACCACAAGGATTATCTAGTTCCAACCCTCCTGCCATGGGCAGGGACACCTCACACTAGATCAGGCTGGCCAGAGCCTCATCCAGCCTGGGCTTAAACACCTCCAGGGACAGGGCCTCAACCACCTCCCTGGACAACCCATTCCAGGGCTTCACCACTCTCATGGGGAAGAACTTCCTCCTCACCTCCAGCCTGAATCTCCCCACCTCCAGCTTCATTCCATTCCCCCTAGTCCTATCACTACCTGAGATCCTGGTGATCAAGCCCAGCTGGCAACCTAAGACCATCATGGCCATTAAGGCACATCTCAAATATCTTGATCTAAGAAGCTGATCTGAACTACTTCTCCAAATTGTTATGGTGGTTTGGGGTTTCTTTGGGTTTGGGTTTGGTTTTGGTGGTAGTTGGAGTTTTGGGGTTTTTTGGTTGGTTGGTTTGGGAGGTTTGGCTTTGGCTCTTTCTGTTTGGGGGTTTTGTGTGTTTTGTTTGGTTGGGTTTGGTTTGGTTCTGCTTTTGTCCTTGCTTTTGGCTTTTTTTTCCCCTCTTGCAAGGGAAGCAGGCAGCAAGAAAAAAGCTGTCCTGACTAGAACACAAAAAGAGGAAGATGGAGGAGATATCTATTAATGGGAAGAAGTTTCCTGCACTGTAATCATGACTTTGCTGAAAGATCAGATCCTAGCAGGACAATTATCTCCATCTCCTAATGAAAGCTTATCTGAGTTTAGATTTCAGAGCAATATAAGAGAGAAGGGAAAAGTGATTCCCTGTCTCCCCAGGTAAAGAGAGGGACAGGGAGCTACTGGAGAGAGTCCAACTGAAGGCCACAAAGATGCTGAGAAGACTGGAGCCTCTCCCTTATGAGGAAAGGCTGAGGGATCTGGGGCTGGTTAGCCTAGAGAAGAGCAGCCTGGGAGGGGATCTGATCAATGCTTAGCAAGACCCAAAGGGTGAAGGTCATGAGGATGGGGCTGGGCTCTTCTCAGTGGTGCCCAGTGATAGGACAAGGGACAACAGGTACAAACCAGAACCCAGGAGGTTTGATTTGAACTTGTGGCAGTTTGGGCTGGGTGCCTCCTGCTGCTGCCCCACAGGGTGCACCTCTGGTGCCCCAGGTGTCCAGCCCAGTGGGTGGACACAGGAAGCTGTGTGTTTCATACCCATCAGGTCCTGCTCCCTATAAATCCATCTGCAAGGTCTCACACTTCCTCTTTCATCCCTTGCTGCTCCTGTGGGAGATGCTCCCTATCTGGTAATGGAAGGGGAATTATCTCAGGGCCTCTTGGGCCTGGCTAGGCCTAATGCCAGGAAGAGAAGGGGGAAGGACAGTCTCAGATCTGGCCAGCTGAGATTAGCCTAACAGTGGAGGGGGAAGAAAGAGCCCTGGGGATTTTGGGTATATCCTCAGGCAGGGAGAAGGGGAGTGCTGGGAGGCTTCTGGGTATGCTGGGAGGGACTCTGTATGCTTTGGGATCTCTTTTATCACCGTGCTTAAAGCTTCTGTACAACACTCTCTGCTTTTCCATTTAAACTTCCCATCACTTCTGCAATCCATTTGTCTGAGTGTCATTTTTCTGCCCCAGTGGGAGGCAAAGGAGGATCTGCCTGGACCTGGGACAGAACTTAATGAGAAAATTCTTTACAGTGAGGGTGCTGGAACAGGCTGCCCAGAGAGGTTGTGGAGTCTCCTTCTCTGTAGAGATTCCAAACTCCATCTGGATGTTGCTTTCCTATACAGCCTGTTGTGGGTGACCCTGCTTTAGCAGGGGACTGGACTGGATGATCTCCAGGGGTCCTTTCCAACCCCCACCATTCTGTGATAGCCAGGAGAAGGCAGCTCTACGGACCTCCTTGGTCACCTCAGCTGGAAGACAACAGCTTGGGTTTCTGAGAAACAGAGGCTGTGACATTTGGGTTTTGCTGAAACAGATGTTTTTAGCTAGCAGGCATTTTCCTGTCCAGCTCTCAGATTGATTTTCCCCTGGACTCTCGACGCAGCGCCACTGCCGCTGTGTTCTACGCTGAAAATATCTGCAAAGGCATCGGAATTAACTCTGTGCAGGACTTTGGTGAGCAGGGGAGGGAGGCCAAAAGCAAGCAGGGAGAAGAAGCTGTCTCCTTTGACTGCAATCAAAGAAACAGAGCAACTGGAGGACCAACTCTGAAGTCAAAGAAGACGAATGGCAACTACAGCAAGGACCATAATAACACCAATAAAAAGTTGCCACAAGGCAAAGAGGCAGCTCAACACCTCTGCAGCAAGGGAAGCCTAATGAACTGACTCCTCACTAGGACATCAGTTTATTTTTCCAGGTGCAACCTCAACACAAGAAAACCAGGGAGAGAGGCAGCAGAAGCAGCACCCAACTTCAATTCCAGCTGCCAGGCAAACAGCCTTGCTTGTTGATGGAACCAGTTGCACAATTTAGATGGTCTGACCTTCAACAGTGAAGGCAGCAGCCAAAAGCCAGCACTCCCCCCCCCCCCCTGGGAGCTGCAGCAGTTTCTCTGCAAGCCTTTTTCTCAGCATCCCCCCACCCCTCCTCCTCAGAAAAGTGATTCCTCCTGTGCCTGTCTCAGCACCTGTCAGAGGCTGTGGTTTATTTAACTTTGCACCAATGCAAAGAGGTTCTTAATATTCTGGAATTAAAAACAATCACAAACCAGGAAAGTGCTTAGGAGGCAGTTCCACCTTCTCCTCATCTGGCAAGCAGCTGATTTACAAGCCAGCTGTCAATGCAGAACAATTGCTCACCTCCTTTCACGGGGAAGCAAGGGGGGAAAAACACCAAACCAAACTGAAAAAGGAAAAAAAAAGGACTAAAAAGACAAGAAAATCATCATTACTAACTAACTAACCAAAGAACATTCTTGCAGGGCAGGAAACCATGCAAAATTGCTTTCTGCAACACAGCAACCAGATGTGTCTGGTCATCAGTGAGCTGTCAAGGAAAGATGCCTGGTTGGAGGGGAGAAGGGAGGGGAGGGAAAGGGAGAGTGGAGGGGAGGGGAGGGGAGAGTGGAGGGGAGGGGAGAGTGGAGGGGAGGGGAGTGGAGGGAGGGGAGGTGGAGGGGAGTGGAATAGGATAGAACAGACCAGACCAGGTTGGAAGAGACTGTCAAGATCATCACATCCCATCTATCATCCATCAACTAAACCATGGCACCAAGCACCCCATCAAGTCTCCTCCTAAACACCTCCAATGCTTTCACCCTGGGAATCACAGAATGGTAGGGGTTGGAAGGGTCCTCCAGAGATCACTGAATCCAACCCCCTGCTAAAGCAGGGTCACCCACAGCAGGCTGCACAGAAAGCAATGTCCAGATGGGCTTTGAAAGTCTCCAGAGCAGGAGACTCCACAACTCTCTGGGCAGCCTGCTCCAGGGCTCCAGCACCCTCACTGTAAAGAAGCATCTCCTCATGTCAAGGTGAAACCTTCAACATTCAAGTTTGTGTTCACTGCTCCTTGTCTTGCTCCTGTGCACCACTGAAAAGAGCTTGGCCCCTTCCACTTGACACCCAGCCCTCAGCTATTGATAGACACTGATCAGATCCTCTCTCAGCCTTCTCTTCTCCAAACTACACAGCCCCAGGGCTCGCAGTCTCTCTTCAAAGGGAGATGCTCAAGCCTCCTAATCACCCTCATGGCTTTCTGCTAGCCTCTCTCCAGCAGACCTCTGTCTCTCTTGAACTGGGGAGCCCAAAACTGGACACAGTATTGCAGCATTTGACCTTACAGCTACCAACTACATCTGCCCAAGACTCTGCTTACAACGTACCAGCAGGTGGTATTTCTCCTTCCTTGAAGGAAGCCTCCTTGCTTTAGGGAGCAGCACACCAAAACACTCTATCAGGAAGGGCAAATCCAGCCTTGTGACAGACAGGGAGCTACCTTTCAAGTCAACACTTTCAGGTGTGAAGATTTGGCACTTTTCTCTACAAGGAAAGCTCCAGACTTCCTCCTTAGTCTTTGCTACACCGGCAGCCTGCTACACAACCATCTGGGTCACAGCAACCCCAGGCAGTGCTACAGGCTGGGGTCAGAGTGGCTGGAGAGCAGCCAGGCAGAGAGGGACCTGGGGGTGCTGGTTGATGGGAGGCTGAACATGAGCCTGCAGTGTGCCCAGGCAGCCAAGAGGGCCAATGGCATCCTGGCCATTGTGTGGCCAGCAGGAGCAGGCAGGTCATTCTGCCCCTGCACACTGCACTGGTTAGGCCACACCTTGAGTCCTGTGTCCAGTTCTGGGCCCCTCAGTTTAGGAAGGATGTTGACTTGCTGGAAGGTGTCCAGAGAAGGGCAACAAAGCAGGGGAGGGGTTTGGAACACAAGCCCTATGAAGAGAGGCTGAGGGAGCTGGGGTTGCTTAGCCTGGAGAAGAGGGAGACTCAGGGGTGACCTTATTGCTCTCTCCAACTCCCTGAAGGGAGGTTGTAGCCAGGCAGAGGCTGGTCTCTTCTGCCAGGCACCCAGCACCAGAACAAGAGGACACAGTCTCAAGCTGTGCCAGGGCAGGTTTAGGCTGGATGTTAGGAGGAAGTTCTATACAGAGTGATTCCCCATTGGAATGTGCTGCCCAAGGAGGAGTCACCATCATTGGAGATGTTCAGGAGGAGACTTGATGGGGTGCTTGGTGCCATGATCTAGCTGTTGATGGGTTGGATGCGATGATCTTGAAGGTCTCTTCCGACCTGGTTTATTGTATTGTATTATTGTATTGGGTCCATGCCTAAGCAGTGCCCCAGGGCAGCCACAAATACACACAACAAGTCCTGATGCAGTGAAACACCAGCAGCAGGAGATGGATGACCAAGGTCTACCTCACTGCTCTGGGAAACAAACCACTCCCAGTTGCAGCTCCAGCTCCTTCCCCTACCGCATCCACTGGGGATGTGCCTCCAAAGGGACTTCCCCTCCGAGCTGGCCCAAGGGGACACACCAGACCAACCCTATTCTTTTCTTTGACCAAGCACCAGCCCCACAGCTGGTCTCCTCCAGTGCTGAAGCTCCCCAGCAGCCCATTTTGGAGACCCTAAGTCCCCACTGCAGTGTTTGCTGCTTGCTACCTGAACTGCTTCTCAGGCAGAGGCTTATGGTAAGCCCTAGACTCAGCCCTACACCTCCACTGCTTGTTCTCCTCACCCCCAAAATGCAGTTGGCTAAGTGCTGCTCTCAAGTGAAGCCCTCTTTCAGGAGTCTTGGACCAGCCCTCATGCAGCTGGGTGCTCTCTATTGCTGGTCTGCTTGTGGCAGAAGGAAAATCCTGGATGTTCACATCTCAGTCTCATTCTTCTCTGTTACACAGCCAGCCTGGCAGCTTCTGCTGCAAGCAAACTGGGCACTTCCACAGAATGCACTGGGCTGGAAGGGACCCTCAAAGATCATCTTGTCCAACACCCTTGCAGTCAGCAGGGACATCTCCAACTGGATCAGGTTGCTCAGGGCCATATCATGTTTGACCTCGAGTATCTCCAGGGATGAGGCCTCCACATCATCTCTGTGCAATCTGTTCCAGTATTTCACCACTCTCATTATGAAGAAACCTTCCTCCTGATGTCCAGCCTAAATCTCCCCTGCTCCAGTTTCAAACCATAGCCTCTCATCCTATCCCCACAGGCTTTTGTAAACAGTCCCTCCCCAGCCTTCCTGATGGTCCCCTTCAGGTACTGAAATGCAGTTTCCCAGAGCCTCCTCTTCTCCAGGCTGAACAACCCCAACTCTCTCAGCCTGGCTTCACATGAAAGGTTCTCCAGCCCTCTGATCACCTTTGTGGCTTCCTCTGGACCCACTCCAGCAAGTCCACATCCTCCCTGGAGCCTTCTCTTCTCCAAGCAGAAAAGAAATCCCAACTCTCTCAGCCTGTCCCCATAGGGAAGGTACTCCAGCCCACTGATCATCTTCATGGCCCTCCTCTGAACCCACTTCTGCAGGTCCACATCCTTCTCATGTTGGGGGTCCCATAGCTGGACACAGTACTCCAGGTGAGGTCCCACTGGAGCAGAGTGGTGGAATCACTTCTCTGTATCTGCAAGGTGCAGTGCAGGTGCAGTGGGCTCCTCATGTTTCCATCCCCCCAGCAATGCTAACCAGCTGCTGTCTGCTGAGCTGGTTCCTTAATCCAAGTGGATTCTCCATTGACACTGCACTTCCCCACACCCACCAGAGCCAGCAGGGCCAGGGAGGGGATTCTGCCCCTCTGCTCCACTCTGGTGACACCACAGCTGGAGCTCTGGGTCCAGTTCTGGAGACTCTGTGCCAGGAAGGATCTGGAGGTGCTGGAAGGTGTCCAGGGAAGGACCATGAGGATGAGCAGAGGGTGGAGCTGTTCTGATGTGGAGACAGACTAAGGGAGTTGGGGCTGTTCAGTCTGGAGAAGAGAAGACTCTGAGGAGACCTCATTGTGGCCTTCCAGGATCTGAAGGGGGCTCCAAGAAAGCTGGGGAGGGACTTTGGAGGGTGTCAGGGAGTGATAGGACTGGGGGGAATGGAGCAAAACTAGAAGTGGGGAGATTCAGACTGGAATGTTAGGAAGAAGTTGTCGGCCATGAGGGTGGTGAGAGCCTGGCACAGGTTGCCCAGGGAGGTGGTGGCAGCCTCATCCCTGGAGGTGTTTGCAGCCAGGCTGGATGTGGCTGTGAGCAACCTGCTGTAGTGTGAGGTGTCCCTGGCCATGGCAGGGGGCTTGGAACTGGCTGATCCTTGAGGTCCCTTCCAACCCCGACAATTCTATGGTTCTATGGTCCAGCCTGCTGCACCCCTGCCTTGTTCAGCTGCTGTTAGGTGATTAAAACAAGACTCTTGTCTCCTCCCCAGGCACCACAATCAAAGATGCATTGAACTGCTGATATTTATTTATTTGTTTTACCTTTTAATTATCTAGCTGTTGCAATCACATTACACAACCCTGGTCATAGCTGTTCATTAACCTCCAGTTTTAAACAATTAGCAGCCTTCTGCACCACTGCTAAGGCTGTGTTTGAATCTGAGAAGTTGGTTAAATAGCTTGAAGGAGGACACAGCGCTGAGCCAGGGCTGTGTGTGATGACAGATGAAGGGATGGGCTGGCACAAGATGCCTGGCTGTGGAAGGTGCACAAGAGGACATCAAATTGCTTGAGTGGGTCTAGAAGAGGCCAAAAAGACAAACAGAGGGCTGAAGAACCTCCACCATGGGGACAGGCTGAGAGAATTGGGGCTGTCCAGCCTGGAGAAGGCTTAAAGCAGCCTTCAGTACTTGAAGGGGACTACAGGAGAGCTGGAGAGGGACTTTTGCCAAGGGCTTGTAGTGACAGGATGAGGGGCAATGGATGGAATCACAGAATCACCAAGGTTGGAAGAGACCTCAAAGATCACCAAGTCCAACCTGCCACCACAGACCTCATGACTAAACCATGGCACCAAGTGCCACATCCAATCTCCTCTTGAACACCTCCAGGGATGGGGACTCCAACACCTCCCTGGGCAGCACATCCCAATGGCTAACAACTCTCTCTGGGAAGAATTTCTTCCTAACATCCAGCCTAAACCTCCCCTGGCACAGCCTGAGACTGTGTCCTCTTGTTCTGGTGCTGGGTGCCTGGCAGAAGAGACCAACCTCTGCCTGGCTACAACCTCCCTTCAGGGAGTTGTAGAGAGCAATGAGGTCTCCCTGAGCCTCCGCTTCTCCAGGCTAAGCAACCCCAGCTCCCTCAGCCTCTCCTCACAGGGCTGTGCTCCAGACCCCTCCCCAGCTTTCTTGCCCTTCTCTGGACACATTCAAGAGTCTCAATGTCCTTCTTAAACTGAGGGGCCCAGAACTGGACACAGGACTCAAGGTGTGGCCTAACCAGTGCAGTGTACAGGGGCAGAATGACCTCCCTGCTCCTGCTGGCCACACTCTTCCTGATGCAGGCCAGGATGCCATTGGCCCTCTTGGCTGCCTGGGCACACTGCTGGCTCATGTTCATCCTACCGTCAACCAGCACCCCCAGGTCCCTCTCTGCCTGGCTGCTCTCAGCCACTCTGCCCCCAGCCTGTAGCACTGCCTGGGGTTGCTGTGGCCAATGTGCAGAACCCGGCACTTGGATGTGTTCAATCTCCTGCCCTTGGACTCTGCCCATCTGTCCAGCCTGTCAAGGTCCCTCTGCAAAGCCCCAAAGGCAGCAATTATGTAGTAAGGACAGAGAACTGCCTTTCAGAGGAGCAGCTCTGACTTGGTCATTCCTAGTAGGAAAACAAACAAGCTAAGGACTCCTCATTTTGTGCCATTAAGCATTTGGAAGCATCTGGGTGACACCACTGCTCTAGCAGTCTGCTGCTCACCTTCCCATACAATTCAATAGGCAGCTGAAAACATCATCAAGACAGAAGGCAGCGTTTGCAGCCTCCTCATTTGCATTTTGCCTGCATTAACAAAGGCATCATAAGCAGGGAAGGAAGCTTTGTCAAATATCATTTTAATGCCACACATCCTTTTAAGTGCATCCACTGCTCCTCGTGTCATTAGATGCAGGGGGAAATTAATAGGATACTAATGGCCAAGGAAACTCTGGGTACCAGAACTGTTCCTTCTCTCCTTTCATGTTATCAGCCCATATGCTAGCTCCATTTCTTCTCCAAGAAGAAATAAAACAGACATTTTCATAGAATCACAGAAGGTCTGGGTTGGAAGGGACCTCTGAAGGTCATCCAGTCCAGCCCCCCCCTGCAGCCAGCAGGACATCCCCCGCTAGATCAGGTTGCCCAGGGCCCTGTTGAGCCTAACCTTGAGTATCTCCAGGGAAGCAGCCTCAAGCACCTCCCTGGGCAACCTGTTCCAGTGTTCCACCACCCTCATAGTAAAGAGCTTCCTAACATCCAATCCAAACCTCCTCTTCTCTAGTCTGAAGCCACTGTCCCTGGTCCTGTCCCTGCAGGCCTTTGCAAACAGTCTCTCCCCATCCTTCTTGTAGCTCCCTTCAGGTACTGGCAGGCTGCTATTAGGTCTCCCCAGAGCCTTCTCTTCTCCAGGCTGAACAGCCCCAGCTCCCTCAGCCTGTCCTCATAGCAGAGCTGCTCCAACCCCCTGATCATTTTTGTGGCCCTCTCCATCAGCTCCATGTCCTTCCTGTATTGAGGGCTCCAGACCTGCACACAGTACTGCAGGTGAGGTCTCAGCAGAGCAAAGTGACAGAATCACCTCTCTGCATCTGCTGGCCACACCTCATTTTCCTAGGCAGCAGTGATTCCAGTTTCTGTGGACAGAGCTATGATGAAAACCAAAACAGAACCAGTGTGGTGAAAAAGAAGAGCTACAGTGTGGTGATGGACTCTGCCTCCTAAACTGGCCAAGCTGTTGCTACAAGGAGGACTGTGACACAGGGTACATGTCCATCAAATTGACATGTTCAATTCAGGGACAGGGAATTACAGTCCAACAGAGGGCTGTGAAGATGCTGAGGGGCCTGGAGTATCTCTCTTGTGAGGAGAGGCTGAGAGACTTGGGGCTGTTTAGCCTGGAGAATAGCAGCCTGCAAGGGAACCTGATCAATAGCTAAAGGGTAGGGAGTCATGAGGATGGGGCTGGGCTCTTTTCAGTGGTGCCCTGGGATAGGACAAGGGGCAATGGGCACAAAGTGGAACGCAGAAGGTTTCACTTGAACCTAAGGAGAAGCTTCTTTTCTGTGAGAGTGCTGGAGCAGGCTGCCCAGAGAGGTTGTGGAGTCTCCTCAAACCCACCTGGACACATTCCTGAGCAACCTGCTCTAGGTGATCCTGCTATGGCAGCGGGGTTGGACTCAATCTCTGGAGGTCTCTTCCAATCCCTACCATTCTGTGATCCTATGAAATTTGGGCTGACTACTAAAATCTTCCCCATGATCACCTAAAGGGCTACCTTCAGTTTTTCTTTCTGTGTGGAGTCCCTGTCCCTGGAGGTGTTCAAGAAAGGCTTGGATGTGGCACTTGGAGCCATGGTTTAGTTGTCAGGAGGTGCTGGGTATGAGGTAATAGGTTGGACTGGATGATCTCTGAGGTCTTTTCCAACCTGGTTGATTCTATGTTATTTTGTTGTGATGCTGAGACCAATGTTCTCCACATGTCCATCACTACACCTCCTTCTTTGCATCCCCTTTCTGTCCATACTTGATTGCTGTCACCTGTTCTACACTTGGACTGCAAACCCCAGAGAGAAGCAAGGTGAGACACAAGAGCACCACTGCCCCTTTGAGGGGCTGGGTACAAACAGTTACCATAGGTGAGACAAGCTGCAGAGCAGGACTCATCCAGTGGTCTTAGAACAGACTCATAGAATTGTTTCAGTTGAAAAGACCTCTAAGACCATGGAGTCCAACCATCAACTTAAGACCACCATGACCATTAAACCATGTCCTATGTCTTGGCCATGGCCAGTTCCACCACTGAGCTACATGCAGCCAACGCTACAGCACTGTCATTCACGGGGACAAGTTCCCCCTAAGCCTTGATCTCAGCAGCAACCTGCATCATCATTCCCTAATTTCTACACTGATGTTCCCTTCCTTGCCAAGGACAAAAAGAAAACCAACACTGAAAAGCTCTGAAAGGATCAACAGGGCAACCCTTTGGTGTTTGGCCTCCCCTTGTGCTTTTTACTACATCTCCAACTCAGAGAGGCACACACATGCACAGAACCCATCTGCTTTCCTCCACCTCTAACTCCACACACTCCAAGGAGCAGCAGGCAAGGAGGAGCAGGTGCTTTGCTCTACAAGGTGTACACCTTTGCATGGAGAGGAGCAGAGACCACCACTGAAGAGCAGGGAAAGTCATATTCCCTCAACTGTAATTAGAGGAAAGACTAAATTCTGAAGCAGATAAACTTGGCTGTATAAATTAGCTCTAGATTGTGAGTGCACAGAAGGCAACCCCTTCTGAAGAGCTGACATCATTCCCCAGCAATCAGTGCTTAATTAGATCTTTTCACCTGCATGCAGATTTTCTCTCTCTGCTGCTGCTGCCCTTTCCCCCTCTCCTCCTCACCCTCCGTGGCTCCCCCCTCTGACAAAAGCCCACAGCAAAGGGGAAAGTGCCAAGGTGATTAATTTTTCAGTACAAGCCAAGTTGTTGTTGTTCTCTGAAACGTTTTACACTTCAGCAAACGTCAGAAATGTCAGAGCCTATAAGCAGAAACAAAAACCAGAGCTCTGCCTGCCTGTTAATGCTGCATGACCTCCTCAAGCATCTCGCTCCGGGAGAGGGAGACAGGGCACGCTGCAGGGGAGCAGAGGAGCTGCCAGCCATGGCCAAGGAGGGGAGGGGGCCAGCAAGCTACACAAAGTGTTAGCCACTGATGAGTTAGGAAAGAAAAACACATCTGAAATACAGAGAGCACCACACATAGTGCCTCTGCCATGGGAGCAGGCTGGCAAGTTGGATGCTCTCCTGAAGAAGGGGCATGCAAAGCCTGGCAGAGAGCAGGGAGGCAAGACTTGATCCCCAGTCACACAGCATCACACAATGCCCAGGGCTTGGAAGGGACCTCTGGAGATCATCAAGTCCAATCCCCCTGGCCAGAGCAGGATCACCCAAAGCAGGTCACACAGGAACACATCCAGGTGGGCCTTAAAAGCCTCCAGAGATGGAGACTCCACAATCCCTCTGGGCAGCCTGCTCCAGGGCTCTGCCACCCTCAAAGACTTAAAGTTCCTTTGCACGTTTACATGGAACTTCCTATGGTCAAGTTTATGCCCACTGACTCTTCTCCTGTCACTGGGAACCACTGAGAAAGAGTCTGGCCCCATCTTCCTGACACCCACCCCGCAGATATTTGTAAGTATTAATAATATCCCTCCACAGCCTCCTCTTTACAGGCTGGGGTCAGAGTGGCTGGAGAGCAGCCACGCAGAAACAGACCTAGGGGGACTGGTTGACTGAACATGAGCCAGCAGTATGCCTAGGGAGCCAAGAAGGCCAATGGCATCCTGGCCTGCATCAGGAACAGTGTGGCCAGCAGGAGCAGGGAGGTCATTCTGCCCTGCACTCAGCACTGGATAGGCCATACCTTGAGTCCTGTGTCCAGTTCTGGGCCCCTCAATTTAAGAAGGACATTGAGACACTTGAATGTGTCCAGAGAAGAGCAATGAGGCTGGGGAGGCGTCTGCAGCACAGCCCTGTGAGGAGAGGCTGAGGGAGCTGGGGTTGCTTAGCCTGGAGAAGAGGAGGCTTGGGGGAGACCTTCTTGCTCTCTCCAACTCCCTGAAGGGAGGTTGTAGCCAGGTGGGGGTTGGTCTCTTCTGCCAGGCACCCAGCACCAGAACAAGAGGACACAGTCTCAAGCTGTGCCAGGGGAGGTTTAGACTGGGCGTTAGGAAGAAATTCTTCCCAGCAAGAGAGCTTGGCCATTGGAATGTGCTGCCCAGGGAGGTGGTGGAGTCCCCATCCCTGGAGGTGTTTAGGAAGAGCCTGGTTGGGGTGCTTGGTGCCATGGTTTAGTTGATTAGATGGTGCTGGGTGATAGGTTGGACTCGATCTCGAAGGTCTCTTCCAACCTGGTTAATTCTATTCTATTCTCTGGGCTAACAAGCCCCAGCTCTCTCAGCCTGGCAGCCCTGCAGATTACACCTGCCTAATGCTTCTGCTCATAGAATGGGTTGAGTTGGAAGGGACCTTAAAGGTCATCTAATTGCAACTCCCCTGCCATGGGCAGGGACACCTCCCACTAGCCCAGGTTGCCCAAGGTCTCATCCAAGCTGGCCTTGAACAGCTCCAGGGAGGGGACATCCACAACCACCCTGGGCAACCTGGGCCAGTGTCTCCCCACCCCCACTGTAAGGAATTTCTTCCTAGAAATTTCTTCCTGATCTGTAGACCCTGTTCCTACACACCTATAATTTCACCAAGCTCTAACCATCTGGACTGCAACCTCACTTGCTTTTTGTCTGCCTCAGGCAAATTTTCATCTCAGTCAGAATTATTTGACTGCTTTTGAGAAGCCAGCAGAGAGACTTGAGCTTTGGTTTTGGGGGTTGGTTTTTCCCTAGATTTTGGGGGATTTTTGCCTACAATTACAGAAACAAAGATGTCCTGCTGACCTTTTCTTGAATTGGCTGAAGCATTCCCCAGACTTTGAAACAGAGCTTAACTCTTGAGAGGGATTTAGAGTCGACAGTTTGGGGATGCAATGAGTTTGGGGTGGGGGTTTGGTGGGGTGGGGTTTTTTTTCGGCTGTACCTGCAAGAATGTACCCAGATCCAACTCATTTGTGGCTTTGAGGGGAGAGAATAAGAGCTGACATTGGGGTGGGGAGGGAAGGGGGTTTAACCTTAAGACCTCCTGCTTTTAAAAAGGGAACCTAAGTTTTGCTGCATTATTGCTCCTTTTTATTAAAGACAAACATGGAATGGAATGGAATGGAATGGAATGGAATGGAATGGAATGGAATGGAATGGAATGGAATGGAATGGAATGGAATGGAATGGAATAAACCAAACCAGGTAGGAAAAGACCTCAGAGATCACCAAGTCCAAACTATCACCCAACACCATCTAATCAACTAAACCAAGGCACCAAGTGCCTCATCCAGGCTCTACTTAAACACCTCCAGTGACGGTGACTCCACCACCTCCCTGGGCAGCACATCCCAGTGGCCAATCTCTCTTGCTGGGAAGAATTTCCTCCCAACATCCAGCCTAAACCTCACCTGGTGCAGCTTAAGACTGTGTCCTCTGGCTCTGGTGCTGCTTGCCTGGCAGAAGAGACCAACTCCCACCTGGCTACAACCTCCCTTCAGGGAGGTGTAGACAGCAAGAAGGTCTCCCCTGAGCCTCCTCTTCTCCAGGCTAAGCAACCCCAGCTCCCTCAGCCTCTCCTCACAGGGCTGTGCTCCAGACCCCTCCCCAGCTTTCTTGCCCTTCTCTGGACACCTTCCAGCAGCTCAACATCTTTCCCAAACTGAGGAGCCCAGAACTGGACACTCAAGGCACTTGGAAATATTCAAAGTACTTGGAAGTTGGGTCACTGCTCTTTCAACCCCTTACCTTGCCAGCTCTAGAAGTTGAAAGGTGAAATCAGAGGCTGCCCCCAAACCCAAGACCTACATCTCAGCTATATATTGCTCCACTGCAGTGAAAACAATCAAAATAGGTCTTAATCAGGCTCCTGAATGTCACTTTCTCTCCCTGTGGAAGCAACATGCCACT
This sequence comes from Picus viridis, assembly GCA_033816785.1. Taxonomy (NCBI): domain Eukaryota; kingdom Metazoa; phylum Chordata; class Aves; order Piciformes; family Picidae; genus Picus; species Picus viridis. The sequence goes on from CM066580.1 coordinate 3,657,197, forward strand.
ACTCAGCACTGAGCATCGTGGAACAGCAGCAAAGTCAAATATTCACATGAAATTGAGAGCTTTGAAGAATTCTGTCCTTAATTGTCATTTGAAAGTACAAGAACCAGCCAGGGAAGAACAAGGAGAAAGAAACCCAACTACCCCACCTGCAGTACTGCACCCAGGTGCAGAGCCCCCAGTGCAAGAAGGAATTGGATCTGTTGAAGAATCATAAAATCAGTCAGGATTGGAAGGGACCACAAGGATCCAACCCCCTGCCATGGGCAGGGACACCCCACACTACATCAGGCTGGCCAGAGCCTCGTCCAGCCTGGGCTTAAACACCTCCAGGGATGGGGCCTCAACCACCTCCCTGGACAACCCATTCCAGGGCTTCACCACTCTCATGGGGAAAAACTTCCTTCTCATGTCCAGCCTGAATCTCCCCACCTCCAGCTTCATTCCATTCCCCCTAGTCCTATCACTACCTGAGATCCTGAGCAGTCCCTCCCCAGCCTTCTTGTAGCCCCCTTCAGATCCTGGAAGGCCACAAGAAGGTCTCCTGGGAGCCTCCTCCTCTCCAGACTGAACAGCCCCAACTCTTTCAGTCTGTCCTCATAGGAGAGCAGCTCCAGCCCTCTGCTCATCCTCGTGGACCTTCTCTGGATACCTTCCAGCACCTCCAGATCCTTCTTGGAACAGAGTCTCCAGAACTGGAGGCAGTACTCCAGGTGTGGTCTCACCAGAGCTGAGTAGAGGGTCTAGAGGAGGCCACAAAGATGATCAGAGGACTGGAGAACCTCCCCTATGGGGACAGGCTGAGAGAGTTGAGGCTGTTCAGCCTGGAGAAGGCTCCAGGGAGACCTCAGAGTAGCCTTCCAGTACCTGAAGGGGACTACAGGAGAGCTGGGGAAGGACTGTTTAGAAGGGCTGGGAGTGAAAGGATGAGGGGCAATGGTTTTCAACTAGACCAGGGGAGATTTAGGTTGAAGGCAAGACAGAAGTTACTTTGATGGTGGGGAGTCCCTGGAACAGGTTGCCCAGAGAAGTTGTGGACACCTCATCCCTGAAAGTGTTTAAGACCATGCTGAATGAGGCCTTGAGCAACCTTGTCTTAGTGGGAGGCGTCCCTGCCCATGGCAGGGGAGTTGGACCTGGATGACCTTTCAGGTCCCTCCCAACTCAAGGCATTCTATCAGGGACATTCTATTAAGGGACATTCACTCAGTGCCTTTACAGAAGGGAGGGAGCTCCTGGAAAGTGACACATGATGCCAGGGGAAGTTCAGGCTGGAGGTGAGGAGAAAGTTCTTCACTGAGGGAGTTGTTAGCCTTTGGAATGTGCTGCCCAGGGAGGTGGTGGAGTCCCCATCCCTGGAGGTGCTCAAGAAGGGATTGGACATGGCACTTGGTGCCATGGTTTAGTTGTCAGGAGGTCTGTGGTGACAGGTTGGCCTTGATGATCTTCGAGGTCTCTTCCAGCCTCGGTGATTCTGTGTGATGCTACAACTAAAAGCTGCATCTCCTGCACAAGACAAAAGAAACTAAATAGAGGTTACAGATTGCCTGGTTTGTTCACAAACCTTCCCCCCTTAATAATGTTCTTCTGGTGCAGTGTTCTGACTGCTGCTTTGTGATCTAGGTGCTGGTGGGAGACGAATCAATGCGAATCAGTCTGCATCTGAAGAGGTTACTTTCTCCCAGCTCTCCATCTCCAAGATGCATTTCAGGATCAAATATTTACTTCCTAGGGGGACTCTAATTATTTCTCATGCTTATGTCACAGTGAGGTATCACAAGCCAGAGAAATAAATGGGTTTCAACCTTTCCCCAGTTCAAAGGCTGCCTTCCCATTTGATGTGAAGCCTTTGCTTTTATTTCATAGCAGCAATGCAGACTCTGCAGAGCATCTTCAAGGTGAAAAGAATATCTGTGCAACCCACTTAAAAAAACCCCAGACAACAAAAACCACACAGCATTAGGCTGCCCATTAATTCAAGAAGTAGATTCTGAACCATATCCCTTGGAAAGAACAAAAAAAAAAAAAGCCACCAAACACATGAACCATTTCCCCCAAATGTCAAAGGCATTGCTTATTCTTCACTGCTAGCAAAATGTGACACAGAGGTTTACTAATGTAATTTCCAAGCCATTATCTCAACAAACAGCCTAAGAACAAAGCAAGAAAAAAAGAAAAAGGGGGGAGGGGTGTGGAGAAAACCAACCTCCACAGCTTATCACCTCCAGCTTCAGAGCTGCTGCGAGTTCCACCACGCAAGTGCCAAGCTCTCAGCAAACACACAAAGGAGAAGAGCCACTCTGGATGGAAATGAACCTTTCATCTTCCTTCAGAGAGCACAAAGCTCAATTCCCAAGGACAACAAAGCCTACATCAGCACAAGTGCTCCCCCAAGGCAGACCTTTCCCCCTTCTCAAGAGTCTCCATTTCTATGTAGGCTCTTTCTTCATTTATCACAGCACTGTCATCATGAAACTTGCAGCGTCCTCCTGGTCATGGCAATGTGTGCTTTCCCCATCCGCTGTTACAGTATCACAGTATCACCAAGGTTGGAAGAGACCTCGAAGATCATCGAGTCCAACCTGGCACCACAAACCCCACGACTAGACCATGGCACCGAGTGCCACATCCAGTCCCCTCCTGAAAGCCTCCAGGGACGGCGACTCCACCACCTCCCCGGGCAGCACATTCCAATGGCGAATCACTCTCTCGGTGAAGAACTTTCTCCTCACCTCCAGCCTAAACTTCCCCTGTTGCAGCTTGAGACTGTGTCCCCTTGTTCTGGTGCTGGCTGCCTGGGAGAAGAGGCCAACCCCTTCCTGGCTACAACCACCCTTCAGGTACTTGGAGAGAGCAATGAGGTCACCCCTGAGCCTCCTCTTCTCCAGGCTAAGCAACCCCAGCTCCCTCAGCCTCTCCTCACAGGGCTGTGCTCAAGGCCTCTCCCCAGCCTTGTTGCCCTTCTCTGGACACCTTCAAGTGTCTCAATGTCCTTCTTAAACTGAGGGGCCCAGAACTGGACACAGGACTCAAGGTGTGGCCTAACCAAAGCAGAGTACAGGGGCACAATGACCTCCCTGCTCCTGCTGGCCACACTCTTCCTGATGCAGCCCAGGATGTCATTGGCCCTCTTGGCTGCCTGGGCACACTGCAGGCTCATGTTCAGCCTTCCATCAACCAGCACCCTCAGGTCCCTCTCTGCCTGGCCACTCTCCAGCCACTCTGACCCCAGCCTGTAGCACTGCATGGGGTTGCTGTGGCCAAAGTGCAGCACCTGGCACTTGGATGTGTTCAGTCTCCTGCCCTTGGACTCTGCCCATCTGTCCAGCCTGTCGAGGTCCCTCTGCAAAGCCTCTCTGCCCTCCAGCAGATCAACTCCTGTCCCCAGCTTAATGTCATCTGCAAATGTACTGATGATGGACTCAATGCCCTCATCCAGATCATCAATAAAGATGTTGATGAGCATGGGGCCCAGCACTGATCCTTGGGGCACACCACTAGTGACAGGCCGCCAGCTGGATGTGGCACCATTCATGTTTTCCCTATCTTAGGTCTATCCCCTCCAGCTAGGAGCTGCACAGCTGGGCAGATGGGTTGGACTAGCTGACCTTTGGAGGTCCCTTCCAACCCAGACCATTCTCTGTGAGCCTCCAGCCAACCACTGCAATGTGCTGGGCTGCTCATACCTGCACTGTACAAAATGTGCTGCCCAGGGAGGTGGTGGAGTCACCAATCCTGGATGTGTTTGAAGGCGCTTTGGATGTGGTGCTTGGGGATGTAGTTTAGGGGTGAACCTTGTAGAGTAGGGTTATGGGTTGGATTTGGTGATCCTGAGGGGCTTTTCCAACCCAAATGTTTCTGTGGTGTTCTGGTGATGGACAAGTTGATCCTGCACATTCAGCAAGACACTTAAGGTGAGGAAGTCACTTTGCAGTCTGAGTTGAGACTCCTGTAAGTCTGGCACAGAGTGGCTGGGAAGCTGCCTGGCAGAAAAGGATCTGGGTTGCTCATTGACAGCAGCTGAACAAGAGCCAGTGTGTGCCCAGGTGGCCAAGAAGGCCACCAGCACCCTGGCTTGGATCAGCAGTAGTGTGGCCAGCAGGAGCAGGGCAGAGATTGTCCCTCTGTACTCAGCAGTGCTGAGGCCACACCTTGAGTCCTGGGTTCAGGTTTGGGTGCTGCAGTATAAGAGTCATTGAGGTTTTTCCAGCCTGAATGTTTCTGTGATTAAACCCCAATGAATCCTCTCAGTGTTCAGCCTCCCAGCAGATCCTACCAGCTCACAGACAAGTCCTGTGTCCAGTTCTGGGCCCCTCAATTGAGAACTTGAACATGTCCAGAGAAGGGCAACGAGGCTGGGGAGGGGTCTGGAGCACAGCCCTGTGAGGAGAGGCTGAGGGAGCTGGGGTTGCTTAGCTTGGAGAAGAGGAGGCTCAGGGGTGACCTTCTTGCTCTCTATAACTACCTGAAGGGAGGTTGTAGCCAGGAGGGGTTTGGCCTCTCCTCCCAGACACCCAGCACCAGAACAAGAGGACACAGTCTCAAGCTGTGCCAGGGGAGGTTTAGGCTGGAGGTGAGGAGAAAGTTCTTCCCAGAGAGAGGAATTGGCCATTGGAATGTGCTGCCCAGGGAGGTGGTGGAGTCACCATCCCTGGAGGTGTTTAGGAAGAGGGGATTGGATGTGGCACTTGGAGCCATACTTTAGTTAGTCAGGAGGTGCTGGGTGACAGGTTGGACTTGATGACCTCTGAGGTCTTTTCCAACCTCATTGATTCTATGATTCTAAGTCATTCTCCTTTGGTTGTTGCCCTTTACCACAGAGGGCAAAGCCCAACACATGGCTCCACAAGCAGCCTTGCCCTCCTCCTGCAGCACCACAAGCAACAACAACCATCCCTTCCCCTTGATCTCACCTACAAGCAGCTCACTGCCTAATCCTGGGACAGTCATGGCTCAGTCTTACACATTTTGCTCATGCACTCCTGGCACTGCTTTTGCAGGACAGACCAGAGCCACACCACACACAGCTTAATGGTCAAACATCATCCTCCCTGAAGAGCTCTCCAGCTGATGGAGTGTTTGCAGAGAAGGGCAACCAAGCTGGTGAAAGGTCTGGAGAACAGGGCAGGTGAGGAGCAGCTGAGGGAGTTGGGGCTGCTTGGTGTGGAGAAGAGGAGGCTGAGGGGAGACCTTATTGCTCTCTACAGCTCCCTGAAAGGAGATCACAATTAGGTAGGGGGTGGTCTCTTGTATCAAGTGACAGCATAATAATGTCAGGTCTCAAGTTGCACCAGGGGAGGTTTAGGTTGGATATCAGGAAAAATGCCAGTCAGGCACTGGAACAGGCTGCCCAAGGAGGTGGTGGAGTCACCATCCATGGAGGTGTTCTAAAGCACAGGGCACTTCTGGGCCACGGTTCAGTGGACATGATGATATTGGGTTGGTGGTTGGACTTGGTGAGCTTAGAAGAGATCTTTTCTAACCTTAATAATCCTATGATTCTCTTCTGCAAAACCAAGGAAGATCACCATCTATCACCTTGCCCTCCATGGGAGGCTGAGCAGACCACCACCTCTCAGTGCTGGGCTCTTGCTGTTCCCTCAGGAAATGAAATAAATAAGATGATAAAAGTTTTCAACATTTCTTCAGTTCTCACTGCTGCACTAACAGCAGGAGCCAGCTCCTCCTTAGATTAAACCTTTCAGTCATCAGGAATGCTGTGCAAGAGAGTCAGCATTCTCCTGGTCATTTGTCTCTTTAGACAAGACTTTATATTTAATTTCATTTGGTTTATTTCCTCTTTTTTCAATGCCTTTGCCTCACAAGAAGAGGCTCAGCTGCAGAACCACTCACCAGCTGTGCCTCCTAGCCCTGCTTCTGCCCAGCCAAAGGGGGTCAATGTATCAAACCATGCCTGGAAAACCCTTCTCAAGCCACCTCAGAGACCATCATGTAGCCCTCACCAAGTAGAGCATCATACCCAGGGGTACCAGAAGAAGGCCAACCACAGCTGTGCAGCCAAATGCCATAGACCAAGCACACCCCTGGCAGTATAAACAACAACCTCAAAAGCCTGGTGCAGAGGGAAACTGGGGCTGTTTACTCTGGAGAAGAGGAGGCTGAGGGGAGACCCTTCTGACTTTTCCCAGCTCCCTGAAGGGGAGTTGGAACCAGGGAGGGGTTGGTCTTTTCCCCCTCATAACAAGAGACAGGATGAAAGAAAATGGCCTCAAGTTGCACCACGGGAGGTTTAGGTCGAATATGAGAAGAAACTTTTTGACTGAAAGGGTTCTTGAAGCCTGGCACAGGATGCCCAGGAAGGTGGTTGCATGCCCATCCCTGGAGGTGTCCTGAAGAGGCAGAGATGTGCTGCTGAGGGACATGTCTTGGCACCAGACTTAGAGTTTGGCAACGGTTGGACTGAAGGAGCTCAAAGATCTTTTCCATCCAAAAGAAATAGAATTAACCAGGTTGGAAGAGACCTTCAAGATCACTGCATCCAAGCTATCACCCAACACCACCTAATCAACTAAACCATGGCACCAAGCACCCTATCAAGTCTCCTCCTCAACACCTCCAATGATGGCGACTCCACCACCTCCCCAGGCAGCACATTCCAATGGACAATCACTCTCTCTATGAAGACTTTCTTCTTAACATCCAGCCTAAACCTCCCATGGTGCAGCTTGAGACTGTGTCCTCTTGTTCTGCTGCTGGGTGCCTGGGAGAAGAGACCAACCCCCACCTGGCTACAACCTCCCTTCAGGGAGTTGTAGACAGCAAGGTGGTCTCCCCCTGAGCCTCCTCTTCTCCAGGCTAAGCAACCCCAGCTCCCTCAGCCTCTCCTCACAGGGCTGTGCTCCAAACCCCTCCCCAGCTTTCTTGCCCTTCTCTGGACACCTTCCAGCAGCTCAACGTCTTTCCTAACCTGAGGGGCCCAGAACTGGACACAGGACTCAAGGTGTGGCCTAACCAGTGCTGAGCCCAGGGCACAATGACCTCCCTGCTCCTGCTGGCCACACTATTCCTGATGCAGGCCAGGATGCCATTGGCCTTCTTGGCCACCTGGGCACACTGCAGGCTCAAGTTCAGCCTCCCATCAACCAGCACCCCCAGGTCCCTCTCTGCCTGGCTGCTCACCAGCCACTCTGACCCCAGCCTGTAGCACTGCCTGGGGTTGCTGTGGCCAAAGTGTAGAACCTGGCACTTGGATGTGTTCAATCTCATGCCCTTGGCCTCTGCCCATCTGTCCAGCCTGGCAAGGTCCCTCTGCAGAGCTCTCCTACCCTCTAACAGATCAATTCCTGCCCCCTGCTTGGTGTCATCTGCAAATTCACTGATGATAGACTCAATCCCCTCATCCAGATCATCAATGAAGATGTTAAAGAGCATCTCTCTGTCTAGGACATATTGGGTATCATGAAAAGGATACGAAGAGGAGACTCAGGGGTGACCTTATTGCTCTCTCCAACTCCCTGAAGGGAGGTTGTGGACAGGTGGAGGTTGGTCTCTTCTCCCGGGCAGCCAGCACCAGAACAAGAGGACACAGTCTCAAGCTGTGCCAGGGCAGGTTTAGGCTGGATGTTAGGAAGAAGTTCTATACAGAGAGAGTGATTGCCCATTGGAATGTGCTGCCCAGGGAGGTGGTGGAGTCACCATCATTGGAGGTGTTCAGGAGGAGACTTGATGGGGTGCTTGGTGCCATGGTTTAGCTGTTTAGGTGGGTTGGATTGGTTGATGGGTTGGATGCCATGATCTTGAAGGTCTCTTCCAACCTGGTGTATTGTATTGTAAAAATGTCTTTCCTCCAAGAGTGGTCAGGCTGCCTGGGGAGGTGGTGGAGTCTCCTCCCCAGAGGTATTTCAAGGCTGTGTGGATGCGGTGCTGAGGGACGCGGTGCAGTGGCCGGGGCTTGGCGGTGGACTGCGAGCTCTGGGGTGAGTGGTTGGACGTGATGACCTCCAAGGTCTCTTCCAACCTCCACAGCTCTGTGACTGAAATAATTTCACAACTGAGAGGCAGTGAGAGCTCGTGTGTCATTTCAAGTTAACTCCTCAGAAATTCAGCAGCTATTTTATTTTTAATGAGAGGGATTCAAGAGCAGGCATCGATCCGAGTAGCCTTCGCCTTCTCCCCTCCCCTTTTAGTGGAAGCCAATCTCCTCACATGGGTTGCTAAGCCCTATTTAATTTCCTTTCCCCCAAAAGAAAAGCAAGATCATTTTTCACTGCAATCATAACAGCACTCTGAGCAATACAAATATGCTGTGCTCCTGCAGTCTGCTCCTCACCAGCTTCCTTGACACGGAGCATCCCAAAGCTCCGAGCTGCAACCCTAGAGGCAGCCTCGCTGCACTCAAGGAGGGAAAACAAGAGAGTCAAATCTACATTACCCTCAATCATAAATGCCCTGATTTGAAGATGACACATTTGGGAAGAGCTCATCAGCACTGGAATTTGTTTGCAATTGATCTACAGCGCTCTTTGCTTTGCCTTGTCTCAGAGGGTTGGGGATTTGGGGTATTTTTTCCCCCGTCTTCACTTTCTAACTAACAGGCTTAAGTAGGGGTGGGGAGGGGGTCCAAGCACACATTTCGAGCACAAGCCCTGTGAGGAGAGGCTGAGGGAGCTGGGGTTGCTTAACCTGGAGAAGAGGAGGCTCAGGGGAGATCTTACTGCTCTCTACAACTCCCTGAAGGGAGGTTGTAGCCAGGTGGGGGTTGGTCTCTTCTCCCAGGCAAGCAGCACCAGAACAAGAGGACACAGTCTCAAGCTGTGTCAGGGGAGGTTTAGGCTGAAGGTGAGGAGAAAGAGTAATTGACCATTGGAATGTGCTGCCCAGGGAGGTGGTGGAGTCCCCATCTCTGGAGGTCTTCAAAAAGGGATTGGATGTGGCACTTGGAACCATGGTTTACTTAGTCAGGCAGTGTTGGGTGACAGGTTGGACTTGATGATCTCTGAGGTCTTTTCCAACCTTATTGATTCTAGCATTCCATGGAATGATAGAATCACAGAACGGTGAGGGTTGGAAGGGACCTCCAGAGGCCATCATCCAGTCCAACTCCCCTGCTAAAGCAGGGTCACACACAGCAGGTTGCATGGGAACACTTCCAGGTGGGTTTTGAAAGTCTCCAGAGAAGAGGACTCCCCAACCTCTCTGGGCAGCCTGTGCCAGGGCTCCAGCACCCTCACAGTAATGTTTTTCCCTAAGTTCAAGTGAAACCTCCTGTGTTCCAGTTTGTACCCACTGCCCCTTGCCCTATCACTGGGCACCACTGCTGAGAGGGGCTCTTATTAATATTTACAAATAGCTGCAGGGTGGGTGTCAAGAAAAAGGGACCAGGCTCATCACAGAACCACAGAACCAATAAGGTTGGAAAAGACCTCAGAGATCATCAAGTCCAACCTGTCACCCAACACCTCCTGACAACTAAACCATGGCTCCAAGTGCCACATCCAATCCTCTTTTGAACACCTCAAGGGCCAGGGAGACTCCACCTCCCTGGGCAGCACATTCCAATGGCAAATTCCTCTTTCTGGGAAGAACTTTCTCCTCACCTCCAGCCTAAACCTCCCCTGGCACAGCTTGAGACTGTGTCCTCTCGTTCTGGGGCTGGCTGCTGGGAGAAGAGACCAACCCTCACCTGGCTACAACTTCCCTTCAGGGAGTTGTAGAGAGCAATGAGGTCTCCCCTGAGCCTCCTCTTCTCCAGGCTAAGCAACCAAAGCTTGTTTCAGTGAGGGCAGGCAAGAGCTTTCTACACCAGAGTGTGTAGTTGGCAGCATCCCCTTGCACTGCCTGGGGAAGTAGAAGCCAGTGTGACTTCTGGACGCACTGGTGGCACCAACAATCCAGTTTGCAAGCTTTGGGCTTTATCTTTGAGATGTGCTAAAATCATAGCATCTTGCTCCAAGTTTTTGCTGCTCAAGGGCAAGTGTTTCAAATCAGGTTACCAGTTGATTCATCTGAATTCAAGCTCTATGAGCTTGATCTCACCTGGGAGCAGAGGCTTCCAGTGTCTTGGAGCTTGCTAGTGGAGCCCCCCTAATGCTGCCACGTGCGAGGGTCCACCCCCAAAGGGAGCTGCAGGCCCTGTTTTGGGCAACCAGTGACCCCACCACCTCCCTGGGCAGCCTGCCCTCGCTCCTGGAGAGGTGTTTTCCCACAGATGAATGTAGTCCCTGAATAAGAATGGAAGATTATAAATTGCCAACATCGATTTCACATCAGCGGTGAAGCCCAAGCGAGTAAAACACATCTGAGGTGATGCAGCCCGCTCGGGGTGGGGGGAACAGCAAACCATGGCACACTTTAATTGGCTCAGCAAGAGTTCATTTCCCTCAGATGAAATGCACCATTGGCCATTTTATTGCTCTATCTTAGTGCTGCTTTAAAAGTCAAGTAGATGACAATCTAGCAAAATGTTTTCTTTACACTCCCTGCTTTTTATTGCTGGGTGCTGGCTCCTTACCCTCCTTCCTCCCAGCTCTCATTTGCATTTGGAGCTCTTTGCATGATAAGAGTTGCCTCTATCTATCCTTTTAAGCCAAGAGATGGAAGATGCCACCCGTGCTCATTTCTGTTCTGGAATTACAAAGGAGGGGGGAGGGGAGGAAGTAAAACCTGAACCCCTTAATTGAATGGCACCAAGCAGCTCTGTAAACACCTCGTTCAAGGGTAACGTGGCATTTATAGGAGCTTACTGCAAGCTAGAAAGATGTAATTTGACTGCTTTATGGCATTAGGAGGAGTTTTAAGAGTGTTAGTACTTAAAAAAAAGAGAGATGATAAGTTGCTGCTCAAGAAGTAATTACAGAAAGCAGCTCACTTGTGGAAGGCTTGAAGGAACCTTGCTCAGCTCCTGATTCAGGCTTCGGCGGGGAGCGCAGGCAGACCCTTGTGTCGTGCCAGCAGAGGTTCAGAGCAGAGGTGGAAGAGCTGCAGGAGACCACTGCGAGCACCTCAGCGAGGCCATGAGATGCTGCTGCAGAGATTCAGCCCCAGCACAGGCCCTGCAGCCAAAAGGTCCACAGCTCCCGTGGAGGTGGAGCATCGCAGACACAAGATGAATCATAGAATCAACAAGGTTGGAAAAGACCTCAAGGATCAAGTCAAACCTGTCACCCAACACCTCATGACTACTAGACCATGGCTCCAAGTGCCACATCCAAGCCCCTCTCAAACACCTCCAGGGATGGGGACTCCACCACCTCCCTGGGCAGCACATCCCAATGGCCAACAACTCTCTCAGTGAAGAACTTTCTCCTCACCTCCAGCCTAAACCTCCCCTGGCACAGCTTGAGACTGTGTCCTCTCGTTCTGCTGCTGCTTGCCTGGGAGAAGAGACCAACCCCCACCTGGCTACAACCTCCCTTCAGGTAGAGCAGGTTGGAAGAGATCTTCAAGATCATCGCATCCAACCTATTATCCAACCCACCTACTCAACTAGACCATGCAACCAAGCACCCTGTCAAGTCTCCTCCTGAACACCTCCAATGATGGTGACTCCTGGTAGTTGTAGGCAGCAAGAAGGTCTCCCCTGAGCCTCCTCTTCTCCAGGCTAAACAATCCCTGCCACAGCCCCACCCAGGGAACAGCTCCAGAGTGCCCATGGTCAGTGCCTCTCTACACCCCTCAGGGACAGGGAAGCACCATCCCCTTTCACAGCAGAAAGGCAGCAGCAGGCTCACATAATTGTTTAGGATGGAAGAGACCTCCAGGACGATCAGGTCCAACCATTACCCCAACACTGCCAGGTATCAAGGAATTCCTCTGCACACTTTGAACTGGGGACCCCTAAGCCCAGACAGCAAGCACAGTTTAAAAGCTGCTGAAGCAGCATGAGGACAGTTCCAAAAGCCCTCTATTAACCTCCAAGCCTCATTTCACCCGTGAGGGGAAGGGCATCAGCGGGATTTAACTGCAGGGGAAAAACAACGAGAGGCAGGACACAGGGAAAGGACCTCAACCACATGAAACCCCCACAGCTGCACCTTTCAAAGCCACACAGGCTCCAAAAGCAGGAGCTGGAGACTAGGGACATCTCCTACCACACCTCCACAGATGTGCCAGCAAATTGCTGCTAGCCCTCTGCCAACTGCTTTGTTCCTACAGCAGCCAACCTGTAGATACCCAACATGGGGAGCCTAGAGGGGACATCTCTGCATGGAAACAGAGATGGGAGCAGGAGAGGCTGAGGGTGTGCATTGCAGAGCTCAAATGGGGATGCAGGGAAACAGCAGCAAAAGCCAACAAGCTCCTTCCTGCAATGGAGGCACCCCAAAGATGCACACCAAGCTCTCCATCAGCTGTGAGCAAGGACTGTGTGAAGCTGTCTGAAATGCAAGAGGACTTCAGGAGATCAAGGGCAAGGTGACCACTCTGGTACTGACTGAGACTGGGGAGAGGGAACCCAGCCAAGAGGGAAGCCCCATACAGAACCATAGAATCAATAAGGTTGGAAAAGACCTCAAGGATCATCAAGCCCAACCTGTCACCCAAGACCTCATGACTACTAAACCATGGCACCAAGTGTCACGTCCAATCCCCTCTTCCTAAACATCTCCAGGGATAGTGATTCCACCACCTCCCTGGGCAGCACATTCCAATGGCTAACAACTCTCTCTGGGAAGAACTTTCTCCTCACCTCCAGCCTAAACTTCCCCTGGCACAGCTTGAGGCTGTGTCCTCTTGTTCTGGTGCTGCTTGCCTGGCAGAAGAGACCAACCCCCACCTGGCTACAACCTCCCTTCAGGGACTTGTAGAGAGCAAGAAGGTGTCCCCTGAGCCTCCTCCTGTCCAGGCTAAGCAACCCCAGTTCTCTCAGCCTCTCCTCACAGGGCTGTGCTCCAGACCCCTCCCCACCTTCGTTGCCCTTCTCTGGACACCTTCAAGTGTCTCAATATCCTTCTTAAACTGAAGAGCCCAGAACTGGACACAGGACTCAAGGTGTGGCCTAACCAGTACTGAGCACAGAGCACAATGACTTCCCTGCTCCTGCTGGCCACACTCTTCCTGATGCAGGCCAGGATGCCATTGGCCTTCTTGGCCACAGCTCATGTTCAGCTGCTGTCAACCACTACCCCAGGTCCCTTTCTGCCTGGCTGCTCTCAGCCACTCTGACCCCAGCCTGTAGCACTGCATGGGGTTGTTGTGGCCAAAGTGCAGCACCCAGCACTTGGACTGGTTAAATGCCATCCTGTTGGACTCTGTCCAGCCTGGCAAGGTCCCTCTGTAGAGCTCTCCTACCCTCTAACAGATCAACATCTGCTTCCAACTTGGTGTCAGCTGCAAACTGACCGATGATGGACTCAATCCCCTCATCCAGATCATCAATAAAGATATTGAACAGGATGGGGCCAGGCACTGATCCCTGGGGCACACCACCAGTGCCTGGCTGCCAGCTGGATGTGGCACCATTCACCACCACTCTCGGGGCTCAGCCTCCAGCCAGTTCCTAACCCAGCACAGAGTGCTGCTGAGCTTGGAAGAGACCTTTGAGATCATCGAGTCCAACTGCTTGTCCAGAGGTCACAATCTCACCACTACTATTCCCGAGCCATACCTTGGGCTCAGCATTGTGAGGAGCACTGAGACCCATCCAGCAGACCGGGAGGCTGGCAAGCTGCACGCCCATGCCAGGCTGGCAGCAAGAAGAAGAAGAAACAAAAGCAAAGCAAAGCTCTTTCAAAGACCTCCCCTCCCAGCAGCACACATGTCATGCACAACTTCCCAGCCCGTGGTTTATGCAGCTCAGGAGGGTAGTTTCGTGCCCTAACTCGTGCATGATGGATTTTACAATTTGTTAAAGAAACCCATCAATCCTCAGCAGTCATCTTTAATGCCCATAGTCTCCTCAGAACTCCTGCATTTTGCTGATCCCCCCAATTTCAAATCATTTGAAACTGCTGCTGCTATTACAGCTCTGCTCCTAAAGCTAAAGCATTATAGCCCACTCCAGACTCCCAGCTTCATCTGCTGGTGTAATAAACAGATTAACTCTGATTGATGAACAATAACTTCTGGTTATTTGAAAGGAAACATTACCTCCCTAGACCAATTCTGACAACCAGAGATCTCTCCTTCTGCAGACCTCTCTTTCCCACCTGCCTGCAATCACTGGCTCAGAACATCACCATCAACCTGGGGAAACATATCGCCGGCTTTCCACCAGGAGCTCCGTGCATCCAAAGCATCTGGCAGGAACCACTGCCAGAGGCAGAATACCAGCCTGGACTGACCCAGTGAGACAGTCCCTCCTTTAAATACACAGTCATTCCAATTAATTAATTAACTAAAAGCAACAACAAACCAAGAAGTTTTGAGAAAGAACTGTCCCTGGGGGAAAGAATAGGTGCAGGGAAGGAGGCAGCAAGGCTAAAGCAGAGGATTAATTAACAACAGGAATTAGAAGACGACACCAGAGATCTATTTCTGGTGCTTATTTATTTGCAAGGTGTAATTAGAGCTTTAATGATCTCACACACACACAAAATTAAGTTATTCTGAGTCCACTCCAAAATGTCAGCTTTAATGTTTTATAAGCCCACAAGCAAGGCTTCACCTTTACACAAGACACCTCACAGCTCTGAAGCTCACCACCCCCACCCATATCACACTGAACTACTGCTAGGATTCTGTTTGGGTGTTTTTCACATTTATTCAGCTAACCATTATCACAGAATCGTGGAATGGTTTGAGTTGGAAGAGACCTCAAGGATCAGCCAGTTCCAACCCCTGCCATGGCCAGGGACACCTCACACTAGCCCAGGTTGCTCAAGGACCCATCCTGCCTGGCCTTGAACACCTCCAGGGAGGTGTCCTCCTGGGCAACCTGTGCCAGGGTCTCCCTACCCTCACTGGAAAGAATTTCTTCCTAATCCCCAGTCTCAACCTCCCCTCCGTCAGCTCATTGCCTCTCATCCTGTCACTACAAGCCCTTGTCAAAAGTCCCTCCCCAGCTCTCCTGTAGCCCCCTTCAGGTACTAGAGGCCTCCTTCCAGGAACACAGAAAGAGCTGTGCAAGAAGCCCTGCCAACAATCCAAACCTGCACACTAGTTGAACATCCTAACCCATGTGCATACACTACAGCTGTGGCCCTCTGGTCCCTAGGGCACATCTTCCTCTCTTCAGGGTTGGTTCAACTCCAAAAGCTCCTGACTCTCAGCACCTCCTGTGCTTTCTTTATACATCCAAAAATAGTCATTAACTCTCCAAGCTAAGAGACTTCTCCCAGTTGCCCTGTATCGTCCCCCTCACAGAATCACAGAGTGCTAGGGGTTGAAAAGGACCTCTGGAGATCATCTAGCCCAACACCCTGCTAAAGCAGGGCCACCCAGAGCAGGTTGCACAAGAACACCATGTCCAGGTGCGTTTGGAATCTCTCCAGGAGACTCCACAACCTCTCTGGGCAGCCTGCTCCAGGGCATCAGCATCTTCAAAGTCAAGGAGCTTCTCCCTTAGTCCAATTATCACAGTACCACAATATCACTAAGGTTGGAAGAGACCTCGAAGATCATCGAGTCCAACCTGTCACCACAGACCTCATGACTAGACCATGGCACCAAGTGCCTCATCCAATCTCCTCTTGAACACCTCCAGGGATGGCGACTCAACCACCTCCCTGGGCAGCACATTCCACCCTCTCCATGAAGAACTTTCTCCTCACCTCCAGCCTAAACTTACCCTGGCACAGCTTGAGACTGTGTCCTCTTGTTCTGGTGATGGTTGCTAGAAAGAAGAGGCCAACCCCTTCCTGGTTGCAACCTCCCTTCAGGGAGTTGGAGAGAGCAAGAAGGTCTCCCCTGAGCCTCCTCTTCTCCAGGCTAAGCAGCCCCAGCTCCCTCAGCCTCTCCTCACAGGGCTGTGCTCCAGACCTCTCCCCAGCTTTCTTGCCCTTCTCTGGACACCTTCAAGTGTCTCAATGTCCTTCTTAAATTGAGGGGCCCAGAACTGGACACAGGACTCAAGGTGTGGCCTAACCAAAGCAGAGTACAGAGGCATAATGACCTCCCTGCTCCTGCTGGCCACACTGTTCCTGATTCAGGCCAGGATGCCATTGGCCTTCTTGGCCACCTGAGCACACTGCTGGCTCATGTTCAGGCAGCTGTCAATCAGTACCCCCAGGTCCCTCTCTGTTTGGCAGCTCTCAGCCACTCTGACCCCAGCCTGTAGCTCTGCATGGGGTTGTTGTGGCCAAAGTGCAGCACCTGGCACTTGGACTTGTTGAATGCCATCCTGTTGGCCTCTGCCCATCTGTCCAGCCGGTCGAGGTCCCTCTGCAGAGCCCTTCTGCCCTCTGACTGACCAACATTTGCTCCTAACTTGGTGTCATCTGCAAATTTGCTGATGACTGTCTCAATCCCCTCATCCAGATCATCAATGAAGATATTAAAGAGGATGGGGCGCAGCACTGATCCCTGGGGAGGCCACTGGTGACTGGCCGCCAGCTGGAAACCTCCTGGGTACCAGTTTGTGCCCATTGCCCCTTGTCCTATCACTGGGCACCACTGAAAAGAGCCCAGCCCCATCCTCTTGACCTCCAGCCTTTAGCTATTGATCAGCATCGATCAGATCCCCTCTCAGGCTGCTCTTCTCCAGGCTGAGCAGTGCCTCCCCACACTGCAAGTGACAGCCCTGCAGAACAGTGTGGTGAGGAAGCCCATCCCAAGCTCTTTCTTCTGCCAGTACCCAGAACACCTTCTTGCAGTGTCAGACTTAATTGGCTCAGAGAGGATGGAGCACTAAATCATGACAGAAGCTCTGCCATCAGTGGACTCTCTCTGATTAACCTGCAAAAGCCTCCCCCCACAGCCCATGGCTTCTCTCCTAATTGATGTCACATGGATCTCAGATTTACCCATGCATGGCATAATTAAAGGTAAAAGTGAGGTTTCTGTATATATATATATATATATGTACTGAAACCTCTTTAACAGAATGAAAGAAATCTCAACTCCCTCACCTTGACTGCAAAGTTGCAACAGCAGCTTGTGGGGGAAAAAATGAAAAGCCTTGAAGGATGTGGAATAAGAAACTTGGAGAGACAATCACTGATCTTTTATCTTCCAGACTTCAAGCAGAATCAAGTTCTTCAAAAGAAAACCCAATAAACCCCAGACATTTTCATCATAACACAATAAATAATTCAGTCAGGCTTGAGAGGACTCCACCATTAGGATTGGCTATTTGATCCATTTGTGGCTTAGGTGCCTCTAAACTGATTAAAGATAACCTGATAGAAGCTTGCAATGTCAAAACTGCCTTCACTCCTGACAGATATGAATGGAGAGACTAAACAACTATAAATAACCTAAACTGCTACAACATTTAAGCCTAATGGGGGATTTACAGCCTGCAGAGCCACCTGGTAGGACCAAGAGTTAAAGCTCTGCCCTTATCCTGCCCCAGTGTGCAAGGGGAAGATGAGTCAACATCCTCCCCATAGAATCAACCAGGTTGGAAAAGTCCTCAGAGATTATCAAGTCCAACCTGTTACCTATCACCCAACACCTTCTGACAGCTAAACCATGGCTCCAAGTGCCACATCCAAGCCCCTCTTGAACACCGACGGGGACTCCACCACCTCCCTGGGCAGCACATCCCAATGGCCAATCTCTCTTTCTGGGAAGAACTTCTTCCTAACATCCAGCCTAAACCTCCCCTGGCACAGCTTGAGACTGTGTCCTCTTGTTCTGGTGCTGCTGGCCTGGGAGAAGAGACCAACCCCCACCTGGCTACAACCTCCCTTCAGGTAGTTGTAGACAGCAATAAGGTCTCCTCTGAGCCTCTTTTCCAGGCTAAGCAACACTAAACCATGTCTGCAAGAGCCATGCCTACACATCTTTTGAAGACATCCCTGCTCCTGCTGGCCACACTATTCCTGATGCAGGCCAGGATGCCATTGGCCTTCTTGGCCCCCTGGGCACACTGATGGCTCATGTTCAGCTGCTGTCAACCAGCACCCCCAGGTCCCTCTCTGCCTGGCTGCTCTCCAGCCATTCTGTTCCCAGCCTGTAGCACTGCATGGGGTTGTTGCAGCCAATGATTAGGACCCAGCACGTAAACTTGTTCACTCTCATGCCCTTGGACTCTGCCCACCTGTCCAGCCTGGCAAGGTCCCTCTACAGAGCCCTCGTACCCTCTAACAGATCAGCTCCTTCCAACTTGATGTCATCTGCAAACTCACAGATGATGGACTCAATCCCCTCCCTCCACGTCATCAATAAAGATGCTCCTGATATGCAGCAGAGCTGCTGTCAGCTGAAAACCCAAGCTGAGAGGTGTAGCATGGAGGTGGGGGATGCCAGCAGAGATCATAGAATCAACAAAGTTGGAAAAGACCTCAAAGATCATCAAGTCCAACCCATCAGCCAACACCTCATGACTTCTAGACCATGGCACCAAGTGCCATGTCCAGTCCCCTCTTGAACACCTCCACCACCTCCCTGGGCAGCACATTCCAATGGCTAACAACTCCCTCTGGGAAGAACTTTCTCCTCAGCTCTTTGCACCCTGTGAAAGCAGAAAGCCCTGTCCTCAAGTAAGACCTAAACTGCAGCCGAGGCAGCTGCAACCCATTTCATCCCTGTCAAATGCAGCCAGTTTCCAAAGGATTAAATCACTACTTAAATCATCTCCATAATGTTCCAGAATGCCTGCAAGATAAGACCAGGAGCTAATTGTACCATTTGAATTTAGTGGTTGGGACTTTTCCCTTCCTAACTGCAATAAAAGAAAAAGCCCAAGGGTCTAAAACTAATAATCTAATAAAACTTTGCTAAGTGAACATTGTAACAGATAGGCCTGGGTGAGATTGTCTGTAAATGCCAGACAATTCCCCTTGATCTTTATCAGCAGAGATGCCACTCTGGCTTCTGCAGGGAGAAATTAAATTTGGTGCAAAACAATAACATCTGTGTGAGATTTTTGTTTGTCAGACCAGCAGCCCCTTCAGATGCCAGGCTAAAAACAATGCAATTAACTCTACAGGACTGCAGGGCTGTCTCTGCACTGTGAGGGGTTAGGACACCCATGTGGCCACCCTGCTGTAGGGAACAGTGCAATTATACAACCCTAGAGCAGCATCTCCAGCTGATGCCAGGATCTGACCCACTGCAAGGTCCACATGGAGAGCTTTCTCTTTGCTTTGGCAGGGGAGCTGGACTAGATACTCCTCCCCAGCCTTCCTGTAGGTCCCCTTCAGATATTGAAATGCTGCTCTAAGGTCTCTCCCACAGCCTTCTCTTCTCCAGACTGAACAGCCCCAAGTATCATAGAATAGAATAGAATAGAATAGAATAGAATAGAATAGAATAGAATAGACCAGACCAGACCAGACCAGACCAGACCAGACCAGGTTGGAAGAGACCTTCAAGATCATCAAGTCCAACCTATCACCCAACACCATCTCATCAACTAAACCATGGCACCAAGCACCCCATCCAGTCTCCTCCTAAACACCTCCAGTGATGGTGACTCCACCACCTCCCTGGGCAGCACATTCCAATGGGCAATCCCTCTCTCTATGAATAATTTCTTCCTAACATCCAGGCTAAACCTCCCCTGGCACAACTTGAGACTGTGTCCTCTTGTTCTGGTGCTGGGTGCCTGGGAGAAGAGACCAACCCCCACCTGGCTACAACCTCCCTTCAGGGAGTTGTAGAGAGCAATACAGAAGTCCCTGAGTCTCCTTCTCCAGAGGCTTTCAAGACTTGTCTGGATGTGTTTCTATGTGGTCTGCCCTAGGTGACCCTGCTTTGACAGGAGGTTTGGGCTCGATCTCCAGAGGTCCCCTCCAACCCTACCATTCTCCGATTCTCCTCTGCCAGAGGGTGCTTGTGAGAGCTGGCACTGCTTTGAGCTACCCACCTCCTGCAGTCCCCATTCCTGAAGCCACAGGGCATCTGTCTCCAGCTTTGAGCAGAAACACCACGTGGGAGCAGGACCTCCAGCAGATGCTCAGAGGCTCCAGCAGTGGTCACAAGTGCCTCTTCCTCCCTGACTGCTCCAGCAGCTCCCTTAGAGCTGAACACAACCTGCACAGCCCCAGGCACATGCCTGTGGTGGGCACCCTACACTCCAGAGCGGTGCTAAGCCTGCTGACCTGCAACCAGCTTGGCAACATGGAAGGAAGGAAACAGCCCACTGGTGGGGTTTGATTTAGTATTGCAGAACTCATCAGGTCAGAGGAGACCCACAAAGGTCACCTTGTCCAACCTTCCTGCAGTCAGCAGAGACACCTCCAACTAGATCAGGCTGCACAGGGACACAATGAGTCTGACCTTAAATGTCTCCAGGGATGGGGCCTCCACCACCTCCCTGGGCAACCTGTTCTAGTGTTTCACTGCTCTCACTGTGAAGAGCTTCCTCCTGATGTCCAACATAAATCTGCCCTGCTCCAGTTTCAAACCATTGCCTCTCATCCTATCCCCACAGGACTTTCTGAACAGTCTCTCCCCAGCCTGCCTGCAGCTCCCCTCCAGATATTGAAATGCAGCTCTAAGGTCTCCCCAGAGCCCTCTCTTCCCCAGGCTGAACAGACCCAACTATCACAGCCTGCCCCCACAGCAGAGGTTTTCCAGCCCTCTGATCATCTTCGTGACCTCCTCTGGTCTCACTCCAGCAGGTCCATGTCCCTCTTGTGTGGAAGCTGGACACAGCCCTGCAGGTGAGGTCTCCTCAGAGCAGAGGGGCAGGATCCCCTCTCTCCATCTCTGGCCATGCTACTTGTGATGCAGCCCAGGCTGCCATTGGCCTTCTGGGCTGCCAGTGTCCATTGCTGGCTCATGCCCAGCTTTTCATCCACCAGCACCCCCAAGTCCTCCTCTGCAGGGCTGCTCTGAACCCCCATCATCCCCCAGCCTGGATTAATAACAAGGATTACCCCAACCCAGGTGCAGGACCTTGCACTTCACCTGACTGAACATCATGAGGCTCCCCTGAGCTCACTTCCTCTGTCCAGGTCCCACTGGATGACATCCCATCCTTCAGCCATGTCAGCTGCACCACTCAGCCTGGTGTCAGCAGCAGCCTTGCTGAAGGTGCACTCAGTCTTGCTGTCTACAGCATTGATGAAGATATTGAACAGCACTGGTGCCAGTGTGGAGCTCTGAGGGACACCACACGTCACCCACTCCACCTGGTCACTGAGCCATTTGAGACACCAGCAGCTCCCTTAGATAATTTACCTCCTACCATGAGCAGGACCAAGCAACAAAAACCAGTCAGACCACCAGGCTGGTGGGTCCAAGCACAGCTTCTACAGCTAGGACAGCCCCTGGCACTGCAGCCATCAGAATGCTCTTAAACAACAGGAATGGAGGGGAAGGAATGGGGGGAAGGAATGGGATGGACCCGACCAGACCCCAAAACCTCCACCTATCAAAAAAAGCATTCCTCTATCACAGAATCATTTAGGTTAGAAAAAAGACTTCAAGGTCATTGAGTCCAACCTTTAAAGTTACTAAGCAAAGTCCACCACTAAGCCATATCCCCAAGCACCACATCCACAGAGCTTTTAAACACCTCCAGGAACGGCCACTCCACCACCTCCCTGGGCAAACTGTTCCAATCCCTGACAACCCTTTCAGGGGAATAACCAATTTTCCCAGTGTCCAGCCTGGAGACTACACTTAAAGATAACAAAAGTACACAGCTCTCACAGGCTGAAGAATTACCCTTTCAAATCCAAACCACACGGTTGAGTCAGGGTGTGCCAGGAGTGACAACCAGACGGTTGTGACTGCACCCTGGGGTTTTCAGGACAGGCACAAATCAGGCAAGACAGTGCTTGCAGAGGTATTTTAAGTCTTGGGTAAGTAGGGCTTGTTGTTTTTTGTTTGACATTGACACTTGGAGAGGTTGAATCTTTGCATTCCCATTGGCTCTTTCAGCTACAGCAAGCGCTGGAACAGGCTGCCCAGGGAGGCGGTTGAATCCCCATCCCTGGAAGCAGAGATGCGGTGCTGAGGGACATGGTTTGGCACCAGGCTTGATGAAGTTAAAGAATGGTTGGAGTTGATGACCTGAAAGGTCTTTTCCAACCAACACAATGCTGGGAACATTTGGGACAAGCCTTGCAGAACCCAAGCCACCTGTGGCTTTTCTCCTAACCAAGCACACCCGCTGCCTCCAAGCGGAACGAGTGAACAGAAAGCTTCCAGCCACCCGCGCTGCCAATCGCCAGCTGATGAGGAAGAGGAGTAGAAGCATCTCCTCTTCCTGCCACCTGCCTGGGCCACCCCCAGAGCTCACCTTGGAAGACAGCAGCGTTCTGGATGACGAGGAACTTCAGCTCCATGCTGGTAGCCTGCAGGAGCTGCTCCAAGTTCAGGCGGGCTGTTGCCTGGTACTTCTCCTCCATCTTCCTCGAGCAGCACGTGGAGCCCTTGGGGATACATACTTGCAGATCAGACCCTGCACAGAGACACAAGGAGGGCAGAAAAACCTGCATTAGGGAGTGCAGAGGAAAGCAGTTCCATCAGCTGCTAACACTGCAATTGCTGTTTGGGTACAAGGAGAACGTCTCTGGGATTTGTCCTAAGCAAGCAGCTTGGCCAAAGGATCACAGAACGTCAGAGCTTGCAAGGGACCTCCAGAGATCACCGAGTCCAACAGCCCCTGAAGGATCACCTAAGGTGGTCCACAAAGGAATGCATCCAGGTGGGTTTTGAAAGTCTCCAGAGCAGGAGATAAGGATAAGAGGGATGGGGCAGAGCCAGAATGACAGACACAATGGTGAGGGTTGAAAGGGACCTCTGGAGATCATCCAGTCCAACCTCCCTGCTAAAGCAGGGACACTCAGAGCAGGCTGCACAGGATCACAACATGCAGGTGGGTTTTGAAAGGCTCTAGAGAAAGAGATTCCACAACCTCTCTGGGCAGCCTGCTCCAGGGCTCCAGCAACCTCAAAGCCAAGAATTTTTTTAAGTTCAAATCTCCTGGGTTCTAGTTTCTACCCATTGCCCCCTGTCCTGTCACTGGGCACCACTGAAGAGAGCCCAGCCCCATCCTCATGACAGCCACCCTTCAGCTATTGATCAGATGCCCTCTCAGGCTGCTCTTCTCCAGGCTAAACAGACCCAGGGCTCTCAGCCTCTCCTCATAAGAGGGAGAACCTCCAGGCCCCTCAGCATCTTTGCTGCCCTCTGTTGGACTCTCTCCAGTAGTTCCCTGTATCTCTTGAATGGAGGAGCCCAGAAATGGAAACAATAGTCCAGTTGTGGCCTCACCAAGGCAGAGTAGAGGCAGGGGAGAACCTCCCTTGACCTGCTGGCCACACTCTTCTTGATGTACCCCAGAACACCATTGGCTGGCTTGACCCTGAGGGCACATTGGTGGTCACAGCGAATTGTTCCACCAGCACTCCCAGGTCCTTCTCCACACAGCTGCTTCCCAGCAGGTCACCCTTCACTGCTACTGCTGCAGGAGGTTGTTCCTCCCCAGGTACAAGACCCTACACTTGCCCTGGTTGAAATTCCTGAGTTCCCTCTGCCCAGCTCTGCAGCCTCACTGAACAGAGCACAGCCTGGAGGGCTGTCAGCCATCCCCTCCCAATCTGGTACCATCAGCAAACTGATGAAGATGTTGAACAAGACTGGACCCAGTACTGACCCCTGGTCAACACACCAGCAGCTACAGACCTCCAACTACAGCCTCCACCACTGATCACAACTTTCTGAGCTCTGCCATTTAGTCAGGTCTCTAAGCTCTAGCCCCCAAGAGCTTGCTCTGCATGCCTGCCAGTGTGCTGCATCTCCAGCTCACACCCCCATCCACTGGCAGAGGCTCCCCAGGGAGCTAGTTGAATCCCCATCCCTGGAGGTGATGAAAAGGAGCAGAGATGTGGTGCTGAGGGACATGATTTGTAGAACCAGGTTTGATAGTCAGAGTTGGGTTGGACTCAGTGATCTTAGAAGCCTTTTCCAGCCACAATAATTCCATGATACTGTGAAGCTCTTTTCCCCCCCCTCTCCATCAGAAACATTTGGTAATTTACAACCCTGCTCTGGGAGCATAACACATCCTTCCAGCTTCTCCTCTGTGCTCCTCAAGAGCCTTTTACCAGATCCACACTCTCACTAATTAGTATAAAGTGTCAAAAGTCATTTTTGCCAGGGTGTTCCAGAAGAGCAGGTATAACATTAATGTCAGTTCAATCGTGTACCTGCTGAAGAAGAGCCATGCACTCCACCAAGGGAGAGCCAGGTGTCAGGGCTTGGGAGCAAAGACAGCCAAAACCTTCCTCCCCCCAGCCCTTCCCCTGGCACCCTTCCTCTGCACCTGTGGAAAGGAGCTTTAAAGCTATGCAAGTCCTGCTCCTAAACAACACATGGCAAAGGAGGAGAATGAAGCTGGACCTGCAGCACCATCCAGGTGGAGGGAAGTGATTCTCCCCTGTGCTCTGGTGAGACCCCACCTGGAGCT
Organism: Picus viridis; assembly: GCA_033816785.1. NCBI lineage: Eukaryota > Metazoa > Chordata > Aves > Piciformes > Picidae > Picus > Picus viridis. The sequence continues at coordinate 3,681,621 of CM066580.1, forward strand.
CTGTGTCCAGTTCTGGAGACTCTATTACAGAAAGGATTTGGAGGTGCTGGAACACGTCCAGAGAAGGGCCACGAGGAGGAGCAGAGGGCTGGAGCTGCTCTGCTATGGAGACAGACTGAGGGAGTTGGGGTTGTGCAGTCTGGAGAGGAGAAGGCTCCAAGGAGACCTAATTGTAGCCTTCCAGTATCTGCAGGGGGCTCCAAGAAAGCTGGGGAGGGACTTCTGAGGCTGTCAGGGAGTGATAGGACTGGGGGGAATAGAGCAAAACTAGAAATGGGGAGATTGAGACTGGATGTGAGGAAGAAGTTGTTCCCCAGGAGGGCGGTGAGAGCCTGGCACAGGTTGCCCAGGGAGGTGGTGGAAGCCTCCTGCCTGGAGGTGTTTGCAGCCAGGCTGGATGTGGCTGTGAGCAACCTGCTGTAGTGTGAGGTGTCCCTGGCCATGGCAGGGGGGTTGGCACTGGGTGATCCTTGAGGTCCCTTCCAACCCTGACAATTCTATCATTCTGTGATCCCAGCTCTATCTCTACTCATTGCCTTAGGCACAAACTCCTTCAGCAAGCTCCTAATGGAGGCAGCACTGCTGACATCTAAAGATTGATTCACAGTAGTTCAGGAACGAATCCACTGCAAAGGAGATCACCAGCTTCATGCTTCACAAATATAAGAGGGACCACAAAACCAGGTGACAGCAAGACATGCCATTAATTACAGGTGACAGAACAGTTTGGGTTGGAAAAGACATTAAAGATCATCCAGGTGCAACGTCCACTGCCATGGGCAGGGACACCTCCCACCAGCCCAGATTGCTGAAGGTCTCACCCAACCTGGCCTTGAACACCTTCAGGGAGGGGACAGGCACAGTCCCCCTGGGCAACCTGTGCCAGTGTCTCCCCAACCTCACACTAAAGAATTTCTTCCTCATCTCCAGTCTGCATCTCGCCTCTTCCAGCTCAAAGCCATTGCCTTCATCCTGTCACTCCCAGCCCTTGTCAAAAGTCCCTCCCCAGCACTCCTGGAGCCCCCTTCAGGTACTGGAAGGCTGCTCTAAGGTCTCCCCTGAGCCTCCTCTTCTCCAGGCTAAGCAACCCCAGCTCCCTCAGCCTCTCCTCACAGGGCTGTGCTCCAGACCCCTCCCCAGCCTTGTTGCCCTTCTCTGGACACCTTCCAGCATCTCAACGTCTTTCCTAAACTGAGGGGTCCAGAACTGGACACAGGACTCAAGGTGTGGCCTAACCAGTGCTGAGCACAGGGCACAATGACCTCCCTGCTCCTGCTGGCCACACTATTCCTGATCCAGGCCAGGATGCCATTGGCTTTCTTGGCCACCTGGCCACACTGCTGGCTTGTGTTCAGCCTACTATCAACCAGCACCCCCAGGTCCCTCTCTGCCTGGCTGCTCTCCAGCCACTCTGTATCACACAGTATCACAAAGGTTGGAAGAGACCTCGAAGATCATGGAGTCCAACCTGTCACCACAGACCCCATGACTGGACCATGGCACCAAGTGCCACATCCAATCCCCTCTTGAACACCTCCAGGGATGGGGACTCCACCACCTCCCTGGGCAGCACATTCCAATGGCCAACGACTCTCTCAGTGAAGAACTTTCTCCTCACCTCCAGCCTCACTCTGACCCCAGCCTGTAGCACTGCATGGGGTGGTTGTGGCCAAAGTGTAGAACCTGGCACTTAGATGTGTTCAATCTCATGCCCTTGGCCTCTGCCCATCTGTGCAGCCTGGCAAGGTCCCCCTGCAGAGCTCTCCTACCCTCTAGCAGATCAATTCCTGCCCCCAGCTTGGTGCAATTTCACTTGTTCATACAAAGCTGATTTCCTCCAACATTTATCCAACTGGGACATATGCAAATTAAAATTTATTTTTAAAAGGGGGGAAAAAGAGAAAAAGCCTTCCATGATTAGTGGCAACACCAACAGAGCATGTGAGAGCTGGCAGTTAGGAGACCCATGCAAGTCAAAGCTAGAAATAGGAAGCAACAAGGTCATCTCCTCATGTCCCATCCTTCTTTTCAGCAGCTAAGCAAATTTCTCCCCTTAAATGGATTTTTGGGTCTTGCTGAAGACAGACACATGCTGCAGCAGAGCAATGACAGAGCAGGAGGAGGAGGGAAAAGCCTGAGAATTAATTCTGACAGCTTAAAATGTTTTGCAGAGAGAGCCAGCTAACACCGGTGACCAGAAACGTCACAGCGAATGCAACAGGTCAACGAAGGCAGGACAGGCTTTCATCAGCTACCAGGGACAAGCTCCTTCTGGCTGCAGAGGCCCAGGGAGTGGGGGCCTGACTCCCATCTGCCAGCTATTTTGCAGATCTGGCTTTCCCAGATGGTGAGCAGATCCAAGCAGTCCCAGCTGTACATCTCAAGAGTAAGGAAAGGAGGTTCTGATGCTCAGGACCTCAGTCCCCCAGGAACCATTAACCCACTCTGCTGACCCCAGCCCCAGCAGACATCAATGAAACAGGGGCAGTGAACCACAGAATTTACCAGGTTGGAAAGGACCCCTGAGATCATCAAGTCCAACCTACCACCCGACACCATCTCATCAACTAAACCATGGCACCAAGGGCCTCATCCAGGCTCTTTTTAAACACCTCCAGTGATGGTGACTCCACCACCTCCCTGGGCAGCACATTCCAAGGGCAAATCTCTCTCTGTGGGAAGAATTTCTTCCTAACACCCAGCCTAAACCTCCCCTGGCATAGCTTGAGACTGTGTCCTCTTGTTCTGGTGCTGGTTGCCTGGGACAAGAGACTGACTCTCCCCTGGCTACAACCTCCTTTCAGGTAGTTGTAGAGGGCAAAAAAGGTCTCCTCTGAGCCTCCTGAGTGCTTTTTGACCTGCAGATATGTTTGGGGTCTGGTCATTCTGTTGCTTGGAGAGGCTGATGGTTGGATTTGGGTCCTTTTAGTCTGGAGAAAAGGAGGCTGAGGGGGAAATCTCATCAATGCTGGTCAGTACTTCAAGGGTGGGTGACAGGAGGATGGAGCCAGGCTTTGTTCAGTGATGCCCAGTGACAGGACAAGGGATAGCAGGCACAAACCTGAACATAAGAAGTTCCATCCAAACTTGGGGAGGAACTTCTATAATTTAAGGGTGCTGGAGCCCTGGAGCAGGCTGCCCAGAGAGGTTATGGAGTCTCCATCTCTGGAGCCTTTCAAACTCCTCTTGGTTGTGCTCCTGTATGACCTGCCCTAGATGACCCTGCTTTGGCAGGGGGTTGGACTGGATGATCTTCAGGGGTCCCTTCCCACCCCTACCACCCTGAGAGTCTGTGATCTTTGAGATCTTTTCCACCCTCAGTGATTCCATGGCCCTCTTCTGCCCTCCTGCTGCAGCACCACCTAAGAGACCCAGATCCTGCAGCCCAGGAGCAGTGCAAACCCCCAGTGCTCCAGAAGCAGGGTGGAGGCAGACGCAAACACACCACAAGGCTACAGACCAGGCACCAGCACACATTAAACTGCCACACGTTTCTGGCTTTATAAATGCAAAGCAAAGGTTCCTGTGAGTCATCAAATCCTACCCCCTGCCTCCCAGCCCACCCCCTCAAAGCATTTTATCTAACACAAACACCTCCAGTGATAGCTCCCACTTGGGAGATAGCAAAGTCCACGCTGCTGCCTAATGGCCCTTACTGCTGAGGCTGTTTTTATCTCCCCAACCTACACACCTCCCTTTTTCTCCAAGTTTCAAGCCATTACACCTTGTAATGCCCTTGCAAACAACCTCCTCCTCTCATTATCAATCAGTACAGATTCCTTTTTCAGGGAGGAAAGTGTCCCACATATTACTCCAAGGCTTTATTAAATGGCATTGGGATGCTCACATACCAATCTAGGCAAGATCAGCAACAGCAGAGAATTGGTTCAGTTGGAAAAGATCTTTAAGATCATCCAAGTCCAACCATTAAAACTGATGCAATGCTATGCATGGGAGCCCGACCCTCCAACATTCAACTGTCATGGATGAAGAGCTGGATTACAGTGTCTCAGGCTGTGCCAGGGGAGGTTTGGGCTGGATGTTAGGAAGACATTCTTCCCAGAAAGAGAGATTGGCCAATGGGATGTGCTGTCCAGGGAGGTGGTGGAGTCACCATCCCTGGAGGTGTTCAAAAAGAGACTGGATGAGGCACTTGGTGCCATGGCTCAGTTGATCAGATGGTGTTGGGTGATAGGTTTGGCTCAGTCTCAAAGGTCTTCTCCAACCTAGTTTATTCTATATTCTGAATCAGCCCTTTCCACAAGCACCATCAAGCACTGACCTGGACAGGCTGAAGGAGTGGGCTAGCAAGCCCCCTGGGGGGCTTGGTGGACAACAAACTCAGCATGAGTGAAGAGTGAGCTGCAGCAGCTAAGAAAGCCAGCAGGATTCTGGGCTACATCAACAAGGGCATCACCAGCAGAGATAAGGAAGTCATTGTCCCACTCTGCTCAGTGTTGGTCAGCCCACACATGGAGCACTGCATGGAGTTTTGATCCCCACTGTGTAACAAAAAAGATATAGTCAGGCTGGAAGGGGTCCAGAGAAGGGCCACAAGAATGATCAGAGGACTGGCAGTCCTGACAAGGTAGGGAAGGCTGAGAGCTGGGGTTGCTCAGCCTTGAGGCTTAGGGGAGACCTTCTCACCACAGACCAGTACATAAAGGGTGGCTACCAGGAAGGTGGAGACTCACTGGATTGTCAGGGTTGGAAAGGACCTCAAGGATCAGCCAGTGCCAACCCCCCTGCCATAGCCAGGACACCTCACACTACAGCAGGTTGCTCACAGCCACATCCAGCCTGGATGCAAAAACCTCCAGGCAGGAGGCTTCCACCACCTCCCTGGGCAACCTGTGCCAGGCTCTCACCACCCTCCTGGGGAACAACTTCTTCCTAACATTCAATCTCAATCTCCCCACTTCCAGTTTTGCTCCACTCCCCCAGTCCTATCCCTCCCTGACACCCTCAAAAGTCCCTCCCCAGCTTTCTTGGAGCCCCCTTCAGATACTGGAAGGCCACAAGAAGTTCTCCTTGGAGCCTTCTCTTCTCCAAGCTGAACAACCCCAACTCTCTCAGCCTGCCCTCAGAGGAGAGGAGCTCCAGCCCTCTTATTCTTTTTTACAAGGAGTCTCAAGGAAAGGACAAGGGGTGATGGGGACAAGTTAGTGCTGGGGAGATTCCCATTGGAGATCAGAAGAAAATGTTTCCCCATGAGACCATTCAGATGCTGGAATCATGCCCCAAGGGAAGCAGTGGATTGCCATCCATTGGGCAGCTTTAAGACTCAGCTTGCCAGGGCGCTGGGCCAGCTCATTGCAACTTTGCTATTACCTGGAAAGGTCGGACCAGATGATCCTCGAGGTCCCTTCCAACCTGGCATTCAGTGGTTCTATGATTCACTGTGCCATTTATGCCATCTTGGGGAACAGCCCTGTAAATGCTCCAGTCATTTTGCATATGCTCCTAGTTGACAGAACTGATCCCTTACAGCTGCAGTAATTCCAGCAGCACTCTGCCTTCTTCCTCCTCCTCCTGACACAGGAATTTTCACTGAGGACTGTCTGGAGAAGTGAAGGTTCCCAGGAGACCTTCTTGTGGCCTTCCAGTATCTGAAGGGGGCTCCAAGAAAGCTGGGGAGGGACTTTTGAGGGTGTCAGGGAGGGATAGGACTGGGGGGAATGGAGCAAAACTAGAAGTGGGGAGATTCAGATTGGATGTTAGGAAGAAGTTGTTCCCCAGGAGGGTGGTGAGAGCCTGGCACAGGCTGCCCAGAGAGGTGGTGGAAGCCTCCTGCCTGGAGGTTTTTGCAGCCAGGCTGGATGTGGCTGTGAGCAAGCTGCTGTAGTGTGAGGTGTCCCTGGCCATGGCAGGGGGTTGGAACTGGCTGATCCTTGAGGTCGCTTCCAACCCTGACAATTCTGTGATTCCATGACTGAGTGGCAGTGAATTTCAAGCATTACATTTGACTTTGATGTACAAGACTTCTCACTGACAGGTGGTTGGTACAACAGAAGTGGAAATAATTCCAGAGGACTAAATGTCAGAAAAAACCCAACCAACCCAACCCTTGAGATCATCTGCAGGTAGTTGTGAAGTCCTCCAGAGGCTGAAGGATTGCATTTTGATTTTAAGCACTGCAGGATAGCTTAAATCCTGCTGTAAGCTACAGGGAGAGCGAGCTTGGGGAGACACTGGCACAGGCTGCCCAGGGAGGTTGTGGATGTCCCCTCCATGGAGGTGTTCACGGAGAGGTTGGATGAGGCCAGGAGCAACCTGGGCTGGTGGGAGGTGTCCCTGGCCATGGCAGGGGGGCTGGAACTGGCTGATCCTTGAGGTCCCTTCCAACCCGAACCATTCTATGAATCTATGAAGACATGCAGTCATGCAAGTCTGTCCCCAAAACTCCAGCAGCAGCTTGAATTAGATTAACATCCCTCTCTAACTTGCCCCAGGAACTGCCAGAGTAAGAGTCTGTCCCTGCTTAATGTGCCATTACTGCAGCCTCCTCCCCACAGAAGAGGAGGGCTCTGCAGCCCCAAGCAGCATCACCCTTCACCTTCTGCAGTCTGGGAGTGTCAAAGGACTTCCTCCCACCCCTTGCCTCACTGAGCTGCTAATGTTACCCATAAGAAAGCTGCTGCGTTGTCATAAGAGAGAGAAGGGCCACGAAGATGGTCAGAGGGCTGGAGCTCCTCTGCTATGGAGGCAAATTGAGAGAGTTGGGGGCTGTTCAGTCTGGAGAAGGGTCCCAGGAGACCTTCTTGTGGCCTTCCAGTATCTGAAGAGGGCTCCAAGAAAGCTGGGGAGGGACTTCTGAGGGTGTCAGGGAGGGATAGGACTGGGGGGAATGAAGCAGAACTAGAAATGGGTAGATTGAGATTAGATGTTAGGAAGAAGTTGTTCCCCATGAGGGTGGTGAGAGCCTGGCACAGGTTGCCCAGGGAGGTGGTGGAAGCTTCATCCCTGGAGGTGTTTGCAGCCAGGCTGGATGTGGCTGTGAGCAACCTGCTGTGGTGTGAGGTGTCCCTGCCCATGGCAGGTGGGTTGGAACTGGATAATCCTTGAAGCTCCTTCCAACCCTGAGAATTCCATGATTCTATAACTTCCTTTCTCTCATTGTTTCAGAGTCGGCATCGTGCTTTAAACAGCTAAAAGCAGTGATTCAGCCTTTAAATACAGTGGGCTTCCCACCCCACCCCCCCCCAGCTATTTCAATATATGGGTTTTCATTAAAAACCTTTTAAGTTATGTGACTGGGGCGGGGGGGCGGGGGGGGGGTCATGCATCTGCCACAGGCTTTTAAAGCTCAGCATCTGGGGGAGGAGGGAGGAAACACAAGTGTTCAGAACCCAGGTTAAGTGCTGATCTTTGTCGAACCTAATTAAAGAGATAAATTCTAAACCAAGCCCCTTCAATAGGTGATTAAAGTTGGAACAGTATGGGTGGTTCAGGGGATATTTATGACTGCTGTATTAGCCTCTATTTTTCTATTCCATCTTGTGCTTCACCAGGCCATCTGACTTCTGCAAACTCCTGGCCAAGCTGTCAGCCCCTGGCTTGGACAGCAGCACCCTGAGCTGGGTTAGGAACTGGCTGGAGTGCCAGGCCCAGAGAGTGGTGGTGAAGGGTGCCACATCCAGCTGGCAGCCAGGCACTGGTGGTGTCCCCAGGGATCAGTGCTGGGCCCCATCCTGTTCAATATCTTTATTGATGATCTGGATGAGGGGATTGAGTTCATCATCAGTAAATTTGCAGATGACACCAAGTTGGGAGCAGGAGTTGATCAGTTAGAGGGTCGGAAAGCTCTGCAGAGGGACCTTGCCAGGCTGGACAGATGGGCAGAGGCCAACATGATGGCATTCAACAAGTCCAAGTGCTGGGTTCTACACACTGGCCACAGCAACCCCAGGCAGTTCTACAAGCTGGGGTCAGAGTGGCTGGAGAGCAGCCAGGCAGAAAGGGACCTGGGGGTACTGTTTGACAGCTGGCTGAACATGAGCCAGCAGTGTGCCCAAGTGGCTAAGAAGGCCAATGGCATCCTGGCCTGCATCAGAAACAGTGTGGTCAGCAGAAATCACAGAATCACTAAGGTTGGAAAAGACCTCAGAGATCATCAAGTCCAACCTGTCACCCAACACCTTGTGGTTAACTAAACCATCCAGTCCAATCCCCCTGCCAGAGCAGGATCGCCTAGAGCAATCACACAGGAACTCCACCAGGCAGATCTTGAATATCTCCAGAGAGGGAGACTCCACAACACCCCTGGGCAGCCCATTCCAAGATCATCAAGTCCCCATCCATCTAAGACCACCATGACCACTAAACCGTGTCCCAAAGCGCCATGTCCACGGGTTTCTTGAACACCTCCGGGGACAGTGCCCACCCCGTCCCTGGGCAGCCTGTTCCAATGCCTGATAGAATCATAGAATCAGTCAGGGTTGGAAGGGACCACAAGGATCAGCTAGTTCCAACCCCCTGCCATGGGCAGGGACACCCTACACTAGATCACGCTGGCCAGAGCCTCGTCCAGCCTGGTCTTAAACACCTCCAGGGACTGGGCCTCAACCACCTCCCTGGACAACCCATTCCAGGGCTTCACCACTCTCATGGTAAAGAACTTCTTCCTCACATCCAGCCTGAATCTCCCCATTTCCAGCTTCATTCCATTCCCCCTAGTCCTATCACTACCTGAGATCCTGAGAAGTCCCTCCCCAGCCTTCCTGTAGGCCCCCTTCAGATACTGGAAAGCCACAATGAGGTCACCTCGGAGCCTTCTCTTCTCCAGACTGAACAGCCCCAACTCCTTCAGTCTGTCCTCATAGGAGAGGTGCTCCAGCCCTCTGATCATCCTCGTGGCCCTTCTCTGGACACGCTCCAGCACGTCCACATCTCTCCTGTAATATGGGCTCCAGAACTGGACGCAGTACTCCAGGTGGGGTCTCACCAGAGCTGAGTAGAGGGGGAGAAGCACCTCCCTTGACCTGCTGGTCACACTTCTCCTGATGCAGCCCAGGATCTGATTGGCTTTCCGGGCTGCAAGCGCACATTGAGAGCTCATGTCGAGCTTCTCGTCCACCAGCACCCCCAAGTCTCTCTCCTCGGGGCTGCTCTCCAGCCAGTCACTGCCCAGCCTGTATTTGTGCCTGGGATTGCCTCGACCCAGATGCAGGACCCTGCACTTGGTCTTGTTGAAGCTATCTTGTTGAAGCTGATCACTCCTTCCACAAAGAAACTCTTCCTAATCTCCAACCTAAACCTCCCCTGGCAGGATTTCAGGCCATTTCCTCTCAGCCTGCCACCTGATGGAGAAAACAGAGAGGTTTCACTGAGCAAGTTCCCTCCTAGCGAAGGTTCAAGTGCGCCAACAACCCCGCCATGAGAAACGGGAGAGTTAATTTGGGGGCACCCATTTCGCCGCCCGCATTCGTTCCGCTCACACGCACACACAGCCTGGGAAAGAGCTCTCCTCAGGATGTTGTTAAAATTAACCCCTGGGAAGAAAAATAAAATTAATGATCTGGCTATAAAAGCACTGCCTGGGGAGGCTGCTGTGTTTTAGGGGTTCTGCTCCTGCACTCGTAACTACCAAGAGAGCAACTTGCAGACCTGAAATAATTAAGAACAGAAAACTCAATTATCTGGTGAACTAAGATCTTAAACCGCCACACTAAGCTGAAGGCTGCACAGGGAGGAGTGTTATTAGCCTCACTCAGGAAACAAAAAAAAACCACAACCACCCAAACCAGCATAAAAGAGAAGCAGCACAAAGGGAGTCTGCTCCTGAGGCCAGTGGGAAAAGTTGGGATATCTGAGTTTTCCCTCATCAGCTGGAACAGAAGGGAGAAGAGGAGAAAGCTTGGCACACACAGCCAGCCAGTTGTAAAGCTTTACACCTCAGCTCCAAAAGGACAAGGTTAAGGTCCTCTGTTTTCTTAGGTTGAATCCATACTTGCTTCCATCAAAGAGAAAGCACTCCAAAAAAGCTGGAAACCGCACTCTGCAGCGGGAGGAGGAAAACTGACTCACTGGCAGGTATTTCTGCTGAGAAAATTGTTCCTCAGCTTCCACACAACCAGAGACAGAGACATCCATTCCCACTCCCTGCCTTGGCAAGGTGACAACTTGCCCCTTCTTCCCCTCTACCCGCACCCACACCAGTGCCATTACCTGGAGTGTCACCACAAGCTCAGAGAAATGCGGATGGCACAGAGAAAAACAGACCAGGGGGAAAATGGAAGGGGGTGGAAACAAAAGGAGAGAAAGAAAAGGAAATTCCCATTACTATTTATACATAAAAAATATTCAAGGGTAAAACAAGAGAAAGAAACCCAAGACAGGCAGCATGAGAAAAGGAGAATTCAGTTATTAACGAGTCATTATGCCAGCACGGAAGTAGAGGCTGAGCTCATGAGCTGGCACCCAGTCTCAGCTTCAGGAAAACCCATGGGAAGCACTCTCGCATCACCCTGTCTTTGCTCCTCTCCAGCACAAGCCCTCTCATCTAGCTCCAGTCAAGCTGTTGCCATGAATTGCATCCTCCCACCACTCCAGAGAGTCAGCCACAGCTGACAGTAGTTAGGTCGTGCTGCTCCCCACCTCCAAGCATGCTCCTGCACTACAGAAACCCAGTCCCCAGGCTGCAGGACTGGAGGAGACTGAATTTCTGCTTGGTGCACACCCGCAGCTAGAATTACTCCTGGACCATTAATACTGCTCATGAAACAGCATGACACAACCCTCAGATTCATCAGAATTGCCTTTTTTTCCCCCCCATCCCTGACTCCACTACAGGCAGGGAGCACTCTGCCCATGTCCCTCCTCCCCATGCACCTCTGAGCCAGTAAAACGGAGCCATGGGACATTTTCTCCTGCATGGATGGCAGCTCAGCAGCTTTTCTTCTGCTTCCACCTTCAGGCCCAACTGAAATAATGGCTTTCAGTCTGGAGAAGAGAAGGCTCCGAGATGACCTAATTGTGGCCTTCCAGTATCTGAAGGGGGCCTACAGGAAGGCTGGGGAGGGACTTCTCAGGATCTCAGGTAGTGATAGGACTAGGGGGAATGGAATGAAGCTGGAGGTGGGGAGATTCAGGCTGGAGGTGAGGAGGAAGTTTTTCACCATGAGAGTGGTGAAGCCATGGAATGGGTTGCCCAGGGAAGTGGTTGAGGCCCTGTCCCTGGAAGTGTTTAAGACCAGGCTGGATGAAGCTCTGGCCAGCCTGATCTAGTGTGGGGTGTCCCTGCCCATGGCAGGGGGGTTGGAACTAGCTGATCCTTGTGGTCCCTTCCAACCCTGACTGATTCTATGATTGTTTCCTGTTTGTGTCAAAACCCAAACAACCAACCAACCCAACCCACCACATTTCCAGCAAGCTGTTTCAACCCTCAGTTTCTCCAGGGTGGTGTGATCTATGGGGAGAGGCTTTCAGAATTGATTCCATGGGGATTTGTGGCTGGGAACTCCAAAACTTTTCTTTTTTTTTTTAATTGACAGATGTATGAAAGGAAGAAAAGCAATAAACAGAAGCCTGGAAAATAATCTTTGAGTGATGTTCCCCTATTACAGAGATTTATGCCGCTGCTACCAGGAGAAGTGAGCGCTCTGAAGTGTAATTACTACACAGAGTCACGCAGGATGGGCCAGAGCCAAGGCATAAGGCAAGCAGTCACTGCTTTAATTATGATCAAGTTTATGTACTTAGGCAAATGTAAAATCCACTTTCGATTTGATATGTGGCAACTTTATCACCATAACAAGCTGGAAGCATTCACTTGAAACACCAGCCCTGTTACAAGATATTGATCCAGCTACCCACAGGCTCTGCAGAGAGACGAAGGGCTCCTTACTCCTCCTGAGGATCAGGGATGCAGCTGGAGCTCCCAGTGGAGCAAGCATGCAAACCAAGCAACTCCAGCAACCCGAACCCTGCTGGGTGAGGAAAACGCCCCGGCCAAGGCACCTGCTGCAATCACAGCCCAGCTCCGGATGGAGGATGCCGCCGCCGCCACCACCACCACGATGCAGCGCAGGCAGCCCAGCAGTCCCTCACAGCAGAGCCTGCGGGAAGCACCCCGGCTGCCATCACCCTCCCCTGTGAAAATGTGCCGCAAGAAATTTACACAGAGATCAGAGCAAACATTTCAGTGGCTTTCACTGAAGAAAGGAAAACATTTCTTCCTTTGATGACAAACAAACAACAGAATTTGTAATTTCAGTGGTGATAGGAGCAGCTCCTTCCCCTCCCTTCAACTCTCCATATAAACATTTCATCACAAACTACTTCCAGCGCTGACCAAGAGATCGAGGCCCCACGGAATTGAGAGAAAAGAGCGATGCTGCTCCTGCAGCTGCTCTGAAGGGAGTATTGAGCAGACAAAAAGTTACATGCAGAGGGGACGCAAGGATAGGAAGGGCCAGGGAAGTTCTTCCCTCCATCAGGACTGACATCCAAACTCTCCCTCTAGATCTCCCAGCTGTTGGTAAGCTGAGGCATTGCTACAGCCCTACACACCGAGGTATCTGGGATTCGTACCAGCAAACAGAGCATGCAGTCCTAGCTCTATGCATCCTGCTTCTCCCTTTCCTCTCCGGAGCTGCAGCAGATCGTGGCCAGTGGCCAACTCCCGTGGCCAGTGCCACACTGAACACAAGACACAGAACTCAGCACAGCGAGAAGCAGCTCCTGCTTAGCGATGATCTCACTGCACCTCCCCTGCCCGTCACGTTTCCCTGTTACCTCTGCCTTTTCATACTTTGATCACCAGCTTTTCGGGGCAGACGTTTGCTGCTGCGTATTTAAGTCACCGCGGCAGCTCCCGAGCTCTCCGGGCAGCTCCGGAGCGCAGCTACCAAACCCATCCCTCTGTGCTCTCATTCCCAGCACACACACGGAGGGGCCCACGCTCCCTATTTCCCCAAAAGCTGGAAAAGGCAGGGAATTTACCTATTTTGGTTATATGTAGGAATAGGAACGAGGCACACCTGCTGAAGGAGCCTTGTAGGGCGGAGGGTGGGGAGGTATTAAGCGGGCGGCCACCTGTAACACTAATTGCAGAGCAGCTGCACCTTGTTCCGATCATTTACAAGAGGCAGAAATGTGCGGAGGAACATGTTTTAGCACCAGACTTGGTGGAGTTAGAGAACAGTCGGACTTAATACTACAGGTCTTTTTCAGCCCAAACAATACACTCCTTCTTGGCTCATCGCATCGACAGGGTACAGCTCAGAGAACCCCATACCACGTCTTTCCAGATCCATTTTCGGGGGCTGTAACAGCCTTTGAGGCTGGGGGACTGTAGAGTCTAAGGGTGGCTTTACAGAGCGGGACCGCCTTCAGGTGGCAGCTCTGCTGATCACACTCGTGCTAGGCAGGCAGTGCACTGCCTCGATGATCTTAAAGCTTTTTTGCATCTGAAACGATTCCGTGGTTCTATGAAAGCGGCACCGGCAGCGGCTCCGCGTTTCCCCTGGCACCTCGCACTGGAGCTCCGGGCAGAGCAACCGACTAGTACTGCCCTGCAGACCGCCTTTGCCCTTCGGCCACCTCTAGGCAGCAAGACACCCCCCTATCCTTCCTAAACATAACATAAAAGATCCGTTAATCCAGGAAATTTCCACCCCAAGGACGGAACCGCAAGGCTCCGTTTGACCCCAGCGGGATGCAGCCGGGCGCACCCTTAAGTGCGAAACCCAGCGGCCACCACCACCGAGCTACCGGGAAAGCACAGCTGCCCGCACCCGGCTCGGCAGCCGCACAGGAGCTGCAATCGTTTCGTCCAGAAAACCCAAGCGGCCCCCACCCAGAGCACGACGCATCCCCGGCGAGCTCCGGGAGGAGCGGCGGCAGCCCACGGGGCCGGGCGGTCTCACCTGGCACGGGGCTTTCGGGCACCCACTTGGCTCCGGGCTGCAACACCTGGAAAGCGGCACGGACCGGGCGGCAAGCGGCTTCCCCGCCGGCTGAGCGCCTCCCCGGGCACCGAGCAGCGCAGCCACCAGCAGCAGCAGCGCTCCGCCGCTCCCCGACATCGTGCCGGGGCACCCCGCTCTACACCCCTGTGGCAGCCATCGCCCGCCGGGCCGCACAGGGACCGGGCTGCGGGAGGGGAGTTCAGCCGGGCTGAGCCGCGCAGAAACCGAGCTGCGTGAGCGGACCTCGGCTCCGCGCTCCCGGACCACCGGGACAGGACTGGCACTGCCCCACCCCGCCCTCATTGGCCCACGCCCAAACGGCCTCCAAGCTGATTGGTTATTCCCACCCCCGCCTAACTAAACCCTGAGGGCGGCCCCGCCCGGGCCCTGCTCGGCCGGGAGGGGTCTGGTTCCGGCCCCGCCGCGGGTTGCGGGCAGCTCAGTGTTTGCACTTCGCGGGTACGCGAGGCTGGGGGTTGGTTGCTGCGACCACAGGCAGCATGGGGGGTGTCACAGAGCGGAGATGAGGTGCTGAGGAGCAAAGGGCTTAGCGCCAGGCTTGGTAGAGTTACAGAATGGTCGGACTCGTGATCTTGACGATCTTGTCCAACTGAAACCCTTTAATGATTCCATGGGGAAAAAATGTTTAGAGTGGAAAAGACCTTGAAGATCGTCGAGTCCAATTGTTGACCCAGCACTGCCATGTCCACCACTAAACCATGTTCCTCCCCACCACATCTGCATGGCTTTTAAATCCCACTAGGGATGGGGACTCAACCACTGCCCTGGGCAGCCTGCTCCAGGGCTTGACAACCTTTTCAGGGAAGAAACTGTTCCTGATGTCCAACTTAAACCTCCCCTGGTATAACTTAAGGCTGTTTCCTCTTGTCATAAAATAGTTTTGGTTGGAAAAGGTCTTTAAGATCATTGAGTCCAAGCTTCTCTAATCCTAACAAATCTGGTGTTAAACCATGTCCCTCAGCACCATATCACTGTCCCTTTGAAACACCTCCAGAGATGGCAATTCAGTCACCTCCCTGGGCAGCCTGTTGCAGTCTTTGAGAAGCCTTTCAGTGAAGAAGTTTCTTCTAATGTCCAACCTAAATTTACCCTGGTGCAACTTGAGGCCATTTCCTCTCATCCTATCACTTATTCCTTGGGAGAAGAGACCAACCCCCACCTGTCTCCAACCTCCATTTGGGGAGTTGTAGAGAACCAGAAGGTCTCCCCTCAGCCTCCTTTTTTCCAGGCTGAACAACCCCATTTTCCTCAGCCACTCCTTACAAGACCTGTCCTCCAGACCCTTCACCAGAGAAGCAGCTACCTAATCCAGCCCAGCATTGTGCACATGGAATATCTCTTAAGCCAGTTTGAGCTGCAAGGCAAGGCTCAGTTACACACACTGCAACCAGCCCCACGTCCCTTCAACCAACAGACAGAGAGGGACCTCACCTGGGAACTCTACAGTGACAGGAAAGCAATACTCAGCACAAGCCCCCAGAGATAGTAGTGAAGCCCTGGACAACCTGGTGTCTGAGAGGGCCCCGGGGTGCCCATGGGTGGGCACTAGACACACCACCAGAGTGGTCACTGGAGACAGAGACATCCTTGGGCGGATTGTATTGGTCCACTGAGATCATTTCCCCAGCAGTTCCTAGCTGGAGCTGTTGGGAACCCCTTACTCAGCAAGATGAAGCCCCCACAGGATCTGTGTCCCCCAGCCACAGCAATAGGGGACCCTAGCTGCAGCCAGGACAGCCCAGCTCCATCCCCCAGCAAAAAGCCTTCTTGATGCACACTCAGGGGGAAGGGCCCACGCTGCTCTTTGCCTAGCAGGCAGCTCTACAAAGTGGGGCACAGGCAGTGAGGAGTGAGGGAAGGCTCCTTTAAAACAGCAAGGACCAGATATGAAAAATTGCCAAAACTGGGCTTGTCCAGGCTGTCTCTTCATTGCTCACCCCCAGCCTGCACCATGCTGCTTCTGCAGAGAAGTGAGGGAGAGAACATTAACAGGATAATGGGGGGAGGGGTGATAATATTTATAATTTCCAGTGCAAATCCAGGATCAAATTATTGCTGGTGGCTCACTACCAGCTCTTTATCACTCTGAAGTTTTGAAGGGGGGGGGGTGAAAAATGAAAGCCCAACCTGTGTGTTTGCTCTAAGACAAGGCCTGCCAGGAAAGAGCCTGTTGAAATATATTATGGATATGAGACTAATAAGCTGGAATGAGCACCATGTCCTGTTGGGTAATACATTGTAGAGTAAAATGTAGACTTAGATAATGGTTGGACTTGATGGTCTTGAGGATCTTAATCAACCATACCGATTGCCTTGCACCTGGGTCAGGGCAATCCCAAGCACAATTATGGGCTGGGTGGAGAATGGCTTGAGAAGAGCTTGTGGGTGTCAGATGATGACAAACTCACCAGGAGCCAGCACTGGTCCCTGGCAGCCCAGTGGGCAGCTGTGTGCTGAGCTGCATCCAAAGCAGAGAGAGCAGCAGCACAGGGAGGGGATTCTGCCCCTCTGCTCTGCTCAGACCCCACCTGCAGCACTGCCTCCAGTTCTGGTACCCCCAGCACAAGAAGGACCTGAAGCTGTTGGAGAGGGTCAAGAGGGTCAAAGATGATCAGAGGGTTGGAGAACCTCCTGCCAGAGTTCAGCCTGGGGAAGAGAACAAGAGGACACAGTCTTCAGCTGTGCCAGGGGAAGTTTAGGCAAGGGGTGTGGGGGGTAAATTTCAACCCACCACAGACACTCAGTGATACAGATGAGGATTTTCATGTTCTAGTGGCTGTGGTGGTGTTGGGTTGGCAGTTGGACTCGATGATCTTCGAGGTCTCTTCCAACCTTAAGGATACTGTGATACTGTGACCTTAGAGGTCTTTTCCAAGCAAAGCAATTCTCTGACTCTGTGATTTCTTTCCCCCCACATTTTCCTCTCTCCTGGTCCCTTGGATGGGAAGCTGTCACACGGGTGAGCTGCCTCGCACTGCAGAGTTTGCCTCTCTGCATCTCCTTCCTTGACTTGGTGATGGATTTGTTATGTTTATGCAACAGTTTGGGGCTTTAGTAGAGGATTGCTTTAGGAATCAGTGGAACTGAATGGCAGAACACAAAGGGTGGTGCTGGAAGCGCTGCTCTCCATAGGCTGCTGCAATCTACATTAAGTTTATGGTCTGAATTACAGTTGTCTAAAAGGCACTCAAGCATCTCCTGTGGTCGTCTTCAAACCTGCTATGTGTATTTCATTTAAGTGCAGGAGGCTTTTACTGTTCCAGGTAAGTACACAGTTACTGCCAAGCATGTCATTACAGCAAAGAATTGCATCCAGGGCCAAATAGGTGGCTGTTAGGAATCTCTGCTAAGATGAGGGTGTCCCTTTTCAAACCAAATTAGAAAACATCATTACTGGTCTTTACTGGATCTGCCTTCGTGATGGAGTCTGTCATTATCTTGACAGTGGCTCCTTGCCAAACAGAGTTTGTTTATCAACAAGGAGTTATGTCAGAAGCAAGTTCCTGAGCCCAAAGGATGCTCTCCTGCCTGTGCCTGCAGAGGCAGTCCCCTCCGGCAGGTGATGATTGCAGATGGTCTGCCCTCCAGCAGGACTACACCCAGCCCAAAGAAAGTCTGAAGCCCTTTTCCTGAGTGCTGCACATCCCTGTGGCTTGTCCCTTTAATGTGGGAGGATAGCAAGTGCAGGTTTGGCCTGGAGGAGAAAGCAGGCGACTTGCTCCAAGATCAGAGGCAAAGTCACTGCGTTAGTTATCTGCCAGCAGATGCAGCAAGAGCCAAGTCATTGTCTCATATCCACCTGATAATTTCCCTTGTTACAACTGCTCACACCATAAAAATCTCACTTAATCATCTACCTGCCTCCAGCCTGTAAGTAATGAGAGGCAGGATGGCGTTTAGCTGATTTTATCAAATGCTCTTCTGGAGTTCTCCACTGGGAAAACCCTGAATCAATTAAAACGCCAAGGAGAGGAGGAGAAGGGGGATTGGTACTCCCAGCAGACAGTCACCAGGTTATCAACACATTGCATTTGCACTACCAAAGGGATGGATAAGCTCCATGGGGACAAGGTCAACTGAGCTCTGCCTGTAGCAGAGGAAATCATAGAATCATAGAATCAATAAGGTTGGAAAAGACCTCAGATCAACATGGGGCAGGGGATACCAAAAAAAACCCAACCAAAAACTGGAGCATCTCTTGACACTTCTGCAGGTTTTTCAACAAGTACCTGGCAGCCTACATGGGCACATTTGGCTTGGCTTCCTCATCCCTGCTGTGAGCCCATTGTGCTGATGACCATGGCCCAGCTGCAACCCATATGTCAGAGAATCATAGAATGATAGAATTGTCAGGGTGGGAAGGGACCTCAAGGATCAGCCAGTTCCAACCCCCTGCCATGGCCGGGCACACCTCACACTACAGCAGGTTGCTCACAGCTACATCCAGCCTGGCTGCAAACACCTCCAGGCAGGAGGCTTCCACCACCTCCCTGGGCAACCTGTGCCAGGCTCTCACCACCCTCCTGGGGAACAACTTCTTCCTCACATCCAATCTCAATCTCCCCATTTCTAGTTTTGCTCCATTCCCCCCAGTCCTATCCCTCCCTGACACCCTCAAAAGTCCCTCCCCAGCTTTCTTGGAGCCCCCTGCAGATCCTGGAAGGCCACAATTAGGTCCCCTGGGAGCCTTCTCTCCAGACTGAACAACCCCAACTCGCTCAGTCTGTCCTCATAGCAGAGCAGCTCCAGGCCTCTGCTCATCCTCGTGGCCCTTCTCTGGACATGTTCCAGCACCTCCAGATCCTTCCTGGCACAGAGGCTCCAGAACTAGACACAGAGTTCCAGCTGTGGTCTCAGCAGAGCAGAGTAGATTGGGAGGATCACCCCCCTGGCCCTGCTGGCTCTGCTTCTCTTGCTGCAGCCCAGGCTCTGCTTGGCTCTCTGGGCTGCAAGTG
Organism: Picus viridis; assembly: GCA_033816785.1. NCBI lineage: Eukaryota > Metazoa > Chordata > Aves > Piciformes > Picidae > Picus > Picus viridis. The sequence continues at coordinate 3,700,507 of CM066580.1, forward strand.
CTCACTGCTGGCTCCTGTTGAGCTTCTCATCCCCCAGCACCCCCAAGGCCTTTTCTTCAGGGCTGCTCCTGCTGAAAACAAGAGCCGCAGGCAGCGATGGCTTCTCCTTGCCAAAATGACCCTTTCCATCTTACTCTTCATCCCCCAAAAGCTGCATTTGCAGAGTTTCTTAACTGTTTGTGGAGGAGGAGAAGGGAGAAGTTCTTTGCTGTGTAACAGGCACTTGCATGTTGACTGATGGGGATAAAAAAAGAGGAGTGCATTTGCCATCGGGCACTGGGAGGAATGATGGATTGCCAGGCAGCAGGCATCCCTCCCTGCCTTGGCAGGATATTGTATTCCATGTGCCACACAGGAACGCTGATAGATCCATAAAGCACTAGCCTTCTCCTCACCCCAGCAAGCAGGGGCTGACAAATCTCTAGCGCTCTGGAGTTTGGTGGGAGCAGGAAGCAGAGAGCAGCATCTCTTAAAGACGCTGCAGATGCCAACGGAGCTGTACATCAAGAGTGCACAGACAAATCACTTCACCTGTCCAAAAAGCAGCTACTTCAGAATGGGAAGGTTGTGGTGTTTGGTGTTTTTTTTCCCAAGTATGTGCTCATTTCAGTCACACTCACATTGGAAATGTCTCCCAGAGCCTTGGGAAATCTCTGCCCTCCAATCCTATCGATGTCCCTGGTTGATGGTAGGCTGAACATGAGCCTACAGTGTGCCCAGGGGGCCAAGAGGGCCAATGGCATCCTGGCCTGCATCAGGAACAGTGTGGCCAGCAGGAGCAGGGAGGTCATTCTGCCCTGTGCTCAGCACTGGTTAGGCCACACCTTGAGTACTGTGTCCAGTTCTGGGCCCCTCAGTTCAGGAAGGATGTTGGATTGCTGGAACATGTCCAGAGAAGGGCAACAAAGCTGGGGAGGGGTTTGGAACACAAGCCCTATGAGGAGAGGCTGAGGGAGCTGGGGTTGCTTAGCCTGGAGAGAAGGAGGCTCAGGGGAGACCTTATTGCTGTCTACAACTACCTGAAAGGAGGTTGTAGCCAGGTGGGGGTTGGTCTCTTCTCCCAGGTAACCAGCACCAGAACAAGAGGACACAGTCTCAGGCTGTGCCAGGGGAGGTTCAGACTGGATGTTAGGAAGAAATTCTTCACAGAGTGATTGCCCATTGGAATGGGCTGCCCAGGGAGGTGGTGGAGTCACCATCATTGGAGGTGTTTAGGAGGAGACTTCATAGGGTGCTTGGTTGTATGGCTTAGTTGATTAGGTGGTGTTGGATGATGGGTTGGATGCGATGATCTTGAAGGACTCTTCCAACCTGGTCTATTCTATTCTATTCTATTCTATTCTATTCTATTCTATTCTATTCTATTCTATTCTATTCTATTCTATTCTATTCTATTCTATTCTATTCCCTCTTTTTGCACAGTGTTTGAAAAAGCTTCTCTCCTGCTGGACACAAAACTTACTGAACTGCAGAACATGTATGGGATAAAATCCCAACCTGACCCAAACCTTTCCAAACCAGCTCTTAACTGTGGATAAGGCCCAGGATTTGGAAGGGATACCTAGATACACAGAATCCCAGCATGGTGGGGTTTGGAAGGGACCTCAGGGGATCTAGTTTGACCCCTGCTAAAGTAGGGTCATCCAGAGTAGGTTGCCCAGGATCACAATGTCCAGGTGGGTCTGGAATCTCTCCAGAGAAGGAGAAGCCACAAGCTCTCTGGGCAGCCTGCTCCAGTGCCCCAACACCCATCAAGGAAAGATTTTTTCCTCATGTTTAGATGGAGCCTCTTGTGTTCCAGTTTGTGCACAGCTCACCACTCAGTTACCTGAAGAATTCTGCTGCCTTTGTACAACCAAAAGCACACAAGCACATGATGAGGCTTAAAAGCTCTTCCTCACACTCCCCATCACCCTATGCACAGCATGAAGGGGTGAGATGCACAGCAGGAAGGGGTGAAACCCACAGCCCACCAGAGCTTGTGGCATCCTGCTCATGAGCATGTGGCAGTCACGGAGGAAGGATGCTCATCCCACTCCTCATCACTGCCCAAGTTACAAGTCCTGTCTCTTCTCCAGCTGGCAGTGAGTGGGGCTGAACACCACCCGAGCCCCTAAGCACGAGAGAATCGCCTGAGCTGCAGCTCTACAGAGGGAATCAAAGCAGAAGAGGTGGGAGAAAGCTATTCACCGTGCACTGCTGCCTCTGCTGGGAGCACAGGGCAGGCATTCCTCAAGCTGATCTTTTCATTTATCATCTCCCAGTGATTAATCAACTGAAGAGACACTGCCAGGAGACAGCCCAGAAAGGATCAACCCAGAGCACTCGCCTACGAAAATCAAGTGCCGCTGACAATTACCAAGGCAGGGCTGTCACACCGCGGACATCCTCCTCGCAGGGGGACCTGGGATGTAAAATCACAGAGCACTGCTGTGGACTAACTCTGCTCTGAGTGAGCAGCCTGGCAGCTTTGGAGGCACCTCAGCATTTACCTCTGGAGAGGTGCTGCACCCTGGTTCTGCCTGAGAGGAGGTTGGAGGCAGGTAGGGGTCAGTTTCTCCTCCTTAGGCACAAGTGACAGGATGAGAGAAAACGGCCTCAAGTTGCAGCAGGGGAGGGTTTGGATGGATATCAGGAAAAATGTCTTTGCTGACATTTTGCAGAGTGGTCAGGGATTGGAACAGGCTGCCCAGGGAGGTGGTGGAGTCCCCATCCCTGGAGGTCATCAAGAACTGTGTGGCCACAGCACTTGGGGTTTAATAGCCATGGTGGTGTTGAGTTGATGGTTGGACCTGACAATCTTAGAGCTCTTTTCCTCTAGGATCCCTTAATGACTCTGTGGTTCTATCCCTGTTCTCACAAGAACCTTCCTGGGAAACACACTTGAGACCTCCTGGCTTTCTACAACTCCCTGAAAGGAAGTTGGAATGAGGTGGAAGTTGATCTCTTCTCCCTAGTCACAAGTGACAGGACGAAGAAATGGCCTCAAGTGGCACCAGGGGAGTTTTAATTTGGATATTAGAAGAAACTTTTTCACTGAAGGGGTTCTCAAAGCCTGGCACAGGCTGCCCACCGAGGTGGTTGAATCCCCATCCCTGGAGGTGTTTCAAAGAGGCAGAGCTGTGGTGCTGAGGGCAGTGGTTTAGCACCAGCCTTGGCAGAGTTAGAGAATGGTTGGACTTGATGATCTCAGAGGTCTTTTCCAACCAAAACCATTTTATGACTCTCAGTGTTGAGCCAGCAGAGGCTCAACAGTACAGGGCAAGTAGGTGAAAGAACCACAGAATCACCAAGGTTGGAAGAGACCTCAAAGATCAGCAAGTCCTACCTGTCCACAGACCTCATGACTAACCCATGGCACCAAGTGCCACGTCCAATCCCCTCTTGAACACCTCCAGGGGTGGTGACTCCACCACCTCCCTGGGCAGCACATTCCAATGGCCAACAACTCTCTCTGGGAAGAACTTTCTCCTCACCTCCAGCCTAAACTTCCCCTGGTGCAGCTTGAGACTGTGTCCTCTTGTTCTGGTGCTGGGTGCCTGGGAGAAGAGACCAATTCCCTCCTGGCTATGACCTCCCTTCAGGTAGTTGTAGACAGCAATAAGGTCTCCCCTGAGCCTCCTCTTCTCCAGGCTAAAGAACACGCAGTGTGGTGCACAGGGCTTGGTCAAAGTGCTAAGCCAGGCTGCATCTTTGCAGACCAGGTGGCCCAAGCAAGGGTGATGAGGCTCCACACCCTGATGAAGTCGCAAAATCCCAGAATGGCAGAGGTTGGAAGGGACCTCCAGAAATCATCCAGCCCACCCCCCTGCCAAAGCAGGATCACTGAGATAGTCCTCACTGGAATGCATCCAGGTGGGGTTTGAAAGTCTCCAGAGCAGGAGACTCCACAACCTCTCTGGGCAGCCTGCTCCAAGGCTCCAGCACCCTCACTGTAAAGAAGTTTCCCCTCATGTGGAGCTGAAACCTTCTCTGTTCAAGTCTGTATCCATTGGTCCTTGGCTTATTACTGTGCACCACCAAAAGGAACTTGGCCCCCTCCCACTTGACACCCACCCCTCAGATATTGATAGACATTGATTGGATCCCCTCTCAATCTTCTCAAGACTGAACAGCCCCAGGGATCCCATCCTACCACAAGCTTTGAGAGGAGATTTGAGGCAACAGAACTTGCTCTGAATACAGAAGCTGCTCCCTTTCCAAAGGAGGTCACAAGGTATTCAGGTGCCTTTCCAGGAGTGCTTTTATCTTGTGCAGTAGCACCACAGTAAAACTTGATTTATGCCTTGTTAAATTATTTTAATGCTTAATATTGTATGCAAAAAACTCTGTGAAGAGATATAACAGAGGAGTATTTCTGCTGGGCTCATGCAGAAGCTGTCTCCAGTTGCATGGTAATGAGGTGCTGCCAAAGGTGTCAGAAGCATTAGGCTGCTCCTCAAACACTGCTTTGAGAGTGGAAGAGTGAATGGGTGACTTACTGCAACTTTCATCTCCAATACTTGAAGAAACTGTAGGGACACAGCACTCCTCCCCCTCACTGGCACAGCTCAGGAGTCAGAGCTGGAGCCAGTGGGTTTGGAGTGATCCCAACGGGCAAGGAGCCCTGGCAAGGGAGGAGACTGGAACAAAGCAATCTGAAGCAGCATGAAGAGCTTCCACCAGCAACAGGGTGGCTCTGGGGCCAGTGATGGACTCCTGTAGTGTGCAGCAGGATGGGCAACATCTCTGCTACTCGATGTACTCCGCTCTGGTTAGGCCACACCTTGAGTCCTGTGTCCAGTTCTGGGCTCCTCAGTTCAGGAAAGATGCTGAGTTGCTGGAAGGTGTCCAGAGAAGGGCAAGAAAGCTGGGGAGGGGTCTGGAGCACAGCCCTGTGAGGAGAGGCTGAGGGAGCTGGGGTTGCTTAGCCTGGAGAAGACGAGGCTCAGGGGAGACCTTCTTGCTGTCTACAACTACCTGAAGGGAGGTTGTAGCCAGGTGGGGGTTGGTCTCCTCTCCCAGGCAACCAGCATCAGAACAAGAGGACACAGTCTCAAGCTGTGCCAGGGGAAGTTTAGGCTGGATGTTAGGAAGAAATTCTTCATGGAGTAATTGGCCACTGGAATGTGCTGCCCAGGGAGGTGGTGGAGTCCCCATCCCTGGAGGTGTTCAAGAGGGGATTGGATGTGGCACTTGGTGCCATGGTTTAGTAGTCATGAGGTGTTGGGTGATAGGCTGGACTTGATGATCTCTTCCAACCTTATTGATTCTATGATTCTGTGTATAGCAAGTAAGGAAGGTACTGGGGGAGCCAATACCTTATTCCTCCCCCTCCATCCTTCCCTCCCTTTTGAGCTTCTCACTTCTTTCCAATTAAGGTAAAGTCACTGCTCATAAGGGGGAGTTGGGGGGGGGGGGGGGAGAGGAGGTGTGGAAATTGCAACCCAAAGGAGCTTCTGTTTTCACAGACACTTTCTCCAAGCTCCCACCAGACTCATGGGGTTGCTGTGAGCATCATCCAGCAGCTCACAAGGAGCACAGAACCCATTTGCCCCCTTCTGCAGGTACCTGTTGTTTCTCAGCGGCTCTCTTGGTCTCTTTGGGCTTTTAATGCTCCAGGTCTCCCAGTGCAGACGTGATGTCAGTGCTGAGTGTGGCTGGCTGTATCCCAGAGCCCTTCTCTGTCTGGCAGGTGAGAGTCCCACAAGCTGTGCAGAGCTAACCTTTGCCATCAGCAGCTCCCTTGGCCTTTGTCCCTGCTCCAGCCCATCACACTGGGAGACCTGGCACTGATTAGCTCTTTTCAGCTGCATTCATGGCCTGATCCTTCCCAAACTGATGGCTGCAGCAGTTACACAATAAGCTCTCCAAGCACTCCTCCCAGCTAGCTGAGCTCAGAGCTCAGCATATATTGTGCTTTTTGTTACCAGCATTCTCACTTGCATCTGAGAAGACATTAATAGATCTCAGAGAGCTTCCCAGCATGGTGGAGAGTGGAAGGGACCTCTGGAGATCATCTAGTTCAACCCCCCTGCTAAACCAAGGTCACCCAGAGCAGGTTGCATAAGAACACATCCAGGTGGGCTTGGAATCTCTCCAGAGAAGGAGGCTCCACAACCTCTCTGGGCAGCCTGCTCCAGGGCTCCAGAACCCTCACAGCAAAGAAGTTTCTCCTTAAGTTCAAGTGAAACTTCCTTGGTTCGAGTTTGTGCCCATTGCCCCTTGTCCTGACAGTGGGCACCACTGCAAAGCACCCAGCACCATCCTCTTGCCCCCCCACCCTGTAGCTATTGATCAGTAATAAGAGCACCTCTCAGGCTCCTATTCTTCAATCTACAGAGTACCAGGTCTCTCAATCTCTTCTCATAAGGGAGATGCTCCAATCTTCTTGCACAAGGCAAATAATCAAAACCAAACTAAGCCAAGCCAAAGGGGGCTGTCAATGGGTCCATGTCCAAGTGCAGGGTAGTGACAAGTGGAGTCCCTCAGGGATCAGTACTGGGACCAGTCTTGTTCAACATCTTTGTTGGTGCCATGGACAGTGGCACTGAGTGCACCCTCAGCAGGTCTGCTGATGACACCAAGCTGTGTGGTGCAGCAGACAGCTGGAGGGAAGGGATCCATCCAGAGGGTCCTGGACAGGCTGAAAAGCTGGGCCCATGACAACCTCATGAGGTTCAATAAGACCAAGTGCAAGGTCCTGCATCTGTGTTAAGGGCAATCCCAAGGACCAATTGGGCAGGGACTGGCTTCAGAGCAGCCCTGAAGAAAAGGCCTTGGGGGTGCTGGGGGATGAGAAGTTCAACAGGAGCCAGCAGGGAGCACTTGCAGCCCAGAGAGCCAAGCAGAGCCTGGGCTGCAGCAAGAGAAGCAGAGCCAGCAGGGCCAGGGAGGGATTCTCCCCTCTGATCCACTCTGCTGAGACCACACCTGGGACTGTGTCTAGTTCTGGAGCCTCTGTGCCAGGAAGGATCTGGAGGTGCTGGAACATATCCAGAGAAGGGCCACGAGGATGAGCAGAGGCCTGGAGCTGCTCTGCTGTGAGGACAGACTGAGAGAGTTGGGGTTGTTCAGTCTGGAGAGGAGAAGGCTCCCAGGGGACCTAATTGTGGCCTTCCAGTATCTGCAGGGGGCTCCAAGAAAGCTGGGGAGGGACTTCTGAGGGTGTCAGGGAGGGATAGGACTGGGGGGAATGGAGCAAAACTAGAAATGGGGAGATTGAGATTGGATGTGAGGAAGAAGTTGTTCCCCAGGAGGGTGGTGAGAGCCTGGCACAGGTTGCCCAGGGAGGTGGTGGAAGCCTCCTGCCTGGAGGTGTTTGCAGCCAGGCTGGATGTAGCTGTGAGCAACCTGCTGTAGTGTGAGGTGTGCCTGGCCATGGCAGGGGGGTTGGCACTGGGTGATCCTTGAGGTCCCTTCCAACCCTGACAATTCTATGATTCTGTGATTTAACACTTGTGCATCTGAAGACATGTTGGCAAACACCTCATTATCCTGCTGCTTTCACCTCTCCATGGAGGAGAACAAAGTATTGACAGAGGGGGACGTTTGCTTTTAAAAGGAGCCTCACAGGACGTCCACATTTGTCTCGTTCCCAATCAGTTAGAATAATGAATCACCTTAGAGAGAGAGAGAGATTTATTTTGTTTTGAAATGCTAAATCATTCCTGCATGCAATGCATAAATGTCAGGCCTCTCAGCTCTTTGGAGATTTGAGGGGGGGGAGGGGTTGTGAATGTTGTTATCTCAAACATTAAGCAGAAATTGAGAAGTAGGGAAGTGTGAAGCAGAGCTGCTGGTTTCTCCTGACTTCTTCTGTCCTCTAAGACTGCAACCCCCCAACCTCAGCTATGGGTGTCTCAAGCAGAACTTCTCCCCATGCATAGAAACCTCTCTGAGTTGGGGGGCAGGACAGGAAAGAAAGGAGAGCGAGTCACTCTGCTCCATCACCACCTCGTGACTCCGGTGCAGGGCACCTCAAAGATGCTCCATAAGCTCAGGGATTAATGCAATTAGGTCAGAATTCCACTTTAATGAAGACAGGATAAAGCTGCTGCCAAATTTCTCCAGAGGGCTTGGACAGCAATGGAAAAAGCAGAGAGAAACAAGCCTGAGCTTAGCTTGTTGTTTTCAGTGTTTTGGGCTGCTTGAAAGCACTTTGAAGGTCTGAACCCATTCAGGAGGTGCGGGGGACAGGGCTGGGCAGCACTTGCAGGTGGCACTGCCCAAACACAGGATCCAGAGCCTTAAAACATGGGAGAGGAGAACAGAGCTGCCAGGACCAAAGCACTGCTGAGACCAGTGGGCATCTCCAGAGCAACCTGAGCACAAGTGGTATTTTAGGGCTTCGTTTTAACCTCCCCTCTAAGTGCAAGCATTTAGAAATAAAAGTGACCACGATGCATTATTCAGCAGGCTGGTTTAGGAGAAACTGAATAATTTAAACACATGCTTAAAGCCAAGTGGTGTTCCTTCCCTGTGCCCCCTCCCTTGCTCTCCCTGCACCTTCTCTGAGGCCAGCAGCAAACGTCCTGCTGATTTTGGCAGAGTGAGGCAAGCAGAATTCAGACCTTACCCAAGACCTTTCGGGGATTTGCCCCCATTTGTGACCTGAGCAAAGTAGAAAGGAAGCACTTGGGAAGAGAGAGGTTTGGCTCTGCCAGAAACTGCTCCAACAAATGAGAATTGTTGAGTTAGATGGAACTAGCCCAATGCTGTCGGGGACCAGTATGGAGTACTCACGGGGTGAGTGGTGGTGGTAAAGGTGGAGCTTCGGTTTAGCGTCCCCTGGAAAGCAAAACCCTGATTCATCTATAAAGCGGTTTGCTTTGAGAGCAAAATCATAGAACCATGCAATGGTCTGGGTTGGAAGGGACCTCTGAAGGTCATCCAGCTGCATGACACAGAATCACAGAATGGGAGGGGTTAGAGGGGACCTTTGGAAATCATACAGGTCAACCTCACTGCCAATGCAGGGACACCTGGACAGGTCACAGAGGAACACATCCAGACAGGTCCTGAAAGTCTCCAGAGAAGGAGACTCCCTATCTTCTCTGGCCAGCCTGCTTCAGAGCTCTGTCATACTCAGCAAAGCTTTTCCTCATGCTGAGGTGGAACTTCCTGTGTTCCAGTTTGTATCCCTTGCCCCTTGTCCTATCACAGAACAACATGGTAAAGAGCCTGGCCCCTTCCTCCTGACACCCACACTTCAGGTACTGGTATTTCAGATATGTGTGTAAGATCCCCTCTCAGCCTTCTCTTCTCCAGGCTAACCAGCCCCAGGCCTCTCAGCCTTTCCTCATCACACAGATGTTCCAGTCCCTTCACCATCCTCATAGCCTCTGTTGGACTCTCTCCAGCAGCCCCCTGTCCCTCTTGAATTGAGGAGCCCACAGTGGCCTCAGCAGGGCAGAGTAGAGGGAGAGGAGAACCTTCCTCAACCTGCTGGCCACACTCTTCTTAATGGACCCCAGGATACCATTGGCCTTTTTGGCCACAGGGACACATTGCTGTCCCAGGGCTAACTTCTTGTCCCCTGGGTTGCTGTCCCAGGGATAACTTCTTGTCCCCTGGGTTGCTGTCCCAGGGATAACTTCTTGTCCCCTGAGTTGCTGTCCCCTGGATAACTTCTTGTCCCCTGAGTTGCTGTCCCAGGGCTAACCTCTTGTCCCCTGGGTTGCTGTCCCCCGGCTAACTTCTTGTCCCCTGAGTTGCTGTCCCAGGGCTAACTTCTTGTCCCAGGGATAACTTCTTATCCCACGGGTAGCTGTCCCATTGATAACTTCTTGTCCCATGGGTTGCTGTCCCATGGATAATTTCTTGTCCCACAGATAACTTCTTGTCCCCTGGATTGCTATCCCATGGGTTGCTGTCCCCTGGATAACTTCTTGTCCCATGGGTTGCTATTCCATGGATATCTTCTTGTCCCCTGGATTGCCATCCCATGGATAACAACTTCTCCCATGGATTGCTATCCCATGGATAACTGCTTGTCCCCTGGATTGTTATCCCATGGATAACTTCTTGTCCCCTGGATTGCTATCCCATGGATAACTGCTTGTCCCCTGGATAACTTCTGGTCCCCTGGATTGCTATCCCATGGATAACTGCTGGTCCCTGGATAACTGCTTGTCCCCTGGATTGCTATCCCATGGATAACTGCTTGTCCCTGGATAACTTCTGGTCCCCTGGATTGCTATCCCATGGATAACTGCTTGTCCCTGGATAACTTCTGGTCCCCTGGATTGCTATCCCATGGATAACTGCTTGTCCCTGGATAACTTCTTGTCCCCTGGGTTGCTATCCCATGGATAACTTCTTGTCCCATGGGTTGCTATTCCATGGATATCTTCTTGTCCCCTGGATTGCCATCCCATGGATAACAACTTCTCCCATGGATTGCTATCCCATGGATAACTGCTTGTCCCCTGGACTGTTATCCCATGGATAACTGCTTGTCCCCTGGATTGTTATCCCATGGATAACTGCTTGTTCCCTGGATAACTGCTTGTCCCCTGGATTGCTATCCCATGGATAACTGCTTGTCCCTGGATAACTGCTTGTCCCCTGGATTGCTATCCCATGGATAACTGCTTATCCCCTGGACTGTTATCCCATGGATAACTGCTTCCCCTGTTGTTATCCCATGGATAACTGCTTGTTCCCTGGATAACTGCTTGTCCCCTGGATTGCTATCCCATGGATAACTGCTTGTCCCCTGGATAACTTCTTGTCCCCTGGGTTGCTATCCCATGGATAACTGCTTGTCCACAAACAAACAAACAAAAAGCAGCTAATTCCTGTGGGCTGCACTGGGGCTGCAGCTGCAACACCAACCTCTCCCCCCACCCCAGGTGCTGAGAACCCCAAGGTGCCATCTTCATTCCCAAATGGATTTCCACATTTATTAGCTAGCCCTGATAGAAATGTACAAGCAGAGACAGATCCAATTAGTTTGCCTAATAGTCTGGCATGATGAGATTGGCCTGACTGTCTGAGGGGAGGATTCTGCACAAATGAAAGAGCATTTCCATAAAATTGAAAAGGTAATTTAGCAATTTGGAAAGAAACCCCAGCAATCTTCTGAGGAAACTAATAGCTTTTTGCTCTGTAATATAAGCTAATCTGTCTGGGGGGGGGGAACCAACAACCCACAACACCCAACAACATATAAAGCATTAAAGAGACAATCCCACCACTAAATGTAATCATAATACTAAAAGCTCCTCAAATTCTGTCTTATTACCCAGCTTTGTTCATTTTCAGACTCTGCAGAAATAAGGAGGCTCTGTGCTCCTCTCTGATCAGCAGCAGCAGCATTTCCTCACGCAGCTGGGAGCAACAAACTCCCTGCAAGCTGCCACTCCCCCACCCCTCCCCAAAAAAGGGGGACATTTCCTGCTCTGTCATTTCAAAGTCAGCCCCAGGGCACAGATCATGGAAGGTGGGAACTGGTCAAGCTGCAAGAGGTTTTGTGGCACCACTGGGCTGACTTCAGCCAAGGAGGTCTGTAGTGACAGGGCAAGGGGCAATGGCTTCAAACTAGAGAAGAGTAGACTTAGATTGGATGTGAGGAACAAGTTCTGCACCATGAGAGTGCTGGAACACTGGAACAGGTTGCCCAGGGAGGTGGTTGTGGCCCCATCCCTGGAGATATTCAAGGTGAGGCTCAACAGGGCTCTGGGCAACCTGATCCAGCATCCTGGCCTGGATCAGCAATAGTGTGGCCAGCAGGAGCAGAGCAGTGATTGTCCCCCAAACTCAGCACACCTTGAGTCTTGGGATCAGTTTTGGGGCCCTCACTCCAAGAAGGACATTGAGGTGCTGAAGCAGGTACAGAGAAGGGTGACCAAGCTGGGAAAGGGTCTGGAGAACAGGGCTGGAGAGGGGCAGCTGAGGGATTTGGGCTGGAGAAGAGGAGGCTGAGAGGAAATCTCATTGCTCTCCACAGCTCCCTGAAAGGAAGATGGAGTGAGGTGGGGGTTGGGCTCTTCTCCCTACTAACAAGTGAAAGAATGAGAGAAAATGGTCTCAAGTTTATGTTTAGGGAGGTTTAGGTTGGATCTTAGGAAAAATGTCTTTGCTGCAAGAGTGATCAGGGGTTGGCAAAGGCTGCCCAGGGAGGTGGTGGAGTCCCCATCCCTGGAGGTGTTCAATAAACCTGTGGCCATGGGACATGGTTTAGTGGAACATGGTGGTTTTTGGGGTTGGATTTGATGACCTTAGAGGTGTTTTCCAACCAAAACAATTCTCTGAGTCTAACTCTCTAGCACACACACAAACTCCCCACAGCCCCTTTACAAACCTGCTGAGAAAGGCTGCTTTAGCAGGCAGCTAGAAATACAGCTGCAGATGGAATCCCTCAACATTCCAAGGGTAGCTTTGAGCAGGAATAACTTGACATTTAATTCTGGGACAACAGTGAAATGCCAACATCTGCTGTGGAAACACAGAACAATTATTAAATTAACACCACTTGCAGCTTTTAAGCATATAGTAGAGTAACCTCACACCAGGATGAGCTTGGACAAAAACATACTGAGCTTCAGGGCCTGACCTAAAGACAACAACTACCTGGGCTGGACCACAAGAGGATCAAGACATGCTTAGGATGGCAGGAAGTCACAGAATCAACCAGGTTGGAAAAGACCTCAGATATCATCAAGTCCAACCTATCACCTAATACCTAACACCTCATGACTACTAAACCATGGCTCCAAGTGCCACATCCAAGCCTTTCTTGAACACCTCCAGAGACAAGGACTCCACCACCTCCCTGGGCAGCACATTCCAAAGGTTGATCTCTCTTTCTGGGAAGAACTTTCTCCTCACCTCCAGCCTAAACTTCCCCTGGCACAGCTTGAGACCATGTCCTCTTGTTCTGGTGCTGGTTGCCTGGGAGAAGAGACCAACCCCCACCTGGCTACAACCTCCCTTCAGGGAGTTGTAGAGAACAATGAGGTCTCCCCTGAGCCTCCTCTTCTCAAGGTTAAACAACCCCAGCTCCCTCAGCCTCTCCTCACAGGGCTTGTGCTTCAGACCATCCTTGTCTCTTTGCCTGCATCAGAAACAGTGTGGCCAGCAGGAGCAGGGAGGTCATTGTGCCCTGTGCTCAGCACTGGTTAGGCTACACCTTGAGTCCTGTGTCCAGTTCTGGGCCACTCAATTTAAGAAGGATATTGAGACTCTTGAATGTGTCCAGAGAAGGGCAATGAGGCTGGGGAGGGGTCTGGAGCACAGCCCTGTTTATTAAAGGGTTTTACCTTTTGCTTCCTCTGATCATGAAGCAGGCTGCATGTCCCAAAATCCCAGGATGGTGGGGGTTGGAAGGGACCTCTGGAGATGTAGTCCATGCTAAGGCAGGGTCACCCACAATGGGTTGCACAGGATCATGTCCAGGAGGTTTTGGAAGTCTCCAGAGAAGACACCACAACCTCTCTGGGCAGTCTGCTCCAGGGCTCCAACCCCCTCAAAGTCAAGAATTTTCTCATTAAGTTCAAGCAAATCCCCCTGGATTCCAGTTTGTCCTCATTGCCCCTTATCCTGTCACTGGGCACCACCAAAAAGAGCCCAGCCCCATCCTCTTGCCCTCCGCCCTTTGGCTATTGATCAGCATTGATCAGATCCCCTCTCAGGCTGCTCTTCTCCAGGCTAAACAGCCCCAGGTCTCTCAGCCTCTCCACACAAGAGAGATGCTCTAGGCCCCTCAGCATCTTCCATATCATGTCCTGGCCTAAAACCTGTTGTGATCTTGCTCTGTCATCTTCTAACTGAAACATTTCCCCATGTCATGAGAGAGAAGACAAGGTGACATCCCTGAAAGTGTTTAAAAAGAGAATGGATGATGCACTCAGTGCCATGGTTTGGTTGATCAGATGGTGTTGGGTGATAGGTTGGCCTCCTCCTCATAGGGCTTGTGCTCAAGGCCTCTCCCCAGCCTTGTTGCCCTTCTCTGGACACCTTCAAGTGTCTCACTGTCCTTCTTAAACTGAGGGGCCCAGAACTGGACACAGGACTCAAGGTGTGGCCTAACCAAAGCAGAGTACATGGGCACAATGACCTCCCTGCTCCTACTGGCCACACTATTCCTGATGCAGGCCAGGATGCTATTGGCCTTCTTGGCCACCTGGGCACACTGCTGGCTCATGTTCAGCTGCTGTCAATCAGCACCCCCAGGTCCCTCTCTGTTTGGCAGCTCTCAGCCACTCTGTCCCCAGCCTGTAGCACTGCATGGGGTTGCTGTGGCCAAAGTGCAGCACCTGGCACTTGGACTTGTTGAATGCCATCCTGTTGGACTCTGCCCATCTGTCCAGTCGGTTGAGGTCCCTCTGCAGGGCCCTTCTGCCCTCTAACTGACCAACATCTGCTCCCAACTTGGTGTCATCTGCAAATTTGCTGATGACTGTCTCAATCCCCTCATCCAGATCATCAATGAAGATATTGAAGAGGATGGGGCCCAGCACTGATCCCTGGGGGACACCACTGGTGCCTGGCTGCCAGCTGGAGGTGGCACCATTCACCACCACTCTCTGGGCCCGGCCCTCCAGCCAGTTCCTAACCCAGCGCAGAGTGTTGCTGCCCAAGCCAGGGGCTGCCAGCTTGGCCAGGAGTTTGCTGTGGGGGACGGTTGGAGTGGATGACCTCTGGAGGTCCCTTGCAACTCAGTGCATCGGATGTATTTCTGAAATCACTCCTCCCCGTCTTGGCTAGAAGGAGCTGGAGCAGCATGAACTTGGCACTGAGAGAACATTTGAGCTGTGCTTTATGAATTGGCCTGAACATAGGCCAAATCCCACAGTACTCAAGGACGTTGGTGCTATAGATGTATTTATTTCATCTGAAGGGAATTTACTGTATTTAACCATGATGAAGAGATGGTAAAAAAATGGTTGCTAGAGCCAGCATCAAAGGAGCAGCACATGAGCCTGGTTTGGAAAGCAATCAATACAGAAACTCTCCTCGTTTTCTCCCTCCCCCCATCGTGGTTATGTATCTATAGATGTGTTAAACAAAATGCCTAAGTCAGCTGGTCTCACTCCTTGGACATTTTATGCCATTCTGGAGGAGCCTTTTGAGTGCTCACAGGGTTGGATCCAGCAAAGTGCTGAGTCTTAAAATGTAATTGCAGCTCTTTTAAAGGAGGCCAGATTTGCAGCAGAGCGTTGCACAGCAGTAACACTGCTTGGCATCAAGCTGAGCCTGCTGAGGGCAGCCCACAGAGAGGGACCCAGAGGGGTCACCAATGTTCCCAGACTAGCAACAAGAAACCCAGGTCTGTTTCCATACCCAGCTTCTTGACTGCGCTGAGAGATGGGGAAGGAAGCCCAGTGCATTAACCTTGAGCCTACATCCCATGGGAAGCAGAGATCAGCTGTGCATGGGGACAATCTGTGCCAGAGTGGCTCAAACACCTCATGCATCATCCAATAGCACTTCAGCTCCTGTGCCAACCACGGCAGTAGATCTGCAACAAAAGAGCTCAATTTAACGCAGCCAAACCCTACTAAAATACAACTTAGTCCTCAGGGCTCTGGTGCTGGAAATAGGATGGTGGAGCCTAGCTTGGCATCACTGCTTTGAGCCTTTAACCCCACTCACCCTGACCCAAATCCTGGCCCAGCTGAAATTGGTGGTAATTTTCTGGTTGGCCTTCAGTCCCTGCATGTTGTCAGAGACCCAGGGTTTCCCACAGACTGTCTGGAAAGCTCTCCTCCACTTTTACCAACTTTCCACAACCCTGCAAAGAGATTTGCTCTGGATTTAGATATCCAGCACCTCCACATCTCTCCTTCACTGAGGTGCAAAACCCATCCGGTTGTGCTCCTGTGTGGCCTGCCCTGGGTGATCCTGCTCCAGCAGTGGGGTTGGACTGGATGATCTCTGGAGATAACTTCCAATTCCCTACCATTCTACAGTTCAATGAACTCCATTCTCTTTAGAAATCACTGGAGCCGAGTTAACTTACACAGCAGCCAGCAGCTTGGTGAGACAGCGGTGGCAAATCCCCGTGGGGCTGGGTGACAGCATCGTGACACTGCCAAGAGCGTGCCTGCACTGGGGAGGATGCAGGTGCCAGGGTGATCAAAGGCCACTAACCTGAGGCTGGCACAGCAACAGGCTGAGAAAAGACATTTATTATGCAGAGCTGATGCCACTAGAGTAAATGGAGTTTGCCCAGAGGAATAATGAGGCAGGGAAACAGTTACAGCAAATGCTGGAGCGGTTTCCTCCCCAAAGGGAGGTTGTAGCCACATGGGGTTTGGTCTCTTCTCCCAGGCAACCAGCACTTGAACAAGAGGACACAGTCTCAAGCTGCACCAGGGGAAGTTTAGGCTGGAGGTGAGGAGAAAGTTCTTCATAGAAAGAGTAATTGGTCATTGGGATGTGCTGCTCAGGGAGGTGGTGGAGTCACCATCCCTGGAGGTGTTCAAGAGAGGATTGGACGTGGCACTCGGTGCCATGGTTTAGTAGTCATGAGGTCTTGGGTGACAGGTTGGACTTGATGAGGTCTTTTCCAACCTTATTGATTCTATGATTCTATTCCTTGAGTAGGGGTCATGATGATGATGATGATGTTCAGGTGGACTTTGCACGTGCAGGCTACAGGCACGTTCATCCTCATTCACCACAGCTCATAAAATCATAGGTTGGAAAAATTAATTGGAAAAGACTAATGGAAATTGGAAAAATTATTGGAAAATTAAGGTTGAAAAAGAACTCTAAGGTCATGCAGTCCAACCTTCTGCCTAACACCACCACGGCCACTAAGCCTCATCCCACAGTGCCACGGCCACAGATTTCCCAAACACCTCCAGGCAGAGTGACTCCACCACCTCCCTGGGCACCCTGCTCCAACCCCTGACCAGTCTTTCATTTTTCCAGATATTCAATTTAAACCTCCACTGGTGCAACCTGAGGCAATTTCCTCTCTTCCTGTCATTTGTCACTAAGGAGGAGAGACCAATCCCCACCTCACTGGAATCTCCTTTCAGGGAGCTGTAGAGAGCAATGAGCTCTCCCCTCAGCCTCCTTCCCTCCACACTAAACACCCCCAGTTCCCTCAGCTGCTCTTCCCCAGCCCTGTTCTCCAGACCCTTCCACACTTTCATTGCCCTTCTCTGGACACCCTCCAGCACCTCAAAGTCCTTCTTGGAGTGAGTGGCCCAAAACTGAACCCAGTTCTCAAGGTGTGGCCTCAACAGTGCTGAGTCCAGGGTGATAACCACTGCCCTGCTCCTGCTGGCCACACCATTGCTGATCCAGGCCAGGATGCTGGTGGCCTTCTTGGCCACCTGGGCACACCCTGGCTCATGTTCAGCCAGCTGTTGACCAACACTCGCCAGGTCTTTCTCTGCTGGGCAGTTTCCAGCCACTCTGCCCCAAGCCTGTAGCACTCACAGAGCTGACCCAAGTGCAGGACCCTTGGACCGTGGGGGCTGAAGCTGTACCAAGGCTGCAGTGCCCAGTCCTGCCCGAGCAGGAGAGGCTGGGGCAGCAGATGCTGCCGGCTGTGTGAGCTGCGGTCCGTGCTGCACTTCGCTCAGCAGCAGCCTGCCCTCATGTGGTGAATGCGGAACGAGGAGGCTGAAGGCTTCGGACTGAAGGTGTCTGGGGAACGTGCCAGGACCAGGAGTCATAGAACCATAGAATGGTCCAGGCTGGAAGGCACGTCCAAGGCTCATCCAGTCCGACCTCCCCCAGTCAGCAGGGACATCCCCAGTTAGATCAGGTTGCGCAGGGCCTTGTTGAACCTCACCTTGAATATCTCCAGGGAAGCAGCCTCAACCACCTCCCTGGGCAATCAGTTCCAATGTTCCACCACCCTCATAGTAAAGAACTTGTTCCTGATACCCAATCTAAATCTGCCCTGCTCTAGTTTGAAGTCATTGCCTTTCTTCCTGTCCCTGCAGGACTTTGCAAACAGTCCCTCTGCAGCCTTATTGGAGCGCCCTTCAGGTACTGGAATACTGCTCTAAGGTCTCTCTAGAGCCTTCTCCAGGCTGAAGACCCCCAGCTCCCTCAGCCTGTCCTCATAGCAGAGGTGCTCCAACCCCCTGATCATTTTTTTGGCCCTTCTCTGGATCTGCTCCATCAGCTCCGTGTCCTTCCTATAATGAGGGCTCCAGACCTCCACACAGCACTGCAGGTGAGGTCTCACCAGAGCAAAGTGGCATAATCACCTCACCAGATTTTCTAGCAACACAGCTTTTGATGCAGCCCAGGATGTGATTTGCCTTCTGTGCTGCAAGCTCACACTGCCTGCTCCTGTCCAGCTTCTCATCCACCGCACCCCCAAGTCCTTTTCCACAGTGCTGCTTTCTAACACCTCATCCACTAGTCTGTACTGATAGTGAGGATTGTTTGGAGAACATCTCTCACAGCTCAGTCCCTCACCTGTCACATGAGGAATTTCCTCACTCATTTTTATGCCTTTCCCCACTCCCATCTGTGCAGCACCCACTTCTCTTGCTGGTCT
The DNA here is from genome assembly GCA_033816785.1 of Picus viridis. Taxonomy (NCBI): domain Eukaryota; kingdom Metazoa; phylum Chordata; class Aves; order Piciformes; family Picidae; genus Picus; species Picus viridis. The sequence goes on from CM066580.1 coordinate 3,718,964, forward strand.
GATAATGCCCAGATAGCCATGGGCAAGTGCCCTGACAGAGGCCATGGGTGGCCAGCATCACCCAGAATTGACTTGGTCCCCACAGCACCAGTGTGGGGGAAGCTGCACAAAGACAAAGCAAGCCCTCTGCAGAGGCAAAGCACTGCAGCTACAGCACCTGGAATGATGAAAAGCTCCATTTGTGTCCAGATTGTGGAGAGAACAGTAAGAAGTTTCTCTTGAAGAGCTCCAATGGAGCAGGTCCAGAAGAGGGTCACGAAGATGATCTGAGGGCTGGAGCACCTGCCATATGGAGACAGGCTGAGAGAGTTGGGGCTGTTCAGCCTAGAGAAGAGAAGGCTCTGGAGAGACCTTAGAGCAGCCTTCCAGTACCTGAAGAAGGCTAGAGGAGATCTGAGGAGGAGCTTTTTACAAGGGTTGGGAGTGACAGGGTGAGGGGGAATGGACTGAACTTAGAAGGGGTTAGACTTGGACTGGATATTAGGAAGAAATTCTTTACAGTGAGACACTAGAACGGGTTGCCCAGGGAGGTTGTGGATGCTCTTTCCCTGGAGGTGTTCAAGACTAGGTTGGATAAGGCCTTGAGCAAGCTGTTCTAGTGGAAGCTGTCCCTGCCTATGGCAGGAGGATTGGAACCAGATGACTTCTAAGGTCCCTTCCAACCTAAACCATTCCATGAATCTGAATAACATTTTCCATTAGGATGCAGGCTTGGCTTGGCAAGGCAGTGGCACTCATGGCATCTACAAGGGCTTTGGGGTAGTCTCTTAGAGAAGCCTCAGCTTATCATGACAGGATAAAAGCTTCACCCTGAATCAATATGACCAAGAAAAAGTAAGAGCAGGCCAAGCAGCAGATCCAAGAAAGCCATCGTTTCCCCACTTACCCATCTCAGGGGTTTAAATCAGTGACCTGCACAAATCCTCCAGTTCAGTGCTGAAAAACCAGCCGTGATGCAAGACCAGGCTGCATGGAGCAGCAGAGCATGCTGGCTGTGTTTTGACAGCCAGGACAGTAACTCAACAGGCAGTGGCCAGGTGCAAGATGGACCAGAGCCAGCCCCAACATAAGCACATGGCTGCAGGTCAAACATAATCCCTTGACATACAAACAGGACCCATTGTGGCAGCTCCTGCCTAGGGCTTGCAGGAACCCCAAACCCACTGAGATCATAGAATCATTCAAGTTGGAAAAGACCTACAAGGTCATCAAGTCCAACTTTCTAACCAACACCACCAGGCCCACTGGTCATAGAATACAACAATGGAATGGAATGGAATGGAATGGAATGGAATGGAATGGAATGGAATGGAATGGAATGGAATGGAATGGAATGGACCAGACCAGGCTGGAAAAGACCTTTGAGATCATCAAGTCCAACCTATCATCCAACACCATCTAATCAACTAAACCATGGCACCAAGGGCCTCATCCAGTCTCTTCCTAAACACCTCCAGGGATGGTGACTCCACCACATCCCTGGGCAGCACATTCCAATGGCAAATTACTCTTTCTGGGAAGAATTTCTTCTTAACCTTTCTTCAGCCTAAACCTCCCCTGTGTCCTCCTGTTGCTTCTTGCCTGGGAGAAGAGACCAACCTCGACCTGGCTACAACCTCCCTTCAGGGAGTTGGAGAGAGCAAGAAGGCCTCCCCTGAGCCTCCTCTTCTCCAGGCTAAGCAACCCCAGCTCCCTCAGCCTCTCCTCACAGGGCTGTGCTCCAGACCCCTCCCCAGCTTTGTTGCCCTTCTTTGGGCATGTTCCAGCATCTCAACATCTTTTCTAAACTGAGAAGCCCAGAACTGGCACTAAGGCCAAGCAATGCTAAACTGTGTCTGCAACAGCTATGCCTCCACAGCTTTCAAGACATCCAGGAACAGTGGCTCCACCACGTCCCTGGGCAGCCTTTTCCAATCCATGACCACGTTCTCAGGAAAGGCATTTTTCCTAATATTCACCCTAAACATTGCCCCAGCTCCTTGGAACATGGCTTAATGGCCATGGTTTTCCTAGGTTGCAGTTTGGACTCAATGACCTTAAAGGTCTCTTCCAACTGAAGCCATTCCACCATTCCCTGTCTCCCACCAACCAGGTTCCAGCAGATGTAGCAGCAGCACTGCAACACAAACGCCCCAAGGAGGCTCAGGGGAGACATTGTTGCTGCCTAAAATTACCTGAAAGGAGGTTATAGACAGGTGGGGGTTGGTCTCCTCTCCCAGGTAACCAGCACCAGAAGAGGGCACAGTCTCAAGCTGTGCCAGGAGAAGTGTAGGCTGGAGGGGAGGAGAAAGTTCTTCGCAGAGAGAGTTCATAGCCATTGGAATGTGCTGCCTGGGGAGGTGGAGGAGTCCCCATCCCTGGAGGTGTTCAAGAGGGGACTGGATGTGGCACTTAGAGCCATGGTTTAGTAGTCATGAGTTGTTGGGCGACAAGTTGGACATGATGATCTTTGAGGTCTCTTCCAAACTTATCAATTCTATGATTCTATATGGGCTTGCTGCTAGAAGCCCCAAGCTCTGACAAAGGTGGAGACCCATTTTGCTGCAAGGAAAGGTATTCTTTCACAGCACACTGAGGCACGCTTTAAGGTGTACCCCCAAAGGCAGTCTTTATTGGATAGCAATCCCCCTTTTCCGTCCCATCTAATGCACCAGCCCAACAGATGCCTGTGACTTAATGATCACAGCCAGTGGGGAAAACGTATCGCTGGACTCCGAGATAATGAGCTCTTTCCCATCTCCCCTGGAATTCTCCGAGTGTGATTCCTTATGGCGCGCGCACAGAGAAATGGGCAGGAGGCCGCAGGCTGGGACTCGGGCATGGGGGGAGCAGGCATCTCCACGGTGACCCCCATTGTGATGCAGGGCCCATGGCTTCAGCCAGGCCTCTGCCACGGACTGTCCTCACCAGTTCCAGAGGCCATTGTGACGTCATAACCAGGGCTGTGGCCAGGCCACCGGCATGCAGTGCCCGGGAGGGTATTTAAGGAGCCCCAGCTCCCTGGGGCGGCACTCCCAGAGGAGCAGCTCTCGCACGAGGCAGCACTTCCCCTGGGTTGCTCGTAGGCACGAGACGCTGAAGATGCCCATGGAAGGCAAAGCGAACGCCCCCTCACAGCCTGACGCGAGGCTGCTGAGCCGGCGGCACAGGAGGAACAGCCAGGCGGGGGATGAGGCCGCTCTGCCGAGGCAGCTGCCTCCATCCCGCACCGCCTCCTCCGACACCCGCCTGCAGCTTTCCCACAGGCCGGTGCACACTCCCCAGCGGGGCAGCCAGAGCTGGACCTCTGCCTTCTATGGGGACCGGCTCCCACCGCTGCCCTGCTCGACTTCACAGGACGCTGTCAGACAACCCACACAGGTATGGACCCCAGAAGGCCACACGCTGGGCAGGCAGGAGGGTGCGGGAAGGGAACAGGGATGGGTGGGAACTGGGGGACACTGGGAGTGGGGAGTGGGTTGCAGGTGCTCCAGGGAAGCACATGTGGCCCACAGTACCTCTTCCACCTGCGGCCTGGACACAAGGAACCACGCTCCTCACACCAAGCTTCTTGCCTTCCCTTGCAGACCGACAGCCTGGCACGGACGGTGCGACTGCCCGCCATCGCAAGCAGCACGCCGATGCGGGACAGCGTGACCCGTGCGACAACCTGGCTGCCAAGCCAGGCAGCGGCTCCGGCACGACAACAGGCTGGCTCTTATGGCCAGCTGCCACCTCTGCCACCGCTCTCTCCACCATCTGCCAGCAGCCAAACCTGCAGGGAAGGGGCTAGCGGCATAGCACCCACCGCCTACCGACAGCCGGTGCCACCTCCGCGGGACACCCGCCCTGAGCCTGGCACAGCAGCAAGGCTGAGGAACAACCGGAGGCTGGGCCCATACAGACACAGAGGCACAGCCTGCGATCAGGACCCAAAAGCAGTGCTCCAGGACCTGCTGAACGATGTCCTACGGAAGGTTTGCCCAGGCATCCAGGGACATAGCCAGCAGCCAGTGGCACAGAGGGAGGAGGAGCCACACAGGGACCACCCAGCTCTCTCCTTGCCCGAAGCCAGCACACCTCGGGGCTGTACGACAGTGTCCACCGGGAGGGACGCAGGGCCAGGGCAGCGGGGACGCGCTGCAAAGCTGGAAGCGCCGGTGCCGCCGATCCGCTGCTACCTGGGCAGCGGCCCACAGCAGCGGGCGCAGGATCAGCCTGCTGCCAATCGCCACACTGTCCTCTCCATTGCGAGCGAGCCTACGCCGCAGCGGGACACAGGCGCCCTGGCCCGCAGTGGGCACAGATGGCCACAGCTCAGGCTAAGGCTCACCTTGACCATCCAGTGGCACGGCCTGCAGCAGAGCCAGCTCCACCGCCCGCTGCTCAAACGCACCCAGACGAGGGATGAAGCTACCTGGGTTCAGCCATCCCCGCCCTGCTCCACTGCAGCACTATCATCTTGCCCATCCCTGTGCCACCTGCTGGTGTTGGCACACCCACCAGCTCAGGAGCAGGCACACACGGAGGACACCACCACCAAGAAGGAGGTGCTGGGGCAGCCGGAACCCAACAGCAGGAAACAGACACAGGGCACGGACCAGAAGCAAGTGCCACCGGAGCACATGCTGAGGGCCTCGGCCCACATGCAGATAGGCGAGGAGGACAGCAACATGGAGTGCTTCCTAGACATCGAAATCACTACCATCTGGATCAACCCCTCGTACCCAGAGCTCTTCCAGGACCTGACTCCAGCCTCTGGAACCCAGCAGCCGCCCAGCTCATTCACCACGGGGCGCTCACAGCTTGAGTCACCAGCTTCATTTCCGGAGGGAGCTCTTGAAGTTCACAAACAAGAAGCCCTGGCACTGGCAGCCCCTCAGGACACGGAGTCTCCCTTGGAAGAGACCAGCAACGTGGCTCCTCGTTCACCCGCACGAGAAGAGCGGGAAAAGGCTGCTCCTGCTTCCCCTCTGCTTGGTGAGCAGGGCACACTGCAGCAGAGCCAGCCTCCTGCCCTCTGCAGCCCTACAGACAGCCACCACATCATCATGGAGACTGCTGAACGCATTGCAGGCAGCGCTGTGCGCCCGGCTGCGGCCGTCGTCCAGCAAGAACTGCGCCAAAACGAGAACAAAGCACCGGAAACCACAGCAGCGCCCTCTCAGGACACCGAGCCCTCCTTGGCTGGAAAGCCGCAGGGAGAAGCCAGCACAGCCACCGTGTCCCCAGCACTGCACGAGGATGAGCTGTCTCCTTCACCTCCTCCAGACACCACGGCAGATGCTGGCACGGACCAGCTGGCCCTGGCTCGGCAAAAACGGCCCTCCATCTTCAGGAGGACACTGAGAGCTCTGCGCAGAGCTTGCCGTGCTCTCACCTCCTGCACGAGGCCACAGGCAGACGACTAGGACCGGCTGCCTCCAGGGACGACCTCTCCCTGGAGACAGCACCACCGGGCCCTGAGCCTGCAGCGTCCAAGACCCGACTATGTCACAAGTGCCATCTGCGCTCCCAGAGGAGCGCCTCTCAGAGGCAGCATCCTACCCCGAGTGACTGCAAAAGCTCTGAGGCACGAGATGCTGAAGATGCCCACGGACACGGAAGCCAATAGCCCCTTAGGGCCTGACACAAGGCTGCTGAGCCGGTGGCAGAGGAGGCACCGCCACGTTCACCACAGGCCGGAGCACCATTAAGTCCCTGCAGGGCAGCGCCAGACCTGGGACTCCAACCTTGGATGGGGAGCAGTTCCCACTCTTGCCTCGTTCACAGGGCACTCTTCGACAACTCCACACGGGTAGGGAGCCTGGAAGGCCAAATGACAGGCATGCAGGAAGTGTGGGAAGGGACAAGGGATGGGTGGTCACTGGTGCTGTGGGCATAGGGTGATGCTGGGGCGGGAAAAGTAGGGGGGTACAGTTTGGTGGGAGCCAGGGAAGCCCAGCTGCAGGAGCTCTTCCAGCCTGGGGTGCCAGGGACAAAGGGACCACACTCCTCACATGCAGCCGCTCCTTGCCTTCTCTTGCAGACCGACAGCCTGGCACGGATGGTACCACTGCCCTGCTGCTGCCCCGTGATGCGGGACAGCTGGACCGAGGGCCAAACTGCCAGCCAGGAGGTGCAGGAAGGGACACAGAGACACAGGGATAGGTAAGCATTAAGCACGGCTGCTCTGGGGGAGGGTAACACTGGAGCTGAGGGTGCGGCTGCCAGGGAGGCACGCTGCTGGGCAGGGGACAGGGCCACCACACTCTTCACAAACCACCTTTCTCATTGCCTTCTCTTGCAGACTCACAGCCTGGCACGCATGGTACCGCTGCCCTAGCATGTCCCTACGCAGTGATGGGTAAGCATTAAGCATGGCTGCTCTGGGACTGGGATGACACTGGAGTCGAGGGGTGCGGGTGCAACAGGGCGCAGCGAACGAACAAGGGCAGAGGAAAGGGCCAGCACAATCCTCACAAGCAACCTTTTCTCATTGCCTTCCCTTCCAGACTGATGGCCTGGCACAGATCCTACCACTGCCCCACATCAGAAGCAGCAGGATGGTGCGGGACAGCTGGGCCAAAGGTCCCTAGCATGTCCCTACACGCTGGCATGGCTGCTCTGGGAAGGGTAACACTGGTCCCTAGACCAACAGCATGGATGCTGTCCCTACACCAACAGGGCATGATGGGTAAGCCTTGTCCCTACACAGCGATGGCTGCTCTGGGAGCGGGATGACACTGGAGCTCAGGGGCTGGTGCCAGGGACCATGCTGGAGGCTCTCACACACAACCTTTCCCATTGCCTCCCCTTGCAGACCAACAGCCTGGCATGGATGCTATCACTGTCCTGCATCACGAGCAGCAGGATGATGCCAGGAGAGCTGGGACTGCGTGTCCCTAGCGATGGGTAAGCATGGGGGGAATGACACTGGAGCTCACTGGTGCCAGGGAGCCACTGGACTGCTCACACACAACCTTTCCCATTGCCTCCCCTTGCAGACCAACAGCCTGGCATGGATGCTATCACTGTCCTGCATCACGAGCAGCAGGATGATGCCAGGAGAGCTGGTGTCCCTACACAGCGATGGGTAAGCATGCGTGCCCTGGGAGCGTGACACTGGAGCCCTGGTGCCAGGGAGCCATGCTGGAGGGCAGGGGAAAGACACACCACACTGCTCACACACAACCTTTCCCATTGCCTCCCCTGCAGACCAACAGCCTGGCATGGATGCCACTGTCCTGCATCACGAGCAGCAGGATGATGCCAGGAGAGCTGGGACGCTCGTGTCCCTACACAGCGATGGGTAAGCATGGTGCCCTGGGAGCGGGATGACACTGGAGCTCAGGGGGCTGGTGCCAGGGCCATGCTGGAGGGCAAAAGGCCACCACATTGCTCACAAACAACCATTCTCATTGCCTCCTCTTGCAGACCAACAGCCTGGCATGGATGCTGTCACTGTCCCGCATCAGAAGAGGCAGGATGAGGCCAGGACAGCTGGGCTAAGGGGCCCTAGTCTGTCCCTACACAGTCATGGGTAAGCATGGCGGGATGACACTGGAGCTGAGAGCTGCGGGTGCCAGGGAGGCACGCTGCTGGGCAGGGGAAAGGGCTACCACCCTGCTCACAACCAACCTCACTCATAGCCTTCGCTTGCAGACTGACAGCCTGGCACGGAAGGTGCCTCTGCCCCACATCAGAAGCAGCAGCACGACGCCAGGACAGCTGGGCCGAGGACCAAACTGGCAGGCAGGAGGTGCAGGGAGGGACGCGGTGACTGCCACCATGTCCCCACCACCTCACCTCCTCCAGGCCCTCGGGCAGATGCTGGCTTAGACCAGCCAGCCCGGGCGCTGCAAAAACGGCCCTCCATCTTCAGGAGGACACTGAAAGCTCTGCGCAGAGCTTTCTGTGCTCTCACCTCCTGCACAAAGCCACAGACAGATGAGGAGGAACTGCTGCCAGCACCTGCCAACAAGTCCCCACCTGGCCCTCAGCACCCAGAAGCAGCACAATGGGGAGGGCCAGGGGGGACGCCAGAACCCACGAGAGGGGACGGGGGCACGGATGGTGCCACAGGCATTCCGCAGGCCCACAGGACGTGCTACTGACTGTGCTGCTCGGCCCTGCACTGGACCCTTTTAGGTGTTACTAGAAATGTTACTGCTGGTGCTGACCTTAAATAAAGGTTACAACTTTACAACTGTCCCTACTGCTTCTGTCTGCCCCATCCATTCTCTGGCCCATGGGAGCTGCTCAGCTGGATCAGATCACGGAATGCAATCTACACCTGCCCTTGTCTTCTCTCAAACCATGACCCCGCCTCCTGCTACGTGCACTTGTAATCAGCCCCTCCCCAGCTATCTTCTAGGCTCCTTTCAGCCACGGGAAGGCCACTACAAGGGCCCCAGAGCTGGACACGCGACTCAAGGTGAGGTGTCTAACCGCGTCCTTCTCCTCCATGGGCCTAATGAATCCTTCGGGAAGGATCTGTTCCATGCCCAACATCCACGCCAGACCCATGTCTTTGGGAAAGCTTCCGCATCCCGGCACCCAGGTTGCTGATGTCAGGGGAAAGCTTCCTTCCCTGGTGCAGCCCTCAGCAAACTACTCTTCTCACTGCTCGTCTCTCAGCAAGCTCCAAGCGCATCACCTGTGCTTCACCTCAAAACCACTTCTGCCACAAAGCATGCATGGACAACCAGGAGAACAATACCAAGTGAATTCCTTGGCCCAATTCTTAATGCCCTGGATGGGGTGTTTTCCCCACAGAAGCCATCAAGTCTCTCCCCAACAAACCAGCCTTGCTAGGCCAGGGGAAGATACCATTGCCTCTGCTCTCTCCTCCCTCTACCAGCCGCACCTGTCACAGGAGAAGCAGCACACTAAGGGGTGCCTGCAGTGCCACTCACCATTCAGCACTAAGTGCTACATGAGGCTGATGCACTGGAACGAACAAGGAAAATGCAGGGAACACTGCTCAGAGGGAAGTTTCCTGCCCACCACACCACTCGCTGACAACGGGCTGTGCACCAGAGGCAAACACTGGAGAGACTGGACATGACTGCCAGGGGAGACGGGAGGGATGGGGACAAAAGGCACAGGAGAACCGGCAGAAGATGAGGGAAGAGCATAGGGGGTAAAGGCAAGAGGGCAAGACCGAGAAGAGAAGGAATCCAAAATCCCCATGGAAGAGTCAAAACGCCAGTGCCTGCTTCCCAGCCCCTTCAGCCTTCGCACGCCCAGCCTTCGCAGCCTCGCAGGAGTCGCTCCCTTACACATTCCCAAACGTGACACAAGCTTTCTGCGGGGGTGGCTTCCACATCGCCCTAACCACTGCTGCCACCTCGAGCTTCTTGAAAATTCTTTCACATAAAATAAAACTTGGAGGAGTACTGCAGACCTGGAGGCTTGCAGAAGCCGGCAGCTGTCGCTTTCGAGGCCACGCTGCCACCCGTTAGCGCGGCCTCAACCACCGCCACCCGGGGGGGCGGCGGCAGCGCACAACGCGCGGCAGGACCACTCCCTCCCTCCCGCCTCCCGCTCGCTCAGCCCCGCAGCAGCGTCGTCCCCTCGCGGCGCTTCCCCGCACCGGGCACGTTTGTCCGCGTCCCCGGTCGCGCTGCCAGCCTGCGGAGCGCCGCTTCAACACGGGGAAAGCCGCCGCCCCTCAGCACCGCCCTGGCCCTGCCGCCCTGGAGGCGAAGCTGCGCTAAGGGGCAGCCGGCGCGGATAAAGCCGACGGCGGGGAACGGCCGCCGCTCGCGCCCTCCTGCCTGGCACACAGCAGCTCCGACCGCGCGCCCCACGCCTCGCACGAGCCGAGCCGCGCCCAGCCCCGGGCACAGCCAAGGCATCCGCAGCAGCCTCCGCGTCCCGGCCCGACCGGGCGGCATGGCACGGCCACGTGGCGCCTCCAGGCCAATCACCACCGCAGGCGGGAACGGGGCGGACAGCAGGGCCGGCAGCCCGCCTCGGGCCAGCCTGCGCCTTCCCGTGGCGTCCAGGCAAAGGAAGGGAGCTGGGAGCTGCACAGCTTGGGACACAGGCGGCTGGGGGTACCCCCCGCCTACGCTTTGCCTTGCAGGAGCACACACATCCCTCAGAATCGCAGGAGCGTCTCAGGGGTAAGAGACCTCCGGCAGCAAGGCGCCCAACCCTTACCTAACTCTGTCGTGTGTGCTGCTAAACCCTGTCCCTTGGCACCACATCTCTGCCTCTTTTCAGCCCCTCTGGGGGTGGGGATTCAACCACCTCCCTGGAGAGCCTCCTGCAGTCTTGGATGTGACCCTTTGGGGGGAGGAGCTTCTTCTAATGTTCAATCCAAACCTCCCCTCGTGCAGCTTGAGGCCCTTTCCTCTCCTCCTCAGGAGGGAAGATTCATTCTAGCGGTGGAGGCGCCTGCACCTGTGCAAATGGTTAGGCCCAAGGCTCCCCCGTGGGGAGTCCTTTTGAACACAGCCTTTGGCCTTGGGCAGCCAGGCTGGCTGCGTCCAGGCCTACTCCTCCTTGGAATTGTCTCTCAAACTCGATTGATTTAAGGTCGGTCATGTTTTGCAAGAAATAACCTAACAGGCTGTCAGAAGCCAGCCTCAACGGAAGGCTTTGCAGCAGGTTCTTTAGAGATACCCAAGGAGTGAGGTGAAGCCAGGACACCAAAAATGCCTGAATAATTGCAGATTTATTAATGACACATTTGTGCAGATCACTTTGATCACACAGTGGCTTGCAAATGCAGGGGAGATGATTACCTTGTATGTGCCAGTGAGAGAGAGACAGAGTGAGAGAAAGCAGGGTGGAGAAAAAACCAAGATCCCCGTATCACGGTATCACCAAGGTTGGAAGAGACCTCAAAGATCATCAAGTCCAACCTGTCACCACAGACCTCATCACTAGACCGTGGACAACCAGGACAGCCCCAGTGGTCGAATGGTTGCCACACTGTATCGCAGCTCCGAACCTGTTACATCCTGAACAATGGGGAGGGCCAGGGGGGACGCCAGAACCCACGAGAGGGGACGGGGGCACGGATGGTGCCACAGGCATTCCGCAGGCCCACAGGACGTGCTACTGACTGTGCTGCTCGGCCCTGCACTGGACCCTTTTAGGTGTTACTAGAAATGTTACTGCTGGTGCTGACCTTAAATAAAGGTTACAACTTTACAACTGTCCCTACTGCTTCTGTCTGCCCCATCCATTCTCTGGCCCATGGGAGCTGCTCAGCTGGATCAGATCACGGAATGCAATCTACACCTGCCCTTGTCTTCTCTCAAACCATGACCCCGCCTCCTGCTACGTGCACTTGTAATCAGCCCCTCCCCAGCTATCTTCTAGGCTCCTTTCAGCCACGGGAAGGCCACTACAAGGGCCCCAGAGCTGGACACGCGACTCAAGGTGAGGTGTCTAACCGCGTCCTTCTCCTCCATGGGCCTAATGAATCCTTCGGGAAGGATCTGTTCCATGCCCAACATCCACGCCAGACCCATGTCTTTGGGAAAGCTTCCGCATCCCGGCACCCAGGTTGCTGATGTCAGGGGAAAGCTTCCTTCCCTGGTGCAGCCCTCAGCAAACTACTCTTCTCACTGCTCGTCTCTCAGCAAGCTCCAAGCGCATCACCTGTGCTTCACCTCAAAACCACTTCTGCCACAAAGCATGCATGGACAACCAGGAGAACAATACCAAGTGAATTCCTTGGCCCAATTCTTAATGCCCTGGATGGGGTGTTTTCCCCACAGAAGCCATCAAGTCTCTCCCCAACAAACCAGCCTTGCTAGGCCAGGGGAAGATACCATTGCCTCTGCTCTCTCCTCCCTCTACCAGCCGCACCTGTCACAGGAGAAGCAGCACACTAAGGGGTGCCTGCAGTGCCACTCACCATTCAGCACTAAGTGCTACATGAGGCTGATGCACTGGAACGAACAAGGAAAATGCAGGGAACACTGCTCAGAGGGAAGTTTCCTGCCCACCACACCACTCGCTGACAACGGGCTGTGCACCAGAGGCAAACACTGGAGAGACTGGACATGACTGCCAGGGGAGACGGGAGGGATGGGGACAAAAGGCACAGGAGAACCGGCAGAAGATGAGGGAAGAGCATAGGGGGTAAAGGCAAGAGGGCAAGACCGAGAAGAGAAGGAATCCAAAATCCCCATGGAAGAGTCAAAACGCCAGTGCCTGCTTCCCAGCCCCTTCAGCCTTCGCACGCCCAGCCTTCGCAGCCTCGCAGGAGTCGCTCCCTTACACATTCCCAAACGTGACACAAGCTTTCTGCGGGGGTGGCTTCCACATCGCCCTAACCACTGCTGCCACCTCGAGCTTCTTGAAAATTCTTTCACATAAAATAAAACTTGGAGGAGTACTGCAGACCTGGAGGCTTGCAGAAGCCGGCAGCTGTCGCTTTCGAGGCCACGCTGCCACCCGTTAGCGCGGCCTCAACCACCGCCACCCGGGGGCGGCGGCAGCGCACAACGCGCGGCAGGACCACTCCCTCCCTCCCGCCTCCCGCTCGCTCAGCCCCGCAGCAGCGTCGTCCCCTCGCGGCGCTTCCCCGCACCGGGCACGTTTGTCCGCGTCCCCGGTCGCGCTGCCAGCCTGCGGAGCGCCGCTTCAACACGGGGGAAAGCCGCCGCCCCTCAGCACCGCCCTGGCCCTGCCGCCCTGGAGGCGAAGCTGCGCTAAGGGGCAGCCGGCGCGGATAAAGCCGACGGCGGGGAACGGCCGCCGCTCGCGCCCTCCTGCCTGGCACACAGCAGCTCCGACCGCGCGCCCCACGCCTCGCACGAGCCGAGCCGCGCCCAGCCCCGGGCACAGCCAAGGCATCCGCAGCAGCCTCCGCGTCCCGGCCCGACCGGGCGGCATGGCACGGCCACGTGACGCCTCCAGGCCAATCACCACCGCAGGCGGGAACGGGGCGGACAGCAGGGCCGGCAGCCCGCCTCGGGCCAGCCTGCGCCTTCCCGTGGCGTCCAGGCAAAGGAAGGGAGCTGGGAGCTGCACAGCTTGGGACACAGGCGGCTGGGGGTACCCCCGCCTACGCTTTGCCTTGCAGGAGCACACACATCCCTCAGAATCGCAGGAGCGTCTCAGGGGTAAGAGACCTCCGGCAGCAAGGCGCCCAACCCTTACCTAACTCTGTCGTGTGTGCTGCTAAACCCTGTCCCTTGGCACCACATCTCTGCCTCTTTTCAGCCCCTCTGGGGGTGGGGATTCAACCACCTCCCTGGAGAGCCTCCTGCAGTCTTGGATGTGACCCTTTGGGGGGAGGAGCTTCTTCTAATGTTCAATCCAAACCTCCCCTCGTGCAGCTTGAGGCCCTTTCCTCTCCTCCTCAGGAGGGAAGATTCATTCTAGCGGTGGAGGCGCCTGCACCTGTGCAAATGGTTAGGCCCAAGGCTCCCCCGTGGGGAGTCCTTTTGAACACAGCCTTTGGCCTTGGGCAGCCAGGCTGGCTGCGTCCAGGCCTACTCCTCCTTGGAATTGTCTCTCAAACTCGATTGATTTAAGGTCGGTCATGTTTTGCAAGAAATAACCTAACAGGCTGTCAGAAGCCAGCCTCAACGGAAGGCTTTGCAGCAGGTTCTTTAGAGATACCCAAGGAGTGAGGTGAAGCCAGGACACCAAAAATGCCTGAATAATTGCAGATTTATTAATGACACATTTGTGCAGATCACTTTGATCACACAGTGGCTTGCAAATGCAGGGGAGATGATTACCTTGTATGTGCCAGTGAGAGAGAGACAGAGTGAGAGAAAGCAGGGTGGAGAAAAAACCAAGATCCCCGTATCACGGTATCACCAAGGTTGGAAGAGACCTCAAAGATCATCAAGTCCAACCTGTCACCACAGACCTCATCACTAGACCGTGGACAACCAGGACAGCCCCAGTGGTCGAATGGTTGCCACACTGTATCGCAGCTCCGAACCTGTTACATCCTGACATGCATCCTGCCACGTAGGGCCAGTACGTGCCAGCAGGCAGGCAGGCAGGCAGGCAAAACACTCCCCTGGCTGTGCCACGTAAAAGCACCACTATGCTTGCACTGGGATAGAAGGGTGGTCATCTTGCACCCTTAAGAGTCGTTACTTCAGCTTCTCTCCTCTTCATCACTTACACAATGACTTCCCCCTCTGCCCTCCAAGGTCCAGTGGCACACAGCCCAGTTGCACAGCGTGGGTGGAGACCCATTTTGCTGCAAGGAAAGGTACTCTTTCACAGCACACTGAGGCACGCTTTAAGGTGTACCCCCAAAGGCAGTCTTTATTGGATAGCTATCCCCCCTTTTCCGTCCCATCTAATGCACCAGCCCAACAGATGCCTGTGACTTAATGATCACAGCCAGTGGGGAAAAACGTATCGCTGGACTCCGAGATAATGAGCTCTTTCCCATCTCCCCTGGAATTCTCCGAGTGTGATTCCTTATGGCGCGCGCACAGAGAAATGGGCAGGAGGCCGCAGGCTGGGACTCGGGCATGGGGGGAGCAGGCATCTCCACGGTGACCCCCATTGTGATGCAGGGCCCATGGCTTCAGCCAGGCCTCTGCCACGGACTGTCCTCACCAGTTCCAGAGGCCATTGTGACGTCATAACCAGGGCTGTGGCCAGGCCACCGGCATGCAGTGCCCGGGAGGGTATTTAAGGAGCCCCAGCTCCCTGGGGCGGCACTCCCAGAGGAGCAGCTCTCGCACGAGGCAGCACTTCCCCTGGGTTGCTCGTAGGCACGAGACGCTGAAGATGCCCATGGAAGGCAAAGCGAACGCCCCCTCACAGCCTGACGCGAGGCTGCTGAGCCGGCGGCACAGGAGGAACAGCCAGGCGGGGGATGAGGCCGCTCTGCCGAGGCAGCTGCCTCCATCCCGCACCGCCTCCTCCGACACCCGCCTGCAGCTTTCCCACAGGCCGGTGCACACTCCCCAGCGGGGCAGCCAGAGCTGGACCTCTGCCTTCTATGGGGACCGGCTCCCACCGCTGCCCTGCTCGACTTCACAGGACGCTGTCAGACAACCCACACAGGTATGGACCCCAGAAGGCCACACGCTGGGCAGGCAGGAGGGTGCGGGAAGGGAACAGGGATGGGTGGGAACTGGGGGGACACTGGGAGTGGGGAGTGGGTTGCAGGTGCTCCAGGGAAGCACATGTGGCCCACAGTACCTCTTCCACCTGCGGCCTGGACACAAGGAACCACGCTCCTCACACCAAGCTTCTTGCCTTCCCTTGCAGACCGACAGCCTGGCACGGACGGTGCGACTGCCCGCCATCGCAAGCAGCACGCCGATGCGGGACAGCGTGACCCGTGCGACAACCTGGCTGCCAAGCCAGGCAGCGGCTCCGGCACGACAACAGGCTGGCTCTTATGGCCAGCTGCCACCTCTGCCACCGCTCTCTCCACCATCTGCCAGCAGCCAAACCTGCAGGGAAGGGGCTAGCGGCATAGCACCCACCGCCTACCGACAGCCGGTGCCACCTCCGCGGGACACCCGCCCTGAGCCTGGCACAGCAGCAAGGCTGAGGAACAACCGGAGGCTGGGCCCATACAGACACAGAGGCACAGCCTGCGATCAGGACCCAAAAGCAGTGCTCCAGGACCTGCTGAACGATGTCCTACGGAAGGTTTGCCCAGGCATCCAGGGACATAGCCAGCAGCCAGTGGCACAGAGGGAGGAGGAGCCACACAGGGACCACCCAGCTCTCTCCTTGCCCGAAGCCAGCACACCTCGGGGCTGTACGACAGTGTCCACCGGGAGGGACGCAGGGCCAGGGCAGCGGGGACGCGCTGCAAAGCTGGAAGCGCCGGTGCCGCCGATCCGCTGCTACCTGGGCAGCGGCCCACAGCAGCGGGCGCAGGATCAGCCTGCTGCCAATCGCCACACTGTCCTCTCCATTGCGAGCGAGCCTACGCCGCAGCGGGACACAGGCGCCCTGGCCCGCAGTGGGCACAGATGGCCACAGCTCAGGCTAAGGCTCACCTTGACCATCCAGTGGCACGGCCTGCAGCAGAGCCAGCTCCACCGCCCGCTGCTCAAACGCACCCAGACGAGGGATGAAGCTACCTGGGTTCAGCCATCCCCGCCCTGCTCCACTGCAGCACTATCATCTTGCCCATCCCTGTGCCACCTGCTGGTGTTGGCACACCCACCAGCTCAGGAGCAGGCACACACGGAGGACACCACCACCAAGAAGGAGGTGCTGGGGCAGCCGGAACCCAACAGCAGGAAACAGACACAGGGCACGGACCAGAAGCAAGTGCCACCGGAGCACATGCTGAGGGCCTCGGCCCACATGCAGATAGGCGAGGAGGACAGCAACATGGAGTGCTTCCTAGACATCGAAATCACTACCATCTGGATCAACCCCTCGTACCCAGAGCTCTTCCAGGACCTGACTCCAGCCTCTGGAACCCAGCAGCCGCCCAGCTCATTCACCACGGGGCGCTCACAGCTTGAGTCACCAGCTTCATTTCCGGAGGGAGCTCTTGAAGTTCACAAACAAGAAGCCCTGGCACTGGCAGCCCCTCAGGACACGGAGTCTCCCTTGGAAGAGACCAGCAACGTGGCTCCTCGTTCACCCGCACGAGAAGAGCGGGAAAAGGCTGCTCCTGCTTCCCCTCTGCTTGGTGAGCAGGGCACACTGCAGCAGAGCCAGCCTCCTGCCCTCTGCAGCCCTACAGACAGCCACCACATCATCATGGAGACTGCTGAACGCATTGCAGGCAGCGCTGTGCGCCCGGCTGCGGCCGTCGTCCAGCAAGAACTGCGCCAAAACGAGAACAAAGCACCGGAAACCACAGCAGCGCCCTCTCAGGACACCGAGCCCTCCTTGGCTGGAAAGCCGCAGGGAGAAGCCAGCACAGCCACCGTGTCCCCAGCACTGCACGAGGATGAGCTGTCTCCTTCACCTCCTCCAGACACCACGGCAGATGCTGGCACGGACCAGCTGGCCCTGGCTCGGCAAAAACGGCCCTCCATCTTCAGGAGGACACTGAGAGCTCTGCGCAGAGCTTGCCGTGCTCTCACCTCCTGCACGAGGCCACAGGCAGACGACTAGGACCGGCTGCCTCCAGGGACGACCTCTCCCTGGAGACAGCACCACCGGGCCCTGAGCCTGCAGCGTCCAAGACCCGACTATGTCACAAGTGCCATCTGCGCTCCCAGAGGAGCGCCTCTCAGAGGCAGCATCCTACCCCGAGTGACTGCAAAAGCTCTGAGGCACGAGATGCTGAAGATGCCCACGGACACGGAAGCCAATAGCCCCTTAGGGCCTGACACAAGGCTGCTGAGCCGGTGGCAGAGGAGGCACCGCCACGTTCACCACAGGCCGGAGCACCATTAAGTCCCTGCAGGGCAGCGCCAGACCTGGGACTCCAACCTTGGATGGGGAGCAGTTCCCACTCTTGCCTCGTTCACAGGGCACTCTTCGACAACTCCACACGGGTAGGGAGCCTGGAAGGCCAAATGACAGGCATGCAGGAAGTGTGGGAAGGGACAAGGGATGGGTGGTCACTGGTGCTGTGGGCATAGGGTGATGCTGGGGCGGGAAAAGTAGGGGGGTACAGTTTGGTGGGAGCCAGGGAAGCCCAGCTGCAGGAGCTCTTCCAGCCTGGGGTGCCAGGGACAAAGGGACCACACTCCTCACATGCAGCCGCTCCTTGCCTTCTCTTGCAGACCGACAGCCTGGCACGGATGGTACCACTGCCCTGCTGCTGCCCCGTGATGCGGGACAGCTGGACCGAGGGCCAAACTGCCAGCCAGGAGGTGCAGGAAGGGACACAGAGACACAGGGATAGGTAAGCATTAAGCACGGCTGCTCTGGGGGAGGGTAACACTGGAGCTGAGGGTGCGGCTGCCAGGGAGGCACGCTGCTGGGCAGGGGACAGGGCCACCACACTCTTCACAAACCACCTTTCTCATTGCCTTCTCTTGCAGACTCACAGCCTGGCACGCATGGTACCGCTGCCCTAGCATGTCCCTACGCAGTGATGGGTAAGCATTAAGCATGGCTGCTCTGGGACTGGGATGACACTGGAGTCGAGGGTGCGGGTGCAACAGGGCGCAGCGAACGAACAAGGGCAGAGGAAAGGGCCAGCACAATCCTCACAAGCAACCTTTTCTCATTGCCTTCCCTTCCAGACTGATGGCCTGGCACAGATCCTACCACTGCCCCACATCAGAAGCAGCAGGATGGTGCGGGACAGCTGGGCCAAAGGTCCCTAGCATGTCCCTACACGGTGAGGGTAAGCCTTCAGCATGGCTGCTCTGGGAGAGGGTAACACTGGAGCTCAGGGGTGCGAGCTCCTCGGCACCGCGCTGCAGGGCAGGGGAAAGACACACCACACTGCTCACACACAACCTTTCCCATTGCCTCCCCTTGCAGACCAACAGCCTGGCATGGATGCTATCACTGTCCTGCATCACGAGCAGCAGGATGATGCCAGGAGAGCTGGGACGAGGGCCCCTAGCGTGTCCCTACACAGCGATGGGTAAGCATGCGTGCCCTGGGAGCGGGATGACACTGGAGCTCAGGGGGCTGGTGCCAGGGAGCCATGCTGGAGGGCAGGGGAAAGACACACCACACTGCTCACACACAACCTTTCCCATTGCCTCCCCTTGCAGACCAACAGCCTGGCATGGATGCTATCACTGTCCTGCATCACGAGCAGCAGGATGATGCCAGGAGAGCTGGGACGAGGGCCCCTAGCGTGTCCCTACACAGCGATGGGTAAGCATGCGTGCCCTGGGAGCGGGATGACACTGGAGCTCGGGGGCTGGTGCCAGGGAGCCATGCTGGAGGGCAGGGGAAAGACACACCACACTGCTCACACACAACCTTTCCCATTGCCTCCCCTTGCAGACCAACAGCCTGGCATGGATGCTATCACTGTCCTGCATCACGAGCAGCAGGATGATGCCAGGAGAGCTGGGACGAGGGCCCCTAGCGTGTCCCTACACAGCGATGGGTAAGCATGCGTGCCCTGGGAGCGGGATGACACTGGAGCTCAGGGGGCTGGTGCCAGGGAGCCATGCTGGAGGGCAGGGGAAAGACACACCACACTGCTCACACACAACCTTTCCCATTGCCTCCCCTTGCAGACCAACAGCCTGGCATGGATGCTATCACTGTCCTGCATCACGAGCAGCAGGATGATGCCAGGAGAGCTGGGACGAGGGCCCCTAGCGTGTCCCTACACAGCGATGGGTAAGCATGCGTGCCCTGGGAGCGGGATGACACTGGAGCTCAGGGGGCTGGTGCCAGGGAGCCATGCTGGAGGGCAGGGGAAAGACACACCACACTGCTCACACACAACCTTTCCCATTGCCTCCCCTTGCAGACCAACAGCCTGGCATGGATGCTATCACTGTCCTGCATCACGAGCAGCAGGATGATGCCAGGAGAGCTGGGACGAGGGCCCCTAGCGTGTCCCTACACAGCGATGGGTAAGCATGCGTGCCCTGGGAGCGGGATGACACTGGAGCTCAGGGGGGCTGGTGCCAGGGAGCCATGCTGGAGGGCAGGGGAAAGGCCACCACATTGCTCACAAACAACCATTCTCATTGCCTCCTCTTGCAGACCAACAGCCTGGCATGGATGCTGTCACTGTCCCGCATCAGAAGAGGCAGGATGAGGCCAGGACAGCTGGGCTAAGGGGCCCTAGTCTGTCCCTACACAGTCATGGGTAAGCATGGCGGGATGACACTGGAGCTGAGAGCTGCGGGTGCCAGGGAGGCACGCTGCTGGGCAGGGGAAAGGGCTACCACCCTGCTCACAACCAACCTCACTCATAGCCTTCGCTTGCAGACTGACAGCCTGGCACGGAAGGTGCCTCTGCCCCACATCAGAAGCAGCAGCACGACGCCAGGACAGCTGGGCCGAGGACCAAACTGGCAGGCAGGAGGTGCAGGGAGGGACGCGGTGACTGCCACCATGTCCCCACCACCTCACCTCCTCCAGGCCCTCGGGCAGATGCTGGCTTAGACCAGCCAGCCCGGGCGCTGCAAAAACGGCCCTCCATCTTCAGGAGGACACTGAAAGCTCTGCGCAGAGCTTTCTGTGCTCTCACCTCCTGCACAAAGCCACAGACAGATGAGGAGGAACTGCTGCCAGCACCTGCCAACAAGTCCCCACCTGGCCCTCAGCACCCAGAAGCAGCACAATGGGGAGGGCCAGGGGGGGACGCCAGAACCCACGAGAGGGGACGGGGGCACGGATGGTGCCACAGGCATTCCGCAGGCCCACAGGACGTGCTACTGACTGTGCTGCTCGGCCCTGCACTGGACCCTTTTAGGTGTTACTAGAAATGTTACTGCTGGTGCTGACCTTAAATAAAGGTTACAACTTTACAACTGTCCCTACTGCTTCTGTCTGCCCCATCCATTCTCTGGCCCATGGGAGCTGCTCAGCTGGATCAGATCACGGAATGCAATCTACACCTGCCCTTGTCTTCTCTCAAACCATGACCCCGCCTCCTGCTACGTGCACTTGTAATCAGCCCCTCCCCAGCTATCTTCTAGGCTCCTTTCAGCCACGGGAAGGCCACTACAAGGGCCCCAGAGCTGGACACGCGACTCAAGGTGAGGTGTCTAACCGCGTCCTTCTCCTCCATGGGCCTAATGAATCCTTCGGGAAGGATCTGTTCCATGCCCAACATCCACGCCAGACCCATGTCTTTGGGAAAGCTTCCGCATCCCGGCACCCAGGTTGCTGATGTCAGGGGAAAGCTTCCTTCCCTGGTGCAGCCCTCAGCAAACTACTCTTCTCACTGCTCGTCTCTCAGCAAGCTCCAAGCGCATCACCTGTGCTTCACCTCAAAACCACTTCTGCCACAAAGCATGCATGGACAACCAGGAGAACAATACCAAGTGAATTCCTTGGCCCAATTCTTAATGCCCTGGATGGGGTGTTTTCCCCACAGAAGCCATCAAGTCTCTCCCCAACAAACCAGCCTTGCTAGGCCAGGGCAAGATACCATTGCCTCTGCTCTCTCCTCCCTCTACCAGCCGCACCTGTCACAGGAGAAGCAGCACACTAAGGGGGTGCCTGCAGTGCCACTCACCATTCAGCACTAAGTGCTACATGAGGCTGATGCACTGGAACGAACAAGGAAAATGCAGGGAACACTGCTCAGAGGGAAGTTTCCTGCCCACCACACCACTCGCTGACAACGGGCTGTGCACCAGAGGCAAACACTGGAGAGACTGGACATGACTGCCAGGGGAGACGGGAGGGATGGGGACAAAAGGCACAGGAGAACCGGCAGAAGATGAGGGAAGAGCATAGGGGGTAAAGGCAAGAGGGCAAGACCGAGAAGAGAAGGAATCCAAAATCCCCATGGAAGAGTCAAAACGCCAGTGCCTGCTTCCCAGCCCCTTCAGCCTTCGCACGCCCAGCCTTCGCAGCCTCGCAGGAGTCGCTCCCTTACACATTCCCAAACGTGACACAAGCTTTCTGCGGGGGTGGCTTCCACATCGCCCTAACCACTGCTGCCACCTCGAGCTTCTTGAAAATTCTTTCACATAAAATAAAACTTGGAGGAGTACTGCAGACCTGGAGGTTTGCAGAAGCCGGCAGCTGTCGCTTTCGAGGCCACGCTGCCACCCGTTAGCGCGGCCTCAACCACCGCCACCCGGGGGGCGGCGGCAGCGCACAACGCGCGGCAGGACCACTCCCTCCCTCCCGCCTCCCGCTCGCTCAGCCCCGCAGCAGCGTCGTCCCCTCGCGGCGCTTCCCCGCACCGGGCACGTTTGTCCGCGTCCCCGGTCGCGCTGCCAGCCTGCGGAGCGCCGCTTCAACACGGGGAAAGCCGCCGCCCCTCAGCACCGCCCTGGCCCTGCCGCCCTGGAGGCGAAGCTGCGCTAAGGGGCAGCCGGCGCGGATAAAGCCGACGGCGGGGAACGGCCGCCGCTCGCGCCCTCCTGCCTGGCACACAGCAGCTCCGACCGCGCGCCCCACGCCTCGCACGAGCCGAGCCGCGCCCAGCCCCGGGCACAGCCAAGGCATCCGCAGCAGCCTCCGCGTCCCGGCCCGACCGGGCGGCATGGCACGGCCACGTGACGCCTCCAGGCCAATCACCACCGCAGGCGGGAACGGGGCGGACAGCAGGGCCGGCAGCCCGCCTCGGGCCAGCCTGCGCCTTCCCGTGGCGTCCAGGCAAAGGAAGGGAGCTGGGAGCTGCACAGCTTGGGACACAGGCGGCTGGGGGTACCCCCGCCTACGCTTTGCCTTGCAGGAGCACACACATCCCTCAGAATCGCAGGAGCGGGAGGGATGGGGACAAAAGGCACAGGAGAACCGGCAGAAGATGAGGGAAGAGCCAAGCTCTGCCAATACAATCCTTGCTCTGTTAGCTTGGAGGTCATTTTCTCCAAAACTTGTTTTATTTTCTCCTAAAGAATTGGGGTTGATGGATCTGGAGAAGCAGAAGCTGAGGGGAAGACCTTCTCACTTTCTGTAACTGTCTTAAAGGACTTTGGAGACAGGTGAATATTGGTCTCTTCTTAGTAGCATGTGTCAGGATGAGAGGAAACTGCCTCAAGTTCCACCAGGGGTGGTTTGGCTTGACTCTAGAACTAATTTCTTCAGTAAAAGGGTTCTCAGGGCCTGGAAGGGGCTGCCCAGGGTGGTGGCTGATTCCCCATCCCTGGAGTTGTTTCAAGCAGGCAGTGATGTGGTGCTGAGGAACAAAGCTTAGCACCAGGCATGGTAGAGTTAGAGAACCGTTGGAATTGTCTGAAAAGGTCTTTTCCTAACAGAATGAATCTATGAGTCTCTAAAGCACTTACCATGAAGTCTCCCCAAGGGAGACTGAGCAGCCATCTCACCCTCCTTTCTGCGCTGTATCATGATAAAGAAAACTAAAACATCACTGATCAGTCAGTTAAGCTGTCGTGTGGCCCTCAGGCACAGCATTCCACAGCTCTGAGGGCTGATTTGTGAGGTTTTTATCCTCCTCATCATCAGAAACATTTTGGTTTAGCAGAAATTCCAAAACAAGGACTGGGAGGGGAAAGAGAAAGCAAAGACTAAATTTCTCTCACACCTTTCTCTATCCTTTTTTCACAGAATGGTGGAGGTTGGAAGGGACTTTTGAAGATTATCTAGTCCAAAACCTCTGTTAGAGCAGGCCCATCCAGAAGAGAATCACAGAATCAACAAGGTTGGAAAAGACCTCAAAGATCATGGGGAGGGGAGGGGAGGGGAGGGGAGGGGAGGGGGACCAGGTTGGAAAAGACCTTTGAGATCATCAAGTCCAACCTATCACCCAACACCATCTAATCAACTAAACCATGGTAACAAGTGCCTCATCCAGGCTCTTCTTAAACACCTCCAGTGATGGTGACTCCACCACCTCCCTGGGCAGCCCATTCCAATGACCAATACTCACTCTGTGTCAGTGCAAATCCAGATTTGTCATCAGTCATAGCAGAAAACTTTTGTCAATTAAAAAAAATAGACCCTTTTTAATAAGAAAAAGGAGAGGAAATGAAAAAAAAAGAAAGATAGAAGCCATGTCAGCCAGTCCTGCAGCCTCCCCAAGGGAACAGTGATGTCTGGAGAGCATGGGCAGGACAAAACTTCCACCTCCTGGCATAGCACTTTCCCATCAGTCCCCGATTACTCCCACACGGAATGACAGAATGCTTTGGGTTGGAAGGGACCCTCAAAGGTCATTTTGTCCAAACCCCTGCAGTCAGCAGGGACATCTCCAGCTAGATCAGGTTGCCCAGAGCCCCATCAAGTTTGACCTTGAATGTCTCCAGGGATGGGCTCTCACATCTCTGGACAGCCTGTTCCAGTATTTCACCACTCCTAATGTCCAACCTAAATCTACCCTGCTCTGGTTTCAAACTATTGTCCTTTATCCCATTGCTACATAGCCACCAGTTCTGGTTGGTTTTCCCACCTAATTAGCTCCTTTCTGGTCACATATTTAGCAGAGAAGTTTATTCACTATGGCAATAGGCTGGCCAGTTGGAAGAGCCAGGGAATTATAGGCCAGTCAGCCTGACCTCAGTGCCAGGCAAGATTATGGAACAGGTCATCTTGAGTGCAATCACACAGCACTTACAGGATGACCAGGGGCTCAGGCCCAGCCAGCATGGATTTAGGAAGGGCAGGTCCTGCCTGACCAACCTGATCTCCTTCTATGATCAGGTGACCTGCCTGGTGGATGGGGGGAGGCCTGTGGATGTGGTCTACCTGGACCTCAGCAAGGCCTTTGACACCGTCCCCCACAGCAAACTCCGGGCCAAGCTGGCAGCCCATGGCTTGGACAGGAGCACTCTGTGTTGGGTTAGGAACTGGCTGGAGGGCCGAGCCCAGAGAGTGGTAGTGAATGGTGCCACAGCCAGCTGGCAGCCAGGCATCAGTGGTGTGCCCCAAGGATCAGTGCTGGGCCCCATGCTCTTCAACATCTTAATTGATGATCTGGATGAGGGCATTGAGTCCATCATCAGTAAATTTGCGGACGACACCAAGCTGGGGGCAGGAGTTGATCTGCTGGAGGGCAGAGAGGCTTTGCAGAGGGACCTGGACAGGCTGGACAGATGGGCAGAGGCCAAGGGCAGGAGATTGAACACATCCAAGTGCCAGGTGCTGCACATTGGCCACAGCAACCCCAGGCAGTGCTGCAGGCTGGGGTCAGAGTGGCTGGAGAGCAGCCAGGCAGAGAGGGACCTGGGGGTACTGGTTGATGGTAGGCTGAACATGAGCCTGCAGTGTGCCCAGGAAGCCAAGAGGGCCAAGGGCATCCTGGCCTGCATCAGGAAGAGTGTGGCCAGCAGGAGCAGGGAGGTCATTCTGCCCCTGTACACTGCACTGGTTAGGCCACACCTTGAGTCCTGTGTCCAGTTCTGGGCTCCTCAGTTTAGGAAGGATGTTGACTTGCTGGAAGGTGTCCAGAGAAGGGCAACAAAGTTGGTGAGGGGTTTGGAACACAAGCCCTATGAAGAGAGGCTGAGGGAGCTGGGGTTGCTTAGCCTGGAGAAGAGGAGGCTCAGGGGTGACCTTCTTGCTCTCTACAACTACCTGAAGGGAGGTTGTAGCCAGGCAGAGGTTGGCCTCTTCTCCCAGGCAGCCAGCACCAGAACAAGAGGACACAGTCTCAAGCTGCGCCAGGGCAGGTTTAGGCTGGACGTTAGGAGGAAGTTCTATTCAGAGTGATTCCCCATTGGAATGTGCTGCCCAGGGAGGTGGTGGGGTCACCGTTGTTGGAGGTGTTCAGGAGGAGACTTGATGGGGTGCTTGGTGACATGATCTAGTTGTTTGATGGGTTGGACACGATGATCTTGGAGGTCTCTTCCAACCTGGTTTATTGTATTGTATTGTATAGGTTACCAACTTAGTGCTCCCTGCTTTCTAGGTGGGCAACATCCCAGGTGGAAAGTTGAGAAGTCAGCTCCAACCAGCATCAGCTTCCAGCAGGAGCCACATCACCACCACCAAGAGCTAACCTCAGCACAGGGACAGGGTCTGGGGTTTTCAAACTGTTTTCAGGGACCGAAGTGCTCATCTCAGAGCGCTGGAAACGATCCGGGATGGATGCTCCAGGGAGGAGTGGTGGTTGTTAAAGCACTTAACGAGCATCTGCATCGCTGCGGGCTCCGGGCTTCGCTGCTAACGAAGACGGAGGAGTGGTGCGGCACTGGAAGAGGCGAGAGGCTGTGTTCGGGGCAGGAAGACCTTCATTTTCTTTTGATTGCTGCAGTGAAGCTCAGGGCAGGCCGGCAGGCTGCCTGACAAAGCGTGGCCTTTGAAGTCCCGAGAGATTTGTTACCTCTTGCAAGGCTCCAATCTGCCCTGCCAGCCATTTGCTATTGCTGCAGGGCACCTACTGAGGAGGCGGGTTTGGTGTCCCCACCAGCAGAAAGCAGCAAGAGAATGGCACTTGGCACCAAAGAGAAATGCGGGAGAGAGAGAAACTACCCAAAAGGGGGAGGGGGGAGAGAAAGAGAAACTAGAGAAACTAACCAAAAGGGGGGGGGAAGGGGGAGAGAAAGAGAAACTAACCAAAGGGGGGAGGGGGAGAGAGAAACTAACCAAAAGGGGGGAAGAGAGAGAAACTAACCAAAAAGGGGGGGGGGGGGGGAGAGAGAGAAACTAACCAAAGGGGGGGGGAGAGAAAAACTAACCAAAAACTAAGAGAAACTAAGGGGGGGGGAGAGAGAGAAACTAACCAAAAGGGGGGGGAGAGAGAGAAACTAACCAAAAGGGGGGGGGGGAGAGAGAGAGAAACTAACCAAAAGGGGGGGGAGAGAGAAACTAACCAAAAGGGGGGGGGGAGAGAGAGAGAAACTAACCAAAAAGGGGGGGGAGAGAGAGAGAAACTAACCAAAAAGGGGGGGGGGGGAGAGAGAGAGAAACTAACCAAAAGGGGGGGGAAGAGAGAGAGAAACTAACCAAAAGGGGGGGGCAGAGAGAGAGAAACTAACCAAAAGGGGGGGGGCAGAGAGAGAGAAACTAACCAAAAGGGGGGGGAGAGAGAGAAACTAACCAAAAGGGGGGGAGAGAGAGAGAGAAACTAACCAAAAGGGGGGGGGGAGAGAGAGAAACTAACCAAAGGGGGGGGGGAGAGAGAGAGAAACTAACCAAAAGGGGGGGGAGAGAGAGAAACTAACCAAAAAGGGGGGGGGGGGAGAGAG
The DNA here is from genome assembly GCA_033816785.1 of Picus viridis. Classification (NCBI taxonomy): domain Eukaryota; kingdom Metazoa; phylum Chordata; class Aves; order Piciformes; family Picidae; genus Picus; species Picus viridis. The sequence goes on from CM066580.1 coordinate 3,745,555, forward strand.
AGAGAGAAACTAACCAAAAGGGGGGGGGAGAGAGAGAGAAACTAACCAAAGGGGGGGGGGGGGGAGAGAGAAACTAACCAAAGGGGGGAGAGAGAGAAACTAACCAAAGGGGGGGGAGAGAAACCAACTAAAAGGGGGGGAAGAGAGAAACCAACTAAAAGGGGGGAAGAGAGAAACCAACTAAAAGGGGGGGGAAGAGAGAAACCAACTAAAAGGGGGGAAGAGAGAAACCAACTAAAAGGGGGGAGGAAGAGAGAAACCAACTAAAAAGGGGGAGGAAGAGAGAAACCAACTAAAAGGGCGGGGGAAGAGAGAAACCAACTAAAAGGGGGGGAAGAAGAGAGAAACCAACTAAAGGGGGGAAGAAGAGAGAAACCAACTAAAAGGGGGGAAGAAGAGAGAAACCAACTAAAAGGGGGGAAGAAGAGAGAAACCAACTAAAAGGGGGGGAAGAAGAGAGAAACCAACTAAAAGGGGGGGAAGAGAGAAACCAACTAAAAGGGGGGAAGAGAGAAACCAACTAAAAGGGGGGAAAGAGAGAAACCAACTAAAAGGGGGGGGAAGAGAGAAACCAACTAAAAGGGGGGAAGAGAGAAACCAACTAAAAGGGGGGAAGAGAGAAACCAACTAAAAGGGGGGAAGAGAGAAACCAACTAAAAGGGGGGGAAGGGGGGGGGGAAGAGAGAAACCAACTAAAAGGGGGGGGAACCAACTAAAAGAGAGAAACCAACCAACTAAAAGGGGGGAAGAGAGAAACCAACTAAAAGGGGGGGGAAGAGAGAGAAACCAACTAAAAGGGGGGAGGGGAAGAAGAGAGAAACCAACTAAAGGGGGGAAGAAGAGAGAAACCAACTAAAAGGGGGGAAGAGAGAAACTAACCAAAAGGGGGTGGGGGAAGAGTAGAGAAAACCTGACATACTTTTTTTAAAGGAATCCCCACAGCACTTGACTCCAGCTCTGCATCTCGAGAGCAGCAGCAGGTGATTTCCTCTCCTATATACCTATATAAACCCAGCACTAGCCATTTCCCCTTTGGTTCAGCACTGCAAGCCCCTACATTACCCCCTCCTTTGGCAAGTGACCCCTGAGCTTTACAAGCCCCACTTGCAACGGCAAAGGTGAGTCTCCTTCAGCTGCAGCAGCTGGCACCCACTGCAGAAGCACAACTGAACTCAACAAGCAGATGTAAAAAGACCAGGAGGATGAGGTGTGTCACTCTGGTGCATCACAGGATCAGAGGATGGGAGGGGTTGGGAGGGACCCAAAGAGATCGAGTTCAACCCCCCTGCCAGAGCAGGAGCAGAGAATCCAGCACAGGTCACACAGGAACACATCCAGATGGGGCTGGAAAGGCTCCAGAGAAGGAGACTCCACAACCTCTCTGGGCAGCCTGCTCCAGGGCTCTGGGACCCTCACAGTGAGGAAGTTCCTCCTCATGTTGAGGTGGAATCTCCTGTGCTGGAGTTTCTATCCATTGCCCCTTGTCCTATCACAGGGTGCAACTGAGCAGAGCCTGTTCCCTCCCCTCATAACCCCCAGCCCTCAGATATTGATAGACATTTATTAAATCCCCTCTCAGTCTTCACATCCTCACAGGGGATTTCATAGTGGGGGAGAAGTGCAGCCAGAGAGGAGACTGAGTGCAGCAGTGGGATTGCTTTCTCAGCCAGCAGGTCCAGCTTGAGAGCAGATCTGGATCTGGACTGCACTTGGTTCAGTGAGCACTCTAAGCAAATTAGCAATGCTTCCACTCTTCTGTCAGCTGTGATTTGAACCTAATAACACAGAGAGTCATAGAACCCTTAAAGTTGGAAAAGAACTCTCAGATCAACAAGTCCAGCTGTAACCCAACCCCACCATGGCCACTAAACCATGGCCCAAAGTGCCATGGCCACAGCTTTCTTGAGCACCTCCAGGCATGGGGACTCCACCACCTCCCTGGGCAGCCTCTGCCAATCCCTGACCACTCTTGCAGCAAAGACTTTTTCCTCATCTCCAACCCAAACCTCCCCTGGCACAACGTAGGCTCATTTACTCTTGTCCTACCACTTGCTGTATGGGAGAAGAGCCTCCCCACAACCTCCTTTCAGGGAGCTGTAGAGAGCAGATGGAAATCTGGATTTCATGGACACACATGGCAATTACTTTAGACAAGGTAAATTGTGGACAAATGGGAGGTGGTTGAATCCCCATCCCTGGAGGTGTTTCGAAGAGGCAGAGGTGTGGTGCTGAGGGACATGCTTCAGCACCAGCCTTGCTAGAGTTAGAGAATGGTTGGACTCAGTGGTCTGAAAGGTCTTTTCCAGCTGAAATGATTCTGTGTGAACAGAGATGAAGGGCAGCAAGCATAGAATCATAGAATCAACAAGGTTGGAAAAGACCTCAAAGATCATCGAGTCCAACCTGTCACCCAAGACCTCCTGACTACTAGACCATGGCACCAAGTGCCACATCCAATCCCCTCTTGAGCACAGTGGTTTGAAATGCTCACCTGGGCTTAGCACACCAATTTAGACAGGAACATGCTGTATGAAAACAGCAGAAGGTACTTTTAAAAAGGAAATGATCATTCATGAGGACAGAGTCAGGGCTGTTCACTCTGCAGAACAGAAAGCTCCAAGGAGAGCTTATTATGGCCTTCCAGTATCTGAAAGGGGCTCCAAGAAAGCTGGGGAGGGACTTGTGAGGGTGTCAGGGAGTGATAGGACCGGGGGGGATGGAGCAAAACTACAAATGGGTAGACTGAGATTGGATGTGAGGAAGAAGTTGTTCCCCAGGAGGGTGGTGAGAGCCTGGCACAGGTTGCCCAGGGAGGTGGTGGAAGCCTCCTGCCTGGAGGTGTTTGCAGCCAGGCTGGCTGTGGCTGTGAGCAACCTGCTGTAGTGTGAGGTGTCCCTGCCCATGGCAGGGGGTTGGAACTGGCTGATCCTTGAGGTCCCTTCCAACCCTGACTATTCTATGATTCTGAAATATTAAGAATGATTTTATCAAGTTTCCTTTAAGAGAAAAGGAAAGCACCCACTGGATGGTCCACAAGATAAACCCTGATTTCAGCTGGGAAGAACTGCAGGCAGGTTGAGTAACAGCATTGTGTGGCAGGAAGGAGACTGAAATAATAGAAAAGATTCCCACTCTGTAAAAATAGCCTGGGCACCGCAAAGTTAAAAGCCCTCTGAAGCTTCCAGAACAAGAGGTGTCTCTTTCCACAAGAAGCCCTCACATCTGAATGTGCTGGTGCCTATTTATACCCTCTCCCAGTGAGAAATGCAGGTGCTGACTCCTTCCTGACGTTCCAGCCTCAGAAATAGATGCTGAGACAGCTCCTGGAACAGTCACAGCCCCTCAGCACCAACATCCAGGTGGCTGCAACACTTGTCATGGATAAAAAATACCCCTCAAACTTCTCATAGAAAAGCACTGCAGCAAAGCCCTTCAGTGGCACAGCAAGAGCAGCAGAGCACAGATTGTGGAAGGGCTTTGGTTAGAAGGGACCTTAGAGATCATCTAGTTCCAATCCCCTACCAGGGGCAGGAACACCTCCCACTAGACAGAGTACAGAATTAACCAGGTTGGAAAAGACCTTTGAGATCATCAAGTCCAACCTATCACCCAACACCATCTAATCAACTAAACCATGGCACCAAGTGCCTCATCCAGGCTCTTCCTAAACACCTCCAGTGATGGTGACTCCACCACCTCCCTGGGCAGCACATCCCAATGGCCAATCTCTTTCTGCGAGGAATTTCTTCCTAACATCCAGCCCAAACCTCCCCTGGTGCAGCTTGAGACTGTGTCCTCTTGTTCCAACCAGGCTGCTCAAAGCCTCATCCAGGCTGGTCTTGAACATTTGGCTGATGTACAGCTGGAGGCCTGCAATAAAAATGAGAGCTGTGCTTTGTTGGTCCCTTGCTGTCAGTTCCAACAGGGGGGACATCAGGTGGGCAGGCAGCTCTGCTCTGAAACCACAGCTGGCTTTGGGGACCTTTCCTCTCTGCTGGTGATGTCTCCAGGTACTCCCACAGTGCTGGCTGAGGGAAGAGATAGCTGAGATGCAGTAGTGAAGGTGGAAGCATTCTGGCTTGTCCCATTTCAAGCAATAGAGGGAGGTGGGACAGGATGCCCACCCAAAGTTAGGGGTGGGTGCAGGGTGCCTCAGCACAGGGCTCCAGTGCCAAGCACTCCAGAGCACAAGCCCTATGAGGAGAGGCTGAGGGAGCTGGGATTGTTTAGCCTGGAGGAGGCTCAGGGGAGACCTTATTGCTGTCTACAGTTACCTGAAGGGAGGTTGTAGCCAGGAGGGAGCTGGTCTTTTCTTTGAAGCAACCAGCACCAGAACAAGAGGACAGTCTCAAGCTGCACCAGGGGAGGTTTAGGCTGGAGGTGAGGAGAAAGTTCTTCACTGAGTCATTTGTCATTGGAATGTGCTGCCCAGGGAGGTGGTGGAGTCACCATTCCTGAAGGTGTTCAAGAGGGGATTGGACGTGGCACTTGGTGCCATGGTTTAGTCAGGAGGTCTGTGGTGACAGGTTGGACTTGATGATCTTTGAGGTCTCTTCCAACCTTGTTGATTCTGTGATTTCCAGGGATGAGGTGTCCACAACTACCCAGGGCAACTCATTGCAGTGTTCCACCACCTTCACAGTAAAGAACTTCCTTATGTCCAATTTAAATCTGCCCTGCTCTAGTTTCAAACCATAGCCCCAACCTACCATTCTTGGGCTGGTTCGCTTTGGGGTTGGGTTTGCTTGTGGGGCTTTTATGTGCCTTTTTTCCCCCCCCATCTTCCTGGGTTCCACATGCTTAGACAGGGCATCCACAACCCTGGAAAGCAAGGACACCTCCTGAAAAGTCCCCCAGAGCAATGCTGTGGGCTTAAAACAAGGCAGTTCCATGAAGTGCTGCTAGGATAAAGGCAGGTCATTTGTTACTTCAGAAGTTCAGCATTTCTCAACCTTTGAAAACGCAAGTAGTGACACAGGGATCAGAGCAGCATGGAACAGGCTGGAGGGCTGACACAGCTGCAGGGCTGGGTGGGCCAAGGGTGACCTAGGTCAGAAAGTGGTTTCTGCAACTCATAGTCATAGAATGGTTTTGCTTGGAAAAGACCTTTCAGATCATCCAGTCGAACCACTCTCGAAGTCTGCCAAGGCTGGGGCTAAACCATGGCCCTCAGCACCAGATCTCTGCCTCTTCGAAACACCTCCAGGGATGGGGAATCAACCACCTCCTTGGGCTGCCTGTGCCAGGCTTTGAGAACCCTTTCAGGGAAGAAGTTTCTTCCAATATCCAACCTCAATCTCCCCTGATGCCACTTGAGGCCATTTGGTCTTACCTTTCACTATTCCGTCTTCTTGTCATTCACACAAACCTTAAATTGCTCCTCAGGTGTAGAAAGGGAAGGACAGCAGCACCCACAGATGAGACAGACACCTTAGTAGGAGATGCACAGTGGTTCAAGAGGTTCAAAAGTCAGCACACTGCCCTCACATGGAGTCTCTGCAGCCTCTGCTCACCCCATACTCCACCTCATTGGCCTCAGAGACACAGAGGTGCTGACAGGAACGCAGCTGACTTCCAAACTGTGCAAAGCTGATACCCTTTTGAGTCAGCCCCTCCTCACCATGGAGGAAAGCTCCAGCAGGATCTGGAGATGCACCACCCACCCCCAGCGCTTGAATAGCAGAGTCTGGCCACACCACCAACTTACTCCGGGTAGGGAGCACACGCAGAGCATCGGTTTGCAGAAGCTGCTCCCGAGAGAGACAATCCTGCTTCCTCCTGAAGCCTGAGCTGGTTTACAACTGCAGGAACGTTCAGCTCACGTCCAAATTTCAGCACTTGGAGCAGTCAGTAAATTCCACCCAAACTGCAAACCACAGGCTTGTGGCTGGGAACAGCTTGTGTGGACACTGGCCAGAGCAGCAGACACTTCTGCTGCGAGTGGAGAGCTTTGCTCACAGGATGTTAGGGGTTGGAAGGGACCTCTGGAGATCCTCGAGTCCAACCCCGCTGCCAGAGCAGGAGCAGAGAATCCAGCACAGGTCACACAGGAACACATCCAGATGGGGCTTGAAAGGCTCCAGAGAAGACTCCACAACCTCTCTGGGCAGCCTGCTCCAGGGCCCTGGGACTCTCACAGTGAAGAAGTTCCTCCTCATGTTGAGGTGGAAGCTCCTGCGCTGTAGTTTCTATCCATTGCCCCTTGTCCTGTCACAGGGTGCAAGTGAGCAGAGCCTGTCCCCTCCCTCTTGACCCCCAGCCCTCAGGTATTTATAAACATTTATTAAATCCCCTCTCAGTCTTCTCCTCTTCAGACTAACCAGCCCCAGGTCAGGACTCAGCTTCTCACCAGGCAGTGCTCCAGTCCCTTCAGCATCCTTGTAGCCCTCTCTTGGACTCTCTCCAGCAAATCCCTGTCCCTCCTGAACTGGGGAGCCCAGAACTAGATGCAATATTCCAAGTGAGGTCTCACCAGGGCAGAGTAGAGGGGAGCAGAACCTCCCTGGATCTGCTGGCCACACTCCTCTGAATGCACCCCAGGATCCCGTTGGCCTTCCTGGCCACCAGGGCACATTGCTGTCCACTCTCCAGCAGATTCACCTCCTAACCTGTACTGGTGCAGTTTATTTTTCCTTCCCAGGTGCAGGACTCTGCAGTTATCCTAGTTGAACCTCATTAGGTTCCTCTGTGCCCAGCTGTCAAGTCTGTCCAGGTCTCATTGAACAGCTGCACAGCCTTCAGGTGTCTCAGCCAAGCCTCCCAGTTTGGTATCATCAGCAAACTTTCTGAGCAGACTCTGTCTGGGATCTCATCAACATCATTGAAGATGTTGAACAGGATCAGACCACAACAATCCCCCTCACTCAGACAACTCACCCTGCTTACTGCTGAAGCTATGGCTCAGCTGCCAACAGCTCAGTCTGGGTGGGATGGTTTTGAGGTGTTCAGCTCAAGCTCTCGCCACACCACAGTGCTCAGAAGCCTTCGGTAGCACGACATCCTGGGATGGCCACACCAGCACCTTGCACCAAACTGGCCAAGTAAGCACATCCACTGGTGGCACCACATCCCCTCCAGCACCCCCACAAGCCTGGTTCACTCAAACATCACCAGTAAGCCCCAGAGAAAGAGCCAGGGTACAGCTCCAGTGCCAGCAATACAAAGCCAGGCTTGGACCATCTCCCGAAAGCACATTAAGACGGTAGCGAACTTGGGCTCCGTTCCTGGCGTGCACACAGCTTGAAGCCTTCCTCTCAGTTGGGGTAGGAGGCACCACAGTAAACCACAATTAGCACATACTCTCAACTCATTATTCCTCACTGTCAACAATTGGTGCAGAAGAGATCTACACTTGGGGAACAGCTTTTGTCTCCTGTTTGCACAGGGAAGCCCAGATTGCAGCTCTCCAGAGCACAAGGAAGACTACAACTCGGCCTCAGGTTAGATGCTGGGCTAGAAAAATCATCTGGAGGCAGCAGCTGCAGCAGGGAAGCCCTTGTAGAAGCCCTGTGGTTGTGCTTGAGCCAAGGACAGCTCTGCTTGGCACATTCTCTTCCCTGCTGTGCATAACCACTCCCTGGACCTTGCCTGGACACAGGATCCTGCAGACAGGATTGCATCAGGAACCCACTGTGGTATCAGCCCAGCTGCATTGGCCACCACGAGCCAGATCAGCAAAACACAGCATCATAGATTGGTCTGGGTTGGCAGAGACCTTAAAGCTCATCTAGTTCCAACCCTCCCGCCACAAGAAGGGACACAAACAATCCTTTCAGAGCTCAAAGTACTTTATCTGTGGGAAGGATGGTGTTTTAAACTCACTGGTGCTGCCCACTCAGCCAGACATCTATTTGTCCTGGGCCAACTGCAGCCACCTCAAGCTGCAGCTCTGGAACAAGTCTGTCACAAAATGTGCATGGAACCAGTTTTTAAAAGGGTAGACTAGGAAAAAAAAGCTGAAGCCTGAACATCCAAGGAATTCTCACCCCAAGGCACTCAGAATTTCCCCTTAGCAGGCAGGCCACCCAAAACCCCCAAGATTTTACACACTACAGCAAAGGAACAGCAGCCTCAGCATCACAGCTCTCCCCAGGCACATCACTGCACACCCCCCACAGCACACAGCTGAGGTTCAGCTCCCTCCTTTGCCCAACAGCATCTAGATTCCATCACTTGGTCAGCAGGGACTGTCCCACCAGCAAGAGCAGAGCAGAACATTTCAGGCTGCTCATTCAGCTTGGGCAACAGATCCTCACCCCTAGCCCCTGCAGTAAGAGCAGCTCACACCGTTTTGCTCGCCTCTGAAGCTGGGACAAAGCAAGGTCTCCCCACTCCCAGGGCGGCAGTTCAAGACAAACTGCAGCTCCACTCCCAGCTTCAAGGTTTAACAAGTCAAAGAGCACAAGCAAAAAGGGTGTGACTGTTGCTTAAGGGCACTTAGCATCCGAGGACATCCCCCTGCCCTGGGGGGAGAAACATCTCCCTGCCAGGCAAAGAGCCTCCTTGAAGCACAAACAGCAGCAAGAGGTTTGCTGCAGATCCACCTTCCTCCAAATTGAGGAGCAGGCTGCTGGAGGAGGCAGAAGGCTGTAACCCACAAGCCAGCAGGGGAGGACCTCTGTATTTTCACTTGTCCACTGCAACCATATTTCAGGGAGATACATTACTAAACACAAGTTTTGGTTTAAAAACAATCTTTTTATTGGCAAGTCCACCACAAGCATTTACACCTTCTTACACAAAGTCCCCAGATGTCCTTCCTTGGACCCCTGGTGCCACTGCTCCAGGGGGTCAGTGACAAAGTCCCCAAATGTCCTTCCCTGGACCCCTGCTGCAACTATTCCAGGGGTTGGTGACAAAGTTGCCAGATGTCCTTCCCTGGACCCCTGCTGCCACTGCTCCAGGGGGTCAGTGACAAAGTCCCCAAATGTCCTTCCCTGGACCCCTGCTGCCACTGCTCCAGGGGGTCAGTGACAAAGTCCCCAAATGTCCTTCCCTGGGCCCCTGCTGCCACTGTTCCAGGGGTTGAAGTTTTTTGTTTGGTGGTTGGTTGGGTTTGTTGTGGGGTGTTGTGGGTTTTTTTTTTTGGGGGGTCAACAAACCTTCACACCCAGAGAAGTTTCTCTTTCTTCCCATCCCTTCAAGCCGCAGAGAGTCACCAGCAAGGCATCCTAGACAGCGGCAGAGCCTCCGCTGTGGCTGGGTGCTGCCGTGGCCGGGTGCTGAGCGGGAGCTCTCCTGCCAGCGCTGAAGGTCTTGCGGTTTACAGATGGATACCGTGCAATTTTTCTCCTGCTAAACCAATCAAAATTGCATCGTGATCCACCCGACAACAGCAAAACAAAGCCAAGCTTACCCTGCTAAGCGCAGCTGGGGCAGCCTGCAGCCCGAAGACAAGCCCTCCTTTCCTCCACAGGCCGGGACAAGTGCAATACTCTACATATAGCTACAAGTAATGCAACAAATCCCCACCCATGGAGAAACCAGCGCAAGGTTATCTTCAGATCTTCCACGGGGGGGGGGGGGAAAAAAAAAAAAAAGGAGGGAAAAAAGAAACAAACCCAAAAACCCCATCACTGACAACAGATTCTCCACCACCACAGTCAGTTTTGCATGGATTTGCACAGCAATTTTAGTAAGCTGGGATGCAAACCTGCAAAACTGACTGTAATCAGCACCGTCTTCTCCAGAAACTGCCACTAGCTAGGATGCACTTTATCTAGCAGTACTGTAAGTGCCCACATTACAGTAGGTCCAATTCAAAGCTACCTGCACTATGAGCACTTTGATACTGCTAGGACAAAAACTACTTCCTGAGGCAACTGCCTTCAGTGGGGGGGTGGGGGAAAAAAAAGCACCAAAACAAACAAACAAACACACACCACACAACCACCACACTTTAACCTGAAGCGCAACTGCTGAGCTAAAGCCAGATGGATGTGGTCGTTTTGGACGTGTAGGCAGCAGCTTGTGCCAGAAGGAGCATTTAGGGCAGTAGATTCTACGCTACTTCACTAACTGCACTAGATGCACCTTAACACAAGGACCCTGTGCGAGAGGCGGCTCTAAGGCAGCAGCAGAACAACAAATCCTGGTTAGCTCCGTGCCCCCACAATCATCACTGAATCGCCACAGTAATGCCAGAAGTGCTTATACTGCAGTAGATCCTAGGCCTCTACCTGCACTGTAAGCACTTTTGCACAACTCAAGGCCCATCACCAGGCAGGGGAAACTCTTGGATTCGAAAGGTCCTCTCCTTCCAGCGCAGCTAAAGCACGGCAGAAGCGTCTTGAATGTAGCACAGGAGCCAAGAATACCTGCCAAGAGAGAAGATGAACATTAATGTGGCACAACACAGATAGGGATTTGCTGTTTGATCCTAGCAGAGGGGGCAGAAACGGGTTGAGGGTTTTGAGAAGGCAGTTTAAACTGAGAGCACACCACGCAAGGAGAAGTGCTCCGCTTAAAATGAAGGTGAAAATGGCTTCCTCCACTTTCTAGTAGCAGTTAAAAAGCACCCTAATAGCTACCAAAACATCTCAGTTCCCCACACCCGTGGGCTTGGTGCCTCACTACAAGCACACGAGACATTTGACTTGACCTTTTTCTCTCGCAGCTTCACGGAGTGTCTGCATCACCCAACCACCAAACATTCCCACCCAGTAGTGGAAGAGAAAAGTTCTGACACATGATCCCGCACCTCCCGCCCCACCCCACCCACCCCCACCCCCACCCCAAGCCCCGCACCAGATAATGGAGTATCTGTCCTCCAGATGATGCAGCGCGGCACAAAAGCCACCGACCCTCCTCGCAGGAGGGAAGGGAAAGAGAGACATTTTTTTTTAACTACCAAGAAATTTAAATCTCCCTCCGGAGCCACGCTGTCAAGCCCCGGCGTTAGGAACCCGCGGAGGTGGGAAGGTTTTAATTTTTTTGGTTTATTTCGGTTTTGTTTTGGGTTGTTGGGTTTTTTTCCCCTCCACTGGGGATGCCCAGGCGCAGCTCAGCTCAAGCCTCCCCACCTCCTTCCTGCCCCCTCTAAGTAGCTCGGACAGAAGTGGAGCCACGCTGGGTGTTTATGGCGAGGGGGCTGTGCCGGGGGAGGGCCCCCACCTCCACGGGGGCATTATCTCCCCCTCCGGAGCACCGCAGCCCGCCGTTATCTCCCTCGCACTGACCATCTGCTTGGTGGTGGCGGGCAGCGGGATTACTCGGCCGTGCTCGCCACGTGCACGCCGCGACCCCTACCTCCGGGGTGCGCCACCGGAGCACCCCTGGGGGGGATACCCACCGGCCGGCGCCGAGCACCGGCGCTTTCGGCGCGATGCCGCATCTGCCGGGCACGCCGCCTGCCCCCGCCCCACCGCGCAGGGGGTGTGGGGGTGCCCCGCCACGTGCTGCCCGCCCCGTCCGGGCGGCAGCGATGAAAGCGGCGGAACAAAGCACAGTGGGAAATGCAGTTCTCCATTCAAAGCCCCAAAAACGCGCCAAGCCGCCCGGCCGCCCCCTTCCTCTGCCCCACCGCCCCGCCACCAAACGGGGCCCGCTCCTCCACCCACCCCGGGAAGGCATAGCTACGAGCCCGGCCCTAAAGTTACACCGAGGGCGGCTCCCCACGGCGGCGGGCGGCCCCTTTGTCCCAGCCCGACGGGGGCAGCCCGGCTGCTTCGGGCCGCTCCAACCCCTCGCCTTCCGCCAACCCCTTACCTGCCCCGCGCCGCCCGCTCTCTCTTGGGGCCGGCGGCGCCCTTCGTCCGGGCGGGCTCGAAACGCGGTTGCCCCGACGGCGGCGGCTGCCGAGCGCGTGGTCCGGGCTCCCGCCCGCCCCCTCCGCGCGCCGGCCCGCGAGTTAGCGAGAGCGCGCGCACCCCAGCGCCGTCGCGCGCCGCCTGCCGGCCGGCCCCATACCAACTACAAGCCCCAGCGCACCCCGCGCGCCCCGCGCAGGCGCGCCGCCGCCGCCATGTGCTCACCCCGCGCGAGCGCGCGCCCCCCCATCCCCCCACGCGCTGGCCACGCGGGGGCGGCGCGCGCGACACCCCCACACACACCCCCTCCCACACACACGCACGCACTCCACGCACGGAGGACGGGCGCGGGGTGTACAACGGGCAAGGGGGGACAGCAAGGAGGGGGACTCCCGTTCCTCCGCCTACCCCAGACCACACGGCAACGCGGCCGGCCGGGAACCCCAAGTTTCGGCCTCCCGCCGCGGCCCCATCCATTGTTGGAACGGCGGGAGCCGCCGGCCACGGGCGCGAGGTGTGGAGGGCAGGGGTGGCCCCGGGGTGCGGAGTACAGGGGGTACGGGAACGTAGCGTGCGAGCCGCGGGCCCACGCGGGAGACAGGACGCGCTCCGCGCACTCCTACAGGTGGGTGGCGGCCAGCTCCGGTAAGGCGCTGCCGCCCCCTACCCCGGCGAGAACGGGGATCGGGGCGGGGGTGGTGGGGTGGCTGAGCGTTGCCTGCCCGACTGCGCGCCCCCAGGTCGCGGGCAATCCGTGCCGCCTGGTAGAGATTGCGGCGGGTCGCGGGAGCCGCACGGGAAGTTAAAAAAAAAAAAAGAAAATAAAAAAAAATAACAAACGATAAAAAGCGCGCAAACACGGGGAGCACCCTCGGGTCCACGCCGGCCTTTAGGAAGGGAAAGGGGGGGGGGGGGAGGGGGTGGGAAAAGAAGAAGAAGCGCAAAGGAAAGAGCAAGAAAACGGCAAGATAAACACGTTACCTTTGAGCCCGAGCAAAGCCCTGGAATAAAAAGGGTTTTACGAAAGTGGCGCGAAGACAATATCATGTGATCCCAGCCCAGGGCGGCTCCTTCCCGCACCGACCAGCCAAAAAAAAGAGAGAGGAATAAAAAGGGGGGGGGTGAAAAAAGTACATCCGCTCCCCACGCCATTAGCATAATTAATTGTGTCCTGCAGCTGCAGCCGCGGCTCACCGGCCAATGGCAGCCACCGCCGCCCCGGCCTCCTCTTCCTCCCCGCCCGGGGTGCATGGCGATGGCCGGAGACCTCGGGAGAGAGAGCCTGGGACGGGCAGCGCCCCGCGGCGCGGTCGGGGCACGGCGGGCAGCGGGTTGTCTGCCCGCCCGGGTGTTGGGGGCCAAAACGTTACGGAGGGTGTTTCAAGGGGGTCGTGGCGGCCGCCCCACGAAGGTTCGGGGAGATGCCGACCGCCTCCGCTCGGCTTTGCACCCTGAGGGGGCCCTGGCGTGGCGGGGGGCCGAGGCGGCTCCCCATGCCCTGCCCCTCGTGGAAACGCAAACCAGCCGCCGCGACCCTGCGGCTCCCCACGGCCACGCGTGGTCACGGTCACTCCGGGCTCCCTGCGTGGTGCTGGGTGCAAACTTGTGGCCATTTTGGGGTAAAAAAACCCAAAACAAAACAAAACAAAAAACCCCAACTAAATGGTGTAGCAGTGGGCCTGGCCCGGCCTAGGCTGGCCTACCCGGCAGCAGGCCAGGCCCACAGTGAGACCCTGCCGCTGCCGGCTCCCCCTCGGCTCTCCATGGGGCTTCCTACGCTTGAACATCACCAAGGAGCTCCCCGAGAGGTCCTGCTGCACCTGAACCCCACCAAGGTGCACCCCGAGGAGTTTCACTACATCTAAACCCCACTAGGATGCACCCCGAGGAGTTTCTCTGCATCCAAACCCCACTAGGATGCACCCCGAGGAGTTTCACTACATCTAAACCCCACTAGGATGCACCCCGAGGAGTTTCTCTGCATCCAAACCCCACTAGGATAGGATGCACCCCTAGGATGCACCCCGAGGAGTTTCTCTGCATCCAAACCCCACTAGGATGCACCCCGAGGAGTTTCTCTGCATCCAAACCCCACTAGGATGCACCCCGAGGAGTTTCTCTGCATCCAAACCCCACTAGGATGCACCCCGAGGAGTTTCTCTGCATCCAAACCCCACCAGGATGCACCCTGAGGCGTTTCTCTGCATCCAAACCCCACCAGGATGCACCCTGAGGCGTTTCTCTGCATCCAAACCCTACCAAGGTGCACCCCGAGGAGTTTTCATTGCACCTGAACCCCACCAGGATGCACCCCGAGGAGTTTCATTGCACCTGAACCCCACCAAGGTGCACCCTGAGGAGTTTCTCTGCATCCAAACCCCACCAGGATGCACCCTGAGGAGTTTCACTGCATCTGAACCCCACCAGGTGCACCCAGAGGAGTTTCAGTACATCTGAACCCGACCGAGGCGCACCCTGAGGAGTTTCACTACATCTGAACCCCACTGAGGTGTACCCGGCGAGGTCTCGCTACAACTGAGCCCCACCGATTTGCACCCCGGGCAGTCTTGCTACAGCTGAACCACCCCAGGGTGCACCCCCAAGGGGTTTCTCCGGAGGCCAGGCAGTGTTGGGGACCCCGGGCCCGGGTAGAGTGGTCAGTCAGCCTGCCTTGGCGGGCAGCCCTCGCAGGAATGCTAAAAATGTGCTAATTGTGCCCTGCCAGCAGCCGCTGTTCCTCAAGGATTAGAAGTAATCATCTTTCTCTTTTTTGGTTGTTGTTTGTTTTCTTTTCTTTCTGTTTTGTTTGGGGTTTTATTTCCACCCCAAAAACCAAATGAAACCAATCAATAATGAACAGTTTTGCTTCACTTCTCCCCCACTCTCGCTGCTCTGTTTGGTTCAGAAAGGGGGGGGAAAGGGGCGGGGGTGGGGTGAACCCCAAACCTCAAATGAAATACACGAGGTGCCTCATTTAACCCTAATCATCGGTATCTGAAGTTAGAACAAAAAGGTCCCCATGGAAACCCGGGAGTAATCTATCAGCATTACGTTGGTTACACAACGAGGAAAGGGCTTTTTGTCCCGCCTGCATTTACTGCTGGTTGGTTTGTTTGTTGTTATTTATTTGTTTTTCAATCCTGCACAGCCAAGTTCTTTGCAGGTTTGAAGGGCGAAGTTCTGCAGAGCTTCCCCTGCTTCCCCTTCCCCGCCCTGCATTGCGTGTGCAGCGTGAGGCCTAAAACAAAGCCACCAGCTCCATATCAAAGCGCTCCCCGGGGCAAGACGGGAGGGCTCTCTCCACCAGCAGACCCTAACTTCGGAGGTCGTTGTGTTACTTGCTCCCAAAACCTGCGATTTGGCTCTTCGTTGCTGGTCGAAGCTCTGGGCCGGGGTTGCCCTTTGCAAACTTTTATCGGGGGTAGATAGGGAATCGACCGAGTCCTGATTCGGAGCTGCAGGGAGGTTTCGTGTAATGGAGGATGCAGGGAAATGTGAACGTTTGACTCCTGATCAGGCAAAGTACTTTTGCTGAAGTCCCAAGCCGCCGGTGCTAAAAGAGAGCAAAATGCTCAGCAAGAAGAATCGGCGATTGAGCACGGGTGTGTAAATTTTGGCCTTGCAGATAGGGAGCGGTGAACTGACAGGGGAATGAAAAAATACAGCCCCAGGAACTCGTATGTGCACAACAGGAGAGAAAAGATCCCAAATTAAAGGCACTTCGTGTCTGCAGCTCTGTCAAAGGTAGCTTTTCACATCTTGTAGCAAATTAAGCTCTAAGCATGACCCAGTACAGGACTAGGAAACTCTCTTCTTTAAGAGATACATGCTTCCTCCTGAGGTTTTTATTTAATATCAAAAGCCACGTCCTGTCCTTTGGGTCTTCCACGGGAACAAAATTAGGTGTCAGTTTAGCAGCTTTTCCTGCTGCAAATTGATCATCTCTTTTTTTCCCTCTCAGCTCAGAAAGAAATTAGTCTTTCAACAGGGAGCCTGAAGATGGTGAAATAAGGCTACGTGAAGTGTTGCCCAGATAAGATTAAAGGGTATTTTTTACATCCTCCTGGTGACCTTTGACTTGTGTTTTTGTGTGTCTCCTGGGGAGGGAGTCTTAGGGGCTGCAGATACATTGGTTGCTAAAAACCAAAACGGAACAGTAATGATCAAAGAAGGAAAAAGAAGGGCTAGAACATTTCTTCATATTTTAAAGGGTATTGTCCAGCCAAATCATTCTCCTCTTCTGTTAGCTAGGCAGTGTTTTGTGCTGTTTGATGGCACGGGAGGTGGTGCTTGTAAAGCCCATTTCATGGGGTAAGGGCTTGTCCCAGCTTAGGAAGAGCATTCTGAAGACTGAGGTGCAGTCCCTCTGTGTGGTAGTTTTAGGGCGTTGCGACCCACTACACTCTTCAGAGGCACAAAAATAAACATGAGAAAAAAAAAAAAAGCCCAAACAACCTTGAAAATCACTTTCAGAATTGTGAAACGATAAAGCTCACTCTTTTCTTGCTCTTCTTTACCTGGGATGGAATCATGTGCGTGCATGCATGATGAGAAGCTATTTCTGTTTCCTTCCATGCACTTCTCTTAGTGCTGCAGATCATATTCTCTTCTGTCTTTTCTTGGTTACTGATTCATTCATGCTCAATCCTGCGTTCCAGGATTGCCCTGGACTGTCCTCCCTGCTTCTTTTTCCTTCAGGAAGCAGAGCTATTGTCTGATCTTTTTGCCATGCTGAAGAAAAGTGCAGTGAATTGTGCTGAGCTCCCCGGATGCATAAAAGGAAGGAAAAAGCAGCAGCGAGTAAGGAGATGAAACAGAAAATTCTGTCTGTTTGGTTTCTTTTCAGAACAAACCAGCCAAAGATGCCTCTCAGTTGCTGTCAGGTTTCTGCCAGATGAATACAATCTCACCTCCTTCTCCAAACTTTGGCAACAGTTGAAAGCCTTAAGAAGGTCTCCTCCTAAAGTTGCAAAACAGCAGCCTGAAATCAGGCTCCAAAATCCCCCATTTTCTAGGCAGGTCTGGAGTTTCTCCCACATCATATTTTATACTCTTGGGAGAAAATGTTCTGAAAGATCATCTGGAAAAAAAAAAAAACAAAAACCCAACCAAAAAAGGAAACAAAAAGCAATGGAAAGGAAGAAATTAATTTAAAAATTCTTTATAACCTGGTAAAAGTTATTTTTGAAAGGATTAAAACTAGCTTTGAGAGCTTTTGAAATGATTAAAAATGGGTTTCAAAAGACTTTGAAATCCTTGATAAGTTAAAACTTCTTTTGTGAATGGTTCAAAATGGGTTTGAAATAGTTAAAAAAAATCTCAGTAAGTTAAAACTTCTCTTTTGAAACGATTAAAAATAGGTTTGAAATATTTTCAAGTTCTCAGTGAGTTCAATCTTGCTTTTGAAATGGTTGAAAATCGGTTGAAATCTTTTGAAATGATTAAAAATGGGTTTCAAAATATTTTGAAAGCCTTGGTAAGTTAAAACTTGTTTTGCACATGGTTAAAATTGGGTTTGAAATCTTTTGAAATGATTAAAAATGGGTTTCAAAATATTTTGAAAGCCTTGGTAAGTTAAAACTTGTTTTGCACATGGTTAAAATTGGGTTTAAAATCTTCTGAGACGATTAAAAATGGCTTTAAAAAGCTTTGGGAATGCTTAAGAAGTTAAAGCTTGCCTTTGGAAATGGTTAAAAATGGGTTTAAGGTAGTTCAAAATGATTAAAAATGGGTTTACAATCTTGTGAGATGATTAAAAATGGCTTTAAAAAGCTTTGAAAATGCTTAAGAAGTTAAGGCTTGCCTTTGGAAATGGTTAAAAATCGGTTTGAGATGGTTTGAAATGGGTAAAAATGGGTTTAAAGTCTTTTAAAATGGCTAAAAATGGTTTCCAACGATTTCTAAAGGATTAAAAATGGTTTCAAAGTATTTTTGAAGTTTTGGTGAGTTCAAACTTAGTTTTGAAAGGGTTAAAAATGGGTTTAAAGCATATTTAATGATTAAAAAAATTGGTTTAAAAAGCTTTTTAAGTGATTAAAAATGGCTTTAAAAATCTATTTAAATGGTTAAAAATGGGTTCAAAATATATTTTGCTTCTTAATAGGTTAAAACTTATTTTGAAATGACTAAAAATGGTCTTAAAGTATTTTTTAAATGGTAAAAAATGGTATTTAAAATACTTTAAAATTCTTGATGAGCTAAAGCTTACTTTGGAAATGATTAAAAATTGGTTTGAAATCTGTTTAAATGACTAAAAATGGTTTTAAAATCTTTTAAGATGGTTTAAAAACATTTTAAAAGCCTTTTAAATTCTTAAGTGAAAACTTAATTTTTAAATGGTTAAAAACTGGGTTAAAATCTTTTGAAATGATTTTAAATGGTTTTAAAAGCTTTTAAATGATTAAAAATTGGGTTAAAATCTTTCTAAATGATTAAAAAGGGGTTAAAAATCTTTTTGTATGATTAAAAGCTGGGTTAAAATCTTTTTAAATCATTAAAATGGGTTTAAAAATCTTTTTGAATGATTAAAAACTGGGTTAAAATCTTTCTAAATGATTAAAACCTGGGTTAAAATCCTTCTAAATGATTAAAAATTGGGTTAAAACTCTTTCTAAATGATTAAAAACTGGGTCAAAATCTTTTTAAATGATTAAAAATTGGGTTAAAAAGCTTTCTAAATGATTAAAAACTGGGTTAAAATCTTTCTAAATGATTAAAAACTGGGTTAGAATCTTCCTAAATGATTAAAAAGGGTTTAAAAAATCTTTTTAAAGTCTTAATAAGTTAAACCCTATTTTAAAAATCATTTAAACCAGTTTTAAAAGCTTTTAAGCTGATTTTAAAAAGGGTTTAAAAATCTTTTTAAGCTCTTGTTAAGCTCAACCTTATTTTTTTAAATGATTAAAAATTGGGTTTGAAACTGTTTAGGTGTTTAAAAATGTTTAAAATGTGTAAAATGTTTTAAATTATTTAAATATCATTATTATTTACATTATTTGCATTTTATTTTATTATATAAATATTTAAACCTTTTTAAGTGATTAAAAATGGTTTTAAAATCTTTTAAGTGATTAAAAGCTATTTTGAAATATTTTTTAAATGATTGAAAATTACTTTCAAATATTTAAAAATGATGTTAAATGTTTTTTAAATGGTTTTAGCATTATTGAAAGTGTTTTTAAATTGCTTTTAACATTCTTTTACAGTATTAAAAATATTTTGAAACCACTAGAAGTGGTTTAAATTTTTTTTTTCATTGTCAAAAATGGTTTTAAAATATTTTTGAAATCGTTAAAAATGATGGTTTAAAATCAGTTTTAAGGGTTGCAAATAGTTTTAATTCATGAAAAGCTGTTTTCAATTAATGTTTTGATTATTAAATATGGTTTGAAATAGATTTTTTAAGATTGTTTAAAATGGTTTTTAATAGTTTTTTAATTATTAAAATATGGTCCAAAAGATATTTTTTTAATGGTTTAAAATTATTTTAAATTGGTTTTTAATTATTAAAATATGATCCAAAAGATATTTTTTAAATGGTTTAAAATTATTTTAAATTGGTTTTTAATTATGAAAATATGGTCCAAAAGATATTTTTAAATGGTTTAAAATTATTTTAAATTTTTTTTTTATTATTAAAATATGGTCCAAAAGATATTTTTTAAATGGTTTAAAATTATTTTAAATTGTTTTTTTTTTAATTATTAAAATATGCCCCAAAAGATATTTTTAAAATGGTTTAAAATTATTTAAAATTGGTTTTTAATTATTAAAATATGGCCCAAAAGATATTTTTAAATGGTTTAAAATTATTTTAAATATATTTTTTAATTATTAAAATATGCCCCAAAAGATATTTTTTAAAGTGCTTAAAATTATTTAAAATTGGTTTTTAATTATTAAAATATGATCCAAAAGATATTTTTAAATGGTTTAAAATTATTTTAATTTTTTTTTTAATTATTTAAATATGGTCCAAAAGATATTTTTTAAATGGTTTAAAATTATTTTAAATATATTTTTTAATTATTAAAATATGCCCCAAAAGATATTTTTTAAAGTGCTTAAAATTATTTAAAATTGGTTTTTAATTATTAAAATATGATCCAAAAGATATTTTTTAATGGTTTAAAATTATTTTAAATTTTTTTTTACATTATTAAAATATGGTCCAAAAGATATTTTTTAAATGGTTTAAAATTATTTTAAATTTTTTTTTTTATTATTAAAATATGGCCCAAAAGATATTATTTAAAGTGCTTAAAATTATTTAAAATTGGTTTTTAATTATTAAAATGTGGTTCAAAAGATATTTTTAAATGGTTTAAAATTATTTTAAATTGTTTTTTTTTTTAAATTATTAAAATATGGCCCAAAAGATATTTTTTAAAGTGCTTAAAATTATTTAAAATTGGTTTTTAATTATTAAAATATGGTCCAAAAGATATAATTTTTTAAATGGTTTAAAATTATTTTAAATTGTTTTTTTTAATTATTAAAATATGGTCCAAAAGTTAATTTTTTTAAAAGGGCTTTTAAATTGCTTTAAATTGGGTTTTAATTATTAAAATATGGTCATATATATATTTTTTTTAAAAAAAATGGTTTTAAATTATTTTAAATTGTTTTTTTTAATTATTAAAATATGGTCCAAAAGTTTATTTTTTTAAAAAGGGTTTTTAAATTGCTTTAAATTGGGTTTTAATTATTAAACTACGGTCCAAAAGATGTATTTAATAAGTCCTTAAAATGGCTTTACATTGGGTTTTAATTATTAAAATATGGTCCCAAAGATATTTTTTTGGACTGGTTTAAAATTATTTTAAATTATTTTTAAAAATATTATTAAAAATGGTTAGCTGCAGAGTTATTCTCCTGCTCATCCAGAGGCTGCTGGGGTGACTGCTCACACAATCCCAGCTTTGGTTGAAGCTTTGCAGGAGTGGAATTCCTTAAAGTAAAAGGAAAAAAAAAACCCACAATCCATCTTCATTTTGTCTTCTGCACACTTTGGGCTTTTCATAGAGCTGTGGATTATCTGTCAGAGAATCAGAGAATCACAGAATCAATAAGGTTGGAAAAGACCTCCAAGATCAGCAAGTCCAACCCATTTGCTGCCTTTGTTTTAAAGCATTCAGCTGGGGGGGGAAAATATATATATATCTATGTAAGAAAGAAAATTTATTCTCTTCCTTTGGGGACAGGATGAAAAAGAAATCTTTAAGAGATGGCAATTTGAAATTTTCTTTGGTGCCTGTGGGGAAAAATATTAACTCAGGATTAAGCTGGAGGTGAGGAGAAACTTCTTCCCAGCAAGAGAGATTGGCCATTGGGATGTGCTGCCCAGGGAGGTGGTGGAGTCCCCATCCCTGGAGGTGTTCAAAAAAGGCTTGGATGTGGCCCTTGGAGCCATGGTTTAGTTGTCAGGAGGTGTTGGGTATTAGGTAATAGGTTGGACTTGATGATCTCTGAGGTCTTTTCCAACCTGGTTGATTCTGTGATCTGTGATTAGTTTTCTGAACAATCTCTAGAGATTTACACTTCTCTCTGTGAAAAAAATGCTGATAACAGAGGTTTTCTTCCAGAAGGTGTCACAATTTGGTCATTTTATTAGTAAATCACCTGGTCTTCACCTTTGCATTGCTATTTAGTTGTAAAACTGTGTGTGGTGGGTTGAAATTTTCCCCCCAACATTAATCTTGCCAGAGCAGCTCAGGTGGAAGCAAACAAAAGCTACCACACTGTGGCATGGGGGGGGGAAAGGAGATACAGGTAAGCTTTGTTAATCTGCATTTTGCTTCTGTGCAATGTGTTTTATGAAATCATTAAACTCTCTCCTAAATCAGACCAATCTGCATGTGAAATGAGAAACAAATGGATACTAACAGCATGGATTCTATGCTGAATTTTAATCATTTAATATTTCCTTTTTTCAGTGTAATATTCTAGGCTGTGACTAACTAAAGTCATATCTGTTGTACCTCTGATACTTTGGGAAGGATTCTGGGCTGTGATTAACTAAAGTCACATTTGTTGTGCCTCTGGTACTCTGGGAAGGATTCTAGGCTGTGATTAACTAAAGTCACATCCATTGTGCCTCTGATGCTCTGGGAAGGATTCTAGGCTGTGTTTAAAGTCACATCCATTGTGCCTCTGATGATCTGGGAAGGATTCTAGGCTGTGACTAACTAAAGTCACATCTGTTGTACCTCTGATAATCTGGGAAGGATTCTAGGCTGTGATTAACTAAAGTCATATCTGTTGTGCCTCTGGTACTCTGGGAAGGATTCTAGGCTGTGATTAACTAAAGTCACATTTGTTGTACCTCTGATAATCTGGGAAGGATTCTATGCTGTGATTAACTAAAGTCACATTTGTTGTACCTTTGATACTCTGGGAAGGATTCTGGGCTGTGATTAACTAAAGTCACATCTGTTGTGCCTCTGGTACTCTGGGAAGGATTCTAGGCTGTGATTAACTAAAGTCACATCCATTGTGCCTCTGATGCTCTGGGAAGGATTCTAGGCTGTGTTTAAAGTCACATCCATTGTGCCTCTGATGATCTGGGAAGGATTCTAGGCTGTGTTTAAAGTCACATCCATTGTGCCTCTGATGATCTGGGAAGGATTCTAGGCTGTGTTTAAAGTCACATCCATTGTGCCTCTGATGATCTGGGAAGGATTCTAGGCTGTGTTTAAAGTCACATCCATTGTGCCTCTGATGATCTGGGAAGGATTCTAGGCTGTGATTAACTAAAGTCATATCTGTTGTGCCTCTGGTACTCTGGGAAGGATTCTAGGCTGTGATTAACTAAAGTCATATCTGTTGTGCCTCTGATAATCTGGGAAGGATTCTAGGCTGTGATTAACTAAAGTCACATTTGTTGTACCTCTGATAATCTGGGAAGGATTCTATGCTGTGATTAACTAAAGTCACATTTGTTGTACCTTTGATACTCTGGGAAGGATTCTAGGCTGTGATTAACTAAAGTAACATTCATTGTGCCTCTGGTACTCTGGGAAGGATTCTAGGCTGTGACTAACTAAAGTCACATCTGTTGTACCTCTGATACTTTGGGAAGGATTCTGGGCTGTGATTAACTAAAGTCACATCTGTTGTGCCTCTGGTACTCTGGGAAGGATTCTAGGCTGTGATTAACTAAAGTCACATTTGTTGTGCCTCTGACACTCTGGGAAGGATTCTAGGCTGTGACTAACTAAAGTCATATCTGTTGTGCCTCTGGTACTCTGGGAAGGATTCTAGGCTGTGTTTAAAGTCACATCCATTGTGCCTCTGGTACTCTGGGAAGGATTCTATGCTGTGATTAACTAAAGTCACATCTGTTGTGCCTCTGATACTCTGGGAAGGATTCTAGGCTGTGATTAACTAAAGTCACATCTGTTATGCCTCTGGTACTCTGGGAAGGATTCTAGGGGCACAATGACCTCCCTGCTCCTGCTGGCCACACTGTTCCTGATGCAGGCCAGGATGCCATTGGCCTTCCTGGCTGCCTGGGCACACTGCAGGCTCATGTTCAGCCTACCATCAACCAGTACCCCAGGTCCCTCTCTGCCTGGCTGCTCTCCAGCCACTCTGACCCCAGCCTGTAGCACTGCCTGGGGTTGCTGTCGCCTCTGTGCAGAACCTGGCACTTGGATGTGTTCAATCTCCTGCCCCTGGATTCTGTTGCATTTCTTACCATTTCTGAAGGGTTTTGTTGCATTTTTCAAGTGGTTCTGAAGGGTTTTGTTGTATCACAATTTCTCTGCTTCATTTCATCCCAAATGTATTTATCCTTTCCACGGAGAGCTTTCCAGTCCTGCCAGATCTCACTGGTATTTCAATAGCTTTTCTTATTTGTGTGTAAAGCATGACATTTTAATTCATGCATGCCTCCCTGCACATTAATCCTGAAGTAGTTTCTATTTTGTAGCAGTGCACGACTTCCCCTTCTGTAAAATTGCTTCCTAGATTTGATTTCTCCACAGGTGCCAACCAGAATAGGTTGTGAGCTGTCTCCGTTTTGTGTAAACCTTCATTTTTGCCTGAGCTGCCTACATGCCTTTGGAACACTTCATATAGCTTCACTGAGGGGTGTGTGAGTTTGCTGGCTGTCCTGAGAAGCCATCACCTTTCCACCAAAACCAGCTCCAAAGGCAAGCTGCACCCTGAATCTGGTCTTGCAAATGTTCACAGTATCATAGTATCAGTCAGGGTTGGAAGGGACCACAAGGATCATCTAGTTCCAAACCCCCTGCCATGGGCAGGGACACCCCACACTAGAGCAGGCTGGACAGAGCCTCATCCAGCCTGGGCTTAAACACCTCCAGGGACGGGGCCCCAACCAAATCCCTGGACAACCCATTCCAGGGCTTCACCATTCTCATGGGGAAGAACTTCTTCCTCACCTCCAGCCTGAATCTCCCCACCTCCAGCTTCATTCCATTCCCCCTAGTCCTATCACTACCTAATAGCCAGAGAAGTCCTTCCCCAGCCTTCTTGGAGCCCCCTTCAGATACTGGAAGGCCACAATGAGGTCACCTGGGAGCCTTCTCTTCTCCAGACTGAACAGCCCCAACTCCTTCAGTCTGTCCTCACAGGAGAGGTGCTCCAGCCCTCTGCTCATCCTCGTGGCCCTTCTCTGGACACCTTCCAGCACCTCCAGATCCCTCTTGTAATAGGGGCTCCAGAACTGGAGGCAGTAGTCCAAGTGGGGTCTCACCAGGGCTGAGTAGAGGGGAAGAATCCCCTCCCTTGCCCTGCTGGCCACACTTCTCCTGATGCAGCCCAGGATCTGATTGGCTTTCCAGGCTGCAAGTGCACATTGAGAGCTCCTGTTGAGCTTCTCGTCCACCAGCACCCCCAAGTCTCTCTCCTCAGGGCTGCTCTCCAGCCAGTCCCTGCCCAGCCTGGATTTGTGCCTGGGGTTGCCTCGACCCAGCTGCAGGACCCTGCCCTTGGTCTTGTTGAAGCTCCTGAGGTTGGCTTGTGCCCACCTCTCCAGCCTGTCCAGGTCCCTCTGGATGGATCCCTTCCCTCCAGCATGTCTGCTGCACCACACAGCTTGGTGTCATCAGCAAACCTGCTGAGGGTGCACTCGATGGCACTGTCCATGGCACCCACAAAGATGTTGAACAAACGTTCTACACACATGCTGGGTAACTGGGGCATGAGTGGTCCTGCTGATTATTCAGCCCAGTCCCAGTATAAGGGCAGGGAAACCTTTGGTCCTGGTCATGCACAGACTTTATGGTGCACACTGAACTTCTCCTTCAAGCCAGTGGCACAGAATGGGACTTGCTTCAACTTCTTCACTGTGCTTAAGCTTCGAAAGAGGCACGACTCATTTCTAGCTGGGCCATCACCTTCCAAAATGCTCTTCTCTTGCACTGCATGGCACTTTAGAAAAGGGTCAATAAATGACTGTCTGCCCACAGGTTACACATAGAATTCAGGTTTTGGTGAGCTCAGTTACTGTAGGATGCACTACAGTAACCATTGCCTACATTGTTCTCTACAGGTATTGCCAGTGTTTGAAGTAAGGACCTGATGAGGAGACTGAGACCCCCAGAGGTTGTGTTTCCCTTGTGTCGCAAGGTCTCTGTGCTACTCTCTGTCCAAATGTTCCTTCTTGCACAGAGGGACACATTTACCTTTCCCCAGCTTGTGTATGCAGGTGTTAGATTTTTGAGAGCTGTTCCTGACAGGCAGCCTCTACAAAGAGGCAGAGGGATGGTGATTTGTCATCATGCACAGCCAAAAGGCCAGCTGATACCTCTTTTCCAACATGGAATTCCTCCAGTTGAATGCAGTAAGAACACACACTGCAGACAGCTCTCAGGTGATCTGTTAAGCATACAAAGCTTGTAGAGGTGCAGGGCAGGCTTTAAACACCATGAGCAGCTGGCAGCATGCTCGTGCTGCATGAGGTCCCACCAGCACCTGGAGCATCCCTGAGGCCCTGCAGCATCAGATCCTTCTTTCAGAGCACTGATGATCAGGGGGCTGGAGCACCTCTCCTATGGAGACAGACTGAGACAGTTGGGGTTGTTCAGTCTGGAGAAGAGAAGGCTCTGAGGAGACCTTCTTGAGGCCTTCCAGAAGGCTACAAGAAAGCTGGGGAGGGACTTTTTAGGGTGTCAGGGACTGACAGGACTGGGGAGAATGGAGCAAAATTAGAAATGGGTAGATTCAGATTGGTTGTTAGGAAGAAATTCTTCCCCATGAGGGTGGAGAGACTGGCACAGGTTGCCCAGGGAGGTGGTGGAAGCCTCATCCCTGGCGGTCTTTAAGGCCAGGCTGGCTGTGGCTGTGAGCAACCTGCTGTAGTGTGAGGTGTCCCTGCCCATGGCAGGGGGTTAGAACTGGCTGATCCTTGAGGTCCCTTCCAGCCCTGACAATTCTGTGATTCTATGGTGATCAGTACATCTTCCAGAGCATTGACTTCACGAAAGCAGAGGTCCTAGAGAGAAATCAGTGTATGTAGCCATTAAATTCAAACCCCTGTAAATCAGGATGAGCTCCTCAGAGCAGGGCAGTGTGAATCAGCTCTTACAGCCATTTGGGGGAAGCATTTCATTGTGCAGCTCGTCAAAGCTTCCCTTCAGCGACTCTGCTTCCAAACATCTGTGCAGGAGCTGGACAGCAGGAGAAAGTGTCTCTCAGAGAGAGACTGCTGCCTCTTGCAATACCATTTTGGAGATCCAAGGAGTTCACAGGGCAATTAAAACACACTGAGACCTCTGGCTGACTGAGCACCAGCGTCTCTACTCCATCCTGCAGAGCAGCTAAGGATTAGAAGGGCATAAAACCAGCTTAAACTTGCTGTATGTTCCCAGAGCTATGGCTAGAGGCATAACACAGGATCTCACCTCTCATCCTGAGGGAATGCTGGAAACCAGTGCATGTGTTGTACATGCTCCAGGTCCCTGCTAAGAAGGTAAAATACATTAACAAGTAGATTAACACATAATTTCATTTTGGAGGTGCATACTTGAAGGATGATCCTGTTATCCCGAGCTCAAAATGGTCTGCTGCAAAAGAAAACCATGGCAGGAGGTAAACAAGCCTTAACACGAGGAAGAACATGGAATTTATCTCAGCATAGTGGGGAAATGTGCTTCTTTTGAGGATTTTTCCAACCAAAACGATTCTGTGATTCCATGAATACACCCCAGCCCAGCCTGGGAAACAGATTGAGGCTGGATACAGTCTGCAGTATCACAGCATCACAGTACAGTAGAGGTTGGAAGGGATCTCCAGAGATCATCGAGTGCAACTCCCCTGCCAGAGCAGGATCACTCAGGGTAGTCCACGCAGGAATGCATCCAGACGCGTTTCGATTGTCTCCAGACAAGGAGCCTCCAACAGCCTCTCTGGGCAGCCTGTTCCAGTGCTCCATCGCCCTCACACACAAAGAGGCGAAGACGCGGGTTTGGGGCAAAAATGCTCTCTGCTTTCTATGAGGGATGCACTTTTCTGCATCAGAGCGCAGTGACTAGAAGTCTCTCCGAGGAAAGGGGGTGGAAATGCCCCCTCCAGAACCTGTCCGGGCTGCAAAAACCTGCAGCGAGCGGCATTTCCCCGCTGCCAGCAGCAGCCAGTGTGGCTCTGCCCCCAGCTGCACGCAGGCTGAAGTACAGCGCGGAGCAAGGACAGCATCCCCGGCCCGCGAGTGAGGTCACAGAGGGAGGCAGAGGCACGTCGGAGGTGAAGCCAGAGGCTGAAACGGACCCCCCACATGCCCCCAGTTGTGGTCTGCTGGCGGTGAGGACGTGCAGCAGCAGCCCTGAGGTGGCAACGGAGGTTCCGGATCCGATGGATTTGATGGCACGCCATGATCTGATGGAACTCCAGGATCCAATGGCGGTCCAGGATCTGATAGCAATCCAGGATCCGATGGAGGTCCAGGATTGGATGGAGGTCCAGGATTCGATGGAAGTCCAGGATTGGACGGAGGTCCAGGATTGGAGGGAGGTCCAGGATCCAAATGCAGTTCAGGATGCAATGGCAGTCCAGGATGCGATGAAGGTCCAGGATCCAGTGGAGGTCCAGGGTCCAGTGGAGGTCCAGTATCCCTGGCAATCCAGGATGCGATGGCAGACCAGGATCTGGCACCACCGGAAAAGCTCCTCTCCATAGCTAATAAAATTGGCTTCCAGCCACAGCAGTATGCAAGTGGATGCAGTGCCCTCAGTCCTGCCAGGGACACCTCGAGCAAAGGAGGCAAGATGCCAGATCCTGCCCCATCAGATGTGCGAAAAACTCATCCCTCCTGGCGTAGCCCTCCTCTAGATCTGAAAGCTGCTGCCTTTGGGAAGACATTCCCTGTGTCTGCAGGGACGTACTCCCACTGTAAAAATGAACCTATTAAGTGCATTTCAAAAGCAGTGCTTCTGAGATGTGACTTCATTCATCCAAACAAGGCACGTGGGTGAAAGGCAGTAAATCACCTCTCTCGGGAGGGACACCGAGTCCTGTTAATGTTTAAGAATGGTTTACTGTGCCGCTCGTTACATGAAATTATTTTCTGGTTAAACATGAGCCATGTGCAAGCAGCTGAGGCAAATGTGCAGCTTGCATTGCGGAGCTGTCAGAGCGAAACCACTCAGAGTGTTGGGATTCAAGCTCTCCAAACGACCCCCTTAACGTTGTAGCTTTAATCACCGGGGCGGGGGAGGGAGGGGGTTGTAAGGATGGAAGTCAAAATTACAGCCAATGGACTGAAATCTGGGGGGGGGGCAAAACCTCTGATGACGTCAGAGTAAACTGAGTTAATTAATAAGTCACTTCGTTCCCAGCTCCACCTATTCCTTATGCCCTTTAGTTAACCCTGGGGGGACAAACCACAGAGGATTTTCTTTAGGTTTTCATGGAAATGATAAGCAAGGTCTGGGAAGGCTTAAATATGCAATAGGTTTAGTTATGTGAGTAAAGTTACTCCTGCAGGTAGATATTTTTTGATGGCAGTGACTCATGCAGGCAAATATCTTGCAAGTCAAGTCTCTTGTGCTTGCAAATATTTGCAGGCTGAGCCTTTCAAAAGTATCTAGCAACTGAAAAAAATATTGCTGTGGAGAACGTCTGTTCCATTCACCCTTGCCAGTAGCGCCTGGCAAAGCATTCAGGAACAAAAATGCCTTCGGGGCACCTAAAATGAAGGAAGATTTGTTGTGTTCTGCCTCCTACTGGGCTGAGATCAAAAAGAGAGGTGAGTTTAGCGGCACAGGCAGGACACCCGCTAAAACCAGGCACTCTGCAGAGGACTTTGTCATCATAGCCACACCTATTTGTTTAGGAGGAGACCTGATAGGGTGCTTGGTTGCACGGTTTAGTTGATTAGGTGGTGTTGGATAACAGGTTGGATGCGATGATCTCGAAGGTCTCTTCCAACCTGGTCTATTCTACTCTATTCTACTTCTCTTCTCTTCTCTTCTCTTCTCTTCTCTTCTCTTCTCTTCTCTTCTCTTCTCTTCTCTTCTCTTCTCTTCTCTTCTCTTCTCTTCTCTTCTCTTCTCTTCTCTTCTCTTCTCTTCTCTTCTCTTCTCTTCTCTTCTCTTCTCTTCTCTTCTCTTCTCAAACCTTCCCTTCCCTTCCCTTCCCTTCCCTTCCCTTCCCTTCCCTTCCCTTCCCTTCCCTTCCCTTCCCTTCCCTTCCCTTCCCTTCCCTTCCCTTCCCTTCCCTTCCCTTCCCTTCCCTTCCCTTCCCTTCCCTTCCCTTCCCTTCCCTTCCCTTCCCCTTCCCTTCCCTTCCCTTCCCTTCCCCATTCCATTCCCCATTCCATTCCATTCTATTTTACTCCATTCCATTCCATTCCATTCCATTCCATTCCATTCCATTCCGATACTTGAGTCTATCAGAAAGGATTTTCTGCCATGCAATCATCAGAAAAATCCAAAGGTGATTGAACAAAATAAATGTCAAGAAGATGAAAAATTGAGAGTTTCGATACAGAATTAGAAACCAAAAAGCGAAATACATAGCAAATTGCATGTGCTGTTGATTTAAATATCTTTTTTTGTTTGCTTAAGTTTCCAAATGGGTTGACTGAAAAAGTTGGGGAAGAAAAGAAAATGCCCCAAATAAAAATGCCCCAGATGAAAAAAAAAACAAACAATTGCATTTTCTATTGATTTATGATTCTTTTTATTTAACTTCCAGTGGATTTATTGGAAAGAAAACTTGGGAAAGAGAGAAGAATGCACCAAATAAAAGTGGCAATTGCATTTACTACTGATTTATAATAATAATGATAATAATAATAACATCATTATTATTATTATTATTTTTTTTCCTTAACTTTTCAAATGGATTCCTTGAAAACCTTAGGAAGGGGAGAAAGAAATGCCCAAATAAAATGCCATTTGCATGTATTATTGTTGTTAATTGATTGAAAACCTTGAGGAATAATCCCAACTGCATTTACTATTGATGATGATATTATTAGTAGTAGTAGTAATCAGAGTAATGATGATAATTTTCCAACTTGGTTCGTTGAAAACCTTGAGAAATAATCCCAACTGCATTTACTATTGGTGATGATATTATTATTAGTAGTAGTAATCAGAGTAATGATGATAATTTTCCAACTTGGTTCATTGAAAACCTTGAGAAATAATCCCAACTGCATTTACTATTGATGATGATGATAGTAGTAGTAGTAGTAATCATAATAATGGTGATATTAGTAATTATGATTACTACTACTGCTAATAATATCATCATCATCAGTAGTAAATGCAGTTGGGATTATTTCCCATGGTTTTCAATGAATCAAGTTGGAAATGAAGTAAGAAAAATGAGAGTATATAGAATAACTATTGATGATATTAGTAATAATCTCAACTGCATTTACTCTTGATGATGATATTAGTAGTAGTAGTAATTATATTATTATTAGTAGTAGTATTCATAATAATTATGATAACTTTACAACATGATTCGTTGAAAACCTTGAGAAATAACCTCAACTGCAATTACTATTGATGATGATATTATTATTAGTATTAATCATATTAGTAGTAGTAGTAATCATAATAGTGATGATAATTTTCCAACTTGATTGATTGGACAACTTGAGAAAGAAAGAGAAATGGAGCAAAGAAAAATGCCAGTTGCCTTTACTACTGACTTACTATTCTTTTTATTGTTATTATTATTTCATTTCCAAATTGATTTGTTGAAAACCTTGAGAAATAACCCCAACTGCATTTACTATTCATGGTGATTATATTATTAGTAGCAGTAATCATAATAGTAGTAGTAGTAATCATAATAATGATGATAATTTTCCAACTTGGTTCATTGAAAACCTTGAGAAATAACCCCAACTGCATTTACTATTGACAATGATATTATTATTAGCAGTAATCATAATAATGATGATATTTTTCCAACTTGATTCATTGAAAACCAATTTATATTATTAGTATTAGTGTTACATTTCCAAACTGATTTATTGAAACACTTGGGAAAGAAAGAGAAATGCAGCAAGGGAAAATGCCAGTTGCATTTACTACTGAATAATCATCATCATCATCATCATCATCATCATTATCATTATCATCATCATCATCATCATCATCATCATCATTATTATAATTATAATTATCATTATTGTTTAATTCCCAAATTGATTTATTGAAAACCTTGAGAAATAAGTCCAACTGCATTTACTATTCATGATATTATTATTATTACTAGTAATAATTTTGTGATATGTAATATACTATTATAGATAATGTAATTAATCTAACATAATATACATACTTTAATGTAATATAATATAAATAATATATTTAATAGATAAATTTATAAATTTAATACATATAAATTTAATAGATAAATTTATAAATTTATAAATAATATATAAATATATAAATTTATTATATAAATAATATATACTATAAATAATATATTATTGTTACTAGTAATAATTATATTATAGTAATACTATTATTATTACTAGTAATAATAATAGTTGTTGATTGTTATTATTATTACTAGTAATTACTAGTAATAATATTACAAGTAATATTATTATTAGTAGTAATAATACTAGTAATAATATTATTAATAATATTAATAATACTAGTAATAATACTAGTAATAATATTATTACTAGTAATTACTAGTAATGATAATAATATAATAATTTATAATGCTAGTTTAATAATTTATACTACTAATACTACTACTAATAATAATAGTAATAATAATAAAACCGATAATAATAATAATAAACCCGATAATTTTTCAAATGGATTAATTGAAAAACTTGAGAAGGAGAAATGCACCAAATAAAAGCACCAATAAAAGCACCAAATAAAAGCACCAACTGCATTTACTGATGCCATTATTGTTATTATTATTATCATCATCATCATCATCATCATCATCATCATCATCATCATCATCATCGTTATTATTGTTGCTGTGAAGTTTCCAAAGGGATTCATTGCAAAACTTAGGAAAGGAGTGGAACTGCTCCGAGTCTCTCAGCAGACAGCAAGGAAGCAGCTAGCAGCAGGCTGGGAGCTGCCTCGGATCTGATTCTGCGGGAATCCCAAACGGCAGCAATCGCTCCTGATGCTAAACTCACACCGAACAGCAAGGGGAAGTTTTGCCAGCCCCCTCGCCCAGCAGCCAAACTCCAAACCGGATTCTGCCGCACAAACTCTGTGCGGTTTCAGCTCAGAGATGCCGTTGGAGGCACCTTGTGAGGAGGCGCTGGGTCACGACCTGGGTCTTGAGAAGCCCGAGTTAGTAGATGTTAGTTTTCCTCGGGGCTTTGTTTACCCTGGACTTAGGCGTTTTGTATTATCAAGAATCTGTGGCTTATGAGGACGTTCTATTTATCTTGCCAGGCTTTTTTGATGGAAATGCCCGAATTTTCTTGGAAACGGGGATTTTCTTGTGGATGTCTCGGTGCCCCTCGGAGAGGCTTATTTTTTCTGGACAATAGTTTTCCTTAGTGTCACCACCCTTTTGATTTCCCCCATGGTCACAGGCTCCGAAGGTCGTGCAAAGTGCATCCTTTTGTTTAAAGCGGACCTCGAATTTTGGTATGAAAAAAGGCAGCGAAAAAAAGATCTGGGGACAGTGATTTAAGAGTATATCTAATTTTTTTTTTTCCTCTGCATTCGATTTTGGCTGCTCTGCTTTAAAAAAAGGAAAGGAAAGAAAAGAAACCAAACCGTCAAAGAGAAAAGCTTTCAATGCAAATTAGAGGAGCACGCTCAGTGTATTTAAATTTATTTGCACTTAACCACACGTTTCCGTGATAAAAAAAACCCACCAAACCCTGAAACACGGATTCTGAAGCAGGATTTTTTTCCCACCTCTGGTTAATTTAAACGTTTTGGAGCTATTGTGCCTTCCCCGTGGTGTAAAGTGGAGCACTCGAGCGACAACAACAACGAAGTCTTTCTAGGTTGTTTATTTTGCTTTAGCTTGACTTTTTCTCCCCCTCCCTCCCTAAATCACTCATTTAGCCAGATCCTGTTCTCTTACATTCCTTCTGCCGAGTGCTGCGTTCAACAGTGTCGATGACTGCTGTGGCTTGTGGCATCACCATCTTTTTTTCCTAGTGGTGCTTTGCTCTTGCCTAGAAGGTAAATAGTTCCTCACTGGGCTAAACATAAAACTTTATGAAGGTGCAGCGAGAATAATACGAATTCTAACATGATTCCCCCCACCCCCCTTAAGATTTGCCTCTGCTTTTTAATCCTTCCCCCTTAAGATTTGTCTGTGATTTTAATCCTTCCTTTTGTCCTCTGTAACATCGAGTTTTGATTAAATGGGGAGGGGAGGGGGGGAAAATGCATCAACC
The DNA here is from genome assembly GCA_033816785.1 of Picus viridis. NCBI lineage: Eukaryota > Metazoa > Chordata > Aves > Piciformes > Picidae > Picus > Picus viridis. Next base: position 3,779,131 of record CM066580.1, read on the forward strand.
GTAAGAAGTTTTCGATTCTTTCACTTTTCTCTACTTTTTTTGCTACAAGATTACTCAGAATTCTGTCTCAATTTACTCTCTGCTTCGTAGGAAAGAGGTGAAATCACTCCACAAACCGTTTGAAACCACGACTAGGATTAAGTCCAGCTTGTCGCCCAACTGTGGCAGGCTGCCATGAAGTACCTCAGGGCTCAAGAGGTCACTTTGTAGGTTTGGGGCTTATGAGGCAGTTTTTAGCCGCAGGGCTTTTGCTGTGCTGCTGCTTCCAAGCCTCTGCAGCACCGGTGTGAGGAGGTTTGCGCCGTGTGTTCTGCTAGAAAACCTACAGCCATCAAATAATCGTTAAAAAGATCACACAGAAAACAGCACAAACAAATCAGAAAGAATAATCCCTGCTTGCAGGGCAGTTTAATTCTCTTTTCCAAGAGGGATTGCTTTAGGTATTTCCGCAGAGGTGTTTGAAGGTTGCAATACGGAAGGCTAAAATGACACAACGCATCAATTCTCACAATTCAAAATAACCTTAAATTACAAAACAAACCCCCAAACTTCTCCACTTCCCTGCTTTAAATGCAGGCTTTCAAAGCTCCACCTTTGCGAGCCGCGTTATCTCTTGGTTTGCTTTTGTTTGTGTGCGTGTTTGTCTCACCGATTACTCTCTTGCCTCTGTTCTTGGAAAGCCTCTGAGAAGGAATGAGAGCAATCAGAGCTGATTTTACTGTTGCTTAACAAGGAGTTGCTGCCGCCGTTTTCATTGTGTACACTTAACTCCGCTTCGAACCCTGCGCTGCAAATCTCTGAGTACCATCCACACCTGAACAAAAGTGTGGGAGCTGCATATTTCGCCAGGAAGTGTTGTGATGAGCCCATTTGATTAGAAGAAAATTTAATGACAGTGCCCTGCATAAATTACCAGGCTGTATCCCCTGATACAAAGCTTATTAAAGCCAATGGAGTTCGGGGTTTTGGTGGGGTTTGTTTTTTCCTTCTCTTCACTGATTTTGAGTTGAATTAGAAAAATCTTGGAGGGAGAAGAAAGGAAGGAAGAAAGAGGGAAAGAGGGAAAGAGAAAGAAAGAAAAAAGAGGGAAAGAAGGAGGGAAATAAAGAAGGGAGGAAAGAAAAAGAGGGAAAGAAGGAAGGGAAGAAAAGAGAGAAAGAAAGAAGGAAGGGAAGAAAAAGAGAGAAAGAAAGAAGGAAGGAAAGGAAAAGAAAGAAGGAAGGAAAGAAAAAGAAAGAAGGAATGAAAAAGAAAGAAAGAAGGAAGGAAAGAAAAAGAAAGAAGGAAGGAAAGAAAAAGAAAGAAGGAATGAAAAAGAGAAAGAAGGAATGAAAAAAAAGAAAGAAGGAAGGAAAGGAAGGAAAGGAAAAAGAAAGAAGGAAGGAAAGAGAAAGAAAGAAGGAAGGAAAGAGAAAGAAAGAAGGAAGGAAAGAAAAAAGAAAGAAGGAAGGAAAGAGAAAGAAAGAAGGAAGGAAAGAGAAAGAAAGAAGGAAGGAAAGAGAAAGAAAGAAGGAAGGAAAGAAAAAAGAGAGAAAGAAAGAAGGAAGGAAAGAAAGAGAAAGAAAGAAGGAAAGAGAAAGAAAGAAGGAAGGAAAGAAAGAAAGAAGGAAGGAAAGAAAGAAGGAAGGAAAGAAAGAAGGAAGGAAAGAAAGAAGGAAGGGAAGAAAGAAAAGGAAGGGAAGAAAGAAAGAAGGAAGGAAAGAGAAAGAAAGAAGGAAGGAAAGAAAGAAAGAAAGAAGGAAGGAAAGAAAAAGAGAGAAAGAGAGAAAGAAAGAAAGAAAGAAGGAAAGAAAGAAAGAAGGAAGGAAAGAAAGGAAGGAAAGAAAGAAGGAAGGAAAGAAAGAAGGAAGGAAAGAAAGAAGGAAGGAAAGAAAGAGAAAGAAAGAAGGAAGGAAAGAAAAAAGAGAGAAAGAAAGAAGGAAGGAAGGAAAGAAAAAAGAGAGAAAGAAAGAAAGAAGGAAGGAAAGAAAAAGAGAGAAAGAAAGAAGGAAGGAAAGAAAAAGAGAGAAAGAAAGAAGGAAGGAAGGAAAGAAAAAAAGAGAGAAAGAAAGAAGGAAGGAAAGAAAAAGAGAGAAAGAAAGAAGGAAGGAAAGAAAAAGAGAAAGAAAGAAGGAAGGAAAGAAAAAAAGAGAGAAAGAAAGAAGGAAGGAAAGAAAGAGAAAGAAGGAAGGAAGGAAAGAAAAGATAGAAAGAAGGAAGGAGGGAAAGAAAAAGAGAAGGAAGGAAGGAAGGAAGGAAGGAAGGAAGGAAGGAAGGAAGGAAGGAAGGAAGGAAGGAAGGAAGGAAGGAAGGAAGGAAGGAAGGAAGGAAGGAAGGAAGGAAGGAAGGAAGGAAGGAAGGAAGGAAGGAAGGAAGGAAGGAAGGAAAAAGAAAGAAGGAAGGAAGGAAAGAAAAAAGAGAGAAGGAAAGGAAAGAAGGAAAGAAAAAGGAAGAAAGAAAGAAAGAAAGAGAAAGAAAGAAAGAAAGAAGGAAGGAAAGAAAAAGAAAGGAAAAAGAAGGAAGGAAGGAAGGAAAAAGAAAGAAGGAAGGAAAGAAAAAAGAGAAGGAAAGAAAAAGAAAGAAGGAAAGAAAAAAAAGAAAGAAAGAAAGAAAGAAAGAAAGAAAGAAAGAAAGAAAGAAAGAAAGAAAGAAAGAAAGAAAGAAAGAAAGAAAGAAAGAAAGAAAGAAAGAAAGAAAGAAAGAAAGAAAAAGAAAGAAAGAAAGAAGGAAGGAAAGAAAAAGAAAGGAAAAAGGAAGGAAAGAAAAAGGAAAAAGAAGGAAGGAAAGAAAAAAAGGAAAAAGAAGGAAGGAAAGAAAAAGGAAAAAGAAGGAAGGAAAGAAAAAGGAAAAAGAAGGAAGGAAAGAAAAAATGAAAAAGAAGGAAGGAAAGAAAAAGAAAAAAAGAAGGAAGGAAAGAAAAAAAACCGAAGGAAGGAAAGAAAAAGAAAGAAAAAAAGAAGGTAAAAGAAAGAAAGGAAGAAAGGGAAGGAAAGAAAGGGAGAGAAAGAAAGAAGGAAAGAAAGAAAAAGAAAGAAAGAAGGAAAGAGAAAGAAAGAAGGAAAGAGAAAGAAGGAAAGAGAAAGAAAGAGAAAGAAAGAGAAAGAAAGAGAAAGAAAGAGAAAGAAAGAAAGAAAGAAAGAAAGAGAAAGAAAGAAAGAGAGAAAAAGAAAGAAGGAAAGAAAGAAGGAAAGAAAGAAAGAAAGAAAGAAAGAAAGAAAGGAAGAATGGGAAAGAAAGAAAAGAAAGAAAGAAAGAAAGAAAGAAAGAAAGAAAGAAAGAAAGGAAGAAAGAAAGGAAGAAAGAAAGAAAGAAAGAAAGAAAGAAAGAAAAAGAAAGAAAGAAAGAAAGAAAGAAAGAAAGAAAGAAAGAAAGAAAGAAAGAAAGAAAGAAAGAAAGAAAGAAGGAAAGAAAGAAAGAAAAAAAGAAAGGAGACTTTAGCAACAGTAACTTTTGACAATTCTGTCTAACAATAGATGACACAAAGGATTATTTTCAGAGGCTGTGACGGGAGGCTCAGGCATTGCTTTATTTATCTATCCTTTTGGTTTGCCTTTTCACTTGCAGTTTTCAGCGGGGGGGGGGGGAGGCTCCCAGCTTCAATAGCAGCTTGGGGCAATTAAGAATTTAGAATCAGGAGGGGATTTTTTTGCTTGGCTTTGCTTTTTTTTTGCCTTTGCTTTTGCTTTGCTTTACCGTTTTTGCTTTGCTTTGGGGTGTTTTTTGGGGGGTGGGTGGGTATTTTTTGTTTGCTTGGGTTTGCTTTGCTTTGTTGTTTTGATGTGAGGTTTTGGCGGCGGCGTTTGGGGGGTTTGTTGTTTGGGGGGTCGTTTTGAGGGGTGATTGTTGTTGGGTTTGTTTTGGGGGTGATTGCTGTTGGGTTTGTTTTGAGGGGTGGTTGTTGTTGGGGGTTTTGTTTAGCGTGGTTGGTTTGGTTTTGTTTGGGGATTTTATGTGGGTCTGTGGGGGTTTTGTGTGGGTTTTTTGGTGGTGGGTTTTTTGGTGGGGGTTTTTGTTTGCTTGCTTTCCTCCCCTCCCCCCTCCCCCATCTTTTTACTTCAAATGCTTTCAGCTCAAAGAGGAGCTGATTCTCTCATTAAGCTTTTTGCACGCTGCTACCTTCTAGTAATGCCAGAGTCAGAAGGCAGCAAATTCACTAAATCTTCCAGTTAGGTTATTTCTCTCTCCCCCTCCCCCCCCCCCATCTGCTCCTCTTTGCTAGGATCACTTTTGAAATCTACCTCTCAGATTCCCACAGAGCAGGCTGAAGGATTTTCATTGCCTCTGAGTTACATATTTCATTTGTGAAGAGCTGATGAATTCTGAAGCGATTCTATTTCACACAGAGGTTGCCTCCTGGTTGTTTTGTTGGTGGTGGGTTTTTCCTTCATAACAGTCTGGAATTTCCTTAGAAACCAGGATCCCTTCTTAGTTTAGATCTTTTCTTGAGCTTTGGATGATGCAAGGCACAGGCATAAACAGCCACACAAAGGAAACTGGGATTTTATTGTGCATTCCTGGTGCCCCTTGAAGAGCTTATTTTTGTGGACAATGGTTTTCCTTCGTGTCACCACCCTTTTGATTTCCCAGTGGTCACAGGGTTCCAGGGTCGTGAAAAGTGCATCCTTTTGTTCCTCCCAGCCTAAAATTCCATATAAAAAGGCACTCAAAGGACCCTAAAGTTGGTTAAGGCAGGGAGAGGATTTTGTGCAGCAGCACTTCAGCTGAATACTTTGTTTAATTGCAGTTAAAATTGCGGCTCAAGAGGGAAGATAAAATTAAACCAAGTGCTAAACCACAGTTAAAACTGCAGCTCAAGAGAGAGCATTAAACACTTGGTTGGAATAGCCAACGATTAATAAATATCCATTCATAAACTTACTGAATTAATCCTCAGCATTCAAGCAATGATCACCAAAACAACCAAACTCCAACAGTATTTTTAAATGTCTGGCTGTAATTAAAATTGCTTTCGTTTCTTTGCCGGTCTCTCTTCAAAAGGGCTTTACCCTGCATCTGGGGTTTTGTTGAGAAGCTCTAACAAATTCTACTCTACCAACTCGAAACAACTCACTAACGACTCCTCCGACAACGCCAACAACTCAAATCAGTTTAATCACGGTTCTGAAGGACCCTCCTTTAAGAAGATTAAGGAAACCTGAATCTGTGTCAGGAGATTTAACTGCTCCTCTCTGAAAACTTCCAAGACAGAAGCACATTTCTTAAAGGTGTGTGCTCCACTCCTAAAACAAAACTACTAGTTCTCAGTAAATGTTATCTCCAACAGTAGATCTCTTCAATACCCCCCACAGCTGCAGTTTTCACACCACGCTTCTGAACCAAGACAGTTCTTTCAGCAGAGATGTAGCCCAGCACCCAGTTGTTGGAATCTGAGGCTTGACAGTGTCATGCCCTGGATCAAGCCAGTGCTGTGAAAGAAGGCGGCTGCCAGCGGCTCTCCCCTCCTACATGCACATTTAAGTAGTCTAAAGCAGTGTTCAAAGCCCTAGCAAGAGCAATAGCAGCTACTGGGTAGAGAACAGTGGAATCATAGAATCAGACAATTGTCAGGGTTGGAAGGGACCTCAAGGTTCAGCCAGTTCCAACCCCCCTGCCATGGCCAGGGACACCTCACACTGCAGCAGGTTGCTCACAGCCACATCCAGCCTGGCTGCAAACACCTCCAGGCAGGAGGCTTCCACCACCTCCCTGGGCAACAAGAAGGTCTCCTCAGAGCCTTCTCTTCTCCAGACTAAGCATCCCCAGCTCCCTCAGTCTGTCCTCAGAGCAGAGCAGCTCCAGCCCTCTGCTCATCCTTGTGGCCCTTCTCTGGACACCTTCCAGCACCTCCAGATCCTTCCTGGCACAGAGGCTCCAGAACTGGACACAGAGCTCCAGCTGTGGTCTCAGCAGAGTGGAGTAGAGGGGAGAATCCCCTCCCTGGCCCTGCTGGCTCTGCTTCTCTTGCTGCAGCCCAGGCTCTGCTTGGCTCTCTGGGCTGCAAGTGCTCCCTGCTGGCTCCTGTTGAGCTTATCCTCCCCCAGCACCCTCAAGGCCTTTTCTCCAGGGCTGCTCTCAAGCCAGTCCCTGCCCAACCTGTATCAGTGCTTGGGATTGCCCCAACCCAGATGCAGGCCCTTGCATGCTATGACAAGATCATTTGCAGTTGGTGGCTGTGACATTTAGTGAGCAAAGCAGTAGTTAATGGCTGCTACCAAACTTCCCTGTCTTGTGTGACCACTTGTTTTCTCTAAACTCATCTTGCCATTGCCATTTGCATGTCTCAGCACAGAGAGCTATCAAGGTGTTAACTGTCATAGAATCATAGGATGGGTTGGGTTGGAAGGGACCTCCAAGATCATCCAGTTCCAATTCCCCCTGCCATGGGCAGGGACACCTCCCACCAGCCCAGGTTGCTCAAGGCCTCATCCAGCCTGGCCTTGAACAGCTCCTGGGAGGGGACATCCACAGCCTCCCTGGGCAGCCTGTTCCAGTGTCTCCCCACCCTCACTCTAGAAAATTCCTTCCTAATCTCCAGTTTCAATCTTCCCTCTCCCAGCTCAAAGCCATTGTCCCTCATTCATTCACTCCCAGCCCTTGTCAAAAGTCCCTCTCCAGCTCTCCTGGAGCCCTTCAGGTACTGGAAGGCTGCTCTAAGGTCTCCCTGCAGCCTTCCCTTCTCCAGGCTAAACAACCCCCAACTCTTTCAGCCTTTCCCCGTGGGAGAGGTTCTCCATCCCTCTGATCATCTTCATGGGTTTCTCTGGACCCTCTTCAACAATTCCAGGTCCTTCTTGTGTTGGGGGCACCAGAACTGGACACAGTACTGCAGGTGGGGTCTCACTAGAGCAGAGGGGCAGAATCCCCTCCCTGTCCTGCTGGTCATGTAGTGGCAGTTTGCTTAATGTGCACCTTTCTCTCCAGCAGAACAAGCTTCTGACTTGCTCTCTGTTTTCAGACCATGCAACCATCAGGCTGGGTATTGCCTGATTCTTTCTGACTGGAGGAATGAGAACCAAGCTCCTTCTGCAGGAGCTGATGGCTTGATTCTCTAAGGTCAGTTAGGCTGGCTGACCTCATTGCCATCTTTAACCAGGTCACTTGGAAACAGAGCTGTTACCCCCTTAAATTGTAAGAGGAGATGTTTGTTTTTACTTTGTGTTTAGAGATCTCGTGCTGGTACAAGTACTCCCTTCCCAGATCCAGGAAGGGCAGCAACGTTGCTGCAGCCTCCAGCTTGTCCCCTCAGTCCTCTGCCAAAGACTACTGACCCTGGCCCATCTAAGGACAGACTCATGTTGCACACTCTCCAGTTCTCATTAAGAGTCATAGAATCATAGAATGCACTGGCTTGGAAGGGACCTTTAAAGGTCATCCAGTCCAACCCCTGTGCAGTCAGCAGGGACATCCCCAACTAGATCAGATTGCTCAGAGCCCCATCGAGCCTGACATTGAACCTCCTGTGCTCCAGCTTGTACCTGTTGTTCTTTGTCTTACCACTGGGCACCACCAAAAGAGCCTGGCACCTTCCTCTTGACACCCACCCCTCAGATATCCGTAGACCTTCGTAAGATCCCCTCTCAGGATCATTGTATAAAAGGTCTGACTGTGGTTGCAGCACGTTGTGGTAAAGTGATGATGAGATTGTCCTGATAGCATACATGGAAATACCACTACAGAGCAGTGGCAGAGCTGCTGGTTCTGATTCTTTTTGGCAGGGCTGGTGATGCTCCCTCCAGCCTTGCTCAGCACCACCTCCCTTTGCTTGTTCCTGCCCAGCTTTTGACTTCTCTAAACAGAATCATAGAATTATGCAATGATAGGGGTTGGAAGAGACTTCTAGAGATCATCTAGTCCAGCTCTGCTGTCAAAGAAGGGTCACCCAGGGCAGGTCACACAGGAAGACATCCAGATGGGATTTGAATGTCTCCAGAGAAGAAGACTCCCCAGCCTCTGTGGGCAGCCTGCTCCAGGGCTCCAGCACCCTCACAGTAAAGGAGTTTTTCCTCATGTTGAAATGGAAATAGATCTTTCTTGAAGCAACTATCCATCTGCCTTGTATGGCTCCCCTACCCAAGCTGCAGGAAACTGGAACTTCCTCTGAGATCCTGCTGCAGCAGGAAATCGGATGAATTTCTCCTCCCCTCCTCTCCTGTGCCCCTTAGCTACCAGTTTAGCTCAGCGCTCTGGCACATACCACGGAAGAAAGCCCATCTTTAGGCCAAGCCTGAGAGGACAGGCTGCCACCCCAGAGACTAAGTTTGTCACCAAAAATTGCTGCAATTAAGAGCATCATCAAGCTGCTGCAGAATTACTGATCTCAGTGTGAGCAGCTCCAAAGGTAGTTACAACTCCGTTTGGTTGCTTGCAACTCATAGCATTTATCTCTCTAGTAGCTAAGCTGCACCAAGTACCTGTACCCCTCTAAACTAAGGCTTTGGATAGCTCTTTTTCATACAATTGTTTTGTCCTGGAAAGGCCTCTAAGATCATTGAAGCCACCCCATCATCCTAACACCACCATGGCCCCTAAACCATGTCCCCAAGTGTCATGGCCACAGGTTTGTTGAACACCTGCAGGGATGGGGACTCCACCACCTCTCTGGGCAGCCTGTGCCAATCCCTCACCACTCTTTTGTCCATATTTTTTCCTAATATTCAACCTAAACCTCCCCTGGTGCAACTTGAGGCCATTTGCTCTTGTTCTATCACTTGTTAGTAGGGAGAAGAGACCGACCCCCACCTCACTTCAACCTCCTTTGAGGGAGCTGTAGAGAGCAATGAGGTTTCCCCTCAGCCTCCTCTTTTCCAGACTACCCCAGCTCCCTCAGCTGCTCCTCCCCAGCCCTGTTCTCCAGACCCTTCCCCCATTGCTCTTCTCTGGACTTGCTCCAGCTCCTCAATGTTCTTCAAGTGGGGGGCCCAAAACTGAGCCCAGTACCCATGGTGTGACCTCACTAGTGCTGAGTACAGGGGGACAATCCCTTCCTTGGTCCTGCTGGCCACACTATTGCTCATCCAGGCCAGGATGCTGGTGGCCTTCTTGGTCAACTGAATACTCTGATGGGTCATGCTCAGGTGGCTGTCAAAGAGTACCACCAGGTCCTTTTCTGCCAGGCAACTTTCCAGATGTTTTTGTAACTAATTAATAAATTAATGATATTGGCACAAAACATTGCTGTAGATGATGCTGTGCACTCTTGACTCATGTACACATAGGCATAAGAATGATTTGTGTGACAGGTAGCCAGAGGTCTAAGGATCAGGTTGCTGAAGACCCCATCTGGCCTGGCCTGGAACACCTCCAGGGAGGAGGCAGCCACAACCTCCCTGGGCAACCTGTGCCAGTGTCTCACCACCCTCACTGGAAAGAATTTCTTCCTCATCTCCAGTCTCAGTTTCCTCTCTTCCAGCTCAAAGCCATTGTCACCCCCAGGCCTTGTCAAAGGTCTCTCCCCAGCTCTCCTGTAGCCCCCTTCAGGTTCTGGAAGGCTGCTCTAAGGTCTCCCTGGAGTCTTGTGCAGGCTGAACAGCCCCAACTCTTTCAGCCTATGCCCATAAGGAGGTGCTGCAGCCTCCTTCATGGCTTCCTCTGGACCCTTTCCAACAGTTCCTTCTTGTGCTGAGGGCCCCAGAACTGGACACCAGACCCTCCAGGTGGGGTCTCATGAGAGCAGAGTAGATTTTCTTTTTCTTTCTTCCTCCCTTGCCTCCTTCCTTTTCTGCCTTGTCTTTTTTTCCCCTCATTGCCCCTGTCCTGTTTCTTCTCTTCCCACTCTTGCAAAGTGCCTTACAGGAGCCCTGATCTCTTATGAATATCTATAAATATCTGAGGGGTGGACACCAAGAAGCAGGGGCCAGGCTCTTTTCAGTGGTGCCCTGTGATGGGACAAGGAGCACTGGACACAGACTGGTACACAGGGAGTTCCACCTCAACATGAGGAAAAAATTCTTTGCTGTGAGGGTGCTGAAGCCCTGGAGCAGGCTGCCCAGAGAGGTTGTGGAGTCTCCTTCCCTGGAGACTTCCAAGATGCATCTGGATGTGTTCCTGTGTGACCTGCCTCAGGTGATCCTGCTTTAGTAGAGGGGCTGGACTCAATGATCTCCCAAGGCCCCTTCCAACCCATACCACTCTGTGATTCTGTGAGCTGCACTACTCCCTAATAACTGCTAGATCAGGAAAATCAAAATCCCACAGAGGAGGAAGACAAATTCCATGATTATTAATCCTCAGTCAGTCAAGGATTGAGTAGTGTGGCCAGCGGGAGCAGGGAGGTCATTCTGCCCTGTGCTCAGCACTGGTTAGGCCACACTTGGAGTCCTGTGTCCAGTTCTGGGGTCCTCAATTTAAGAAGGACATTGAGACACTTGAACATGTCCAGAGAAGGGCAACAAAGCTGGAGAGGGGTCTGGAGCACAGCCCTGTGAGGAGAGGCTGAGGGAGCTGGGGTTGCTTAGCCTGGAGAAGAGGAGGCTCAGGGGAGACCTTGCTCTCTACAACCACCACCTGAAGGAAGGTTGTAGCCAGGTGGGGGTTGGTCTCTTCTCCCAGGCAAGCAGCACCAGAACAAGAGGACACAGTCTCAAGCTGTGCCAGAGGAGGTTTCAGCTGGATGTTAGGAAGAAGTTCTTCCCAGCAAGAGAGATTGGCCATTGGAATGTGCTGCCCAGGGAGGTGGTGGAGTCACCATCAGTGGAATTGTTTAAAAAGAGCCTGGATGAGGCCCTTGGTGCCATGGTTTAGTTGATCAGATGGTGTTGGGTGATAGGTTGGGCTTGATGATTTCAAAGGTCTTTTTCAAGCTGGCTAATTCTGTATTCTGTATATGGAACCCAAAGCAGGAGAAATCCTTTCTGCAGCATTTCTGTTTCAATTTATTCTTCCTCAGACCACACAGGAGTGCCTCAACATAAAATAGAGCATCTCTGAGCTCATTGCTGTCCAAGTGTTTGATTTAGGTTAAGTGAAATAATTGGTTCTGCTATTTGGTTATGACCTTCCCTTAGCCACAACCCCTACCAGAAACCTTGCTCACATCTATTTTCTGCTGCTCCTACTGCTCATGCAGATCATCCAAGCCTGAGAAGAGGCAAACACTTACCACCATCTTTTGTCAATATATTTTGGGGGCAGGAGTTGATCTGCTGGAGGGCAGAGAGGCTTTGCAGAGGGACCTTGACAGGCTGGACAGATGGGCAGAGTCCAAGGGCAGGAGATTGAACACATCCAAGTGCCGGGTTCTGCACATTGGCCACAGCAACCCCAGGCAGTGCTACAGGCTGGGGTCAGAGTGGCTGAAGAGCAGCCAGGCAGAGAGGGACCTGGGGTACTGGTTGATTGTAGGCTGAACATGAGCCTGCAGTGTGCCCAGGAGGCCAAGAAGGCCAATGGCATCCTGGCCTGCAATCAGGAAGAGTGTGGCCAGCAGGAGCAGGGAGGTCATTCTGCCCCTGTACACTGCACTGGTTAGGCCACACCTTGAGTCCTGTGTCCAGTTCTGGGCCCCTCAGTTTAGGAAGGATGTTGTCTTGCTGGAGCGTGTCCAGAGGAGGGCAACAAAGCTGGTGAGGGGTTTGGAACACAAGCCCTATGAGGAAAGGCTGAGGGAGCTGGGGTTGCTTAGCCTGGAGAAGAGGAGGCTCAGGGGTGACCTTCTTGCTCTCTACAACTACCTGAAGGGAGGTTGTAGCCAGGCAGAGGTTGGCCTCTTCTCCCAAGCAGCCAGCACCAGAACAAGAGGACACAGTCTCAAGCTGTGCCAGGGCAGGTTTAGGGTGGATGATAGGAAGAAGTTCTACACGGAGAGAGTGATTGCCCATTGGAATGGGCTGCCCAGAGAGGTGGTGGAATCACCTTCATTGGAGGTGTTCAGGAGAAGACTGGATGGGGTGCTTGGCTGCATGGCTTAGTTGTTGGGTGGGTTGGATTGGTTGATGGGTTGGACGTGATGATCTTGAAGGTCTCTTCCAACCTGGTGTATTGTATTGTATTGTATTGTATTGTATTTCACCTCATGCAGTTGCTCTTATGGGATTCTCATGGAAATCCAGACCAAATTTGCTACTATTTTTTTTCTGCCAGCAAGTTAAACTGCTGTTTCATCTCCTCACTTCAGCAATTACCATGCAATGAGACATACCTGAACACAGAACCCTGAGTAAATAAGATCATAATGTACTCCACAATTTTAATGTTATATATATATATAAAAAAATAAAATGATTGTTTTCACCCTGGAGGTTTTGATTCACCTCCTGGTTTAGTTTTAAATTCTATGGCTTTGGAGCTAGCCTTGAATGTTCCCACAGCAGTCTCTTTGCCTAGCAAAAACTTCTGTCACTCCTGTATAATCCTGGCTCTGCTCAGTTTGTATGCAAAGAATGGACTATGACTGGAATATCAGGAATCTTGTAGGTCAGGATTAAAGGGCAATTGTCAAGGTTACCAGAGGCAGCATACACTGCCTGTCTCTACTGTGTATAGCTTTCTAGTGATTCAGCATAATCAGGTCTGACACCTCCACAGCTCTTAAATAGCACTTCGAGCCTGGATCCCAGCAGCCTTTCATATAGCCAGGGCCCAATGCAAAGGATAAAACAACATAACTGCCTGTGAAGAGCTCTGAGTGGTGCTGCAATCAAATGAAGAAGGGAGGTTCCCAACAAATATGGTTTGGAAGGGAAGGTTTCAAGCACAGGTTCTGTAAAACTTGCTTTATTTCAAACATGAAGTGCACCAACTACACACGTTTGAGTTGGTGGAGTAAAAAGGGTAGCTCTAAAATCTTTCCTCCAACAAATATCATAGCAACAGCTTTCCTATCACACCAGCAGCTGGCTCAGTGCTGTGATGTGGCTAAAACCATTACATGGAATAAGACCCCCTCAGTCTGCAAGTTTCTCACCACAGCTTTACATCAGAACTTCTACTTATGGTATCATAGAATTGTCAGGGTTGGAAGGAACCTCAAGGATCAGTCAGTTCTAACCCCCTGCCATGGGCAGGGGCACCTCACACTGCAGCAGGTTGCTCACAGCCACATCCAGCCTGGCTGCAAACACCTCCAGGCAGGAGGCTTCCACCACCTCCCTGGGCAACCTGTGCCAGTCTCTCACCATCCTCATTGGCAACAACTTCTTCCTCACATCCAATCTGAATCTACCCTCCTCTAACTTGGATCCATTCCCCCAGTCCTATCACTCCCTGACACCCTCAAAAGTCCCTCCCCATCTTTCTTGGAGCCCCCTTCAGATACTGGAAGGCCACAATCAGGTCTCCTCCGAGCCTTCTCCAGACTGAACAGCCCCAACTCCCTCAGTCTGTCCTCATAGCAGAGCAGCTCCAGCCCTCTGCTCATCCTTGTGACCCTTCTCTGGACACTTTCCAGCACCTCCAGATCCTTCCTGGCACAGAGGCTCCAGAACTGGACACAGAGCTCCAGGTGTGGTCTCAGCAGAGTGGAGCAGAGGGGGAGAATCACCTCCCTGGCCCTGCTGGCTCTGCTTCTCTTGATCTTCCAGCTCCTGCTTTATTTCAAACATGAAGTGCACCAACTATACACATTTGAGTTGGTTGAGTAAAAGGGTAGCCCTGAAATGTTTCCTCCAACCAACTAACATCACACCAACAGCTTTTCCTATCACACCAGCAGCTAAAATCCAGCCGAGCTCCTCTCTAGCTCAGTGCTGTGATGCTGCTAAGACCCTCACGTGGGATAAAACCACCTTGGTGTGCACGTTTCTCATCACAGCCTTACATCAGAACTCCTGCAGAAAGGTGTTCAAAGTTTTCAACCTTTCTACAAAATTCATCATCATCAAAGTGCAATTACATTGTTCTGACTGTTGGGGTTCCCCCCCCCTCCCTCTGCGTGATAGGAAGCAAACCTGGAGAGAAAACACTGGGAGGAGCTATTTTCTCTTCATTTCAGCACAGAGGACCTTTTAAGTCAAGCCAGTCACTCTGAATCACTGATGTTTGACAAAAATGGCTTTAGAGGGAGCAGAGGGAGTGAAAAAAAATCCTCTACAATACAGCAATTACAAAAATTGTAGATGAAAAGGGGTTGAAAAGGAAAAGAATGGGTCCCCGAAACACATTGTTCAAGCACATGAACTTAAAGAGAGTAGGGGCAAAGACAAACATTGCCAGGGAGGAAACAGGAGGGGATTCTGCCTGCTGTGGGGCTGGTGATTTAGAGCTGAAGAAAGCTTAGGGGGAACAGAAGGGCATTGTGCCTGGAATGCAGAGACATTCCCAGCTTCTGGTGGAAACCCAGGCAGGGTTGGTGGGAGATCTGGGCAGGAATGGTGAGCTGCAGAAGGGAAAAGCGGAGCCACCAGGTCTGGTACAAACCCCTCTGGTGCTGCAGTTGGGGAAGATCTGGAAGTTGATGGTTTAAAACCAGGGTCAGGGTGAAAAGCCAGCAAACTGGAGATTAAATGAAGAGTTGCTCCAGGCAAGAGAAGCAGCTTGAAACTCACATTGAAACATCAAGAATTTACTGTGAGTGGAGTGTAAGAAGTGGCTGAGGCTGGGAAATAAGGCTTGGGAAGGAGGGGGATGCAGCAGCACTTGGGAAAACCAGGAGTGAATTGGAAGCTGTGAGAAGTGAAGTCCATGTTGAAAATCTCTGGTTTGCCTGGAATGTCAAAGCTTTAGAAACACCTAAACCCATGCTTGGGCCCAACCATGAAGCAATGAACTCGGTGACTGCAGGGTAAATATTTTCTAACACACACAAGAGAAGAAATCCCTGTTAGCTGCTGGGGGAGGGGGAGGGGGAGAAAGAAGAAAATCCACCACCACGCCTGCTGCTGGGCTTCGTTTTGTACATCCAGGAACCTTTCAGCTCTGAACTGGTCATGGTGGTGGTGGGTGAAAGAGGTCCTGGATGCTGCTGTAGTGACCTGTGCTGGGTTTGGGGCTGAGGAACTGACTCAGGAAACAGAATCAATAGAATCATAGAATCAAGAAGGTTGGAAAAGACCTCACAGTATCACAGTATCACCAAGGTTGGAAGAGACCTCAAAGATCATCAAGTCCAGCCTATCACCCAAGACCTTATGACTACTAAACCACGGCTTCAAGTGCCCTGTCCAATCCCTTTTTGAACACCTCCAGGGACGGTGACTCCACAGCACATTCCAATGGCCAACAACTCTCTCTGGGAAGAACTTTCTCCTCACCTCCAGCCTGAACTTCCCCTGGCACAGTTTGAGACTGTGTCCTCTTGTTCTGCTCATCAGTTTTTGCAAAGGGATTGTGGAAATGCTTTAAAACCAGAAGAAAAGACATGGCTGAGGATAATGTGGTGCCTGTCAAAGGCAGGTGGCTCTCACACCCAGTTTGCTCTTCCTGCTAGAGAAGAAACATCCTGGGCAGGAGCTCTGGGCTCATCTGTGCTTGGGGCAACAGCTTAGCTTCTCCCTGGAGGTGTTCAAGGCCAGGTTGGATGAGTCCTTGAGCAAGCTGGTCTAGTGGGAGGTGTCCCTGCCCATGGCAGAGTGGTTGGAACTGGATGATCTTTAATGTCCCTTCTAACCTAAACCTTTTTATGAACCTATGAGAGAGAGAAGTGATGATCTCCAGAGGTCCCTTCCAACCCCTACCATTCAGTGACTCTATGACTCTATGATTTTATTATTATATAGAGGTGAGGTGTCCAGAGCTTCTGGGGACCTTCTCTGGCCCAGGCAGTGGCTTGCCACAGGATTCTGCCCAGTGTCTCCCCAGAGGTGTGCAGGGAGATAGGTGTCTCAGCTGCCAAAGCTGCTCCCCTGTAAGGACATCTCTGTGGAGTTAGCCATAGCAGGACAGAACCTGGCAGCAGATGGCTTTGGGGTTAATTCACCTCCCTGCCCCAAGTGTGGCCATCGAGGAGTCACGAGCGTGACTTTGCTTCCCCTCCTCCCTGCACTCTGTGGCTTAAAGTCTGCTGGGGCGCTCCAAGCCTCAGCAATTCATATTTACATGGGGGGAGGGAGAGAAAAGAGGGTGGGATGCATTTAAAAATTACCCAGTTCAAAGGTGGTGGCTGGTCTGTGCCTGTCTGTCAGATCTAAGAGGAGTGAGTGGATTTTCATGGAGGAATTTCATGGACATTAAATCTCTACTGGAGCGATCCATTCAGCTCCTAAAGCTTCAGCCCAGTTTTGTATCCCGGCTGAATGCCCTGCTGAATAGCTTGGTGGGGATTCAAGAAAGCCACCTTAAACTAGGGATTTTTTCCTGCTAAATTGACTTCAAAGTAGTAATTAAACAATAGCTAGCTTTCAAAGAAAAAATCAAGCTATGAGAAGCTGTAGGACCAAACTACCCTGTTGGCAGAGGCCGAGTTTTACAGCAGGGAGGAGGCTGAGTTTTACAGCAGGGAGGAGGCCGAGTTTTACAGCAGGGAGGGCAGGGGATGGGATGTTCAAAACTGGCAAAGAAAGTGGGGAGAGGCAAATGGAAAGAACCAAAAGCAGACACAAGAAATTAGAACTAATTGCAAAGATCTAAACTTGTTTTCGTTTTATTTTGTCACAGCTGTGCTAGAGTCAAGGCTGGAGCTGGGTGAGTGGAGGAGGCAGGAGCTGAGACTGCTGAATTGTTTGGGGTATTTTAAGCAGAAGCATCCAGTTCTGAGGCTGAAGCAGCTTTCTTTGGCCTTTGTCCTTGCCCTGCGTTTGAGGCTTGTCTTCTCCAGGCTGCTCCGCATAGAGCCGAGCTCCGTGCAGCTCAGTATTCATCTCTTCTTTTGTCAAGCAAAACTGTGGTTGTGGCCGAGGGCATCCCTGCTGCCAATCTTCTCCCTCATCCTCTGCCTCCCAAACCCACAGCCACAACTGCATTCCTGTCTCTCTCTCGTGATGATTCAGAAGCAGGTTTGACTTTGAAGCTAAGACAGATGAAAACTTTGGTCTCCTGCCCGATGGTGGGTGGTAGTGACCACTGCCTGATTCTCCCTCCCGGGCACTCTTCTCACTTGCCATTTGCTGATTGCAGTCCTTGGGGTCCTCACGCAGATGCTTCACAGTGTTACACCTTCTTCCATCACTTCTGGAAGGAGAAACCTACAGTTCATAACCCACCATAACCCACTTTCATTCAAAACCCCTTTGGAGTGATCTCTCTGTGGGCTTTCCTGGGCTGTTCAAATGTTTTCTGTGACTTTATTCCATTCTGCTGCGCAGAGGATGTCACTTGATTAGCTTACAGGGGGGGAAAAGAAAGCAAGCTGAGATACTGGCACACAATTTTGGCCCTCTCACAGCTGCTAGATTTTCACAGTGCTGAAGGTAAAGCTTACTATTTTAAACTGAGAAGTCCAGCACTGCATTTATTCTGATCAACACATGACTCTTTTTTCCCCTACTCAAAGGGTTATTTATGACAATTCCTGCTCAGGTTCAGGCCAGGGAAGCACAGCAGTGTACACTGGCAGAGAATCTGATCCACAGGTCTATAACATGCTGTCCATCTCAGACTTGTGTCAAGTGAAACCACCTTAAATGGCTCTCAAGGCAATGATTTTGATAGTCTTATTAAAGCTTACTGCAGTCCACAGGCTAGGCTATCAAGCTTAAACATTCCCAGCGTCCCAAATGTCCTGTTGCTGGTGTGATAGTTACTGCTGGAGGAAAAGCTCAACAAAATAGCATTTGCTGTTGCTGTGCTGCTTTTCAAAGGTACCTCCCACTTTGTTTGTACCCAGAACCGCTTTGCATTTGTTAAACCTGAACCCAGTCGAGTTTAATCGATCGACAGCTTGCTGCTACCTACAGCACAGCTTTGCCAGGAAGGGATAAGCTGAAAACTGGCAAGAGCTGCTTGATGCCAACTGTAAAACCCTGGTGAGTTTTAGCCCACACACAGATCCCTCTGATTATTCCAAGCCTTTGCTGTACCTCTTGTCAGAGGGCTGGTTTCCTGCCAGGCAGGAGTGCGTGTGATAACTAAATTTCATCCTCTTCCCGATGACACGAGAGTGTGGAGGGGAGGCAACCCCACAGCACCCTTTGACAACTCTTCAGCGGCACTGAAAAACCAACAAACCCCAAGCAAACACAACAAAAGCACTTAGTACCACCCTCAGACGGTTCTGTGCTGCTGGCCAGGCAGCTACCAGCAATCCCCAAAGGCTGTGCTGCGGTGCTAGGGTAATTTGCTGGGAAGTCCACAACTTGGGTTCAGCAAAACCACGGCTCTTGCCACAAGGCACAAAGGCAGAGCGCGTGCTCTGTGCGCAGCTTGGCTGCTGCCTGTTACACACCATTCACGCAGACAATGTGGCTGGGGTGTAAAGGAACTGAGAGCCGTGCAGGGTGATTTATAGCAGCCAAGCCTGCAGCCAGCAGCTTCTGGGACGAGGTCTGGCAACGGGTCGGTCCGTGTCCTGTCGTTGTGGGAGAGGTAGTGGCGTGCTGAGTGCTGAGCGTGGGCTCCCCAGTTCAAGAGAGACAGGGAGCTGCTGGAGAGAGGCCAACAGAGAGCTGTGGGCATGATTAAGAGACTTGAACATCTCTTTTATGAGGAAAGGCTGAGAGGGCTGGGGCTGCTTAGTCAGGGGAAGGCTGAGAGGAAATCTGATTGATGTCTATCAATATCTGAGAGCTGGGTGTCAGGATGAAGGTGCCAGGCTCTTTATGGTGGTGCCCAGTGGTAGGACAAGGGGCAGTGGACGCAGGCTGGAACCCAGGAGGTTCCGCTTCAACATGAGGAGAAACCTCTTTGCTGTGAGGTTGCTGGAGCCCTGGAGCAGGCTGTCCAGAGAGATTGTGGAGTCTCCTTCTCTGGAGACTTTCAAAACTCACCTGGACATATTCCTGTGTGACCTGCCCTGGATGACCCTGGGGCAGGGGGTTGCACTTGATGATCTCTAGAGATCCCTTCCAACCCCTAGCATTCTATTTTCTGAATAAGCAGGTATCTCACCTTTCTCAAGGCTCTCAGAAAGCTACCTTGTGTGGCCAGGTGAGTTCCCAAGCAACAGACTGTCCTTGGGCCATAAATCAAAATTGTCCTATTGTACTTCAAAAAATAGGCTGACAAATTGCCTGTCCACCCTTGTGTCAGTCCCAGCTAGGGCTGTGTTGCTGGTGAAAGAGACTTCCCAATCTAACCACACATTTGTCACTCCTGGCCTCAGGCAGTGGTGCTGGCCTGAAACTGGTCACCTAAGGTTGCTGATCTGATTGAAAACTAAAAGCTCTCCCCCACCCCTGCCCTCCCAGTTACTAATGAAATTAATAAGGATGACACAGCTGCACCTCCTCTTGGAGTCAGAAGGATCTAAATTCTTGGTGGCAAAGGGAAGTGAAAGTGGCTCTTGTCCTCAGCACTGGTGAGACTGCAGCTTGAATCCTGGATTCAGTTTTGGGGCCCTCACTCCAAGAAGGACATTGAGGTGCTGCAGCGTGTCCAGAGGAGGGCAACAAAGCTGGGGAAGGGTCCGGAGAAGAGGGCTGAGGGAACTGGGGGGGTTTAGTGTGGTGAAGAGGAGGCTGAGGGGGGAGACCTCATTGCTTTCTACAGCTCCCTCAAAGGAGGCTGAAGTGAGGTGGGGGTCGGTCTCTTCTCCCAACTAACAAGTGACAGAACAAGAGGAAATGGCCTCAAGTTGCACCAGGAGAGGTTTAGGTGGAATATTAGGAAAAATATGGACAAAAGAGTGGTGAGGGATTGGCACAGGCTGCCCAGGGAGGTGGTGGAGTCACCATCCCTGGAGGTCTTCAAGGTGCATGTGGCCATGGCACTTTGGGACATGGTTTAATGGCCATGGTGGTGTTGCGTCGATGGTTGGACTCAATGATCCTAAAGGTCTTTTCCAACCAAAACAATTCTATGATTCTGTGATCCACATGCAAGAGCCATGTCTCAAATCCTGTGCAGACAGTTTCTGCCTCTTTTGAGGGAGCTTGGCCAGAAGTGTGGGCTGTTCTCTGAATGGCTTAAACTCTGATTGTCATGAAGTCATAGAATGGTCTGTGTTGGAAGGGACCTCCAAAGGTCATCCAGTCTAACCCCCTCTGCAGTCAGCAGGGATATCCCCAACTAGATCAGGTTGCCCAGAGCTCTGTCGAGCTTCACCTTGACTATCTCCAGGGATGGGTCCCTAACCACCCCCTGGGCAACCTGTTCCAGTGTTCCACCACCCTCATTGTAAAGAACCTGTCCCTGACATCCAATCTAAATCTGCTCTGCTCTAGTTTGAAGCCACTGCCCCTCGTCCTGTCCCTGCAGGCCTTTGCAAACAGTCTCTCTCCATCCTTCTTGAATGTCATTCTGACACCCACATTTTACATCAGTTTTACTCACCTAGTGCAGATACTCCCTCAGGACAGTCTACAAAGCCATTGCTGGTACTCACAAACCAGCGTTTCCCGTTACACTTGACAGTGATTCTTAGCATGAGAAGAGCCAAATACAGTGTTGGCTCATTCAGAAACTTCAGAAAGCTCATTCAGAAAGTCCATTCAGCACTGCTGGTCTAAGACATCTTTAGTGTCTGACTGTAAAGAACCTACTCTGGATATTTCTAGCACTTAAAAAAAAACAACCCAGCCCACGAGGGTGCATTGAATTCATAGCTGTGGGGGAACACTGAGGTCTACAATGGGAGACTTGTTTGCTTATTTTTAAGGAAGTGCTGATGGGTTTTAACAATATATTGAATACAAATGAGGAGAAGATGTTTTCCATAAGCCACAGATGGCTTGAAACAATAGCTCTGACAATGGCTCCAGGAACCAGGCAGTGCTTTTGACTGCTTGAATTCAGAGGCTTAAAGGTGCTTATTTAAATAACAGTAGCATTAGCTATTGTATGTCGGGGTGCTTTGTAGCAGAGGGGAAAAAAAACCCTCTTGTTAATATATTAGAACTTAAATGATTCTGATGTCCCTGGCTGCTCTTCACATTGATCTTACCTCTTAGCCTCAGCAGCTTGCATGTTCCGGTTACTGACTAACCACAAACATCTGCTGCGTGCTTAAAAGAAGAGTGCAGCCTGAATTAGCTGCAGCAGAAATCAAACCCAGTATCATTTGTGTTAAAACCCCTTCAGATTGGTTTGAAATGGTTCTGTTCTGGTTTGGGAATAGAAAAGCCTACAAAACCCATTGATGCTAGGGGTGAAGTCCACCTGGTTAAGCCACACATGGAGCGTTCGTCTTTCATGCAGTTCCTCTCAGACAGAAGCTTTGTTTTACACAGACAGAATCAACCAGGTTGGAAGAGACCTCCAAGATCACCAAGTCCAACTGATCACCCAACCCTACCTAATCAACTAGACCATGGCACTAAGTGCCTCATCCAGGCTCTTCTTAAACACCTCCAGGGATGTCGATTCCACGATCTCCCTGGGCAGCACATTCCAATGGCCAATCTCTCTTTCTGGGATGAACTTCTGTCTAAGATCAAGCCTAAACCTCCCCTGACACAGCTTGAGACTGTGTCCTCTTGTTCTGGTGCTGCTTGCCTGGGAGAAGAGACCAATCCCCACCTGGCTACAACCTCCCTTCAGATTGTAGACAGCAGTAAAGTCTGCCCTGAGCCTCCTCTTCTCCAGGCTAAGCAACCCCAGCTCCCTCAGCCTCTCCTCACAGGGCTGTGCTCCAGACCCCTCCCCAGCCTCGTTGCCCTTCTCTGGACACCTTTGAGCAAGTCACCATCTTTCTTGAGCTGAGGGGCCCAGACTGGACACAGAAGAAGCTGAGCAATGATTTATCTTTTTCACACCTCATAAATGGTGCAAAACTCTGACTTCTTGCTGGCACTTTATCTAGATTCAGTGACCTACCACCCTCATAGGAAAGAACTTGTTTTCTGTGATTGCTCTTTCTGATATGAAGTACCTGACATGCCTACTGCCTACTGTAAGCACATCTACTTACTTCTTAACAACAGGATGGATTTATGCTTTGACTGGAATTTGAGTCAGCTCCTGTTACAACTGAACTTAAATCTGCAGATGCTGTGTGTGAATCTCATAATGGACACATTAGCTTATCTTGCCCTGACAACAGAACCACCCAGTGAAGCTCTCCTGCTGAGAAAGCCTCACTCATGTTGATAAAGGTGTGCAGGGTGAGTGCCCAGAGGCTGGAGCCAGGCTCTGCTGGGTGATGCCCAATGACAGCACAAGGGGCAGTGGTGGAAGTTGAAGCATAGAAAGTTCCATGGAAACATGAGGAAATTTGTTTTCAGGGTGAGGTAACATTGGAACTGGCTGCCCAGGGGGGTTGTGGACTCTCCCTCTCTGGAGATATTAAAAAAACCACCTGGATGTGCTCCTGTGTGACCTGCTCTAGGTGCTCCTGCTCTGGTAGGAGGGTTGGACTGGATGAGCTTTCGAGGTCCCTTCCAGCCCCTGGCATTCTGTGATTCTGGGACCTTTGTAGTCATAGCATAACTGATTTGTAATACCTACCTGCTTTTAGGAACCAGATTGTGAATTCTGCAGGAGCAGGACCAGCTTAGTCCTTTGTCAAATCCTTATTTCCACACCATAATATGTGAAAGAAATCCAGTAACTGAAACCCAGATTTCTGCCCACGCATCTAAAGCAATCTATATCCTAAGTGTCTGTACAGCATAGCAGCCAGAGGCCCTGGATGCTGTTACACCTGGATGCTGTTATGCTAGATGCTGCATGAGCCTGTAGAAAGAAACAGCTCCTACTTGCAAGCCTTTGCTGCTGGAGGAGGCAGAGGAATAAACAGCAGTGAGATGAAGTGTCAGTCCCCTCAAAGTGACTTGGAGCATGACATCTTTAAGAGGGGCACAACTCACACCATGTGAAAACTCAAGACACAGGATATTTCTTTTGTCACCACAGAAAGATAAACCTGGATTTAGGTCACAGAACCACAGAGTCATAGGATCACTAAGGTTGGGAAAGACCTCTAAGGTCATTGAGTCAACCCAGCACATCCATGGCCACTAAACCACGTCCCCAAGTGCCATGGCCACACACTTCCTGAACACCTCCAGGGATGGGGACTCCACCACCTCCCTGGGCAGCCTGTTCCAATCCCTCACCACTCTTACAGCAAAGGCATTTTTCCTAATCTCCAACCTGAACCTCCCCTGGTGCAACTTGAAGCTATTTCCTCTTGTTCTATCACTTGATACTAGGGAGAAGAGAGCAACCTCCACTTCACTGGAGCCTCCTTTCACAGAGTTGTAGAGAGTGAGAAGATCTCCCCTCAGCCTCCTTTTCTCCAGAACACCCCCAGCTCCCTCAGCTGCTCCTCACCAGCCCTGTTCTCCAGACCCTTCCCCAGCTTCATTGCCCTTCCCTGGACATGCTCCAGGGAGAGCTCCTGTTGGTGTATTAACGGAGCCACGGTGTTGTCCCAGAAGAGAGCAGTACAAATGTGGCACCAAGAAAACCCGTACCTTGAGGTGACTGAAGACCTCAGTAGGGTTCTTATGGATACACACTGGAATATCTCACAGAGCTAACACACTGCTCTGCTGGAGCATTGTCTAAAGCAGCTTGATTTTAACCCAAGTGATGTGAATAAAGTGCAAAAGGAACCTCTGCATTGTGCAATCCTAGGAGATGAAAGAGCTAATTCAGGGCTGTGAACACTGTACCCTATGCATATCTTTATGCTAAAATAATCAGTGCTAAACACTTAAGGCTTCAGTCACCACTGGCAACATTTGTGCTTTTTGGAGGGGATTTAGGGGGCCTTCTTTTGTTTCTCTTTAGGTTTAAAGCTCAGAGACCTTTTGTAGGTGTTTTGAGAATGAAAGAACTTAAGGTGAACAGTAATGCCAAAAGCAAGCAAATGCAACTAATGATCTAAAACATACCAGGCAAGAATTATTCCAGAGCTTAAAACTGAGCTGCTGTTGTGCAGCAAAAGCAGAGACTTGTTTGCCTCTGCTGTTCCAGAGTAGAGCTCCAAGCTTGTTGGTCACAAGTTCCCCTGGTAGAGGCCTTTGATGTGCCTATTTGACTATCAACTAGGACACATTCCTCATTGGCCTTTTTAAATTACATTTGAATAGACATTAATACAATCATGACATATCATTTTTTCCCCCTCTTGCTAAGCTAAAAATGAGAGGACCTGCAGGATGTCTAAGTAATTCAGTAGTCTCTTTTCCCAGGACATTTTCCATTCCTTTTCAGGCTTCTTGCTTTATTTCTATTTCAGGCATTGGAGCAAGCTGCCCAGGGAAGTGGTGGAGTCCCCATCCCTGGAGGTGTTCAAGAACTGTGTGGACATGGCACTTTGGGACATGGTTTGATGGCCATGGTGCTGTTAGGTAGATAGTTGGACTGATGGTCTCAGAGGTCTTTTCCAACCAAAATGATTCTTCCAGTATCTGCAGGGGGCTCCAAGAAAGCTGGGGAGGGACTTTTGAGGGTGTCAGGGAGTGACAGGACTGGGGGGAATGGATCCAAGTTAGAGGAGGGTAGATTCAGATTTGATGTTAGGAAGAAATTGTTGCCAATGAGGATGGTGAGAGCCTGGCACAGGTTGCCCAGGGAGGTGGTGGAAGCCTCCTGCCTGGAGGTGTTTGCAGCCAGGCTGGATGTGGCTGTGAGCAACCTGCTGTAGTATGGGGTGTCCGTGCCCATGGCAGGGGGCTTGGAACTGGATGATCCTTGAGGTCCCTTCCAACCCTGACTATTCTATCATTCTATGACTTCACTTGTTTGCACTGTACTTAAATCATGTTTACAGAAATACAGCAGCTAAGAGTTGGTTTGGTTTTGTTCTGTTTTCAGAGGATTCAACCAGTTTCTGAAATGCCTTTTCTTAAACAGCTCCCCCCAGTACATTCTGACAGACCTTGTAGAATGCTTGGGTTGTGTTTTAACCAGGCCCTGCTTCGTGGGAAATAAGTGAGGGCTTATTTCCCATCTTTTTGACTAAAAAACCCAACCCTGAATTAGCTGCAGACACTGAATTCACTGTAAAATGTCCTCCACTACAGCTGGGCTATAGAGAAATCCAAACCAACCTGATCATGTCTTTGATGAAAGACGAATGGTTTCTATACAAGCCTGAGGTTTAGAAAGCAACTGGGTTAATGCTGTATCTGTGAACACATGACAGGCTCTGTTTTGTCATTTCAGTCTGTTTAGGTTCCTGGTTATGATATTTCTTGTCCTCTTGAAATGGAAGAAAGTAAATGATTGAGTGTGTGGGGGATGAGCTTGCCAAACACAAGGCACTCACAAGGCACAAGTCATCAGCAAGTTTGCAGATGACACCAAGCTGGGAGCAGATGTTGATCTGTCAGAGGGCAGAAGGGCTCTGCAGAGGGACCTCGACCAACTGGACAGATGGGCAGAGTCCAACAGGATGGCATTCAGCAAATCCAAGTACCAGGATAAGGCACAACAAATAATTTAGGGGATAATTGATTAGGGGACTGGAACATCTCTCTTATGAAGAAAGGCTGAGGGACTTGGAGGGACTTTTAGCCTGGAGAAGGGCAGATTGGGGGGTGGGGTGGTGGATCTGATCAATGCTTATCAACACTCCAAGGTTGGGTAGTCAGGAGGATGGGGCCAGTCTTTCTTCAGTGGTGCCCAGTGACAGGCCAGAGGTAACGGGCACAAACCTGAACACAAAAGGTTCTATTTGAACATGAGGAGGAACTTCTTGAATTTAAGGGTGGTGGAGCACTGGAAGAGGCTGCTCAGAGAGATGATGGAGTGTCCATCTCTGGAGCCATTCAAAAGCACCCTGGACACTGTCCTGTGCAGGGGTGCTCTGGGTGAGCCTGCTCTAGCAGGGGGATTGGACTCGATGCTCTCCAGAGGTCCCTTCCAACTTCTACCATTCTGTGACGCTGTGAAGTGTTGGCTCCACTCCCATCACACACTCCACACCTTTGGTTCTCAGGGGAGACCTTATTGCTGTCTACAACTACCTGAAGGGAGGTTGTAGACAGGTGGGGGCTGGTCTCTTCTCCCAGGCAAGCAGCACCAGAACAAGAGGACACAGTCTCAAGCTGCACCAGGGGAGGTTTAGGTTGGATGTTAAGAAGAAATTCTTCCTAGAGTGATTTGCCACTGGAATGTGCTGCCCAGGGAGGTGGTGGAGTCACCATTACTGGAGGTGTTTAGGAGGAGACTTGATGGGATGCTTGGTGCCATGGTTTAGTTGATTAGATGGTGTTGGGTGATAGGTTGGACTTGATGATCTTGAAGGTCTCTTCCAATCTGGTTTGATTCTCTTCTCTTCTCCCTTCCCTTCCTTCCCTTCCCTTCCCTTCCCTTCCTTCCCTTCCCTTCCCTTCCCTTCCCTTCCCTTCCCTTCCCTTCCCTTCCCTTCCCTTCCCTTCCTTCCTTCCCTTCCCTTCCCTTCCCTTCCCTTCCCTTCCCTTCCCTTCCCTTCCCTTCCCTTCCCTTCCCTTCCCTTCCCTCCTCCTCCCTCCCCTCCCCCTCCCCTCCCCTCCCCTCCCCTCCCCTCCCCTCCCCTCCCCTCCCCTCTCTTCTCTCCTCTCCTCTCCTCTCTTCTCCTCTCTTCTCTTCTCTTCTCTTCTCTCTCTCTCTTCTCTTCTCTTCTCTTCTCTTCTCTTCTCTTCTCTTCTCTTCTCTTCTCTTCTCTTCTCTTCTCTTCTCTTCTCTTCTCTTCTCTTCTCTTCTCTTCTCTTCTCTTCTCTTCTCTTCTCTTCTCTTCTCTTCTCTTCTCTTCTTTTCTCTTTTTCTCTTTTCTCTTTTCTCTTTCTCTTTTCTCTTTTCTTCTCTCTTCCTTTCCTCCATTCCATTCTCTTCATTCCTTCCATTCCATTCCATTCCATTCCATTCCATTCCATTCCATTCCATTCCAATTCTGTTCTATTCTATTCTGTTCTCAGCCTTTTGCTGGAGCATGAAATCAGCAGGGTCCTCCACAGCAAGCCTTTGCTGCCACAGCACATATTTCCAGAGGATCCACAGCAAACTGCAATCACAATTATCTTTACTGGTGTCTGCATTTTTCAATGTTACCCTCTAAAGCTCCTTGTGCCTACGGAAGACAAAGAAAGTATTGCCAGAGGGAAACAAGGATAACTGTCTCAGGAAGGAAGCACAATCACTAGAAGAGTGTTTTTCAAGCAAAAAAAAACCCCACCCCTAAACCAACAATAAAGCAATTGTCTTAGTTTTGTTTTCTTCTCCCAACAGCTGATATTCAATTAACAGTCCCTGAAAAGTAAAAATCAAAGAACACCAAAGAGAAAGAAGAAGTTTTCCTCAAGACATGCAGTGCTTTCAGGGAGTAAATGAAGGAACAACTTTTTATTAGTGGAGTGCAAAAGAACAGCACAGCAAGACAGAAATAAAAAGAACAACACAGCAAGAAGGCAGAAGAAGTTCTGCAGGGACAGCAGTGTAAAGGATCCATGTATTGTGGTGTGCAAGCGGAGGCCAGCAACAAGCGGAGTCCCTCAAGGATCAGTACTGGGACCAGTCTTGTTTAACAGAGTGGGCAACAGGGACAGTGGCATCGAGTGCACCCTCAGCACCAAGCTGTGTGGTGCAGCAGACATGATGGAGGGAAGGGATCCATCCAGAGGGACCCTGACAGGCTGCAGAGCTGGGCCCATGACAACCTCATGAGGTTCAACAAGACCAAGTGCAAGCTCCTGCAGCTGGGTTGGGCAATCCCAAGCACCAGTATAGGCTGGGCAGGGACTGGCTTCAGAGCAGCCCTGGAGAAAAGGACTTGGGGGTGCTGGGGGATGAGAAGCTCAACAGGAGCCAGCAGGGAGCACTTGCAGCCCAGAGAGCCAAGCAGAGCCTGGGCTGCAGCAAGAGAAGCAGAGCCAGCAGGGCCAGGGAGGGGATTCTCCCCCTCTGCTCCACTCTGCTGAGACCACAGCTGGAGCTCTGTGTCCAGTTCTGGAGCCTCTGTGCCAGGAAGGATCTGGAGGTGCTGGAAGGTGTCCAGAGAAGGGCCACGAGGATGAGCAGAGGGCTGGAGCTGCTCTGCTGTGAGGACAGATTGAGGGAGTTGGGGCTGTTCAGTCTGGAGAAGGCGCCGAGGAGACCTTCTTGTGGCCTTCCAGTATCTGAAGGGGGTTCCAAAAAAGCTGGGGAGGGACTTTTTAAGGCATTGGGGAGTGATAGGACTGGGGGAAATGGATCCAAGTTAGAGGAGTGTAGATTCAGATTGGATGTGAGGAAGAAGTTGTTCCCCATGAGGATGGTGAGAGCCTGGCACAGGTTGCCCAGGGAGGTGGTGGAAGCCTCCTGCCTGGAGGTGTTTGCAGCCAGGCTGGCTGTGGCTGTGAGCAACCTGCTGTAGTGTGAGGTGTCCCTGCCCATGGCAGGGGGCTGGAACTGGCTGATCCTTGAGGTCCCTTCTAACCCTGGCAAGCCTGGGATTCTATGTTACCTCAAAGGGAGAACTGATTTTCTGTAAGCATTTTGAAGTATGTGCTAAGGTGCTCACAAAAAAAAAAAACCCCAAACTTTAAAAATGGACATTGATAGTTCCTCAGACTGTAAATGGACAGATGTACCCACACAACTCTTTCAGTCCCTCCTTCCTCTGGGAGCAAGACCTTTGTAGACACGAACTCAGCTAGAGAAAGTAGTATCAAACCTGTGGCCAGCAGGAGTAGGGAAGTGATTGTGCCCCTATTCTGAGAATGGCGAGTCTGCACCTTGAGTACTGTGTCCAGTTTTGGGCCCCCAACTCCATGAAGGACACTGAGGTGCTGGAGCAGGTCCAGAGAAGGGCAACAAAGCTGGGGAAGGGTTTTGGGAACAGAGCTGGTGAGGAGCAGCTGAGGGAATGGGGCTGAACCTGAAAAAGGAGGCTGAGAGGAGACTTTCTCACTCTCTACAGCTACCTGGAAGGAGACTATAGCGATGCTGGTGTTGGCCTCTTCTTCCAGGGAACTAATGATGGGACAAGAAGAAATGGCCTTAAGCTGCAGCAGGGGAGGTTTAGGTTGGAGATTAGGAAAAATATGGAAGAAAGAGTGGTGAGGGATTGGCACAGGCTGCCCAGGGAGGTGGTGGAGTCCCCATATCCCTGGAGGTATTCAACAAACCTGTGGCCATGGCACTTTGGGACATAGTTTAATGGTCATGGTGGTGCTGGGTCGATGGTTGGTCCCTGAGCTTAAGATCAGAGGCACTGTGTAAACCACCAGTGCAGTGACAACGTGCCGTTCAATGGCAATTCTGCCTTTCAGCTGAGGTTGTGCTGTCATCATATGGTATCCAGCACGGATCTGTACTGATCACTGTGAGCTCCAGCAGCTTCTTGTCCTTATCACCTCTTTAGCTTCTTCCCACACTTGCCTCTTATTGCCTGTTGCCTTGCTCAGCTCACTTCAGTTCAGTTCTACATAACTCAGCTGCCATTCCCCTACAAACACCTGGGACATGAATACCTGGGAAGACTGCTTGGTTGTGGCTATCTTCTGTGGCTTATACCTTTTCCCTCCTCATCACTCCATAATCCCTCTGGATGAGGTCTTCTTCTGCTGTCTCAGCACAACATTTAGCACAGCAGGACCTTATTTTGGTGGACCACTGTGGTTAGATCCCTGGTTTCTCTTCCCCTCACAATGTAAGCCTGAGGACAGTGTAGGTCCCAGTTGAGCAGATGAGGGAACCCTGACTCCTCCAGTTTCATTCCCACAGACAGCTTGACACACAGCTACGTCACTGCCAGACAGCACAGCCCTTGCTGGCTATCTCCACACTGCTCAGCCCTACAGTGATGCATGGCCTTCAGCTACGTCATGCTTTCAGTGCCTGGATGAGGTAAAGCAACCTCCTGCCACACTGTTCCTCACTACTGCCAGCTGCTGTACCAGCATCAGCTATGTGTGTACTGGCTGAGACAGCAAAGCAAAGGCAGAGGTGTCCTGCTCACCACTGCTGGCATGCCTCAGGCTGGATGCAACACAGGAGAGACATGGATCTGCTCAGGTGAATCCAGAGGAGGCTGGACAAAATCTGAGGGCTGGAACACCTCTCCTACGATAAGAGAGTTGGTGTTTTGGAGCCAGGAAAAGCTTTAGGAAGACCTTACTGTGGCCTTTCAGTGCTCCAAGGGGCAATGGTTTGAAGCCAGAGACAGGTAGATCTAGGTGGGATATTAGGAGGAAATTCTTTACAATGAGGATGATGAAATACTGGAACAGGTTGCCCAGAATGCACTGGAGGCCCCACCCCTGGAGACATCCAGCGGCAAACGTGACGGGCCCCTGAGCAACCTGATCTAATTGTGCCCCATCACTAGAAACATTTGGAAGAGATATAAGGAAGTCGTTAGGGAGTGCAGTGAAACACTCTCTGGTCGAGGAGGTTGGTCAGACACGGCAGAAGTGCCATCCCTGGAAGCGTTCAAGGTCAGGCTGGACACAGCTCACTGCAGGGAGATCACAGAATGTTAGGGGCTGGAAGGGATCTTGAAAGCTCACCCAGTCCAACCCCCCGCCAGAGCAGGATCACCTAGAGCAGATCACACAGGAACACATCCAGGAGGGTTTTGAATATCTCCAGAGATCCACAGAATCATTTTGGTTGGAAAAGACTTTTAAGATCAAGTCCAGCCAGGAACCCACCGCCACCACACCCACTAAACCACCTCCCTCAGCACCACATCTCTGCCTCTCTGAAACACCTCCGGGGGTGGGGAGTCGACCACCTCCCTGGGCAGCCTGTGCCAGGCTTTGAGAACCCTTTCAGGGATGAACTTTCCTCTAACAACCGATCTAAACCTCCCCTGGTGCCAACTTAAGGCCATTTGCTCTTATCACTTGCTGCTAGCAGATTGGACCGGATGACGTTTAGAGGTCCCTTCCAACCCAAACCATACGATCCTTGCGACCACCAGGACGCGGCCCGATAAGGGGACCTAGGCTGCAGCCCCCCCCCCCCGCCCCGCCCCAGCCCGCCCTGCCGCACGCACGAGCCGGCCCCTCGCGCGGCGCCGCAGCGGCCTCCCCACCCCCTCCCCCGCGGGCCACTGCGCAAGCGCACACAGTTGCCGCGCGGCTACGTAGCACTGCGCCTGCGCGGCCCCGGCAGTCAGCACCGCCCCCGCGCTCCCCCCCCCCGACGCCCAACGGCTGCTGGTGCGCAATGCGCATGCGCACAGTCCCCGCCCGCCCCGCCCTCTCCCGTTTCCCGGCTTCTCTCGCCCCCGCGGGCCTGTCGGAGAAACCGGCGGCGCGCGTGCGCGCTGGAGGCCGCCAGGGCCCGGCTCGCTCCCGTCGCGTCGCCTCGCGCGCCAATCGAGCGCCGCCCTGCAGCGTGCCCCTGCAGCGTGCCCCCGCAGCGTCGCGCTGCTGCGGCCGAGCGCGCCGTGCGTGCGTCCGCCCGCTCTTGCGTGCGTACGTACGTACGTGCGTGCGTGCGTGCTTGCGCTCGGCGGCGGTGGCGGCGGCAGCGCAGCGTCCCCTGCCCCGAATGAAAGGGACGGTCCCGGCGAGAGAGAGAGCGGCCGTGAGCGACCGGCAGTGACGGGGGGTGGGGTGTGCCCGAATTGCTCCTCTCCCCGGCGCCCCACCCGCCACACGGGTGAGTGACTGAGTGACCAACCGAGTGCCCAACCGCCTCGTTGCCCACCCAACCGCCTCTTTGCCGCGCTCCTGGGGCAGGCACGGCATCCCTCCGTCCCGCCTGCCCTCAGTTCCCCGGCCCGGGGAACCCGCCTTGCCCTCCCGCTGCCCGCCACCGGCCGCCGGCTGTCTCTGGGCCTCTGCGAGTCGCCCACCCCCCGGGAGGGTCCCGGCACCCATCGCTGCCTGTTCAGGGGCGCCCCCCCCGGTGCCGTTACCCGCCCCCCTTCCCTTCGCCGAGCCGACGGCAGCCTTTCGCTCCGCCCGCCTCGGCCCGCTCCCTCCTTCCCTTGAGGATCCGCCCCCCCTTGTCTGAGTCCCATTTCCCCGAAAATTTGGGGTGGAACAGAGGGACGGATCGCTCTTTCCGAGACCCCGCGTCCTACCGAGCACCCTTTCAGTAGGCCCTCAGTCGTAGAGGGCTCAGGCCCCGCCGGTGCTTGTGGCCGGGCCCTTGCGGGAACAGTCGCGGCAGTCCAAGCCCAGAGGGGTGCCCGTAGCCTCAGAGATTGTCCTCGGGGAAGCGAGCAGCGGAGGTGCAGCTATCAGCCCTCTCCCGCTCCCCGTGGGAGGATGTAAACTTTCCTGCAGACCGGTCTGTGCTGCCTGCCAGCCCTGCCTTACCGCAGGCTCTTTCCGTGGGGTTTTCAGCTATCTACTCTGTTCTTATTGTTTAGGGGTTCGAGGTTTGGGCCTTTCCTGCTCTTGCCTTTGCCCCCACTATGTTTTTTTATTGTTGTTTTAAAAAGAAGTTTTATGCATAAGTTCGTATCCTACTTCTAACAGTGGCTGTAGGATGCTCTGTTAACGTGACTCTCGGATAAAGATTTCCGTGGGACTTGTGACTTTGGATTCTCAACTACACACCTAAGAGGATACCTCCTCTCTCCCCAGCTTCACTCCTCACCCCCCCTTCTCCAAAATAATGCCCCCAGTAATGGACGACTGACCCTAGAAACTAGAAAGCACTTGAAAAAATTTCTTGAGGAGAGAATCTGGTCCCTCTAGTCAGCATCTTGAAAACCAACTTAAGGCAGAGATTGTCTGTAGCCTTCCTTCCCTGAGAGCCCAGCCCACTCCAGCACCTGTGATGAAACTCTACAAAGCTTGTGTGTTTCTTGTGTAGGTTTTCCTTGAGCATCTCAAATTTACTTTATGGGGAAAGATAACTCAGAATTGAAAAAAAGAAATGGTAATTTTGCGATCGTACAAACGCAGCCAAACAAACTTTCCTTGAGAAGGTCCAGCACATAGATCACCATCCCTTTGTTGGATGTACAAGTGAGGCCTTAACTCCTATAAACAGGCTCTTGAGAGATATTTCAGGCAATAAATAGAGATTAAACCCCAGGTTACTTTCCATTCTTTGGTGCTGAACAATGTGCACCGAGAGCATCCTCCTTTGCCTGAGAGTCACTGAGCTTGGTGCTTTTCTTCTGCGTTCCAAAAACGTGTTGCCTGGAACTCAGCAGGGCAGGGTATGAGCTGTATGAGTTTGCCAAAATGTGCTGTTTTCAAGGTTAAAAAAAAAACCCAAGGTGCTGTTAGGGGCAGCACCACAGTGAAGAACTTTAGTGGATGTGAGTGAAGAACTTTAGTGGACGTGAATGAAGAACTTTAGTGGATGTTAAGAAACGTGAATGCAACTGAGCCCAAATTTTTGACTGGAGAATCACTGAAGGAGTTTCTTCCTCTGTGGTTTTAGGGCAGATGTAACTTTTCTTTTTTTTTTTTTCTTCCAGACCAAGCCTGTGGAGAGCATTTCTGTGTGTAGTAATCAGTGTGTTGTGGAACACGTGTTCCATTTGGGTACAGCTACTGCATCATCTCCTAGTCAGTGATTCCACCACTTTCTCTGATCCAGTCTGTGCCTTTCCTCTGACAAAGCTGACACTTTGAGCACTTAATTTTATAAGTCTTACTCATTTGTTAGCTCCTCAGACGTGGAAAACAGAGCTACTGAGCTGGCTTTCAGTTGCCTTATTTTTCTTCTTCCACTGAAACGTAGCTTTGCTCCTTGGCAAACGGCGTTAGCTGCTCTGGGGTGATTTAACTTGAACCGAGAATTTTTGACTGCATTGAGAATTCTGGGGCCGTGCTACAGCTGTGTACCTTGGATCATCTCTTTCAGGAAGTGGATTTTTTGAAATGGACAGGGTGAGAAGTGCATTTTGGCACAAAGGAAAGCGATCCCTGCCGTGTGTTTTCTCACATTGACGAGAAAGCAAACATCATTCAGGGAGCGGTTTACAGATCAAACGCCTCTGAAATATTTCTCATGCTCAGGTGGTTTTTTCAGTGCAGCCTTTAGAAATGTATAAATAGTGCTAATGCCTAGTGACACGGGAAGCACAAATGCAGAGGGTGGTGGAGTAGAAAGAAGACTTTTAGATATCTTTAGGAAATGCTTTCAGAGTCATTTAATCTGATGGTGCAAGAAAACTTCTAGATATCTTTAGGAAATGCTTTCAGAGTCATTTAATCTGATGGTGTAAAGAATCTGAGTTTCCTCTCTGCTACTTTTCAGCTTGTTTGCATTTCAAATATATATTTGCCCCCCCCCCCCCCCCCAAGTGTTCAATTATTTATAATTAAGTATTCTGAAACACAGTATTTGCTCTTTTTTAACTTTATTTAATAACTTCAACGTCTGTGCATCGCCAGGTAAATATTTGCCTTATTTTTAACCCGCTTCGCTCTCAGCCTTGAAAGATTGAATTCTGCAAGAGGGCTTCAGGAGTTAGGGTATGTCAGGTTCTCCTGTTGCTGTAGTGATGCAGCTTCTCCTGGCTGTTAGTGCACCAGAAGGCATAAAGCTTTGAGGAGGGTTCTTTATAATCTTGCTTCTTGGAAAGTGCTTCTAAATGAAAGGCAAGGAGAGACACTTAATAAATTTTGATGTGTCCTATGAATTATTTGCATTTCCTAAACCAGGCACTTGCTTGTGAAATTGAAGGGTGGCTGGGGCTTGGAGCAGCAGTTCTTACTCCTCTTAAGTCACCACAACCTGCCCATGTGTTTTGAAAGGAGTTCCTGATCTTCCTTTTCAGAACTGCTCTGAATGCTGTCAGTATATTGCTAGTGTAATCCAAATACACAGCGAAACAGGTAGACCCAAGGGAGTCTGTGTGTGTATATCAAATGATTCATACTAAAACAGATTGGGGTTTTTTTTGCATTTTAAATCATTTTCTTAATACATTTCTAACCCATCACTGTGTCATTTATGTTGAGCAATAGAATAGAATAGAATAGAATAGAATAGAATAGAATAGAATAGAATAGAATAGAATAGAATAGGAATAGACCACGAGTATGACCTGATAGCAAGCAAGCTTTGGTATTATTTCCTACTTATCCTTTGTATTTTTTTTCCCTGCCTCCAAATAGTTGTGGGGTTTTTTTTAAGTTAAAAAACCCACTAATTTAACACCCCCACACACGTTTGAAAATCCATGTACCTATCCTTCAGGATCCATTCCTTCTTTCTACTCAGGAGGGGTAACAGAATGGTCTTGTTTTGTTTTCTTTAGAAGAACACAGTATAGTAGTTCTTTTGTGCTTAACACTTAAGGACTCTATTGCCACTGCAAGAGGGTGTGACTAGTTTATCCAGATTGGCACATTTTTTTTGTGCAAATCAGCAAGATCTGAAATCTATGCATTCTTCTTCTGAGTCGGCAGTCACAGGCTGCTAAACTGCTTCCCGGCTCTAAAAGAAAGCAAATGAAGCTGTTGGTGAAGCAAAGGCCACGGATCCAGGACAGGACACCTTTTGATGCAGGAGTTTTGTGAACATCAGAGGACAAACAGTTAAACCCTCAGCCTGTGACAATCTGTTGAAACAGAAGAGTGGGTCTGTAACAGGGTTGCCTTTCAGCAGTAGTATATACCGACAGGAACTTGGTGACATTCCTCTGCTTTCAGTTAGAGAAATAGGAGTGGTATTAGTGTTAGGACAGCGCTGGAAGCAGGCAGGTTTGCCTATGCAAATGTCAGCAGTCGGTCATGTGTTTTCATGCAGTTCACTGTGGTTGCACGGTCCAGATGTATTGCAGCTCTGCTGTTCTTACAGCTGGGTGTTAGTTATTCTTTTTTTTTGGTCTTTTTTTCTTTCCCCTTCAGAAATATGAAACTGTGTGGGGACTTTTCTTATTTACATCAGTCTGCTGTAGACCGGGGCCGAGGAGGATGCTTTTATTGCAGTTGTGGCCCGTTCTGTCAGTGAGGCTCATATCCCCAAAGCACAAAGCTGTGAGTCTGTTGGAAGAGGACAGTATTTTCTTTCTTGAGAGATGTAGAAGCAAATGAACAGGAACTGCTTCATTCTGGGCCAAGGCTCGTTAGGCGTTTTCACTTTTGAACTTGCAGTGTCTGCTGCTGCCTGGTTAGGGGACTGGGACCTCGACTCGAGTTTGTGATTCACATCGAATTGAAGTTACTTTCCTTAGATGAGAACAGCAGCTCACATGTGCTTTCTGAAAATGCTTATGCTTGGTACTGCTAAATGAAGTGTGGGTCTTGGTAAGGTTTCTGTGGCAGGGTGTTGCTCCTAGATGGGGCTGAAATTTTGTTCCTAGCACTGCTTGACTTAGCCGCAGCGCGTCTGTGAGGTGCCTAAAATGGTAACATTTTATCTTCTCATCTCTACTCTCATCCGAGGCTAGTTCTCTGCTGTGATACTCTATGAGCTTTTCTAAAGCTCAAAACCTCTTCTGGATGCTGTGCTGGACTCTGGAGGGGCTTCTTGCTTGGCTTTTGAAGAAGTTCAGTAACATGAATTATATTGCATGCACAGGTGGTGCCCTTTCTACAAATCCTTTTGCGCTAACAAGCGATTATCAGGATGGGACAAAAGACCTGCAGTACCTGTCCCCTAATGATGGCTGCACTTGTGTTTGCAGCTTATTCCTACTTTTCCACTTAAGCTTTATTTGGTAGCTGAAGTTTAGTAGTAGTAGTAGCTGAAGTTTTGTAGTAGTAGCTGAAGTCTGGTAGTAGTAGCTGAAGTCTGGTAGTAGTAGCTGAAGTCTGGTAGTAGTAGCTGAAGTTCTGTAGTAGTAGCTGAAGTTTTGTAGTGGTAGCTGAAGTCTGGTAGTAGTAGCTGAAGTTTTGTAGTAGTATCTCTATTTTTGTAGTAGTATCCAAAGCTTTATATTGGTATCCAAAGCTTTATATTGATATCCAAAGCTTTATATTGGTATCCAAAGCTTTATATTGGTATCCAAAGCTTTATATTGGTATCCAAAGCTTTATATTAAGGCTCAAACATTTTTGCCTAAAGAGCTGACTCTGCTTGGCAATGCAATTTCATCAAAAGCTGCCAAAGAGCTGCCTCTGCTGGGTGCATGTTTGTTTGGCTGTACTGAAGTAGCATAAAAGAATAAAGAGGGACAAGGCACTTTGAGGCAGCCAGAGTTATGTTTGTAAAAGTGTAAGTTAAATTGCCTTTTTGTTGCTGTTAACATGCTGATCACACCTTTTTTCCTGTAGCATTGAGAGGATTGAAGTGGCATTCTAAGGTCATTTAAAATCATGACAAGCTCAGTTGGACAGAAAAAAGTCTCTTCAAGACAAAGGAAGTGTGGTTTTTGTAGATCTAATAAAGATAATGAATGTGGACAATTATTGATGTCAGAAAACCAGAAGGTGGCAGCACATCACAAATGTATGGTAAGTAACCCACAGGAAAAAAAAACAAAACAAAACAAAACCAAAAGCAAGGAAGGTCGTGGGCTAGTCTGCAAACAAATGAAAAAAAAAAAATAATCACCCAGCTGTGGCATTGGCACAAGTGATTCATGGCTGTAATTTGACATCTTTGAGGGGTTTCGTGTGTCTGAATGTTCTGTATCGCTTGTGCCTTTAAAACTTGGGGGGAAAAAAAAAAAAAAAGGGGAAAAAAAAAAAGTTTTGTTTTTGTAATTCTAGCTGTTCTCATCTGCACTGGTATCTTCACACACTGATAATGAGAGTCTTGGTGGATTCTCAATTGAAGATATTCAGAAAGAAATCAAGAGAGGCACAAAGCTGGTAAGTTGATGGGGTTTTTTTTTTTTGGCTCTTGAAAATAGCTTCTGTAAAGCTTCCCGTGAAGTTGTTCAGGGTGTTGTATCTGTTGGGTTTGTTTGAAGTGTGTGAGCAATGTGGTAATGGATGGCTTAGAGAAGGTTATTGAAGTAAAACACTGGAATAGGTTGGCCAGGGAGGGCTGGAGATCATAGAATCGGTCAGGGTTGGAAGGGGCCACAAGGAACATCTAGTTCCAACCCCTCTGCCACGGGCAGGGACACCTCACACTACAGCAGGTTGCTCACACTAGATCAGGCTGGCCAGAACCTCATCCAGCCTGGGCTTAAACACCTCCAGGGATGGGGCCTCAACCACCTCGCTGGACAACCCATTCCAGGTGTTCAAAGCCAGGTTGGATGAGGCCTTGAGCAACCTGGGCTAGTGAAAGGTGTCCCTGCCCATGGCAGGGGGTTGGAACTAGATGATCTTTGAGATCCCTTCCAACCCAAACCATTCTAGGAATCTGAATCTATGAATAAATTGGTTTCAGATTTACAAACAGATAAGTTTAGTGGACATGATTATACTTCTACTGGCATGTCAGTTAACCAACCCTTGAAGTGTCTTTAGGAAAGGATAAAAAGTAGTTTATTTCAGTCAAGTTCTGCTCTCATGTAAACATATTGTTTCAAGAACTTAATCATGGAATTAATAGAAAATAAATCCAGAGTTGTGATTTTTGCAGTCTTTGGGGTTTTTTCCCCCCTCACTGGCAAATGTAGATGCCTATAGCAGATAGGTATTTTTTTTCCAAGCAAATCTGCAAACTGATTTGTAGAACATGCCCTTTCCCCCCCCCCCCCTTTTTTTTTCTGATGGGCTGCACCTAAACACCACCATATCCTGAATTGTCTATTTCTAATCCAGTGGTTCCTAGTTAACATCTTCTGGTAGATTTCAGAAAGAAACCCACGTTCTAGGGACCTCATGAGGGTATTGCTGTACCTTTACCAGTGTTGGGTTTTGCTGCCAAAATCTGGTTGTAGCTACCAAAGGTAATTTTACTGCTTCCTTTCATATTGACTTAATGGATGATTCCATGAATATAGATGTCTGGGAGGTGTGTGGGTACAACAGTGATCACAGCTCTGCCAAGTTCATCAGAATTGAGCAGCAATGACCTTTTTTTTTTGTTGTTTTGTAAATTCCCAAGAAAGTGATTCATTAGTTTTGGTTTTGTTTCATTTGATTCAGAATTGCTTGGTTTTCATTTGGGGGAAATGAGTGAGGCTTTAAAGTACACTTCAAGCAAATCATCAGTTCACTCTTTTACATGAAAATGCTTTTTTTTTTTTCAGCTTATTGGAAGCTCTCTTATGTATCTACCAGTTCTTGGACTACTAAGAGTAATTCAAATCATTATTGTAGAACTGCAATTATTTAATAATGATTTAATATTCCCCCCCCCCCAGTGTTTAATTTGAATATTTTCCAACACAGGGCACTTTGTTTGCTGCTCTAATTAGCTGAAGCATAAGGAAGCAACTTTTCACAAGTCATTCACACTGTGATTAAGAATTTCCAAAGAACATGGTAGAGCTGCAGATCATGAAAAAAAAAAACCCCAAACTTTCAGATTCTTGAGTGTCTAAAATCTTTTTCTGAGGGTTATTTCTTTTTTGTGTCATTGATGTCTTCTGTTTTTTCTGCTTCTGATATTTTTGATGTTCCTTCACTGGTGCCACAGCTGGGTGTATTCCTGGAGCTCACTAGGTGTATGGAGCAGGCACTTGGTTCAGCTTATTGCAGAAAAACTGGGCCTGGTTAATGTGGTAGACTCACAGGCCTGAGATGTTTCCCATTTGGTGAGAATCTACAAGACAATGTTAGATCTTCACTTAGGTCCCTTATCTCTGTAGCTGTCAGAAAACAACAGCTCTGGATCACTCTCTGGATGATTCTGCCTTCCTACATTGACTTTTATAGGAAGTTTAAAGCTAAATATTTATAGTTAGCCCAGATACCCTCTCAGAGGTCTGCTTTCTGTTCTAGCCTGTTCTTTTATGTGGGAACACTCTGAGCAAAAAATATCTCAGCGTGGTGCACTGGGCTAAGTAATTACATTGATGGCTTGGACTAAATTTGTCTGCAGGCAGATTTTACGTAGTTGCCTTCCTTCAGGAGGTGCTGCTGCTGACCAGACACACACTGAAAACTGAGACTTGTTCATTACTGCAGTGATAGTGACTGACACATGGAGCCTTTCTGAGGGTGGTATATATTTATCTGAGAAGTTGGTAGGCTCAAACCTTAACAGGCCAGTCCTGAAAACTTCTGAAGTCTGAATATCTGGGAGTACAAGGCAGTTATATCATTACATATGTGCATGGGAAGGGTTTTTGTTGTTGTTTCTTAAGAGCTTACCTATTTTGCAGCTTGTCAAACTTCACATATGCATGATACACAGAATCACAGAATGTTAGGGGTTGGAAAGGACCTCAAAAGATCATTTACTCCAGGCCCCTTGCCAGAGCAGGGTCACCTAAGGCAGGTCACACAGGAGCACATCCAGATGGGTTTTGAAAGTCTCCGGAGAAGGAGACTCCACAACCTCTCTGGGCAGCCTGCTTCAGGGCTCTGTCACCCTCACAGTGAAAAAGTTTTCCCATGTGTTCATGTGGAACCTCCTCTGCTCTAGCTTCCCCCCAGTGCCCCTTGTCCTGTCATTGGACAGCACTGAGCAGAGCCTGGCCCTGTCCTCCTGACACTGCCCTTCACATCATTATCTGCATGAATGGGGGCACCCCTCAGGCTCCTCCGAGCTAAAGAGCCCCGGCTCCCTCAGCTTTGCCTCATAAGGCACTGCCTTGAGCATCTTTGTGGCTCTGCAGTGGACTCTTTCAAGCAGTTCCCTGAGGTCCTTCTTGAACCAAGGGGCCCAGTACTGGACACAATGTTCCAGATGAGGCCTCACCAGGGCAGAGCAGAGGGGCAGGAGAACCTCTCTGGACCTACTAACCTCCCTCCCAGGATGCCATTGGCCTTCTTGGCCACAAGGGCACACACTTTGGGAGTTAATCTGTTGACAGTGACTTTCTGGACAGTAGGACTTGTACCAATGGAATAAGTACTTTATTACTGTCAGGCAATACAGACCAATAAATCACTCTAAGAATTCCTGTAGCATGTTTTGTTCATATATCATGGTGTTAATAAAGTTTACTTTTAGTCATTTCTGGCTTTCAAAATACTGAAGTACTGACTAAAATTGATTGGATATTACTTCAACTTAGGCTTTTATGAAGAACTTTGATCCACCATTCCAATATATTAGCCATAAGGTATAACAAATTGGTGAGCTAAATGCCCATGCAGTTTAGGTAGCAACTAGGGAACAGTCTCTAACTCTGGTGCCATTTCAGAGCTTGCAGAGGAGTAAATGGAGATGATCCAAGGCTTTGACATTTTTACTGTTAACTTTGTTAAAATTGAAAGCCTGGATGGTGATACATAACTCTGGTATATTTATTTGTCACATTTGAGACTAACAAGAACTAACAAGAAAGTGTACTCCACACAAATCCTACACTGCACACTTAAAGGTTTGGAATTGGTTATGCTCTTTTAGAAGGGACACAGACAACATGCAGGAAGAAAACAATGCTCCAGTTGTCTTGAGAGGGAAGTTTAATGGGAAATTCTGAGATTTTGGGGGCAATATCATGTAAGTAAAAAAGAATAGAGAGAAAAGTATTGTGATAGAAGTTCTTCCCCATGAAGGTGCTGAAATGCTGGCACAGGTTGCCCAGGGAGGTGGTGGAAGCCTCATCCCTGGAGGTTTTTAAGGCTGTGAGCAACCTGCTGTAGTGTGAGGTGTCCCTGCTCATGGCAGGGGGGTTGAAACTGGATGATCCTTGAGGTCCCTTCCAGCCCTGACAATTCTATGATTCTGTAATTTCTTTCCTAACACAATATAAGAAGGACAGTGAACAATTTAGAAGCATGATGGTGTAGCCTAAGCAATGATGAGTCTGATATGAAAAGAATTAGTTGGAAATGGGTGTCAAGATGAAGGTGATGCTCTCTTTTCTGTGGTGCTCAGTGCTAGGACAAGGACCAGTCAACACAAACTGAAACACAGGGAGTTCCACCTCAACATGAGGAAAAACTTCTTTACTGTGAAGGTGACAAGAGTCCTGGATCAGGCTGCCCAGAGAGGTTGTGGAGTCTCCTCTGGACCCTTTCAAAACCTGTCTTAATTCATTCCTGTGTGACCTGCCCTAGGTGCTTTGGCAGGGAGGTTGGTCTCAATGATCTCCAACCTTCCAACCCCTTACATTCTGTGATTCTGCAGTAGGCTTCCATTTAACCTTTTGTACCATATAAATATGAAGAAGAAAATTTAGTCTAATAGAAATAAATTCTT
The DNA here is from genome assembly GCA_033816785.1 of Picus viridis. Lineage (NCBI taxonomy): Eukaryota > Metazoa > Chordata > Aves > Piciformes > Picidae > Picus > Picus viridis. The sequence goes on from CM066580.1 coordinate 3,821,074, forward strand.
TGTATTTACCAAATGTTTCACTAAATTCAGTCTTTTGGAAATGCCTTAAAGAAATAACCAGCTAGGAAAAAGAAAGAGACCAAGGTAGCTGCTGAGGCTAAGGTAAATCTGGAGGTCATTGGTATTTTTGACTGCATTGCCAAGTGGGTGTTTTGGGCTTCTTTTCATGATGTCATTCTGAATTCCACAGGTACAGATTGTGATTTTAATAGGTCTGAAATGGTTGGTACAAGCAGCCCATCCTTTGGGAGGGGGATATTCAGGGGAATAGCTGTGTCAGTTCCATCAGCCACGTGAAGTGAATGACTCTCTTCACTGAATTGGTGACCAGCATATGATGGTTGTTGGGACTGTGGCATAATAATTTCTCCTTGGTTTCAAAGTAAATTCTGCAAAGCACCTGAGAGCAGAAAGAGTAGAGCAGAAAGAGTAATTTTGTGTCTCCACTTCTTTTGTCACCAGGAGTGCTAGCTGTGTTTTAAAATTCATACTGTTTTGAACTCTTACTCTTTTGAAACTCAGAAACACTAAGCCAACAGTGACAGGAATTGTGCTTTCTTTTCTTGTTGTTTTTTTTTTCCTTTCCAGATGTGCTCTTTATGCCATTGCCCTGGAGCAACCATTGGCTGTGATGTAAAAACATGCCACAAGACATATCACTACTACTGTGCTTTGCATGATAAAGCTCAGATAAGAGAGAAACCCTCACAAGGCATTTACATGTAACTATTCCTTATTTTCCTATGTTTAATTTTTTTTTGGGTGTGTTTCTATTCCACATTGTTTAAAAAAAAAAAGAAGAAGGAAAAAGCCCTCCAAAATAAACCCAAATAAAACCCCAGCAACAACAAAGCCAAATAAAATAACCCCCCAACCCACCCCCACTTTGGCAGCTAACCAGAACTATTAAGGGAAAACGTTGCTTAATGACGTGCTAGGGGAAAAAAAGGCACATTTTCCCTGGAAGATTTGGATCTCAGTGAGTCCTGCAAGGGGGAGAAAAAGGAGAAAAGAAAAAAAAAAAGAGATAAAAATGTACTGGCATTTAAAGTTGAAAAGATGAGTAAATAACCTGTGAATCGTGACTGACTTGACAGTTTTCAACTACTTTGTTTGTAGGATTTTATGTCGAAAACACAAGAAAACCACGCATAACTCTGAAGGTAAAAAAATCATTCACTCTAAACTTTTCCCCATTGTAGCAAGATACTTGGTTACATGGAGTTTCTCTGGAGGGTAGAAATGTTTTCAGTAAAAAAATTAGAACCTTTTTATTATTATTGCTATTATCTGAGAAACAGTTTGGAAGCTGTCTTGTGCAACATCTTTGTGGGTGCCATGGACAGTGCCATCGAGTGCACCCTCAGCAGGTTTGCTGATGACACCAACCTGTGTGGTGCAGTGGACATGCTGGAGGGAAGGGATGCCATCCAGAGGGACCTGGACAGGCTGGAGAGGTGGGCACAAGCCAACCTCAGGAGCTTCAACAAGACCAAGTGCAGGGTCCTGCAGCTGGGTCGAGGCAATTCCAGGCACAAATCCAGGCTGCGCAGGGACTGGCTGGAGAGCAGCCCTGAGGAGAGAGACTTGGGGGTGCTGGGGAGGAGAAGCTCAACAGGAGCTCTCAATGTGCACTTGCAGCCCGGAAAGCCAATCAGATCCTGGGCTGCATCAGGAGAAGTGTGGCCAGCAGGGCAAGGGAGGGGATTTTTCCCCTCTACTCAGCTCTGGTGAGACCCCACCTGGAGTACTGCCTCCAGTTCTGGAGCACCTATTATAAGAGGGATCTGGAGGTGCTGGAAGGTGTCCAGAGAAGGACCATGAGGATGAGCAGAGGGCTGGAGCACCTCTCCTGTGAGGACAGACTGAAGGAGTTGGGGCTGTTCAGTCTGGAGAAGAGAAGGCTCCCAGGTGACCTCATTGTGGCTTTCCAGTATCTGAAGGGGGCCTACAAGAAGGCTGGGGAGGGACTTCTCAGGATCTCAGGGAGTGATAGGACTAGGGGGAATGGACTGAAGCTGGAGGTGGGGAGATTCAGGCTGGAGGTGAGGAGGAAGTTCTTCCCCATGAGAGTGGTGAAGCCCTGGAATGGGTTATCCAGGGGGTGGTTGAGGCCCCGTCCCTGGAGGTCTTTAAGCCCAGGCTGGAGAAGGCTCTGGCCAGCCTGATCTAGTGCGAGGTGTCCCTGCCCATGGCAGGGGGGTTAGAACTAGATGATCCTTGTGGTCCCTTCCAACCCTGACTGATTCTGTGACTTCCGGTTTCTGTGTTTTCCTCTCAAAATTCTTGGTTTTGGTGCAGAAAACCTACAAGAGGAATTGTAGGTTCTTGGAAAGATTTGCTACATGAGATTAGGAGGAAATTCTTGACAGTGAAGGGTGGTGAGGCACTGGAACAGGTTGTCAGTGCCCCCTCTCTGCTGCAGGTACACAAGGCCAGGCTGGATGAGGCCTTGAGCAGCCTGGGCTAGTGGAAGGTGTCCCTGCCTGTGTGGAAGGTGTCCCTGCCCATGGCAGGGGGTTTGGAACTAGATGATCATTAAGGTCCCTTCCAACTCAAACTGTTCTGTGGTTCTATGAAACAAAATGTGGGTAAAAAGAATGCATTCCCTTCTGGGAAGAAGCTGGCTTATGTTTGTAGTTAAATATTCACAGTCTTAACATCTGAAATATTTTGTCAGTGAACAGCTGATTTTTTGCTTATGTTCCTGAAATATTCTCTCTTTTTTTGGAACAATTGAAAGAGTTTAACTCTTCAAATAAGAAGGACCCAATAGTAAATGAAAAAGCTTTGTGATGAGATGCCTTACAGAGCTGTTTCTGAGTCATTTAGATCAACAACAACAACAACAACCACCACCACCCCCATATGGTTATATCCATAAAAGCTGTGCATCTTTGCAGGGCAGAGTTGTGAAATGCATGAGGGATGCTATGCCACAAATGTATCCAGGAGGTGGTTAAAATTCCAAACTAGTTGTGCTGTTGTGTATTTATGCAGGTGCTTTTCCTTTTGCCTACTGTAGCTGAATTTGGGTAAGCAAACAGTTGCCAGCTGATGCTTTGCATTACTTTGAACTGAAATGTCATCACATGTCTCTGACCAGCAGTATGTGACTCTCCACTGAAGATTTTCTTAAATTTCATCAGTTGCTGAAGCCTCTTTCTGCTAATTGGAGGGTTTTTTTAGGGTAAATACACTGCTTTTTATGCTGCAGGTAGTAGATATTAGTGGTGCAGTTCGGATGTTACTGCAGCGTTTGGAAAGATACTGAAGGCAGTTAAAAAATGCCAAAGGAAAACTGATTCATTTCTTTAAGGTTAGCTTTGGAGCCTTCAACGCAGGAAGGATGTGGACCTGATGGAGTGGTCCAGAGGAGGGCCATGAAGATGATCAGGGTGCTGGAACACCTCTGCTATTAGGACAGGCTGGGGGTGCTCAGCCTAGAGAAGAGAAGGCTCCAGGGAGACCAGAGGAGCCTTCCAGTATACCTGAAGGGAGCTACAAGAAGGCTGCAGAGGGACTGTTTCTAAAGGCCTGCGGTGATCGGACAAGGGGCAATGGTTTGACATTAGAGAAGAGGAGATTTAGATTGGATGTTAGGAACAAGTTCTGCACCGTGAGGGTGGTGGAACACTGGAACAGCTTGTCCAGGAAGGTAATTGAGGCCCTGTCCCTGGAGATATTCAGGGTGAAGCTCAACAAGGCAACCTGATCTAGTGGAGGATGTCCCTGCTTACTGCAGGGGATAGGACTGGATGACCTTTGGAAGTCCCTTCCAACCCAAGCCATTCTAGGACTCTAAATAATTATTGTTGTATGCTTTGTGTGAAACAGTCTCTGATTTTGCTGTTACTAGATTGAAACAAGAAAAGCAGTATCCATGTTCCATTAACTCTCCACAGAGTCAGGGCTGCGTTGTCTTGTAGTTTGACACGTTACTCCTGTGCTTCGGGGGTTGTTCTGCATCTAGGCAGAAAGTGATTATGAAAGATACTTGAGTTCAGAGAGAGAGAGAGAGATGGATCTTTTTCACTGATATTTAAGCATGAGCTTTTACTCAGTGTTTGACATCTATTGAAAAATGCCTCCAATTCCACATGCAGCCCAATGTCAGTGGATTACCTTTTTTCTACTTGGAATTCCTTGCAGGATCTGAAATGGTGTTTCTCTTTTAAGAGCTTCCAGCCACCATTAGCTCCAATTCTACAGCAGCAAATGCTGGTAAATTTTATCAGGATATACTTGAATGAGAATACAGGGCAAAAATTAGTGGCAGAGTGGCTTTTTTTCCCCTTAAGTATTGGTAATGGCAGTTTATGAAAACACTAAATGAGACTCATCCAAAGAGCCTTTTAGATTTGAGGGTAAAGAGGAATAAAGAACATCAGTCAGGAAAACCTGACTTCAAAGAACCCAGTAGCATCTTACTTAACATTTAACTTTGGAGCCTTTAGGTTAAAATATTTAGTGATGCTTTACACTTCTAGAAATATGTGCAGCTGTGCTTCATATTTTTGTTTTCTGTGGTTTGTGTGTTTAATACTTGACTAAAATTTTACCCAGTGCTCTTTCCCAAAGAATATGTTCTCTACTTTCCCAAAGAATTTGTTCTAGCTTGGGTCCATACAGTTTAGGGAGCTGTATCCATACAATATTATGTGCAGTTATAGATTTGATATTGCCAGGATCTGGGGCACTTTTTTGTGTGTGTGATAGACCTCCTTTAAATGAAAGATATTAAATATCTATATATCTATATCTATATATCTATATATCTAATCTGTCTCATGGAAATTATAGAACTGCTATGTTACAGGCTATTATATAGAGTAGAATATTGAATATTATGGAACTTCTGTATTATAGGATATTATATAGACTGTAGAATATTATATTATAGTGTTGGTGTATTATAGGCCATTATATAGATATAGAATATAGGATATTCTAGAATTGGTGTATTACAGCAACCCCAGGCAGTGCTACAGGCTGGGGACAGAGTGGCTGGAGAGCAGCCAGGCAGAAAGGGACCTGGAAGTAGTGGTTGACAGCAGCTGAACAGGAGCCAGCAGTGTGCCCAGGGGGCCAAGAAGGCAAATGGCATCCTGGCCTGCTTCAGGAAGAGTGTGGCCAGCAGGAGCAGGGAGGTCATTGTGCCCTGTGCTCAGCACTGGTTAGGCCACACCTTGAGTCCTGTGTCCAGTTCTGGGCCCCTCAGTTTAAGAACAATGTGGAGCTGCTGGAAGGTGTCCAGAGAAGGGCAAGAAAGCTGGGGAGGGGTCTGGAGCACAGCCCTGTGAGGAGAGGCTGAGGGAGCTGGGGTTGCTTAGCCTGGAGAAGAGAAGGCTCAGGGGAGACCTTCTTGCTCTCTCCAACTGCCTGAAGGGAGGTTGTAGCCAGGTGGGGGTTGGTCTCTTCTCCCAGGCAAGCAGCACCAGAACAAGAGGACACAGTCTCAAGCTGTGCCAGGGCAGGTTTAGACTGGGTGTTAGGAAGAAGTTCTTCATAGAGAGGATTGCCCATTGGAATGTGCTGCCCAGGAAGGTGTTGGAGTCACCATCATTGGAGGTGTTTAGGAGGAGACTTGATAGGGTGCTTGGTGCCATGGTTTAGTTGATTAGGTGGTGTTGGTTGATAGGTTGGATGCGATGATCTTGAAGGTCTCTTCCAACCTGGTTGATCTATTCTATTCTCATTCTCATTCCATTCCATTCCATTCCATTCCATTCCATTCCATTCCATTCCATTCCATTCCATTCTACATAGCAGTCCTTTTGAATGGAAACTTAGTGCTCCTACTCTGGGATGCTGCTGATGTATTTTTCTTTCTTGGTCAGTGTAGAACATCTGGCATTGTATCCTTTAAGGGCCAGTTGGAAGAGCCAGGGAATTATAGGCCTGTCAGCCTGACCTCAGTGCCAGGCAAGATTATGGAGCGGGTCATCTCGAGTGCGATCACACAGCACTTACAGGATGACCAGGGGCTCAGGCCTAGCCAGCATGGATTTAGGAGGGGCAGGTCCTGCCTGACCAACCTGATCTCCTTCTATGATCAGGTGACCCGCCTGGTGGATGCGGGGAGGCCTGTGGATGTGGTCTACCTGGACCTCAGCAAGGCCTTTGACACCGTCCCCCACAGCAAACTCCTGGCCAAGCTGGCAGCCCATGGCTTGGACAGGAGCACACTGCGTTGGGTTAGGAACTGGCTGGAGGGCCGAGCCCAGAGAGTAATGGTGAATGGCACCACATCCAGCTGGCGGCCTGTCACTAGTGGTGTGCCCCAGGGATCAGTGCTGGGCCCCATGCTTTTCAACATCTTTATTGATGATCTGGATGAGGGCATTGAGTCCATCATCAGTAAATTTGCAGATGACACCAAGCTGGGGGCAGGAGTTGATCTGCTGGAGGGCAGAGAGGCTTTGCAGAGAGACCTCGACAGGCTGGACAGATGGGCAGAGTCCAATGGCATGAGATTTAACACATCCAAGTGCCGGGTTCTGCACATTGGCCACAACAACCCCAGGCAGCGCTACAGGCTGGGGTCAGAGTGGCTGGAGAGCGGCCAGGCTGAGAGGGACCTGGGGGTGCTGGTTGATGGGAAGCTGAACATGAGCCAGCAGTGTGCCCAGGCAGCCAAGAGGGCCAACCGCATCCTGGCCTGCATTAGGAATGGTGTGGCCAGCAGGAGCAGGGAGGTCATTGTGCCCCTGTACTCTGCTTTGGTTAGGCCGCACCTTGAGTACTGTGTCCAGTTCTGGGCCCCTCAGTTTAGGAAGGACATTGAGACACTTGAACGTGTCCAGAGAAGGGCAACAAGGCTGGGGAGAGGCCTTGAGCACAAGCCCTATGAGGAGAGGCTGAGGGAGCTGGGGCTGTTTAGCCTGGAGAAGAGGAGGCTCAGGGGCGACCTCATTGCTCTCTACAACTACCTGAAGGGTGGTTGTAGCCAGGAAGGGGTTGGCCTCTTCTCCCTAGCAACCAGCACCAGAACAAGGGGACACAGTCTCAAGCTGCACCAGGGGAAGTTTAGGCTGGAGGTGAGGAGAAAGTTCTTCACCGAGAGAGTGATTCGTCATTGGAATGTGCTGCCCGGGAGGTGGTTGAGTCTCCATCCCTGGAGGCGTTCAGGAGGGGACTGGATGTGGCACTTGGTGCCATGGTCTAGTTGTGAGGTTGTGGTTACAGGTTGGACTCGATGATCTTCAAGGTCTCTTCCAACCTTGGTAATTCTATTCTAATTCTATTCTATTCTTTGTTCTTTGATCCAGATTTAATTGTTGCAGTCCAAATATTTGTATTCTGTCACTTCTGTTGATGGATGGTGGAAGTGTTTTGGGGAGTGTTTGGTTTGGTGCAGTCCAGAGCAGTTTAATTTTTTTTGTAGGCAATCCTGAGTGAGATTCTTGTTTTTTTTGTCTTGCTTCACTATAAAATCAGTGCTTTTGGGGGGGTCATACTTGTTCAGGTCTGAGGTCTGGCTAATGTTAGAAGTTTAGAAGGAATATCTGTTAACTTTATTGTAACAGTTAAGGAACAGTTTTTGAGGCTGCATGGAAATGTGGTTGAAGGACCTATGCTGGAATTAAAGTTACCCAATTAAAACCTCTTAACATATTGCTCTCATCAAGTTCAAGTGGTGCAAGAATTCATCAGACTAAGTATCTCTCTGCTCATCAAGACCAAATTAATGGGTGATGGGAGTTAATTTTCCTTTAACTGACAGGAGTTGCTGAACTAGCTTCTGCTTTCTTTGAATGTAAAAAGACAAAACATGGCAGCAAAATCTCCTGCCCTTACATCGATTATCTCGTTGGGTTTATCTAATTGAGCTGTGTGGCCTAGCCTTTGGGGTGACATAGAGCAGGAAAAATATGTTCCTCCTGCGTTTCCTTTGTGTATGTTTATTTCTAGAGTGAGTCTGCTGTGCTGTGTTCACACTGGCTGGAAAAGGCCCAGTAAAAGTGAGGTGCTCTCACACTCACCCTGTGGCTATAGGGCCAGCAGACCAGAAGACACCTGCTCAGTCCAAGCTACTGAAAGCTTCCTGCCTCGATCTGTGTCTTGCTGTTAACAAATCCTCACAAAATAATCTGACCTGAATTTCAAGTAGTAATTTAATGTGTAGTTTGGGCAAGTCTGTTTTCAGTGCCTCATAGGTTACAGGAATTGCTGCCAGAGCTTTCCAACTGTCACAGCCAACTAATAGCCGAATTCCTGTTCGGTTTGATACAATTTGCATTTATTCTTTTTGAAGAATGGAGTATTGTTGAACTAAGGCTTTGGAACTGCTTGTTGGAATTTATTCCACTGTACCAGAAATAATTGTGGATTGAAAAAAAAAATATATATACAGGAATAAATCTGGTATCTTTCAGTTCCCTGCAGGTGGAGCTGCCCTGGCCCCCGTGTTTGAATTTCAAACAAATTCAGCTGATCAGGAATTGTTTAATGGAAGCTAAGATAAGAATGTAATTTCATTCTCCTGTGCTGCACCGTAGTAAAACAAAGAATAATGAAGACAGCCATGTGACTCTCTATTGTGAATGTTTAAAACAGATGCTTGGGAACTGTGGGGTCAGAAAATAAAGTGTCGATAATTCCTATTGTAGCTCTACTCAAAGCCTCGGGGAATTATGTTTCCACAATGGAAATAAGGGACGTTCCCTGTCTCAGCATCCTTTTCATGTTATTCTAAAGATCAAACATGAAATCTCTGCTTCTCATACTGCTCAGTATATTGAGTCAGGATAATATTTCTCTGTGAAATCTATTTAGAGATGCTGCAGTCTACAGCAGGCCGAGGACTTTTTCAAAGCGCCGTGTAAGCCAGGGGCTGGCAGGAGAAGCGTCAGAACTTTTTGGCATTCTAGTTAGGTGACATCCTGATTCATCTTTGGATTCTTTAGGTTATTAGAGAATTAAATATTGACTAATTTGCTCATAGTTGCTTTTTCTGTAACGCTGTTCACAGCAGAATCTTGCCTAATGCTGTGCAGCTGAATACAGCCCGAAAGAAAAGCTGCTGTAACCTTGCAGTTGGGAGGCATTTCAGTTCTGCTGGTGGATGGCAGCAAATTCTCCCTAGGCCCTGCTAACTCAGCCTTCTTGTTTGTCTTCTGGAAAATGCTGCTCTGAACGTGGCACCCAATCTATACACAGTGTTAGGCTGAGGAGGTGTTTTGCAGGAGCATCACAGTGGTGTTTCCTAAGGAAAAAGCACGCAGCTCACGGAAAAGGAACAAAGTGCTGAATGGTTTGTCCTAGCTGAGGAGCTGCCCCGTGTTTGTTTACATGATAATTCTCCTTCCTATCTAGGCAAGACATAACACAAATAGAAACTTGGTCAGCTAACTCATACTTAAAAGGTTTATCCATGCCAGTTATCACACCCTTTCTGATTATGCAGATAACCTGAGAGCATTGTCTGCCTTCAGGCTCTGCCAGTGCATCGTTTGTGTGAAGAAAGCATTTAGGTTGTATGGTTAATAAGGACCATTTGATTCATTTTCTACATTAGGTATGCTTCATTAAAGAAAGAATCTCAAATACTTCATAGCATAGATGCTATGCAGTCAAAACCAGCATTTGAACAAGAGTCATCAGTTCCTTGATTTGGTACTTGGGGAACACATATTCGTGGTGGGACCTAAAGGGGCATTTAATTTTGTCCCCTTCTTGACTCTTCCTTTCTCCAGTTTGTATATGTTTAATCTAATTAATCTTTTCTCCATTAAAAAATTCTGTTCATCCTTTTGATGGGTGATTTCAGAGAATTTGCTGAGAGAAGCTACTCTTACTTCCTGATCAGTTTACCTGATCCAGTATTTGCTTGCAGGATTTAGTATTTTTATGTGTGGTTTGAGTTATTTTTTTTAAGGCAAACCTCTGCTTCTTTTTAATGCTTCTAGATGCAGTCAGATTTTTATGATTGACAGCTGGGATAATAAGGTTTTCTGGTTGGTTTGCATTTCTTTTCAACTTAAAAATAATGATCTTGCCACATGGCTTAGTTGGCTTCAGCCAGATTTTAAGGACTTCTTTTTTTAATGTGCTGAAGTGCTTAATTTTTTTTCCCCCTCTCTCTGTGATATTCTGTTTCTCAGAAACCTAGGAAGATGACTTTTGGTCTTTGCAATTATTAGTGCTTCTCTTTTGTCCCAAATACAGTGGAGAACTTGCAGTACCTCTGTGTGATTGCAGATTTACATAACAGCATCTCAAAGCCATTTCTACATTATTCATTTTGGCTTCTTTTTAATGTACAATCCTGCTTGCAAATAGATTTATTATTTTTTTGCCAGTCAGTTTTGTTTATTAGTTTCCTCACACAGACTTAGCCCCCTTTTGCTTCTGGCTCAGCCTGTTGTTTAAGGTAATGTAAAAGCAGGATCCAGAGAGAAGTATTGGCTTTGGTTGTACACATCCTCTTTTGTTTGATCTTTCCCAACCTTTAAATCACTTAATTCTCTTATTACTTTGCTTTACCCTAGCTTTTGGAAAAGGGCGATTCCATGTGTGTTTCCAGCTGGCACAATGTGGAATGGATCAGTGATATCTCAGGCTCTTTCCCTGCCAAGCCTTCTTTTAAACAGCAAAACATTTTGATCCTTCTTCCTGCTCATCATGATCAAAGGAGAATTTTTAGATTTCTCTCTGAAGCCGAGTCTCCCCTGCTAACAGTTTGTGTGATACAGCATTTTGCTAGTCTTTTTTGTGGTGCTTTGTACTGCTTATGGGTTTCTAAAATGCAAATTTGGGGCTTGTTGCTGCTCATCTTTTAGCTCATCAGAATTTACAATCCCGTATTCTCAGCTGCTTTTTAAAATGTAGAGTGCTTTCCTCTTGATTTCTTACCCCACCCCTCCTGCTCAGACCGTGTTGCATACTAAGTTTGTGTTTTCAGATGCAGCACTTAGGGACTTGGAACACAAGCCTTATGAAGAGAGGCTGAGGGAGCTGGGGTTGCTTAGCCTGGAGAAGAGGAGACTTAGGGGTGACCTTATTGCTCTCTACAACTACCTGAAGGGAGGTTGTGCACAGGTGGAGGTTGGTCTCTTCTCCCAGGCAGCCAGCACCAGAACAAGCGGACACAGTCTCAAGCTGTGCCAGGGAAAGTCTAGGCTGGAGGTGAGGAGAAAGTGCTTCACTGAGAGAGTAATTGGCCATTGGAATGGGCTGCCTGGGGAGGTGGTGGAGTCACCATCATTGGAGGTGTTCAGGAGGACACTTGATGGGGTGCTTGGTGCCGTGATCTAGTTGTTTAGGTGGGTTGGATTGGTTGATGGGTTGGACGCGATGATCTTGAAGGTCTCTTCCAACCTGGTGTATTGTATTGTTGTATTATTGTACTTCTGACACCTCCTTGCAAGACTTAGTTACAGTTGTGTTGAGAATATTGTGGTGATTTAAGAAGCAAGGCAATGCAGTAATGGGCTATGGGATGGGGGGCAGTTGAAGAATACCTAGGGAATCTCAGGGGATTCAGAGTGTGAGTGATATCCATGATAAAACTTCCATCTGGTCAGGGAGGAGTTGAACAACTTTTGTGTTTTCCTTAGTTCAAGCTGACATGAGAAGTTGGAAACACCCAACCATCAGATGCCAGGGAAACAGGGTAAGCTGGCAGTGGGCTTGAGGGGAGGGATAGGGCACAAACTAAGTGTCTATTAAAAAACCATCCAAGGCAGGAGTATTTTAAAGCTGGTTACAACCACTTTCTTCCTGTGCTGTTAAAAAGGAGAGCAACTTCAATGTTTTGAGGTATCAGTCTCGCAGTTAGGTGTGGTAGAGCAGATCCTCACTTCCCAGTGGTGTTAATATGTGGGTCCATGTCACTTGTCTAGGAGACCTAAATCTGCAAGGAACTTTATTTTAGTGAAGGGGTCACGTAGCACCTAAAGTTCAATGAACTGAACTTCTTTGGAAGTACTAGTTTTGAGCACAGAAAAGGGCCTCTCCTGTGGGGAAACCTGTGCACTCTTATGTTTTATCTGACACTGATTCCATCTTTTCCAAACCCAGCATTTTTTCACTTTTCTAATCTTAAATGTTCAAATAATTGTTGACTAAAAAAACAACCCAGCAGTTAAGAACTTGTTCTGTAAGGAGGCTGTGGTGGTTCTTATGAAAAGAAATGTGTACCTAGGTTTTAAGCAGTTATGATTCACTTCCACTTTTGCAAGTGTGACTGTAGAGAATTCAGGATATCCTTTAATGTTGTTCAGAGAATAGAGGTGGACTAAGAGGGGGAAAGCAGTAAAGAATGGAGAAGCAGCATCAGACAAAATAAGGAGTATTAGTGAGTGAAGTGCATTTTGCTTCCTCAAATACAGTAGGGTGGAATTCTTTTGGAAGGAATATTTTTACCTCCTTAGTGATGTTATTTAAAGGCTCATGAATTCAATACTCACATTTTGGTAAGACTTTTTTTCCCCTTCTCCAGAATAACCATCTCCCAGGTCTTGAAATTTTCTGAGGTGCAAGGTTCTGCACCTGGGTCAGGGCAACAGTAAGTGTCAGTCCAGGCTGAGGGATGATGAAATTAAGAGCAGCCCTGCAGAAAGGGACTCGTGGGTGCTGATGGGGGGGAAGCTGGGCAGGAACCCACAATGGTCACTTGCAGGCCAGGAGGCCAATGGCCACCTGGGCTGCATCAAAAGTAGTGTGGCCAGAGATGGAGAGAGGGGATTCTGCCTCTCTGCTCTGCTGAGACCTCACTTTGGGTACTGTGTACTGTGTCCAGCTCTGGAGCCTGGATGTGGACCTGAAGTGGGTCCAGTGGTGGGCCATGAAGATGATCAGGGGGTTGGAACACCTCTGCTGTGAGGACAGGCTGAGGGAACTGGAGAGGAGGAGACCTTGGGGAGACCTAATAGTATCTGAAGGGGGCTACAAGAAGGATGGAGAGGGACTGTTTCCAAAGGCTTGCAGTGGCAGGAAAAGGGACAATGGTTTGAAATTAGAGAAGGTAGATATAGAATGGATGTGAGGGACAAGTTCTGCACCAGGAGGATGGTGGAACTCTGCAAAAGGTTGCCCAGGGAGGCAGTTGAGGCCCCATCCCTGGAGATGTTCAAGGTGAGGCTCAACAAGCTTCTGAGTAGCCTGAGCAACTCTGAGGATGTCCCTGCTGACTGCAGGTGGGCTGGACTAGATGACTTTTGAAGATCATTTCCAACTGAAACCATGTATATTATGTATATAATATAATGTGGAAGTAGAGGCAACGATTCACAGATTTCTTTTAATACATTGGTGGGGAGTTCGAATGGTGAGGGACAAGATAAAAGAGAATTCTTTTCTTTGGATGGGGCTTTGAGATTGCAATCAAATTTGCTCTCTGCAGTCTGAGAGGTGCAGTGTCTCAAGTCCATAGTCTTGCTTGGAGAGTGACAAATGAAAATAATGTGAGGTAGTGAATGCTGAGAAGCAAACCTAAAATGTATTACTTCATTAGATCATCCATGTCATCATGGGTTTTATTTATTCAGGGTAAAATAAGTGGTGCTTTTGTCATCTAATTAGGAAAGAAGAGCATCTATATGAAAGCTTAGGAATGTTGTAGCAGATAGATGGATGTAATTTAGCAGCACTTTGGGAATAGCTGTGTGCAGCTGGATAAGCCATCGGTTTGAGCCAAAATAATTTGCAGATCTCTATTCATTTAGGGTTTTTTTTTTTTTTTGGCCTCTTTCTAGCCACACAACAGAGTAAAGCTTTGGGGGAATTATGTTTCAGTGTCACCTGTTGTGATGCATGTGGATTAGATTTCTGTCCTTCATGAATAAATGTGCAGGAAGCCTGAAGGATTAGCGACAGACGTGACGGAGCAAAAGCTTAATAAGGTATACTTGTGTGCAAGGCCTGGGGCCAGCAGTTCAGTTATCTGCTGCTCCAAGCTGATGGCTGTTCAAGTGTTTGACTGCAAACTTCAGTGCAGTTGGGTTGCTGTTGATCACAAGACAGAAATGTGATTTGATTTTTATGTGATAATAGACACACAAAAAAGAGACCTCTAAATAAGATGTCTTTGTGGTCCTGAAATAAGACATCCTGCCTGGGTGCAGAGACCATGATGCTGAGTGTCACAGCAATGATTAAGTCATACTAATAATACCACCACAACAGACAAGTGGCCCATTAATGTAGAAAGTAGTTCTTCTGAACCTTCTGCTGAGGATTTCCTTCCGTTCTGGGGCTCATGCTGATGGTTGTGGTTTGGACACGAGCGGTGTGTGCGGATGTTTCTTCAAACAAGTCTGCTGGAAGACCTTTGCAGTTTGGACAGAGATGGGTCTTACACGTGAAAAGATGCTCCTGGGAGCAGCTGGTCATCAGGGAAGTTGTTAGCAACTGACTAGACCTGGTTGTTCAATATCAGCTGTAACCTAACTACATCGTATTGGAAGTCATCTTCAGTTTGCAGAATTGATCTGTGTTAACTGTAGGGCTTTGAGGAGTCAAAGACAGTCTGCCAGAATGCTGGGCTGCAGTTCTGTGTAGTGATCAGCAGCTGAGCTGACATTTCCAAAGGAACTTGCAAGAAACTCTTTGGCGTGTCTGGCGAGACCTCACCTGCAGTACTGTGTCCAGCTCTGGGGGCCCCAGCACAGGAGAGACACCCCTGCTGCAGTGGGATGATCAGAGAGCTGGAGCACCTCCCCCTTGGTGACAGGCTGCAGGAATTGGGACTGGTCAGTCTGGAAAAGAGAAGGCTCCAGGAAGTCCTTAGAATTGCATTTCAGTGTCTGAAGGGGACCTGCAGGATGGCTGAGGAGGGGCTGTTTAGGAGAGCCTGTGGCAATAGGACAAAGGACAATAGTTTGAAACTGGAGCAGGGGAGATTTAGGCTGGACATCAGGAGGAAGTTCTTCACAATGGGGGTGGTGAAATACTGGAAGAAGTTGCCCAGGGATGTGGTTGGGGCCCCATCCCTGGAGACATTCAAGATCAGACTCTTATGTGGCCCTGGGCAGTCTGATCTAGCTGAAGGTGTCTCTGCTGACAGCAGCGGGATTGGACAAGAGGACCTTTGAGGGTCCCTTGCAACCCGGTGCAATGTGTGTGTTAAAAATAGACATTCTGAGATTCTTAATGGTCTGTAAATCCTTTCTTTGGGATACTGTCAGTGGGGATGATTTTCTGTTAACTGGTGGCTGCTTTTAGCTGTGGATGTGAAAAACATACTGTAGCTACAATGCAATTCTAGATTTGTTTCACGGAGGCAAAAGACATTTCAGTTTTGAAACCTAGTATTTTAGCCAAAAGGGGCAAATTTCTTTTAAGTCCTTTGAGTCAATTCATAAGGCATCAATTAATAAAGCAAGGAGAGAGGTGTTACTCAGAAATGCTGGCATAATATCAAGGGCAACTGACACTGGAGTTATGCTTCTTCGATTAGAAGCTTTTTCTTTCCACGGTTGGAAAACAATTTCTGGCTTCAGTGTAGTTTCAGTGAGTTCTTCTCAGGGCCTGAGGACACATCCTGGGCCTGAAAGTCGTGAAGAGATGCTAAACCTTCTTCCTGTGTTCTGTTATAAAGATGCAAAGCTGTATGATATGGATCAAGCAGAGAATGTTTTCAGAACCTGCAGTTGCATGGCCATAAGAAATGGGGGGGGGGGGGGGAAGTTCCTATTATTACTTCTGACCTAAACACAGCAAATCCAGGTTATGTTTTTTCTTGTCTGGGTTGGGTTGTTGGGGGTTTTTTTTTGTGTGTGTGTGTGTGGTGTTGTTCTGAGGCTTTTTGTTTGTTTGTTTCATTTTTGGAGAATGTTGTTTGATGATGTTTTCTAACTTCTAAAGCAGATTTAGAAGAAAGTATCAATGAGCATGAGTTGGAGCCTTCACCTCCCAAAGGAAAAAGGAGGGGTCGTAAGGGAAAGCCAAGAAAAACAAATCTAAAAGGGCAATCAGAAGACACTAGATCTACGTCCTCACATGGCACAGATGAAATAGAAAGCAGTTCCTATGTAAGCAGTAAATATGCTAAACTTCTTAGAAGCCAGAATTGCACTGTGTTCTTCTCTGCAAATATAACTTTGCTTAATACTTGCATTTGTCTGAGCCTCCAGCTGGTGGCCACAGGCTTTTTGGTTTGTTTTCTTTCCTTTTCTTTTCTTTTCTTTTAATTGACAACCTGATTTGTAACCCAGCAGTATATTTTAGTAAAATGTTTTTCTTTCAGAGAGACAGGTCTCCCCACAGAAGCAGCCCCAGTGATACAAAACCTAAATGTGGATTCTGTCATGCAGGTGAAGAAGAAAATGAAGCTAGAGGAAAGCTTCATATATTTAATGCCAAAAAGGCTGCAGCACACTATAAGTGCATGGTGAGTAACAGCATTGTTGTTAACCAGTCTAATTATGTGAGTTTTGTCTGAATTGCTATTTTAGACTTCAGTACAGTACCCTCACATGTAATTATGCAGGAGTATTGTCTGTGTGCTGATGATCTCTTGAAGCACTGAAGTGTTGCAAAGTGAGCAGTTCATTTATTTTCACTGCAGGCAATATGGATGAAAGTTGGCTACGTGGTAAGAGATGGAATTAGCTCAGGGAGACTCTTCAGCTTGTTAAAATAGCTTCCTGGTGTCTAAATGCACAACCAGTATTTAGAAAGAGAAGAGAAAACAGTTTTAGCTGCACCAATCCGCTCCAAAAGTAAAATGCATTTACTCCTCAGGCACTCAGATAAACATCTGGGAAGAATCCCTGAGCTTGATTCATTTTCTGACCAGTGGATTCAGGCTGTGTGACTCAAGTAGAATGGGACATGGCAGTTCTAGGAAACCCTTGCCTTGAGGTGGTCACATTTATAGATCTGCCAGCCTGAAAAGTATCTGCTCATTTCAGTGAACAGGAGCAGACAGTGCTGCTGCCTTCAGATAACTCCTCCTGTGAATGAGGCAGGGCTTAGAGCAACAAACCTCAGTGGTTCCTGTTGTACCTCAAAGTGAATCAGGAGTCCAGGTAATCTGTGGAGTGTGAACTGTCTTCCTCTGCTTATCCTCACTGAACAGAGAACAGGTGTGTGCCAGCAGCCTTGAGTCTTAGAGGGTTCTTCACTGCTTGGTGTACCTGAGCTTCAGTTTTCAGTCAGTTTAAGCTGTACATATAGCAGGATGATGACAGTAGGGTTGGTAATTATATGCTCTGTGGTCATCCCTCTGAGCTTTTCAGGTGTGTTGCCATGGAGCTGAGTTATGTCGATGTTCCGGGGAAGGAAAGGGAATGTTCCTAAAACAGGATAATTTTGGGGTGTTCTCATCAGGTCATTATTTCTTGTCCACTCCTTTATCTTTTTTAAATACATTTCTCCAAGGCAACAAATGTCATTAAAGCAGTCAGCTGGCTATCTGAAGAAATACTCAGACTAATTACTCAGCAAGCACTGTTTTTCCCCCTAGTTTGTTGGTCAATGCAGGCTGCCTGAGATCACAGAAAGGGGATGGCCAATACTCAGTTACTCCTGCACATTAAAAATGTCTAATGCTGCTGGTGACCTGAAATTCTTTTGCCTTGCTTGTTTGACAGTTGTTCTCTTCTGGCACTGTCCAGCTAACAACAACTTCAAGGGCAGAGTTTGGTGATTTTGATATTAAAACTGTACTTCAGGAAATCAAGAGAGGAAAAAGAATGGTATGTATCTGCTTCTGCTAAGGAGTATATGTGGCTCTAGCTCCTCCCTTTTGTGGAACAATCTTTCCCATCTGTTTCTGAACATAAAATGTAAATATATTGGTGCTCTTGGGTGCAGGTAGCTATATAGCAGTCACCTTAAGAGTGAGTAATGCTTGGGCATATTTGGGGTGTGAGGTAAATTGTTACGTGCATAGTATGGCAATGTGAACAGTAAATTGGGGACAGAGTGGCTGGAGAGCAGCCAGGCAGAAAGGGACCTGGAAGTACTGGTTGACAGCAGCTGAACATGAGCCAGCAGTGTGCCCAGGGGGCCAAGAAGGCAAATGGCATGCTGGCCTGCATCAGGAATAGTGTGGCCAGCTGGAGCAGGGAAGTCATTCTGCCCCTGTGCTCAGCACTGATTAGGCCACACCTTGAGTCCTGTGTCCAGTTCTGGGCCCCTCAGTTTAAGAAGAACATTGAGACACTTGAATGTGTCCAGAGAAGGGCAAGAAAGCTGGGGAGGGGTCTGGAGCACAGCCCTGTGAGGAGAGGCTGAGGGAGCTGGGGTTGCTTAGCCTGGAGAAGAGGAGGCTCAGGGGAGACCTTCTTGCTCTCTCCAACTGCCTGAAGGAAGGTTGTAGCCAGGTGGGGGTTGGTCTCTTCTCCCAGGCAAGCAGCACCAGAACAAGAGGACACAGTCTCAAGCTGTGCACGCTGCCCTGGGCTAGCTAAGTCTGACCTTGAATGTTTTCAGGGCCAGGGCCTTAACCACCTCCCTGGGCAATCTCTTCCAGTATTTCACTCCTCACACTGTGAAAAACTTCCTACTGTCCAACCTAAATCTCCCCTGCTCCAGTTTCAGAACATTGCCCCTTTTCCTATAACAACAATCTCTTCTAAACAGTCCCTGCTCAGCTTTGCTGTAGATGCCGTTTAGACACTGAAATGTAGCTATAAGGTTTCCCTGGAGCCTTTTCTTATCCAGGCTAAACAGCCCTAACTTTCTCAGCCTGTTCCCATAAGAAAGTTGCTCCAGCTCTCTGATCATCTTGCTCCAGCAGGTCTATGATTCTCTTGTGTTGGGGTTCTCATAGCTGAGATGTTGTTAAAATGTCAGATTGTATTTTTGTTACAATTCAGGATGATTTTGAAGCAGAAGAGAGGGCAGGAACAAAGCAAACAACTCCAAACTCTGTTGTTCCTTATAAAAAAAAAAGCAATACTGAGAGACCTGGGACTGTTTAGTCTGGAAAAGAGAAGGCTGAGAGGGGATCTTATTGATGTCTATAAATATCTGAGGGGTGGGTGTTGAGAGGAAGGTGCCAGGCTCCTTTCAGTGACACCCAGTAATAGGAGAAAAAATAATGGATATAAGCTAGAACCCAGGAAGTTTCACCTCAGTGTGAGGGTGGCAGAGCCCTGGAGCAGGCTGCCCAGAGAGTTTGTAGAGTCTCCTTCTCTGGAGACTTTCAAAGCCAACCTGGATGTGTTCCTGTGTCACCTGCCCTAGGTTGACCCTGCTTTGGCAGGGCAGTTGGACTGGATGATCTCTGGTAGGGACCAGCCCCTACCATTCTGTGATTGTGTGATTGAAGATTCTTCACACATTAACACACTAACTTCAGTGGCAATAAAGTGATCTTGGAAATGCAATGATAGGTGGAATCATGTAGCCATTTTCAATCCATTGGTCAGAGTGAGAGAGTTGGGGCTGTTCAGTCTGGAGAAGAGAAGGCTCCCAGAGACCTTCTTGTGGCCTTCCAGTATCTGAAGGGGGCTACAAGAAAGCTGGGCAGAGACTTTTTAGGGTGTCAGGGAGTGATAGGAGTGGGGGCAATGGATCCAAGCTAGAGGAGGGGATATTTAGATTGGATGTTAGGAAGAAGTTCTTCCCCATCAAGGTGGTGAGAGACTGGCACAGGTTGCCCAGGGAGGTGGTGGAAGCCTCATGCCTGGAGGTTTTTGCAGCCAGGCTGGATGTGGCTTTGAGCAACCTGCTGTAGTGTGAGGTGTCCCTTCCTATGGCAGGGGGCTTAGAACTGGATGATCCTTGGAGTCCCTTCCAACCCTGACAATTCTGTAAATCCCAGAGTTCACATTTCAATAGGTTAGGATTGTACAGATCCTGTTTTACAATGATCTTTGAGTAACTTTTCACTGGAAAGGTGATCTGCCAGAGAAATGACTCTGCTCAAGAATGGTAGCCATAAACATGAGGAGCACTAACCCGAGTCCTAAGAGCCTGAAAAGCTGAACAGTGCCATTCTCTTCTTCCTCCTGCACAGAAATGCACACTTTGCAGCCAGCCTGGTGCTACTATTGGGTGTGAAATTAAAGCCTGCATAAAAACATACCATTACCACTGTGGAGTAGAAGACAAAGCTAAATACATTGAGAATATGTCACGAGGAATTTATAAGTAAGCACCTACCTAGTTCTTGAATCTCTTAACAAAAGTGAAGACATTTCATGGCACTTTTTCTGCCTAACTTGGCCAGTCAAGTATGTTGCTTAAAAGGAGAATGTTATTTCATTTTAAAATGGTGGGGGGGGGGGTGGGGTGGTAAAATAATGGTTGGTTTTGCAAAGCAATTCTGTTGCTCTGCTGGCTTAAAGTCATTGTAGCATGAGAAAGGAGAAAATTCATTGACTTAAGTACTTCCTCCTCAGTTAATTTGTCTTGAGGAAACCCTGGCTATTCTGTGTTGTGATTCTTCTATATTCGTGTTTTGTAGCTTATTTGGGGATTTTTTTGTTTGGAGCCCAAAACTTTGGGTACTGGCTGAACTGCTGGTGTTAGGAACTGGGCTGCAGTTGAGTTGCCAGCATGGTTGTGCCCACAAGAGGGCATTCTCTGAGCGGCAGAGTAGCAGCTCGTGAAAACCAGAGCTGATCAGTTTCGTTGGCTGGCCTTCAAGCTTGTTTTCTTTCTCAGTGTAACTGCTGCTTGCCTGTGAACCAGGAATGAGTTAAAAGAGTTTACAGTCGGCTTGTAGCACATCTCCAAACTAATGGAGAGGAAAGCCTCGTTTTGACAGGGAACATCAGTAAAACTCCTCACTGTTTTCTCTTGTTGTGCTAGACTCTATTGTAAAAACCATAGTGGAAATGATGAAAGAGATGAAGAGGATGAAGAAAGAGAGAGTAAAAGCCGTGGCAGATCAGGCACTGACCATAATGACATTCCTCAGCAGCAGCTCAATGGAAACTAGGTATGGAAGTTACTCCTGACAGATGTTGCCCAGGCTGAAACGCAATATACCTTTCATGTAGTTGATTGCAGTGAAGTATTTAAATCTAGTGTCTGCAGATAAATACTGCTTGATTGGCATACTGTAGAAAAAAAAAAAGGGGGAGGATGTGTTGGTTTTCAGTTTGTTGGGTTAAACCCAGCTGATTTTGTCACAGTCTAAGAAGGGAGGCCCTCATTTCCAGTGGCTAAATGTCGGTGTAATGTCAGAGCTGCTGAATGCTTTTCTGTCTGATCTTCCATTTACTGTTGTTTTCATCATTTTTTAAACAGGTTCAAGGGACAGAGTTATAGAACTGGGATTGGCTAAGACATCATAACTACTAATTCTTTTAAACTGTTTTCTAAACTCAGAGAAGGGTCAGTAAACTTTCTGCTGCCCAGCTCTGCTAGAAATTTCATTGAACTGCCTGAAACGTTCATGTGTGTGAGCCTTCAGTAAGTGGCAGAGTTTTTTACATGTCAATATTATGTAGTTTGTAGTCTGCAGTGTCTGGAAACAAACAAAAAAAAACCCCAACAACAACAACAACAGCAAAAGAAACAAAACAAAAAAAAAAAGGAAACAAAAAAAAAAAAGAAACAAAAAAAGAAAGAAACAAAAAAGAGGAAAGAAACAAAAAAAGAGGAAAGAAACAAAAAAAGAGGAAAGAAACAAAAAAAGAGGAAAGAAACAAAAAAAGAGGAAAGAAACACAAAAAAGGAAAGAAACAAAAAAAGAGGAAAGAAACAAAAAAAGAGGAAAGAAACTAAAAAGGAAAGAAACAAAAAAAGAGGAAAGAAACAAAAAAGGAAGCAAGCAAAAAAAGGAAACAAAAAAAGGACACAAAAACGAAACAAAAGATGAAACAAACTAAAAGAAGCAAACAAAAAAAACACCAACACTATATAAATGATATGTAATATGTACAGTGTCAAAAGTTAAGGCAGACATTGAAATGAAGTAAGATCTGTATTCCTGGACTGAATAAATAAAACAAACAAACAAACAAACAAACAAACAAAAACCTTAAGATTTGGAATGTGTTAAGTGGTTTAGTGGATTCATGCAACGAGGGAAGGTCTTAGCTAGTTGAATTCCCAACATGGACAAGTTTGTGGTGGCACCAAGCTGGTACTTTTGTGAGTTTTTGCATTTTCTTCCTCCCCAAGTGTTTGGAGGCTGTAACGTGGGGGAGCAGCTGTCTGGTTTTGCTTGGGAAGCACACGGTAGGAAAAGGACTCGGTGTGCAGCGAGGCACCGCTTGAACATTTCAGGTTGTTCCTGTTGGGATTGCTCCCTCCGCCCAGCATTGTTCGCGGCGGAGTCACTCGAGCAGCTGTTGGTTCTGAGCTGTGCGGGCTTTAGAACTCATGCCAAAGGGCTGTAGTTCGTTCTTTCCCTACCCAACCCACCTCTTTCTGTGTCCCTCATTTGCAAAGAACCCTTCACTAAGTGTGATTGAAACCGTTTTGGACTCTGCAGCCCAGTCTCTTTGACTTCAGAGAGTAACAGCTCTTAACTCGCTACGGAGCTTAGCCACCATATCTGACGTCCGTACCTCAAGTGTTCTGTGTTGGGTGGAACACTTCATGTTTTGTCCAGAATATGCATAAAGGTCCCATATTCTGTAAGAAGAATGAGGAAACAACCTTTTTCTCTTTTTTTTTTTTTTTTTTTAATCTTTTTTTGGGCTAGATTGGTATTTATTTTTTTCATCTTATGACCACTATGTGAGAAACTTTCCTTACCACCCTTATTGGTTTAGTGATTAGTGTTTGGGGGTTTTTTGCTTATACCTATCAAGTCAACAGCCACATCGTGGGATTCTACTTGCTAGAGTTTGATATTCCTTTAGGGAATGATCAGATCTAGGCTATACCAAACCACAGTCCTCCTGACTGCTTTCAGAACACCTTGTCAGTTCTAATGGCTACTAAGCTTCTTCAATTGGTCTGTTAAAGCACATTCTCAGACTTCAATAAAACCAAAAGAAAGAGCTGAACCTAGTCCACGCTTTTCATCTGTTGCAACCACATCACCTTTATCCTTTGTTTTAGGGGTTTTGACTTGTTTCACTCTGAACTCCCAACAAAAACTCCTGGATCTGAAGGAAGGAAACAAGCAAAATACACTGATTGTATTTTTTTTGTCTAGAAAAGGCTACAGTTCTTCTGTGATTGGTATTGCAAAACCAGTTCCTTTGTAACCTGAGTTTCTGTAGCATTGGTTTTTGGTTGGGTTGTTTTGGTTGTTTTTTTTTTCCTTACCTGTATTTTTAAAACAAAAGCTTTTACTTGTGTCATTTGTCTTCTTATGCATTCCCTTAATGTCTTGAGGGGACTCAATTACTGTATATTGGAGTTTCTAACGTTTTCCCTGTTAGAATTCAATCAACTCTTGTTTGCTTTCCTGGAGAACAATGCTGGTTTTTGGAAAGGAATATTGCTGTGTACAGAAAAATACTTCAGTTACCTGCTCTAAACCATGATGCCATGGATGGTTTTTATTTTGTACTTGTAACTTGGAAAAATTAAAAGTGTGACTTGAATTGCAATGCCAGATCCATTCTTGAGACTGTCTTACCAAGGGGTTTTGCTCCTCCTAGAAGGTGGGCACTTCAATTTTTTTTTGGCAGCCACTCTGAACAGGTTTAGAGTGCAAAATAACATCCTCCAGTGTTTAAATTACTTCTAGGTTCCGGTGCCTCAGAGGTGGCCCTCCCGTGGAAATAAACAAAACAAAACAAAGGCACTTTGTTTGCAGCTCCTGTGTTTTAACTGAGGTTGCATGGGGTAGATCTGCCAGCATACTGATTGTGTTTGAGACTGAGCTCTTAATTCCTAGTGTGTCAGTTGCTTAGCGTGATATCCAGGCCAACAATTCACCTGTTACAAAATCAATTACCCCATTTCCATGCCTTGAAGAACCAGCACAGCACTTTCCCTTCAGGTAGCAGAGAAGTGAAGTGGCTGGTTGACCTGTTACCTCTGTGTGCTGAGATGGGCTGACTATAAATCTGTCTGTCATTTATTCATTCATTTATTCATTCATTCATTCATTCATTCATTCATTCATTCATTCATTCATTCATTCATTCATTCCTGGAAGCAAAGTCAAAAAGAAGAAGTCTTTTTCTTTCTCTTTTCTTTTTTTTTTTTTTTTTTCCTCCTTTAAACAAGCCTCAAATTTGTCAGAACTGACTTCAACTCCTGTATGCTGGGTAAAAGTGCCTTACAATGTAAAAATTGTATTTATATGTTTCCCAAGTAGCATCACCTGCTGGGGAGTAATTCTGTCATGGTGTTAATATTTAGAAGCAATGTTACCTCAGCAGTGTATTTACTGTACATCTTCTCTGACATCCCTAATTGTGGTTTTAAAGGAAAGCATGACAATGTATGATAGTGTACCACATTTCCATCCTTTTTTACAGACAAAATACTGCCATTGCTGTCTTTTGATGTGTATTTTAGCTTGGAATTTCAGATTTCAGTCTGATATATTTTTTTTATTATTACTATTTTTATTTTATTTTTTTTTATTTATTTTATTTTATTTTATTTTATTTTATTTTATTTATTTTATTTTATTTTTATTTTATTTTATTTTATTTTATTTTATTTTATTTTATTTTATTTTTTTTATTTTATTTTATTTTATTTTTTTTATTTTATTTTATTTTATTTTATTTTATTTTATTTTATTTTATTTTATTTTATTTTATTTTAATTTTATTTTAATTTTATTTTTTTTTTTATTTTTATTTTATTTTATTTTTATTTTATTTATTTTATGTTGTTGTTTTGTTTTTTTCAATTGGGTAAAGCAATGTAACCTTTGCAAGCATATACTGAAGATTATTCTGGAGCATCTACTGCCTTCCCAGAAATGTTAGAGGTAATGAAAAAGTGCTCCCTAGGGTGAAATAGGTTATGTTTCAATTAGCTAGTTAAATTAATGCAGCCTGTTTGTTACTGAGGCATTTTTGGTTTGAATAGGCACCTTCTGCTTTCATCTCACAACCAGAGAACTCATGAAGTTAACAAAACTTGTCTTAGGAAACTGGGTTTACTTCAAATTTGGGGGGGAGGGAGGGAGGTTCTTTGACCTCTGGGCACTTCTTTTGCTCACAAGGGTAGTCTGTGCTGTTTGAGACTCCTGGAGCCCTCCGAGAAGGGAGGTTTCTCCCCAGCTGGCTGTGTCTCTATATGACCAGATCTCCCCCAGCTCACTGTGTCTCTGTATTAACAGATCTGCTGCACCAAGAAAGGACTGTGTGCAGCAAGGAAGGACAGGATCAGAAAGGTATTGTTCACCTAACTTGAGGATACAGCTGGTGTAGTGCCAGAGTCTCAGGGTGTGGTCAAACACTCTAGCGGCGAGCTGTGCTCTCACTCCATTTCAAGGAGGAGTGAAAGGCTGGTTTGATATCAGTGTCAGCACAGGTAGCTAGGGTAAAACAGATCAGGTGTTCAAAAGATCTTCTCATTCAGCAGGTCTTGATCCACAGGAGGTTCTGTGCTAAGGCTCTAGGAGGAGTTAACAAAGTCAGAGTGTTAGGTAGAAGCTGAGCTGTGCTGATCTAGAGCGGGGTGACTGCACTCGCATGTGATAGAAAGGGAGAGCTCTTGCTTCTTACTGCTGCCCACGTGAAAAATAATAACTTCATGCTAAACCAGAGTGAAAGATGAAGGGGTGATCATCTCTTTGAAATACTAGACTTATCTGGCAGGTGATAATCAGTGCATTCCAAAAATATTAATATGCTGAATCAGATTGACAAGAAAATGAATCCTCATTAGGTGAAATTAATCTGAAGAGAACTGAAAGTACTTTCTAGCAAATTGTAACTCTTCTCCCCTCTCACCAGAAACAGATTCCACTCCGTTAGTGATGGAGGTTACAAAGCAGAGCACAGCTCTTGATTTCTAGACTTGTTGAAGCAGTTTCTGTATCTGCATCTGTATGCACATTCATGAGTCGGCAGTGACATCTCAACCCTTAAAGGATCCTGGAGAACCATTGCTTGTCAAAAAGCACTCAGGTTAGGCTAACATGTGCAGCTTTTGCTCTAGCTTAACATTGACATTTAGGTGTAAAGACAGGGAATGTATGAAAGAGGGTAAATGCATTCCTATCGACAATGTTCTGTATATTTTGTTCCTGTTATTATTGGCTTTACTTCCAAAGTTGTAGTTTGCAGTATTAGTTTCTTTTTATTGGTATCCTTGCATATATATATAAATATATATATATTCAATAAATGAGTTATGAATTTCATCTTTGCATATCTGTCCTTTTTCTGTTAAGCATAACTTGGCCAAACTCCTCTTAATTCAGAAATGCAGGATGTCCTTTTTGAGGTTGCAGGCCCATGAACATTTTGCCAGGAGAGAGGAGAGAATGCCTGCTGACAGCATGCCACTTACTCTGTGCTAACTCTGCATACTTGTGTATTCTGCTTAACTTGCTGCAGTGGGTAAGTTGCTTTGGATTTACCACTAGTTAATAATGTGAAGTGACTGGCTCACACAAGTGTCCCATGGTCATCTTTCAAGAACTTTTCCCCCTCTTTTATTCCCCCCCCCATCCCCCCTTTTTCAATAGTGAATGAATTTAGACTTAAGATACCATGAATTGGTTTAGACTTAAGATACCATGAATTAGTTTAGATTTAAGATGCCAGGAATTAGTTTAAAGATGCCATGAATTAATTTAGACCTAAGATGCCAGGAATTAGTTTAAAGATTCCATGAATTAGTTTAAAGATGCCAGGAATTAGTTTAGACCTAAGGTGGCCAGGAATTAGTTTAGACCTAAGATGGCCATGAATTAATTTAGACCTAAGATGGCCATGAATTAATTTAGACCTAAGATGCCAGGAATTAGTTTAAAGATGCCAGGAATTAGTTTAAAGATGCCAGGAATTAGTTTAAAGATGCCAGGAATTAGTTTAAAGATGCCAGGAATTAATTTAGACCTAAGATGCCAGGAATTAGTTTAAAGATTCCATGAATTAGTTTAAAGATTCCATGAATTAGTTTAAAGATGCCAGGAATTAGTTTAGACCTAAGATGGCCATGAATTAATTTAGACCTAAGATGGCCATGAATTAATTTAGACCTAAGATGGCCATGAATTAATTTAGACCTAAGATGGCCATGAATTAATTTAGACCTAAGATGCCAGGAATTAGTTTAGACCTAAGATGGCCATGAATTAATTTAGACCTAAGATGGCCAGGAATTAGTTTAGACCTAAGATGGCCATGAATTAATTTAGACCTAAGATGGCCATGAATTAATTTAGACCTAAGATGCCAGGAATTAGTTTAGACCTAAGATGGCCATGAATTAATTTAGACCTAAGATGCCAGGAATTAGTTTAGACCTAAGATGGCCATGAATTAATTTAGACCTAAGATGCCAGGAATTAGTTTAAAGATGCCAGGAATTAGTTTAGACCTAAGATGGCCAGGAATTAATTTAGACCTAAGATGGCCAGGAATTAATTTAGACCTAAGATGGCCATGAATTAATTTAGACCTAAGATGGCCATGAATTAATTTAGACCTAAGATGGCCATGAATTAATTTAGACCTAAGATGGCCAGGAATTAATTTAGACCTAAGATGGCCATGAATTAATTTAGACCTAAGATGGCCAGGAATTAATTTAGACCTAAGATGGCCATGAATTAATTTAGACCTAAGATGGCCAGGAATTAGTTTAGACCTAAGATGCAGAAGAAGTGCAGAGTGTAATCTAGCTACACTGCAGAAGAGCAGCTACATCCAGGATGCCCTTTAGAATGGTGTAAATGTGATGTGAGAGATTAACAAAAGGAAAGACCACTTGGGAAAATGTTGGATTTGCCCACATACCTTTTTCAGTGTTCATAAAGAATCCAGAAAGGTGATGGGGAAACCTCCACAGGAGGCAGGATGCTATTGGCCTTATTGATGAAGATGTTATTTGCTAAAATCATCTATGCCATCCCCTTAAACCAGGAGTTGATTTAGTAAGCAGAGTAGATATTTACAATGACCTGAGAAAAAGCTCAGCACAGACTTTTCTGGCAGGAGAAAAAACCAACCACCAGCTTGTCATGCATCAGCTTCAAAGAAGAGCTGCCAAATGATCAGGTCTTGTCAGTTAGGTGGAATTATTGATACTGTGGTTCCACCTCCACCTTTGCAAAGGTTTCCTGAAGAGGTGAATGTAAGACTTCAGTTATCAAAGTCAAGTGTTGGGAGTTGTTTCACAGCATAGCTTTTGGTGGCCTGGGAATAAGTACAGGATGCATGTTTTATTTGCTGGATGGCTTTGTGTGTTTTAATTCAGTCAGCTGGGATCTTTGGAGGAAGTGCAGGATATTGGGGAGGAGCCTTCTCTGTTTGGTGGATGAGACTGCCCTGGGAGAGCTGGTCACCAAAATCCTGAAAGGAGGAAGGACCCAGAGATACAGAAGCAAAAGACTTTCGTTGTCCTCATGTTGTGTGACATTAGAGCAGAGTCCTAATGGACTCAGGGGCTCTCATGTCCTCTCTTAGACAAGCTCTGCTTATTCTACCATATGTCAGAGATTGCAACACAAGCACAGCTTGTCTTCCTTCCCAGATCAGATAGCCTCTCTGGTGAATTAGTTTCAGGCATTACAGAAAAGGACTTGTGGAAGCTGAACATGAGCCAGCAATGGGCACTTGCAGCCCAGAAGGCCAGTGGCAGCCTGGGCTGCATCCAAAGCAGCATGGCCAGCAGATAGAGGAGATTCTGCCTCTCTCTTCTGGTGAAACCTTACCTGGGGTACTGTGTCCAGTTCTGGAGCCCTCAACACAGGAAGGACATGGACCTGATGGAATGGGTCCAGAGGAGGGACATGAATGTGATCAGGGGTTGGAGCACCTCTGCTATGAGGACAGGCTGAAGGAGCTGGGGGTGTTCGGCCTGGAGAGGAAAAGGCTCCGGGGAGACCTGATAGCAGCCTGCCAGTACCTGAAGGGGGCTACAAGAAGGCTGCAGAGGGACTGTTTCTAAAGGCCTGTAGTGACAGGACAAGGGGCAATGGTTTGACACTAGAGAAGAGGAGATTTAGATTGGATGTTAGGTACAAGTTCTGCACCGTGAGGGTGGTGGAACACTGGAACAGGTTGTCCAGGGAGGTAATTGAGGCCCCGTCCCTGGAGACATGCAGGGTCAGGCTTGACAAAACTCTTGAGTAACCTGAGCTGGTGGAGGATGTCCCTGCTGACTGCAAGGGGGTTGGACTAGATGACCTTTGGAGGCCCCTTCCAACCCAAAGCATTCTAGGATTCAGTGATGCAATTGATTAGAGACAAAGTGGGATGCAGTAACTCTGAAGGCTCAGCTTGTCTCCTTTCTTCCACCTGTCTGTTCAGAACTTGGGATTAATAGTTTAAACTGGAAAATTAATGGACAAGGGAATTTGTCAGCTTCTAAAAGAAAGACCAGTGTCAGAGTAATGTTTCCTCTTCTGTATCAACGTGAGAAGCTTCTTGAGCAGAGGAAAAGCAGCGTGCACAGCTTAAGTGTCTCTTAATGACTTGCCATAAGGAAGTAGGAGCATGTGGTGTGACAACCAATTTCAAGGGAGGTTATAAAGCCTGTTTGAAAACCCCTAGTCAGAGTAATTATTAATTATTAATCATTTGAGTAGTTATTAATTATTAATCATGTGCCGTTAAATGACTGACAAGGCTGTATTGAGTGGTATCCTCCACATCTCTGCTCTGATTTGATGTTGTTTGGTGTTTTCACTAACAGTTTAGATTACATATGCTGAATACATTTGTAGGGAGCACCAGAAGGGAGCTACCTCCTGACCTAGCAGAAGAGAATTGTGATTCAAAAGGAACTTGATAAATTCAAAAGAGTTGGAATGTGATTCAGTGAATCCAGTGATGGCTTTGACAAATGCATGCTTGTACACTTCAGCAGAAGCAACCATCAGCTGAACAAATACAGGATGGGGCAGGACAGGCTGCTAGGGTAGCAGTTGTACAGGAAAGGTCTCTTGGGGTTACAGCCAGTCACCAGCTGAATGTGATTCAACAGCATCCTGTTCCTGAACACACTAAAAAAAACCACCTTGGGGAATGTATGAACAGCTTGCAAGATGCATGGTACAGAAATACAGAATTAACCAGGCTGGAAAAGACCTTTGAGATCATCAAGTCCAGCCTATCACCCAGCACCATCTGATCAGCTAAACCATGGCACCAAGTGCCTCATCCTCTCTTCCTAAACACCTCCAGTGATGGTGACTCCACCACCTCCCTGGGCAGCACATTCCAATGGCCACACTCTCCTTCTGGGAAGAATTTCTTCCTAACATCCAGCCCAAACCACCCCTGGCACAGCCTGAGACTGTGTCCTCTTGTTCTGGTGCTGGTTGCCTGGGAGAAGAGACCAACCCCCACCTGGCTACAACCTCCCTTCAGGTAGTTGTGGATGGCAATAAGGTTTCACACTAAGGCCTCTGCAAGGGAGTTGGAGAACTGCCTGTTCTGGAGAGAAACATTGCAGTGGCAGAGCTGCTGAGCTACTCAACCTCAAGGCTCACAGCCATGCCTTTCCTTTTGCATCTTCTCCTCAAAACTACCACTTGTGGTGATAATGACATCTGTGGGGACACGGGCACGCTCCCGTGGAGGGCCCTGTGCCCACATAGTTGGCACCAGCTTTCTGACACTGCCCAGCATGAGGCACTCTCCACTTCCAGCACTCCCAGCTTTTTGGGTGATGATGTCTCACACCTTGCATGTCCATTTCTATGGTGTAAGAATAAGCAAAATGGCAGCAGTCATTTCAAGGCCAGGCTGGATGAGGCCTTGAGCAACCTGGGCTAGTGGGAGGTGTCTGTGCCCATGGCAGTGGGGTTGGAGCTACATGATCTCTAAGGTGCCTTCCAGCCCAAACCATTCAGTGATTCATACAGACACAGGGGTGGGATTAGCTCCTTGATGCTTCTAAATTGTGTGCATGCTTGCTGGCATGATGATGCAGGGTTTGGAGTGACTGATCTCTTACCCAGTGATTGAGGCAGGAATCTGCAGCTTTTATCTGAATTGTTGCCAGAAATGTTCTCTTTGTTTAAACCGAGGTCTCTGCTTTTCTTTTCCCTAAAACAGCATTCCAGCTGAGCAGGCAGCAGGCAGGGCTGGGTGCTGCCCTGCTTTCTATTCCCTGGGTGGATGTGCAGGTTGCTTGGCACACATAAAACACCCCCGTGCACACTGCTGGCCAAAAAAGAAAGAAGGGGGAAAAAAACAAACCCCAAACCAACCAAAACATCCATGTTAGAATCACAGAGTGGTTTGGGTTGGAAAGGACCTTAAAGATCATCTAGTTCTATCCTTCCTGCCATGGGCAGGGACACCTCCCACCAGCCCAGGCTGCTCACACCCTCATCCAACCTGGTCTTGAACACCTCCAAGGAGGGGGCATCATCCACAGCCCCCTTTGGGCAACCTGTGCCAGTGTCTCCCCACCCTCACTCTAAAGAATTTCTTCTTCATCTCCAGTTTCAATCTCCTCTCTTGCAGCTCCAAGCCATTGGCCAAGACCTTATAAACAGTCCCTCCCCAGCTCTCCTGTGGCCCCCTTCAGGTACTGGAAGGCCAGATGTGCAAGGACTCTCCCATCAAGCTCCTGCCTGCCAGTGGAGGGCATTACAAAGGCTTGGGGCAGGGGGAGAAAAAAACACCCTCCTTAGCTGCATGCTAAAAATAGGCTGCTGCTGTGCAAACAGCTTTGCTGTGAACTTCCTTCTGGCAGGCAGCCATGCAGCTGCCTTCTCATTTTGAGCCCAGATACCTCTCCAAAACAAGAAGCCACCGAAGTTCCACACACTCAGCACCACTTTTACTCTCCCTGCTTCTTCTAGAGTGCAGGTAGCTTACTTGGGGAAACAAGTTCTACTTCTTTTTTTCCCACTTCAAACCACAGTTGAGACTGGTGCTGGCAATCCCTGACGTCTGAAAAGTTCAAAGCAGGGAGGAGGCCTTTAATCTAAACCTGAAGGACTCAGGTGGCACATCCGCAAAGTGCTTTGCTGCAGAGTGAGAACTGCAGTAGCAGTGCTGGGGAAAAAAAGGAAGAAGAAGGGAAAAAAAGGAGTTTTACACTCTCCAGATTGCTGTTAACATCCTTGGATGCTGATGGGATAATACAACGTTGGGAAGTCAGTTCCTTCAGTGAAACTGGTTTGGGAAAAATAAGCACAAGACTCTGGGTAGCTGTGCTGAGTGACACAAGTGATTCATTCAGACCTTGTGGCCTGTGAGTGACTTGGTTTTGCCAGACTTGCCAGAGTCGACTTCCTTAGTTGCCTACTTACTAGTGCCCACATTTTGCCCCAAAATATATCATGTCACGTTCTCCTGTAGGCCACAACTCAAACACTGGGTTCAGCTTTGGGGCCCTCACTCAAGAACATTGAGGAGCTGGAGTGTGTCCAGAGAAGGGCCCCAAAGCTGGGGAAGGATCTGGAGAAGAGGGCTGAGGAGGAGCAGCTGAGGGAACTGGGGGTGTTTAGTGTGGAGAAGAGGGGAGACCTCATTGCTCTCTACAGCTCCCTGAAAGGAGGTTGCAGTGAGGTGGGGCTTGGGCTCTGCTCCCTAGTATCAGGTGATGGAATGAGAGGAAATGGCCTCAAGTTGCACCAGGAGAGGTTTAGATTGGAGATTAGGACAAGTGTCTTTGCTGCAAGAGTGGTCAGGGATTGGCACAGGCTGCCCAGGGAGGTGGTGGAGTCCCCATCCCTGGAGGTGCTCAAGAAATGTGTGGCCGTGGGACATGGGGACATGGTTTAGTGGGCATGGTGGTCTTAGGTCGCCCTAGTATCAGGTGATGGCCTGAAATTGTGCCAAGGAAGGTTTAGGTTGGAGATTAGGAAAAATGTCTGCTGCAAGAGTGGTCAGGCACTGGAGGAGGCTGCCCAGGGAGGTGGTGGAGTCCCCATCCCTGGAGGTGTTCAGATAGCGCGTGGCCATAGCGCTTTGGGACATGATTTAATGGCCGTGGTGGGGTTGGGTTGAAGGTTGGAGTCAATGATCCTAGAGGGCTTTTCCAACCAAAACAATTCTGTAATACTACAGGTTTTGAGTATGAAGAGTGATGTTTCAATGTAAGCATCAAGCTTCCTTGTTCCTTGCTTCAGTGGCCACATTATGAGTTCTCATTTGTAGCAGGGGTATTTCCCAAGACACAATCAAATCTCCGGATCATTTTCAGCTACCTCCCAGGAATCACTGCAAGCACAGAAATTTTGAGTGGCTCTTTCTTCCCCACCTCAGCTGTGCATCATCAGATCCTCAGCTTTTCTTTGAATCCTCTGTATCCAATTATCTGATTTGTGCAGCAATTAAACAGAAGATCGGTGTCATTGTACTTCAGATTCTTTTTCAGCTCTCATCAATAGCAGGACCACGCTTAGTCTGTAAGTTTGTAACTGGAGACGTGCCTGGCAGGGCTTCAAAGACACAGGAGCTCTTGTCTGTCTGACTTCCCCTTGGAAAGCCTTTCTGATGCTGCCAAACAATGTTCACAGCAAGAGGGAACTGAGTTTTGGGAAACCTCTCCAGACTCTGAAGAGACCTAGCAGCCTTAGATAATCCTTGGTGAGTTTATAAACTCTAGGTGCTGTCACTATGTCAAACTTGCATTCCTCCTTCAGGTAGCAGAGATGGACAGTTTGAGGAGTGGATTTCAGTCCAGAGATGAAATTAAGTGGAGAGGATGGGCAGGGGGAAAATAGTAATTAGAAGTGGCTTTTGGAGCAGAACTCTCCTATTGCCCTCTCTGTGGAGCAGTTTATGGTATCTTGCATTTCTGCAACTGTAGGTGCAGGTGCTCTGCTCTGCAATTAACTGAACACAAAGTTTGCTAAGTAGGGTCAGTGTCTGGAGCCAGACAGCTTCAAAAAGCACCAACCTTATGTTGTTTTTTTCCCCCTTGGACTTCATAGCTGTCTGGAAAGAGCCTCAGACGAGGTCCTGTTGTCTGCGTCCCAGAAGAAAGGTTGTTTTCTCCCTTTGCTATGGTGCTCAGCAGTCCTTCTGAGAACAGCTCACCCCCTTCCCATCCATATCTCATGAGATTTCTGAAGGGGCTTTCCACTGGGCCAAGCAAGATTTGGGTGGGTGACAGTACATAGGAATTCAGGGTCCCTGCTGCCTGGTTGTTTATCTTGAGACCCCAGAAATTCGCTTATTTGGCATTGTAAATGTCTAACCTGGAGAAGGGGAGGCTCAGGGGAGACCTTCTTGCTCTGGACAACTACCTGAAAGGAGGTTGTAGCCAGGTGGGGGTTGGTCTCTTCTGCCAGGCAACCAGCACCAGAACAAGAGGACACAGTCTTAAGCTGCACCAGGGGAAGTTTAGGCTGGAGATGAGGAGAAAGTTCTTCCCAGAGAGAGTTGTTAGCCATTGGGATGTGCTGCCCAGGGAGGTGGTTGAGTCCCTGTCCCTGGAGGTGTTCAAGAGGGATTGGACGTGCCACTTGGTGCCATGGTTTAGTTAGTCATGAGGTGTTGGGTGACAGGTTGGACTTGATGATCTCTGAGGTCATTTCCAACCTGATTGATTCTATGAGTCTATGAAAATCACTCTTTGAATGAACTGTCTGACTGTCTTCACCATGCATCTCACACAGTCTTGCACCCTTCACCCGAACCAAATCTGGGGTCCGGTGTTAGTCCTAGAAGAGCATTTAACGTCAGAGCATCTGAATGACAGTTTATCCAGCTCATGCCATACAACTCAAGATGTTTTGCAGAGGAGAGGGGAGCCCTGAAGTGCCGTTCCCTGACAGCCTGGCACGTACTTCTCATCTCTGCTTCCCTTGCAGCCTGCCCAGAGAAGTTGTCTGAGATACTTGAATGGCTGCCACGTTCCGCACGGGAGGCAGGGCCCTCGGCATGTGAGCTCTGCCACCTGATGCCTAGTCTGCATTGAGCCAGTGCCAGCAGGATCTGCAGGCCTCAGCAAACAGCCTCCCAGCAGCACTTATCTGATTGGGTTGCTGCCTTCCTTGTGCTCTCTTGCTGCTTTTCCTCATTCTTCTCCCCTCCTGCTGAAGCAGCCTTGTCACCTCCTCTTGCCTTCTCTCGAGTTTCTGTCCTCATGTGACAGCCTGTTGGCCCGTGCCCATGCTGGTATCAACAAGTTCCAGGTTTGGTTTGCCGTTTTTTTTAACCAGTCCTTGCATGTGGCTGTACAGACAGCTCTTCTGAGGCATGGGACACAGATAGGCTTCCTGGGTTTTGCACATAGGTGCAGCACGCAGGTGCCTGGTGAAAGCAGATTAACCTGCTGGTTCCTCAGAAGGCAACTGAACAAGGTGGAGAGCCCCACATCTCATTCTCACTCCCCTTTCCCTGGTGGGAGAACCTCCTGCCAGCACCAAACTGCATTTGGAGTTTTCCAGCTTTCCCTCAGACTTCTGCTGAAGGTATGGTTGAAACAGGGGGAAACATTCTTTACAGTAAGGGCGGTGAGACACTGGAACAGGTTGCCCAGGGAGGTCATGAATGCTCCCTCCTTGGAGGTGTTCAGGGCCAGGTTGGATGAGGCCTTGAGCAGCCTGCTCCAGTGAAGGTGTTTCTGGCCATGCCACAGGGGATTGGAACTAGATGATCTTTAAGGTCCCTCCCAACCCAAACCATTCTATGAATCTATGAAACAAACTTCCAGTACAGATACCCTGGGCTGAAGTCCTGCTGCAGGGTTGCCTTGGTTTCTTGCTAGCACACTTTCATCTAAACATTGCCTAAAAACCAGTGGAGGCTGTGTTCACTGAGTGAACTGTGCACTTCCCATGCACAGCCCACCTCCCAGAGGTCCTTTTATGTCTGTGTAGTCCTGGGAGTTTGCTGCATGTGGGCATCTGTCCACTCCTGTGCTCACAGAGACCACCCAAGTTTGAGTAAGGCATCACAGTAACGTGGCTGGCATCAGTCACATTCATTTTGGTCACACAGAAGCTTCTGGGTCACCCAGAGGTGAGGCAAGTGCTGCCCAGTGGTGCCCAGTGACAGGACAAGGGGTAACGGGCACAAACTTAAGCATAAGAAGTTCCATCCGAACATGAGGAGGAATTTAAGGGTGCTGGAGCACTGGAGCAGGCTGCCCAGAGAGGTGATGGAGTCTCCATGTCTGGAGACATTCAAAACCCACCTGGATGTGTTCCTGTGTGACCTTTCCTAGGTGAAGCTGCCTTGGCAGAGGGGTTGGACTCGATGATCTCCAGAGGTCCCTTCCTACCCCTACCCTTCTGTGATCCCATGAACGAGGGCAGCAGTATTTTTTCTTGTTGCTGGCACAGATGTTCCTCTCACCAATGCTTGCTGCACAGGGAAAGAAGGAATCTGATTTTCATAACTGATCTTAGCCCTGCTCTTTGTTCTGCTTTGTTTTTGCAAGGGGTTGCTGGGGACCTCAGGTGACTTCAGAGTAATGTGTGCAGTCAAAGGAGATGGATGGGAGGAGTAAAAGGAGGTCAGCCTGGGCTTTACAGTGTCCTTGTGCATCGGGGTTTTAGTGCCATGTGACAACATCTCTGATAAACAGCACAAGGGGCAGTGGGTGGAAGTTGAGGCACAAGAAGTTCCATGGAAACAGGAGGAAGAATTTTTTTCCCTGTGAGGGTGACAGAACCCTGGAACAGGCTGCCCAGGGGGGTTGTGGGGTCTCCCTCTCTGAAGATATTCAAGACCCACCTGGGTGTGTTCCTGTGTGATGTGCTCTAGGTGATCCAGCTCTGGCAGGAGGGGTTGGACTGGGTGAGCTTTCAAGGTCCCTTCCAGCCCCTAGCATTCTGTGATAAAACGCTGGTGGCTCACCTCGTGTGGTGGCAGAGGTGCTGCACATGCAGCAAACAAAGTACCCTCACAGCTATTTGCAGCAAGCACAAAGCTGCTGCCCTGTGGCTGCTGCCACAGAACTGCTGCTTGAAAAGTGGACAACCTCATCAGGCTGCATTGTTCAGGCAGCCAAGCTGAGCTTGTGAAAAAAACCAACAAAGCTGTTCCAAACAACAAGAAGGACAAAACAAGAACAAACCTTCCTGGTAGTTAAACATTGCACGGACTTCAGCCTTTGTGTCATGAGGGGTTCAAATAAAAACAGTGTCCTTTGGGCAGGTCTCCCACTTTCAGGTGTGTCTTCCACCCCATCCAAGCCACTTCTCACAGCCCTCCTGTGCCTAGGGAGCAAGTTCTCTGGAGAGAGAAAAGAGGAGCAAGCCCACACCTTGGAAGCTGTGGGAGGACAAAAGCTCCATGTGCTTGGTCATGGCAGTGGGTCTTGGGCTGCTCCAAGTCTTGGGTGCCTCCAAATGTGTAAGTGATAGAATCATGGAGTTGTTTTGGTTGGAGAAGACCTCATGGAGTCCAACTGTCGACCTAAGACATGGGGTTGTGCTTCAGGTCTGGCAGCACTGAGCTCATGCCAGCTTGAGTGAGGGGATCTGCCTTTGCTTGCTTCCTGCCATTTTAGCATCCTTGTTTCAGTTTCTGCTGGACCTTGGCAACGTGCTGGCACTCAGTAAATCCCTTTGGGCAGGACTTTACTGTGTCTTTAGGTATGCACAGTGCCAAGTGCCGGCCTCTCCCTGTGTTGTGACAGCTGTGGTGTGTCTGGTCCTGCTGAAACCTGTGTTTGCAAACAGAAGCTGGTAAATGCCACCAATACCAGCCCAAAGTCTGGTGTTGTCTGCAGCCATCCAGCTTGGTCTTTCTGAGGAGAGCTGATGTTTTGGGATAAGCCAACACTGAGTGCGTTGTAGTAATTGTGTAAATGGTGGCCCTGGACCCCCAGCTGGTTGACAGCTGTATGAACTGTGCTCAGGTGTCCAAGGAGGCAAACAGCATCTTGGCCTGGATCAGGAATGGTGTGACCAGAAGGAGCAGGGAAGTGATTGTCCCCCTGTACTCAGCACTGGTGAGGCCACACCTCAAACACTGGGTTCAGTTTTGGGCCCCTCACTCCACGAAGGACATTGAGGGGCTGGAGTGTGTCCAGAGAAGGGCAAGAAAGCTGGGGAAGGATCTGGAGAAGAGGGCTGAGGAGGAGCAGCTGAGGGAACTGGGGGTGTTTAGTGTGGAGAAGAGGGGAGACCTCATTGCTCTCTACAGCTCCCTGAAAGGAGGTTGCAGTGAGGTGGGGCTTGGGCTCTGCTCCCTAGTATCAGGTGATGGAATGAGAGGAAATGGCCTCAAGTTGCACCAGGAGAGGTTTAGGTTGGAGATTAGGACAAGTGTCTTTGCTGCAAGAGTGGTCAGGATTGGCACAGGCTGCCCAGGGAGGTGGTGGAGTCCCCATCCCTGGAGGGGTTCAAGAACTGTGTGGACATGGCACTTGGGGACATGGTTTAGTGGCCATGGTGGTGATAGGTTGATGGTTGGACTCAATGGTCTTAAAAGTTCTCTTCCAACCAAAAAAATTGTATGATTCTATGGTGTGTCAGTGACCCTTCCTTGCACTACTGAATAAAGAGCAACAGTCTGTAATCCCTCCAGCTCCCTGCCTGGAATGTGGAAAACTCTTTCCTACAAACGTTTGAAAGAGGCAAAGATTCATGTGACAAACAGAGTTACCAACAGCTCCAGGGGTTTGGCTTGTTTTCATTTTGGTAAGCAACCTGTCATTGCTTAGGTGTGCAGGGAAAGAAATCTTGGGGAACTCTAATCATCCAGGAAATCCCAGTCTTGAAGCAACTGAGCACAGAGACGCCGCTTTCCAAAATCCATGGAGACTGTCCCCACTGAGAATCACTGGGATGACTAATTTCAGCCAAAGTCAACAAGGAGGAGGACAGGAATAGCAGTATTAAAACAGGTATTTTGCAATGAGCATCTATTCCCAGGTTCTTAGGGTTTGTCTCTTGCTAAATGTTGTTTTGGTACACCTGGCTTCCACAACAGCTTGCCCAGTTTGGTAGCTG
This sequence comes from Picus viridis, assembly GCA_033816785.1. NCBI lineage: Eukaryota > Metazoa > Chordata > Aves > Piciformes > Picidae > Picus > Picus viridis. Next base: position 3,859,901 of record CM066580.1, read on the forward strand.
AGGCCCCATCCCCAAAAACACTCAAGGTCAGGCTTGACAAGGCTCTGAGCAACCTGGTCTAGTGGGGGATGGCCCTACCGACTGCACAGGGGTTGGGCTAGATGACCTTTGGAGGTCCCTTCCAGCCCAAACCATTCAATGATTCTATGGTTTTCTCCCATTTGAAACAGGAGGCTAGTAAAGTAATTGTAGGCTATTGAAATACTAATCAGAGTAGAGGGTTTTCTCTGTAGCCGTGATGAAGGGCCACAAGGATGTTCAGAGGGCTGGAGCTCATTTCCCATGAGGACAGACTGAGGGAGTTGGGGCTGTTCAGTCTGGAGAAGAGAAGGCTCTGAGGAGACCTAATTGTGGCCTTCCAGGATCTGAAGGGGGCTCCAAGAAAGCTGGGGAGGGACTTTTGAGGCTGTCAGGGAGTGATAGGACTGGGGGGATGGAGCAAAACTAGAAATGGGTAGATTGAGATTGGATGTTAGGAAGAAGTTGTTCCCCAGGAGGGTGGTGAGAGCCTGGCACAGGTTGCCCAGGGAGGTGGTGGAAGCCTCCTGCCTGGAGGTGTTTGCAGCCAGGCTGGCTGTGGCTGTGAGCAACCTGCTGTAGTGTGAGGTGTCCCTGCCCATGGCAGGGGGGGGTTAGAACTGTCTGATCCTTGAGGTCCCTTCCAACCCTGGCAACTCTATGATTCAATGAAGACAGGAAACTTCCATCTCAAATTCATATTTTCATGACTGCTCTCTCTATCATCTAGGGAGACACTGCTTTTTGATTTTCCTTTTGATTAGGAATGCTGGTGCTTGTCTCTGAACTGGGCTGGCATGCCTTGAATTCTGTTTGGTTTTTTTTTTCCAGTGGTGTCTGCACAGCCTGATTTCTGGTCACAAAGCTGGTCCCAGTTCTCAATGTGCTGAAAATCTGCTCTTTGAATGTGCTGAAAATGTGCTGAACCCCTTGCTCTTTGGGGTTGTTTTTTTTTAGGAGGCTTGCCTTGTGAAAACAAAACAAACCAACACCCCAAAATAACACCACCAACCAACAACAAAACCCCCCAGCTGATAAAGTCTGCTAATTCCCTGTGAGTCAGCAGCGATGACGTAGCTGAGGTGGAAAAAAAAAGAGGGATTGGGGAATGGGTGACCTGCAGATCTGAGTCAGAGCAGACTGTTTCAAATGGTGCCAGAGGATGAATACTCAGCTTTTATCTCCAGGTGTCCTGCCGCTCAGGGCATGTGGTTTCCAAGCAAGGCTTCTAAAAGCCTGTTTAATAAAGTTCCATACAATTGATGTTCCCCCAGGTCACTGGGCCTGAAGCACTCAGGTATGGCTGACTGGCAACAGAGGACAAAGTGATTATGAAATCAGGAATCTACTCAGAGATGAAACATATTGATTCAATCATTTTGCCTTCTACAAAGCTGCATGCTTCACAGAAAGCAGAGCATTGCCTCTCCCACCTAGTGCGTCATCTAGCCAGAAAATACACGGCTCCCAGATCCCTCTGGACCCCCTCCCTTCACCCAGCCCTGCAAACCTCAGTGGCCCCCATACCAGCCACAACAAAACTGATCATCTACTTAAACCTGCTGCTGATCTCAGCTAACCGATTTCCTGTGGCATCAGCAAATATTTCTGCTCTGTACACTCGTTCTTCCCTTCATAACGGGGTGCCAGCGGGACCAGGAATGCTTTGGATCTATGAAATGTGCTGGTTGGCAGGAGGAACAAAGAAATTGCTCACCCAGAAGGGCAAAACAGGACTAATGCTTTTGTCTGATGGGGAGACATTGCACAGAAGTCGAGCCAACAACTCTTGCATGCAGTCAGAAGGTGCCGTTGGATGCTTCCTTCAGTGGCAGACGTTGATATTGGTCAGTAATGAGAAACGTCTCAGTTACTGCAAGTCAGACCCTGAAACACTCCTGCAGCTGCATAGTTTCTTGACAGATAGTGCCTACTGCCCAGTAATGTCAGGCTCCCCCTGAACTTGACAGGGCAGCTGCTGCTCTGCCCATCCTTCTGGAAGCAGGCCAGCTGCGATGTGTTCTTGATATTAGTTAGCTGCAGGGCATATTTCACTCTGCTGCTCCAGGCCATTTGATAAAAGCTCCTTTCTCTCCCTCCAGAGCTAACCCACCCAAACTAGCTGCACACCTAGCCACAACAAGGCCATGTTTGGCCAATGGCATCCTGGCTTGCATCAGGAACAGTGTGGCCAACAGGAGCAGGGAAGTCATTGTGCCCCGTGCTCAGCACTGGTTAGGCCACACCTTGAGTCCTGTGTCCAGTTCTGGACCCCTCAATTTAAGAAGGATGTTGAGACACTTGAAGGTGTCCAGATAAGGGCAACGAGGCTGGGGAGGGGTCTGGAGCACAGCCCTGTGAGGAGAGGCTGAGGGAGCTGGGGTTGCTTAGCCTGGAGGAGAGGAGGCTCAGGGGAGACCTTCTTGCTCTCTACAACTGCCTGAAGGGAGGTTGTAGCCAGGTGGAGGTTGGTCTCTTCTCCCAGGCAAGCAGCACCAGAACAAGAGGACACAGTCTCAAGCTGTGCAGGGAGGTTTAGGCTTGGGGTAAGGAGAAAGTTCTTCCCAGAAAGAGAGATTGGCCATTGGAATGTGCTGCCCAGGGAGGTGGTGGAGTCACCATCCCTGGAGGTGTTCAAGAAAGGCTTGGATGTGGCACTTGGAGCCATGGTTTAGTTGTCAGGAGGTGAAGGTATTAGGTAATAGGTTGGACTTGATGATCTCTGAGGTCTTTTCCAACCTGGCTGATTCTGTGATTCCATGGATGGTGCCTGTTTGCTTAGAATGTGCTGAAATCGGTGGTTTCATTGATTCTGTGTTTTCTGAGCTGACAGTAATAATGCTAGCTGTGTATCAGGAGGTGAATGCTCCAGCTCTGGCTGAATAAAGTTATTTTTTAAGAACCATTATCCTTGTGACACTGAGTGTTTATGTGCTGTACTCCCTGACTGGGGGGGCCACTGGGTGACGAATGAAGGCACAGACCCCATTGCCGTACACCAACGAGAGGCCAGAAATGCAGAGAACCTCAGAAGTCCTCCCAGAAGTCCTTTATTGCTGCATTGTAGAATCCTTTGCATTACAGAGTCTTAGAGTCCCACTTACAGAAGAACTCCTGGAAGGCCTTAACAGATGAAGCAGCTAACAGAAGTGGAAGTCCCAAGCATATCTCCTTCTCTGGAGACTTTCAAGACCCATCTGGATATGTTCCTGTGCAACCTGTACTGGATTCTATGGTCCTGCTCTGGCAGTGGGATTGGACTCAATGATCTTTGGAGGTCACTTACAACCCCTAGCATCCTGCGGTCCCTAGCAGCATCCCTAAACCAAAGCCCTGAGCAGAAGTAGCACCTAACAAACAGAAGCAGAAGTCCCTAGCCGCCCTAACCCCCCCAAGCCATTCCTAAGTCTCTAACCCCAGTAACTATTGCTCAGAGTGTCTGTTTTTTATACTCTTTGTTATCAATCCCTTAAAGCAGAGACATCCAACCACACAGATAAGCTAAAATCTTTTCCCAATGAGAGGTGCCAGCATGTCAAGGAGGTGGCTTCTGCAGCCTGTTCCAATCCAAGGGTGCCAACGTGAGGATGTTGTTCTTGGCACCCTTGGAATGTGATTGTTTTGCTCTAGGCAGTGCGCTAAGGAATTGGTCAGCTAAGGAATCCTGCACTCTGCCCTCACAACACTGGCTGCAACATCGATGCAGCATAAAATAAAGCTCAGCCTCCATCCCTCAGAGAATGAAAGGAAGAGTCTTCAGCTGACATGTAATCGTTCACTACAAGCAACCACGAATTCCCCTGGCACTGTTGCGCTGTCCTTCACTCCAGACCTACAGGAACAGTTGGCACTCCTGAGATTCTTTTCCCATTTGAGACTGCTCGAGCTATCCAGATATTCAATGCCTGCTTATCATTTTACCTCAAGATCATTTCTCCTTCAGACAATGAAAGATGTGGACAGCACCTGGAGGCACAGTTGAGCCTTATCTTGCATCAAATGGAAAGGGCAGCCTCTGTCCACCCTGCGCAGGGACGTAACAGGGGTGCAGGGGATCCCTTCTCATCTGTGGCTGGGGAAGTGTCACCTGTCACTTTCCTCACCTGGGGAAAAGGCACACATTCCCAGCTAATGCCCCTCCTTTTAGATCAGGTCCCTGCGCTGTCAGACACACAGTGGCATCCGCAGAGGGGTTCCCTGCACCATGCTGAGCAACGGTCAGCCGCTAGCTGTGTCCACATTAATCACAGACTGCTTTAGGTTGGAAGGGACCTTTGTAGACCACCTAGTCCAACCTCCCTCCAGTGAGCAGGGACATCTTTAACCGGAGCAGTTTTTCTGCTCCAATCCAACCTGACCTGGAATGTTTCTACCGTTAGGCCACACCTTGAGTCCTGTGTCCAGTTCTGGGCCCCTCAGTTTAAGACGGACATTGAGACACTTGAACATGTCCAGAGAAGGGCAACGAGGCTGGGGAGAGGCCTTGAGTACAAGCCCTATGAGGAGAGGCTGAGGGAGCTGGGGTTGTTTACCCTGGAGAAGAGGAGGCTCAGGGGTGACCTCATTGCTCTCTACAACTACCTGAAGGGTGGTTGTAGCCAGGAAGGGGTTGGCCTCTTCTCTCTAGCAACCAGCACCAGAACAAGGGGACACAGTCTCAAGCTGTGCCAGGGGAAGTTTAGGCTGGAGGTGAGGAGAAAGTTCTTCACTGAGAGAGTCATTTGCCATTGGAATGTGCTGCCTGGGGAGGTGGTGGAGTCACCGTCCCTGGAGGTGTTCAAGAGGGGATTGGACGTGGCACTTGGTGCCATGGTCTAGTCATGAGGTCTGTGGTGACAGGTTGGACTTGGTGATCTTTGAGGTCTCTTCCAACCTTAGTGATACTGTGATACTGTGATACCACCTCTCTGGGCAACCTAGAGCAGTGTTTTCATCACCCTCAGTGTAACAAAATTCTTTAGTCTGAATCCCCCTCTTTTAGTTTCAAAGTATCACCCCTTGTCCTGTCACAACAGGCCCTGCTAAAAAGTCTCTCTCCAGCTTTCTGATCAGCCCTTTCAAGCACCAAAAGGCCACCAGAAGGTCTCCCTGGAGCCATTCTTTTCCAGGCTGAACAACCCCAGCTCTCTCAGCCTGGTCTCACAGCAGAGGGCTTCCAGCCCCTGGTCATTCGTATGATTCTGCCTACATGAGGGTTCTAAAGCTGCAAAGGAAAGCAGAGGAGAAAAATCCTACCAATACTTTCAGTTATGCACCCAGGGGCTTGACTCCTGCAAATGATCAACTGGAGGCCTGAAGCATGACACTGGGTTACCTCAACTATCCTGACACAAAGCTGCCAGAATTGTTAGTGTGCTGAGGTCAAAGCGGGCAACCCTGCCCTGCCCAGAGCCCTGAGGTGCCCCAGCACCCTAGTTCCCCTGTGTGTTGCTCTGATGGGTATTTAGGTGTATTTTTTTCCACACCCTCAGCTGGGAAATGGATTTCCCATGCTTGGGGAAAAGAATACTCCACCAAATCCCATAATTTGTAGGAAGACAGTCCTTTTTCTTTCTCCCTTCAAGGTGACACAAAGCCATTATAAAAGACAGGTGATGGAGAGGAGCCTGAGCAACACCTGGCAGGAGTGTTAATGTCATGTGTGGGGAGTCCTCAGTGAAGCCCCTCCAAGAACATGGACATTCTTGTGAGGAGCAGCTGAGGAAACTGGGGTTGTTTAGTCTGGAGACTGAAAAGGCTGAGGGGAGACCACCTTGCTCTACAACTCCCCGAAAGAAGTTTGGAGCCAGGTGGGGATTGGGCTCTTCTCCCAGGAAACTAGGGAGAGGAAATGGCCTCAAGCTGCACCCACGGAGGTTTAGGTTGGATATTAGGAAAATAGGACCAGGCTGCCCAGGGAGTTGGTGGAGTCATCATCCCTAGAGGTGCTCAAGAAATGTGCAGGCATGGTACTTCAGGCCATGGTGGTTGTGGGTTGACAGTTGGACTTCATGATCTTCAAGGGAGGTTACAGCCAGGTGGGGGTTGGTCTCTTCTTCTAGGCAACCAGCAACAGAACAAGAAGACACAATCTCAAGCTGTGTAGGGGGAAGTGGTGGGGTCGACATCCCTGAAGGTATTTAAGAAGAGCCTGGATGAGGCACTTAGTTCCATGGTCTCGTTGATAAGTTAGGGTTGGGTGATGGGTTGAACTTGGTGATCTTGGGGGTCTCTTCCAACCTGGTTGATTCTGTGATTCTGTCCTTTCCTACCTTATTGATTGGATGAGAAGGAAAAGCATCCCCTGTGCTTGGGTTTCTGAATGACAGCCATTCCACAAGCCATTCCCCCGTGGGGACACGAGTGACTTTCCCATGGAGACGCGAGGGGAACGGCCGGACGTCCCCACATCGTGCTGGAGCAGAGGGGCCGCGCAGCTCCGGAGACCCCGGGATAGGGATGGGTGTGTGCCCGGGGGACTCCTGCCCCTCTGCCGGCATGGGGACAGCCCTAGCGAGAGAAGGGCGCCCGCGATGCCACAGGGACGGCTCAGGCTAGGGAGAGGGGACCGGCGATGAGCAATGACCGCCCAGACCATCCCGGGTAGCGGTGCCGCGGCGGCCGAGAGCAGCTCTCCGCGCCCCAAGGCAGGCGGCTGCCGGCGGGGCGGGGCCGCCCCATGCTCATGCTCGCCCCCTCCCTTTCTCCATTCCTATCGCTCTCCCCATCCCCGTACCCGTTCCTGGCCCCGCGCTGGGCCGGGGCCAGTGAAGGCCGCCGGAGCGAGCGGCGGCGCCGCGGCCATGTTGAGGGCGGGGAGCGCGGAGGGAGCGGAGGCGGCGCCGGGGCCGCTGCGGGGCGCGGCGCCTCCTCGCCGCCAGCTGCCGCTGCCGCCGCGCCGCTCCACCTCGCCGCCCGCAGCCTCTGCCGGCGGGCCGTCCCGCTCCATGGCGACCCCCAGCCCCTGCATCGTGGTAAGTGCGGCTCTCGGCGCCGCCGCGGCCTCCCCCCCTCCCACGGCGGGGGCGCCTGCCCGCTGCCGCCGCCGCGCCGAGCCGGGGTCTGCCGGGCGCCTTACGGGGGTGACTCTCGCCTTGCCGTCGCCGGCTAAGGGAAGGGGGTCCTGCCTGTCCCCCAGAGCCCCCGGTGACTCGTGAGGGAGCGGGGCGGGAGTCGTCCCTCAGCGGCGGGGGCCGCCGCCCCGCCGAGTCACCTTGAGGGGAGCGACGGCCTCCCGGCGCCGGGCCCGGGGCTCTGTGGCTTCGCTCAGCCGGGCATGGCGCGGTCCCGTGCCCCGGGCTCTGCAGAGGCCTCGGTGCCCGCTCGGGCCGCCGGGCAGCCAGCCGGCAGGGAGGGTTGGCGGTCCCGGGTGGCGTCTCGGGAGGAGTGAAAGGCGGAGGATGTCGTGGAGAGACGGAGTTGCCGCCTCGGGAGATGAAGGTGAAATAACTTCCAGCAGCCAGAGCCCTGCGCCGCACAACTTCCTATTCCTGTTGCTTTTCGCGGCGTGCTGGGGAGGCACCGGCTGGGCAGCGAGAGTGTTTCGGTGCTTCACTTAGGATGCAATTTCGGAGGAAGAGCGTTCGGGGGATATGTTTTATTATTATTATTTTATTATTTTTTGTTTGTTTGTTTGTTTATTCATCATTGCCAAAGCTGCTAAGGCTCTTACGTATTCATTTCTTATTTATTTATTTATTTATTTATTTATTTATTTATTTATTTGAAGCCAGGTGCTCGTGAAATCCATGTGGCGTCTCATGGCTGAGAGCCTTGCCGGCCCCGAGGTTGTGACTGTAAATCCCTGCTGTCAGTAAAAAATAAGCTGATAAAAATCTGTAGGAAGGGCCCATTCCCCACCAAAAGCAGCAAGGAAGGTTTAGCAGGCAACTCTAGAGACAGCGATGGGTCTGAGCCACAGGAAAATGCCGTACGTTTGGTGGGTGGGGGACCCGTTATTAGAGTCACAGCCTGCTCTGGGTTGCAGGGACACTGCCCGGGGACTCACATGAGCCAGGGCCGTGGGTAGGTCATACAGGGTCTGGTGGATCTGTTTTGGATGGGAAGGAGAAATATCCATCAGGGCTTACACAACAAAAAAAACCTGTCTGATCGCAGGGCAGGTAACCGGTTCCTTGGACACAGAAATAAGATTCTGCCCTGCAAGGGCAACAGTAAGCAAGATGGATACTTAAAATGCCTGTCCCGGTGAGCTGTCACTTCAGTTTTCCCTCTGAAAGCCTTCATTTTGCACCTAATCATTAAGCTGCATAACTGGAGAGTGGAATAATTAAAAACCACAATGGCATTGTTGCAGCAGGGTTAAGGTTCAGGGAAGGCTGTTGTGACACTATGCCCCCAACCTCAACAGTGTTTGGTTATAATTATATACATATGCTAATCCCTTGTCCTAATTAGTATACACTCGCTAGTATTGCAGGCTGTTCCACCCAGGGAATTTGCCCGTGCGGAACAGGCTGCTGAAGTAAGGCTTTCACTTCACATCCTGAAAGATCTTGAACCGCCCCGGTTTGCAGGTGGTGGTCTAAGAAGGTTTGCTGCACAGCAGCATGGCTTGTCATGCATGTGTTAGCTGTCATGTTGTGTCCTGGAAACTGGCTCTTGTGTTTTGTTGTGGAGATTTGGAAGATGTCCATGTCAAAACCTCTTCTTGCTTCGTTGCAAATGCAGGTATTGCATTACACGAAGGGGTTCAAAACCTCCTTGATAGTTTTGGTGGGGTTTTGGTTGGTTTTTAGTGGAATAAAGAGGCTGCTTGTGTAAGTAGCAGCTTCGTTTTCCTGCTCTCTGATGTAGAGGAATGTTGTTAGGACGTCGTTTCTGCCCCGCGTTGTGTTGCACAACAGCTCTGTGCGGTGTTTCAAACAGCTCCGGGTGAGCTTAGCTTCTGTTAGACTGCGGTGCTTGGTGTGACTAATGTTGTTACAGAGAGGGAAAGCAAGGTGATCCTGATGATTATGGGCTTGGCAGTTTAGTGAAGAAAGCAGAGGGCTTGCAGTTTCTCCCCACGGGCTTTCTGTTAAGACTTTGTGGAAACCTCACCTTCTTTCCTTTTCAGATTGGCGATGACGAGCAAGGTTACGACCTGGACTTGTTCTGCATCCCTAAGCATTATGCAGATGACTTGGAAAAAGTCTATATTCCTCATGGGCTCATCATGGACAGGTTGGTTTGACTTCAGACAGTGCAATCCAGCTCCAGCTGATTCCGTGGTGCTGGAATAAACGATCTTCCAGTGACAGTTTTGCTACCTGGTGACTGTCTAAATAGATTGCGTTTAATTAGCGGCTAAGAAGCACGAGTGCTAATTAACTCTTTTTTGTTTGGCTTCTAAGAGTTGGTCTGTTTGCAGTTATGCTAATGTTTGGCATTTTATCATGCTTTCCCAAGAGAAGTTTTGTGATGTGGGGCAATCTGTAACTCTCTTTCCAGCATTTCTTTGAAGGCTTACCTTCTTGAAACGTAATTAGGAGAGGTAATTTGTTGTGAAACAATTGCAGTCTCTTGGATTTCCTTAGGATATTAATAAAAGTAAATTGCTAATCACATCATCTTGGACTTTTGCATATTCATCTGGTAGATAGCCACCTTCTCCTGCCTTCTGGGAAAGGCATTAGCCTCTGCAAATACCAGTCTGTCACTTGTGTGCTCGCTGCACCGTGTGCTGTGGAAGTTTTATCTTGTGTGGTCAGACATGGGTGCACAAGGCCTATAATTGTGGTTTTATCTTGTTGTTGCTGGTTGCTAATTCCCTTTAAGAGAGTGAACAACACATCCAGTTGTTGGAGACACACAGCCAATTTAAGAGTGGCGCTGCGTGGATCTTCCTGGGGGTCTTGCAGGCAGGAATGCATCTGGGTTTTGCGTAGTGCTTGTTTGATTAGGTAGAATAAATAGCCCCATAAAATGGGTGTGGGTGTGTAAAAAGTACTGTAAAACCTTTGCACTGGAAGTCCTTGTGGAGGAAAAAATTGGACAAAGTAGATTGCATCAAGTAATTGATGTGACGCTTGCAACGACCGGTTTCCTCTGCCAAACCTGCTGGCAGCACAAGAAATACATTGCTTTCTGAAATAAAGTACAAAATAAACTCAGAAACAATGATTGCAGGGAAAAAAATGGTGCAGTGTTCTCTTGCTCTGCTTTGCTGGTGTACCAGAACAAGAGGACACAGTCTCAAGCTGCGCCAGGGGAGGCTTAGGCTGGCTGCTAGGAAGAAGTTCTTCATAGAAAGAGAGGTTGGCCATTGGGATGTGCTGCTCAGGGAGGTGGTGGAGTCACCATCACTGGAGGTGTTTAGGAAGAGACTGGATGGGGTGCTTGGTGCCATGGTTTAGTTGATTAGATAGTGTTGGGTGATAGGTTGGACTTGATGATCTCAAGGGTCTCTTCCAACCTGGCTTATTCCATTCCATTCCATTCCATTCCATTCCATTCCATTCCATTCCATTCCATTCCATTCCATTCCATTCCATTCCATTCCATTCCATTCCATTCCATTCCATTCCATTCCATTCCATTCCATTCCGTGTTGCAGTCAGGATGAATTTCTGGCATTTTAACTTGGCAGATAAACAGTTTACATTTTGAGAGTTTTCTTGCTCCCCAATGCATGCTGCTGCCTGTTTGGTTGTGTTAGTTTACATTGCTCCTTGCATGGAAGCTTTCCCCTTCCTATTTTGGAAGGAGAAGACACACCTTTGTATCTTTCATGTCACAGAATGTTAAGGGTTGGAAGGAACCTCTAAAGATCATCCAGCTGAGCCCCCTGCCAGAGCAGGATCGCCTAGAGCAGATCACACAGGAACACATCCAGGCAGGCTTTGAATACCTCCAGAAAGGGAGAATCCACAACCTCCCTGGGCAGCCTGCTCCAGTGTTCTATCACCCTCACAGCGACAAAACGTTTCCCCATCTTTCCACTGAACTTCCTATGCCTCAGCTTCCACCACTGTCCCTTGTGCTGTCATTGGGCATCACCAAGCAGAGCCTGGCTCCAGCCTCTTGGCACCCACCTTTTACATCTTTATAAACATTAATGAGGGCGCCCCCTTAGTCTCCTCCTCTCTGAACTGAAGATCCCCAGCTCTCCTCTTGAGGAAGATGTTCCACTCCCTTAATCATTTTTTTGTGGCTCTGTGCTGCTCTGGCAGCGAAATAGCTTCATGGTGTTAAGATTTGTTTTGGCCAAGCATGACATATGAAAGCAGAGTCCTTTGGCAGTGCCACTGTTGTTAGGGTAACCTCGACAAGCCAAACGTCGATGACCGATAACGCGTGAAAGCGACCCAGGCGGTAGGCAAATATTTCTGTGCAAGAAAATATGTTTCCAGGTTTGCTGCATGTGTCTGCTGCTGGGAGCAGTACAAAAGGCTGCTGCTGTCTAGTGGGCAAGTGAAACGTGTTCCCACAGCTAACTCTTTCTTGGTTTTGTGTAGGACGGAGAGACTGGCACGAGAAATTATGAAGGGCATGGGAGGACACCACATCGTAGCCCTCTGTGTACTCAAGGGTGGCTATAAATTTTTTGCTGATTTACTAGACTACATCAAAGCACTGAACAGAAACAGTGACAAATCAATCCCCATGACTGTCGACTTCATTAGGCTGAAGAGTTATTGTGTAAGTATCTCTGCAGTACTGTGCAAGTTTTGTGTGTATCTGACTAATGTCAAATTGGCAGCAGAGGTGGTTTAATGTTGTTGCTGCCAGAGTGTGCTAATATTAAGCAAACAATGAAGGGAATTGAGAGTCACAAACTAATTTGCTCTTTCTCTACTTCATTGTAAAATCTGTTTTCTTTTAGACCTTGGTGTGTCTGCAGCCTTGTAAAATCTTTGTGCAAAGCAGTGGGACAGTTTCCATGTTCTTAGTGTCTTAAGCAGTTCCCTCTCTGCCCCCTACCCTACCTCTAAAGCTGTGGCTCTTGAGTAATACAAAGAATCACAGAATCACCAAGGTTGGAAGAGACCTCAAAGATCATCAAGTCCAGCTAGTCATGGGGTCTGTGGTGACAGGTTGGACTCGATGATCTTCGAGGTCTCTTCCAACCTTAGCGATACTGTGATACTGTCACCACAGACCTCATGACTAAACCATGGCACCAAGTGCCACATCCAATCCCTCTTGAACACCTCCATTGATGGTGACTCCACCACCTCCCTGGGCAGCACATTCCAACAGCTAATGACTCTTCTCTGTGAAGAACTTTCTCCTCACCTCCAGCCTAAGCTTGAGACTGTGTCCCCTTGTTCTGGTGCTGGTTGCCTGGGAGAAGAGACCAACCCCCTCCTGGCTACAACCTCCCTTCAGGTAGTTGGAGACGGCAATAAGGTTTCCCCTGAGCCTCCTCCTCTCCAGGCTAAGCAACCCCAGCTCCCTCAGCCTCTCCTCACAGGGCTGTGCTCAAGGCCTCTCCCCAGCCTCGTTGCCCCTCTCTGGACACATTCAAGTGTCTCAATGTCCTTCTTAAATTGAGGGGCCCACAGCTGGACACAGGACTCAAGGTGTGGCCTAACCAGTGCAGAGTACAGGGGCACAATGACTTCTGTGCTCCTGCTGGCCACACTGTTCCTGATCCAGGCTAGGATGTCATTGGCCTTCTTGGCCACCTGGGCACACTGCTGGATTCTCCTGCAACTGTGGTTACCATAAATTTAGGTCTAGGAGTCTTTATGTAGCTTGGACACCATTCCTTGGACAGGAAGGCTTGAAAGCCACAAAAATGGTTATACCCAAGTTCCCTATCCCATCTTTTGTTTGGCTCAGCCAAACAATGAACAAATCAGTTGTAATTGGCCCTGAGGAAACACTAGATTCAAACCCCTGGATTGATGATTAGTGGCCACTGAATATGGCACAGCCTTGTGAAGAACAGACATAGGTTGCCTGGGGTTTGCATTGTTGAGCAACAATTTATCTCCATTCTGAACACAAATATTGAACTTTATAGGGGAAGTGAATGTCCTGTAGCATGAGGTAATGTGTAAGTTATAAAGAGGGAAGCATGAGGTTGTCTTTGTGCAGGTTAAGGGAAGAAGCAGGTGTCAGATGCATGTTAGTGCTGTGTGCTTCCTGACCTTCTCTAGGAGAACCTGCCTTGGCAAGGGCTTGGACTCGATGATCTCCAGAGGTCCTTACCAACCCTTACCATTGTGTCATTCTGTCACTGACAGCCTAGTCTCGTGGTTTTAGGACAGAATTTATGATCTGTTCCACTTGTAGCATAGAAATAATTAGTTGAGAATGTTTGAATGAATTGTTTTGTGAGGTTATGCAGTTAGTTCTCTCTCAGCAACTTTGTGTTCAAAGCAGCAGCACAGGCTACTTGTCCCAGTTGTAGAGGAGTGCTTATGCCAGTAGAGAAATAAAAGTAGAGATTACTAAATTGGAAACTCAGCCTCATCCTTCATTTTGTTAAACTGTGAAACCAGAGATGGAGTTATTTGCAGACTTAGTTTGGAGCTGTCAAAGAACTCCATAAATTCATGACTGCTGTTAATGTTTTGTGGCGAAGCCCAGATCTGCGCCAGGCTTCGGTCAAGTCAGTTTTCAGGAGGAGCAGCAGCTCTGGCTGCCTGAGGCATGCACACAACTGACTCTCCAGGGGTTACCTGGAAACCCTGCTCACATTTGCTGAACCCAAGGCAGTAATTTAGCTATGGTCCTGAAGAAGGCGAGGCTGGGCACAAAGCTTTGTGCCAGCCTTTGCTTGTATCTCACAAGGTGCTCTCTGTGCCTGTGTGCCCTATTTGCATCAGTGGAGAGAGCTGTTTGACACCCTTTCCTTCTGCTCCTCCCAAAGTTCAGGATCCTGCAGCCTGCCCACTTAACCACTATGCTACCACATGCCTCTATATTCTGCCTGCAAAAGCCAGAAGAGAAACCTGAATGCCTCTATTACAGGGTAATATGTTCATAGATTCGTAGAATGGCCTGGGTTGGAAGGGACCTCAAAGGTCGTCTAGTTCATCCTCCCCTGCCGTGGGCAGGGACACCTCCCACCAGCCCAGGTTGCTCAAGGCCTCATCCAACCTGGCCTTGAACACAGCCTCCCTGGGCAACCTATTCCACTGTCTCACCACTTCACTGTAAAGTCATTCTTCCTAATATCCAATCTAAATCTACCCTGTTGTAGTTTAAAACCATTCCTCTCACTCTGTCACCACAGGCCCTTGTAAAAAGTCCTTCCCTAACTCTCCTGAAGCCCTGGAAGGCCACTATAAAGGTCTCCCTGGAGCCTTCTGTTCTCCAGAGAATAGGAAATGATGACTCCTACCTTTGATTTTGGTGAGGAAAATGTGTATCTTCTGCTTTCCCCAAGGAACCTTTCCAGTGACTGACTTGACTAAGTAAGGCTACACCTTTTCCCACGCTCCACTTTCTGACTAACTTGGAAAAAGCTAATGGAGAAATTACTTGAAACACCTGAAAAAAACCCCAAAACACCTGTTAGGAAGCAAGTCAGCCTTGTTACATGCATGTCTTCTTTGCTCATAGTGCTGCATTTGGTATGCTTTGGTTCATTTCTTGACTACAGCTGCTTTTGTTTATTACTCCCCAGAACTATACCGTGCCTTGATGTTCACAGGGGAGTGAGCAGCAAAACAGTTTCAATGAAAATGAAAAGCTGGAGTTTGTAGTAAATAGGAATAGGTGAAAAGAGGAGAAATTTGGGCAGACAGCTAAGCAAAATGTTTTCCTTGAGGTGTTGGCGTGGGGTGGGGGAGTAGATTTTGTCAGTTGCTTGTTCTAGATGAGTGAGGAGCTCCTGTTATCTGATGCCTCCACTACAGTGCTTAGGAGCATTTAATTTCTGTGGACTCTTAGGTGGTTATTAATATCCAGATTTACATCCTTTAGATTGCATAACTTGGCAGACTGGATAAGATTGTCCTAACATGAACATGCATGTAACAGATTGACTGGGTCTTCCATCACTAATAGTGTCAGAATGCTAAATCAGCTCTGTTGTTTTAATCTGTGCTTTGCTGGAAGGAGCAATCTGCATTTAGTGATGTGGAAGCCATCACAGGCTCTAATGGACAGTTGAAAGTGGAGCTAGATTTCTTGTTCTCTGGATTTGATAACTAGATCATGCTGCCTGTCTTTACAGATGGGATAAAAGATGTTAAAAATACCCTGGGTGTATAAACAAAGCAGCTGAACTCGTGTAATGGCTCTGAAATGGATGTAATTAGGTTCTATTCTTGTTTCAAACCCATCATTTAATATTTACAAGCATATTGGGGAGGGGGGAAGGTTTTGTCTTGCAATTCAGTGCTCATACTGTTCTGCACCCAAAAATAATTCTCCCAAGAATACTGACATGATCAAGCTGTGATTAAACTTTGCTCAGAACTCCATTTTTTGAGTCCTTGTGGATGACTTTCAGTGGTCTGGCACGCTGGTAAGAAGTGGAAAAGGTAGTGGTGGTGAACAGATCCAGATCTCAGTTTATTCTGTTTGGTGGAAAGCCATTCTTCTTGAGGCACAGTCTCCTGCATTTCAGCTTGGACATGAGCGAGCATCCCTCACGTAGTGGTGAAGGGCAGCCAAAAGACAGTGGATGTGTTGCACTGTCGCTAGGGAGAAGAGGGATTGTCATGGTCCGCTCTGGTTAGCTGGTCACAGCAGGGTTCTGAAGGATCCCTGTTAACCAAGCCTTAGAGCAAACACTGTCAGGAGTTTAAAACACCTTCTAAAAGGTGGTCCTGGAGTCACTTTGAGGCAGGATTTATGGCCCTGTAAAGCATTATTGTTTTCCGTCAGTGACAATGGGAAGGCAGTGAAAACACTAAGGCTCTTAAGTGTTAAATCACAGAGCATTAAAGTCTTTGACCTTCTTCAGGTGAACCTGCATTGGCAGGGGGGTTGGGTTCAACGATGTCCAGAGGTCCCTTCCAGCCCCTACTGTTCTGTGATTCTGTCTTACCAGGCCTGATATCAGAAATAATGCTTCTGAAGATAATTAAAGCGTGGCTTAATTATTAAACAAAATTCTTTCCAGCGGCAGTCTGGTTACAACCAGTGCTAGAAGTTCCTTTTAACTGTGGGGTTTTTATCCTTTAATTGCTCAGGAGCTCAGTACCTGCATAGGAATGCAGGTTTATATGCCAGTCAGGTTTGCTGGTTTGCATTAAGAAGTGGTAGCAATTTGTATGGTTTTGGGTGGGAAGGAAGAGGAAAACTGCAGGTTAAGGTTGTCTTTACTCTGCTGATCATCACACTTGACTATGCCTAATCCAAAGGCTTGCAGTAGCCTGTAGCTTTGTGGTGTTCTTGTTTTGAGTGCAGGGTGTTGCTGTGTAGCCAAATAGGTTTTCAGTCTCAGGAACCTGATCTGATGCATTTCCTGAGAGTTATGAGTCTGTCATCTGTGCACATCATTTCAGTGGAACAAATACCTGTGCCATCTTTCTCCATCATTGTTTTGTAAGGCATTTCCTTTCCTTTCTTTCCTTTCTTTCCTTTCTTTCCTTTCTTTCCTTTCTTTCCTTTCTTTCCTTTCTTTCCTTTCTTTCCTTTCTTTCCTTTCTTTCCTTTCTTTCCTTTCTTTCCTTTCTTTCCTTTCTTTCCTTTCTTTCTTTCCTTTCTTTCCTTTCTTTCTTTCCTTTCTTTCTTTCCTTTCTTTCTTTCTTTCTTTCTTTCTTTCCTTTCTTTCCTTTCTTTCCTTTCTTTCCTTTCTTTCCTTTCTTTCCTTTCTTTCCTTTCTTTCCTTTCTTTCCTTTCTTTCCTTTCTTTCCTTTCTTTCCTTTCTTTCCTTTCTTTCTTTTTCCTTTCTTTCCTTTCTTTCCTTTCTTTCCTTTCTTTCCTTTCTTTCCTTTCTTTCCTTTCTTTCCTTTCTTTCTTTCTTTCCTTTCTTTCCTTTCTTTCTTTCTTTCCTTTCTTTCCTTTCTTTCCTTTCTTTCCTTTCTTTCCTTTCTTTCCTTTCTTTCCTTTCTTTCCTTTCTTTCCTTTCTTTCCTTTCTTTCCTTTCTTTCCTTTCTTTCCTTTCTTTCCTTTCTTTCCTTTCTTTCCTTTCTTTCCTTTCTTTCCTTTCTTTCCTTTCTTTCCTTTCTTTCCTTTCTTTCCTTTCTTTCCTTTCTTTCCTTTCTTTCCTTTCTTTCCTTTCTTTCCTTTCTTTCCTTTCTTTCCTTTCTTTTTCCTTTCTTTCCTTTCTTTCCTTTCTTTCCTTTCTTTCCTTTCTTTCCTTTCTTTCCTTTCTTTCCTTTCTTTCCTTTCTTTCCTTTCTTTCCTTTCTTTCCTTTCTTTCCTTTCTTTCCTTTCTTTCCTTTCTTTCCTTTCTTTCCTTTCTTTCCTTTCTTTCCTTTCTTTCCTTTCTTTCCCACTCCATGGAAGGAAGATGAAATCCCTCCTAGTGCAGGAATAGATAAGAGAGAATCCTCTAACATAAAAAAGGGAAAGTTTAAAGAAGCTGTTATTTAAGATAATTTTAAGATAGGCTGAACACAGGAAATGTCCTTTGGCTTTATGGATACAGAGCTTAACTAAATCCCATCTTTTGTGGTTGGGCCTCGCACTGTCTCAGGCATTTAGCAGCAGTTGTCTGCTGGGTCATGCAGCAATTGTGTTGAACAGAGAATCATAGAATGGGTTGGGTTGGAAGGGACCCTAAAGATCATCTAGTTACAACCCTCCTACCCTGGCCTTGAACACCTCCAGTGAGGGAACATCCACAGCTTCCCTGGGCAGCCTGTGCCAGTGTCTCTCCACCCTCACTGTAAAGAATTTCCTTCCTATGCCTTTTGACTTCGGTAGCAATTAGTTTATGTATCAAAGCCTAGCTTTACTGAAGCCAAATGCTGTGCTGCAGAGCTGCACCTATCTTGCCTTTCAGTTACTGTGAGAAGTAATTTGATAGGCTACCAATATGTGTTGCACGTTAGGCAAACAGAAGCTTTTTCTGGCTTACTTTGTAGCTTGTGTTTCTAAATCTGAAGCTGGCTATTCTTGTTGTGGTTATGATTGCTTATTCAAAGAGGTAGGCTTTCTGAGGCATTAAAGTTGAACATGGAAACGAGCAGCTATACAGCAGCAGGCAGCTTGGAGATTGAAATGCTTTGTGCCTGATTTCCATATCTGTGGGGAATGCATGGCAAATCCTATCTCTTTAGATACACATGTATGGATAATAGCCAGAGAGGAGACATAGTGTCTTCATTCATGCAGCTCTCTTGTCAAACAGTCTTCAGTCAGAAATGCCATCATTGAATGGGATCACTTCTGATTTCTGAGTTGGTAGAGAGACGCTGTTGGTGTTTCAGAAAGCACTGGCATTTTGAAGTTTACTGGGAGAAAAAAAGTTCTTGTTATTCTAGCTTTATAAAATCATTATTATCATCATCATTATCTTTATCATCTTTATCTTATCTTTATCATAGAATTGTCAGGGTTGGAAGGGACCTCAAGGATCAGCCAGTTCCAACCCCCCCCTGCCATGGCCAGGGACACCTCACACTACAGCAGGTTGCTCACAGCCACAGCCAGCCTGGCTGCAAACACCTCCAGGCAGGAGGCTTCCACCACCTCCCGGGCAACCTGTGCCAGGCTCTCACCACCCTCCTGGGGAACAACTTCTTCCTCACATCCAATCTCAATCTACCCATTTCTAGGGTTTTTTTTTTCCCCATTCCCTCTAGTCCTATCATTACCTGGCACCTATTATTATCACTGTTATCATCATAATTGTCACAGAACATTAGAATTGAATTGGATTGAATTGGATTGGATTGAATTGAATTGAATTGAGTTGAATTGAATTGAATTGAATTGAATTGAATTGAATTGAATGAATTGAATTGAATTGAATTGAATTGAATTGAATTGAATTAACCAGGTTGGAAAAGACCTTTGAGATCGTCAAGTCCAACCTATCACCCAACACCATCTGATCAACTAAACCATGGCACCAAGCACCCCATCCAGTCTCTTCCTAAACACCTCCAGTGACGGTGACTCCACCACCTCCCTGGGCAGCACATTCCAATGGCCAATCTCTCTATGAAGAACTTCTTCCTAACATCCAGCCTAAACCTTCCCTGGCACAGCTTGAGACTGTGTCCTCTTGTTCTGGTGCTGGGTGCCTGGCAGAAGAGACCAACCCCCACCTGGCTACAACCTCCCTTCAGGGAGTTGGAGAGAGCAAGAAGGTCTCCCCTGAGCCTCCTCTTCTCCAGGCTAAGCAACCCCAGCTCCCTCAGCCTCTCCTCACAGGGCTGTGCTCCAGACCCTTCCCCAGCTTTGTTGCCCTTACATTAGAGGTTGGAAGGAACATCCAGAGATCGAGTCCAAAGCAGGGGGTGGTGGGTGTTGTTATAATTTCCTCCTCCTCCTCCTCCTCCTCCTTATTCTTATTATTCTTATTATTATTTTACCTTTATAAGCTTTATTCTGGTTGTTGTTGTTATTATTAAAATCATTGTTATAGTAATTACTATGATTAATAGTATTTTAATTCTAATCCTCACCCTCCTCTTTCTTAGAATGACCAGTCAACTGGGGATATAAAAGTCATTGGTGGAGATGACCTCTCAACCTTGACTGGAAAGGTAAGCTGGCTCTTTGTATGTTTGAAACCAACCCAACCCACTGAAGGAACCCATATTACCTGCATGCTTTCAAGGCTGCTCTCTTAGGGTGTGAAGGTTACAGAGTTTTAAACAAGGGAAAACTGACAGATTGCATTTCAATATTTGCCACTGTACACAAGGAGAGTGGATGAGCCCCAGCAAAGCCCCTGGTTTAGTCTGAACAAAGGTAGCTTCACTGTGTTCACCATCCTCATTATCAACAGAGTCTGAAGAGGTTTGTTTTTCTGCAGTGCCTGAGAAGAATAATCTTGGGTGAGCTGTTGTCTACAAACTCCTTTAGAAGACAGCAGCATGATTTATTTGCTCTGCTGGTGTTTCAGTGAAGTAGTGGTGGGAATTCCTGCTGTTGAGATGTGTAGTCCAGAGATTCCTGCTACAGGGAAAAGGTTCATGTCATGAGAGGAGGATGGGGGATGTGCTTTTCTCCAGTGACTCTGTGGAGATCATTAAGCTACATGTCTGGGGTTAAAGCAGCAGTGCCTCCTGCTCTGCCATGGATTTCCCCTTCTTACACATCTAGGATCTTTCCACCCTTCAGCATAAATCATAGAATTGGAGAATCAGTTACTCATAGAATGGTCCAGGCCAGGAGGGACCTCCAAAGCTCATCCAGTCCACCCTCCCTGCAGTCAGCAGGGTTGTCTCCAACTAGATCAGGTTGCCCAGAGCCCTGTTGAGCCTCACCTTGAATATCTCCAGGAAGCAGCCTCAACCACCAACCTGGGCAACCTGTTCCAGTGTTCCACCACCCTCACAGTAAAGAACTTCCTGACAGCAAATCTAAATCTGCTCTGCTGTAGCTTGAAGAGATTATCCTTTGTCCTGTCCCTGCAGGCCATTGTAAACAGTCTCTCTCCATCCTTATTGTAGCCCCCTTCAGGTACTGGCAGGCTGCTATTAGGTCTCCCAGAGCCTTCTCCAGGCTGAACACCCCCAGCTCTCTCAGTCTGTCCTCATAGCAGAGCTGCTCCAACCCCTGATCATTTTTGTGGCCCTGCTCTGGACCCCTCCATCAGCTCCATGTCCATAGAATCATAGAATCAGTCAGGGTTGGAAGGGACCACAAGGATCATCTAGTTCCAAACCCCCTGCCGTGGGCAGGGACACCCCACACTAGATCAGGCTGGCCAGAGCCTCGTCCAGCCTGGGCTTAAACACCTCCAGGGACGGGGCCTCAACCACCTCCCTGGATAACCCATTCCAGGGCTTCACCACTCTCATGGTGAAGAACTCCTTCCTCACATCTAGCCTGAATCTCCCTATTTCCAGCTTCATTCCATTCCCCCTAGTCCTATCACTTCCTGAGATCCTGAGAAGTCCCTCCCCGGCCTTCCTGTAGGCCCCCTTCAGATACCGGAGATGTCCTTCCTGTATTGAGGGGCTCCAGACCTGCGCACAACACTCCAGCTGAGGTGTCACCAGAGCAAAGTGACAGAATCACCTCTCTGGATCTGGATATAAGTAGGACAGAGCAGCAAGTGTTTCTATATGTGTGGCACTGCTATAGAGGACACATTGTGTAGCCTCTCTGTTGATCTCTTTTGCATATATCTGGAATCCTCAAAGCCTGAATAATTTAAAGACCACTTTGTACTCGGCATGAGATGCTGAGGAGAATCCCACTGCCAGCTAATTGTTACTAGAGCCTCACAAACGTTAATTGCATAGAATTCACTGTTAACATGTGTAAGCATAAACAGTGCTGCAAATGCTTGACTGCAAGGAAAAGAATAAGTCAAAAGGATTAATATCTATTTTAAAGTGACATATTCCTTAGATATTAATGGGGGTTTTAATCTCTCTCTCTTTTTTTTTTTTTTTTTCCTCTTGCCTTCCCACCAGAATGTTTTGATCGTAGAAGTAAGTATTATGTTCCACTTTGAAGTTCTGCTGTGTGACTGGTAAGAGATCTTCTAACAGTTGTTCTTAAACCAGAAAAACCTACCATTCCTGGCTTCAAGGCTTTCCAGCTTCTGATTCTAGCCCTGAGTTTTGCCAGTGGGTCCTGAGTTTGGGAGTTAGCTCTGCTTTGAACTCTCAAATTGCATTCGGCCGCGAAATTTAACAAGGCAAATATCCACGTGAAGTTGTTTGCAGTGTCTTGCAGTTTGCTGGGATTCTCTCAGCTCTAAAAGAGCTTTCTGTTTGTTCAAGTGTTAAAAAGTAGCCTGGAGAAAGTTACTAAGGGTGTTCTTGTTCTGGGTTTAGGAAATTAAAACTGCAGGAGTAGGAAGAAGTTCCTGGTAGGAATATCCTACAATATGTGAGTCATAGAATCAACAAGGTTGGAAAAGACCTCAAAGATCATCCAGTCCAACCTGTCACCCAACACCTCATGACTAAACCATGGCACCAAGTGCCATGTCCAATCCCCTTGAACACCTCCAGGGTTGGGGACTCCACCACCTCCCTGGCAGCACGTTCCAATGGCTAACAACTCTCTCTGGGAAGAACTTTCTCCTCACCTCCAGCCTATGAAGAGCAGGCCAATGTCCCTGTGTGTCATTTGTTTGGAGAATAGTGACACAGAGAACATCAGCTGCTGGTTGGACTTGATGATCTTAGAGGTTTTTTTTTCCCAGCCCTAATGATTCTATGAATTCTTAATTTGTATTTTGCAGTTGCTACATTCCCATTCCTCTGTCTTGTCATAGCATCACAGGGCAGGTGAGCCTGGAAGAAACCTCTGAGGTCATCAAGTCCCAAGAGCTCCCAGTCCCACCACTGCCACTAACCCTCATCCCTCAGCACCACATCCACACATCTTTTTAAATGCTTCCAGGGGTGGTGACTCCACCTCCCTGGGCAGCCTGGGACAGTGCCTGAGAACCTTTTCTGGGACAACCTAAACCTTCCCTGGCACAACCTGATGCCAGTTTCCTCTTGTCCTGTTACTTCACAGTATCACAGAATCACCAAGGTTGGAAGGGACCTCAAAGATCACCAAGTCCAACCTGTCACCACAGACCTCATGACTAGACCATGGCACCAAGTGCCACGTCCAGTCCCCTCTTGAACACCTCCAGGGACGGTGACTCCACCACCTCCCTGGGCAGCACATTCCACTCTCTTGGTGAAGAACTTTCTTCTCACCTCGAGCCTAAACCTCCCCTGGCACAGCTTGAGACTGTGTCCTCTTGGTCTGGTGCTGGTTGCTAGAGAGAAGAGGCCAACCCCTTCCTGGCTACAACCACCCTTCAGGTGGTTGTGGAGAGCAATGAGGTCACCCCTGAGCCTCCTCTTCTGCAGGCTAAACAATCCCAGCTCCCTCAGCCTCTCCACTTGTTGCATGTGAGAAGAGACCAATCCCCACCTGGCCCCAGCCTTTTTTGAGGTAGTCCTAGAGAGCAATGAGGTCTTCCCTCAGCCTCCTCTTCTGAAGACTAAGCAACCCCAGACCCCTCAGCTGTTACTCACAAAACCTGTGCTCAGGGCCCTTCACCAGCTTAGTTGCTCTTTGCAATTCCTCCAGCACCATTCTTGGATTGAGGGACCCAAAACCAAACTCAGTACTCAAGGTGTGGTCTCACCAGTGCTGAGTAGAGGTGGTTCTTTTGATGGTACTGGGGCAGTCCACCTCAGTAGGATTTCATAATAGGTACTGTGGTTAATTCTTGCTTTCAGACCTCTGTCTTGATGGACAGTGTTCATTCTGTTGAGTAAATGTTACTCTGACAAAGATTGCTCTGGAGTAAGATTGCCAGTTTCAGGATAGGGAAGCAGGCAGCAGTAGACAGGAAAGGTGCCCTTGTACTCAGCCCTGGTGAGTTCATACTTCAAATACTAGGTTCAGTTTTGGGCCCTCACTCCAAGAAGGACACTGAGGAGCTGGAGCATGTCCAGAGGAGGGCAAGGAAGCTGGTGAAGGATCTGGAGAACAGGACTGGTGAGAAGCAGCTGAGGGAACTGGGGGTGTTTAGTGTGGAGAGGAGGAGGCTGAGGGGAGACCTCACTGCTGTCTACAATTCCCTGAAAGAAGGTTGGAGTTAGGTGGGTCTTGGTGTCTTCTCCCTAGTATCAGGTGATAGAATGAGAGGAAATGGCTGAAGCTGTGCCTGGGGAGATTTAGGTTGGAGATTAGGAAAGATGTCTTTGCTGCAGGAGTGGTCAGGGATTGGCACAGGCTGCCCAGGGAGGTGGTGGAGTCCCCAGCCCTGGAGGTGCTCAAGAAATGTGTGGCCATGGCACATGGGGATATGGTTTAGTGGGCATGGTGGTCTTAGGTCAATGGTTGGATTCAATGATCACAGAGGGCTTTTCCAAGCAGAGCAGTTCTGTGATTCTATGTCTTGAGACTCCAAATAATGGCAGTGATTTGTTGGTAAACAAAGCAACGGCTATGGCAACCGATTCGGCAGCCAAAGGGCAGGATGTGTCCTCTCATAAAAGAGGGAGTTTGTGTATGGCTTGGGTTTATTTTTAAATCTGAGGTTTTGTTATTGCACAGGAAGCACACTCAGTCCCAAAGCTCCCACCAAAATAGTTTGTATACAGCAGGCATCTGTGACCGGTGGCATCCTTTGAAGTGTATTGTGCTTCAGCTAGGCAGATGCATTTCATTATGGATCTGCTCCATTTCAGATGAATCTGTGTCTTTAAAGCCCCAGACAGCTAACTAGGTTAGTTCCTCATTTGTTCAGTGACTCATCTATCCAGTGACTTGTCTTACACAGTGTCAAATAGGAACCCTTCTTCCAGTCACACAATAAACCAATCAAACAGTAAAAATGCACATTTGCTATAGAATCAGAGAATCATGGGATCAATAAGGTAGGAAAAGACCTCAGAGGTCATCAAGTCCAACCTATCACCCAGCACCTCATGACTAACTAAACCATGGCTCCAAGTGCCACATCCAATCCCCTCTTGAACACCTCCAGGGATGGTGACTCCACCACCTCCCTGGGCAGCACATCCCAATGGCCAATCTCTCTTGCTGGGAAGAACTTTCTCCTCACCTTCAGCCTAAACTTCCCCTGGTACAGCTTGAGACTGTGTCCTCTTGTTCTGGTGCTGGTTGCCTGGGAGAAGAGACCAACCCCCACCTGGCTACAACCTCCCTTCAGGGAGTTGGAGAGAGCAAGAAGGTCTCCCTGAGCCTCCTCTTCTCCAGGCTAAGCAACCCCAGCTCCCTCAGCCTCTCCTCACAGGGCTGTGCTCCAGACCCCTCCCCAGCTTTCTTGCCCTTCTCTGGACACCTTCCAGCATCTCAACATCTTTCCTAGACTGAGGGGCCCAGAACTGGCCACAGGACTCAAGGTGTGGCCTAACCAGTGCTGAGCACAGGGCAGAATGACTTCCCTGCTCCTGCTGGTCACACTCTTCCTGATGCAGGCCAGGATGCCATTGGCCTTCTTGGCCACTTGGGCAAGCAATTCATGTCTTGTGCACCAGAGCACTGGGCTTTTTTCTCTACAGCATTCCCTTCCATGGGGGGAAAAAAGAAGTGAACAAAATGGAGATTGACCTCCAATAAGCAGATCATCACACAGTACAAAACCAGGAAGTGCTTCTGGGCTTGGAGTGTGGAAGTAGCTGCTTCTGTTTATTTACTGTGTCTTTACTGCTGAGTTTATGGCCATGATTAAAAGCACTCAGTGTTCAAGCTGTGATTGCTGATGGGTGCTCTGTTGAGTTTTGTTGTTTGATTTCTATTTTAATTGGGAGTCATGGGGGAATAAGGCTGAAACCAGAGCATTGCTGCTTCCACGGTGTCTGCCTCCTTCACTCCAAATAGTTTTGATTTCATGGCAGGGTGGGGACTGTCCCTCTAAAGATGCTGTGATTATTTTCAGTCCAAATGAGGGGTCTGTTTCTGCTGCTGTAAGCCATGTGTTCTTTTTTTTTCTGCCTCTCCACTCAGTGGATGGGATTGAAGTGGTGTGTCCAAATGCACTTCAGTGGGTTTGAGCACAGGCTTTAAAGCTGCACCCAGCTATTCCCAGTGCAATTCCTTCACAGCTGTTTCTTGGATCTGTAATGCAAATTGCACTCCTTTTTTCTCTGGTGGCAATAATAGGTTATTTTGCCTTTTTTTCCCCTGCTTTTCTTTCTGCTGTACACATAGAATGGCTTAGGTTGGAAGAGACCTTAGAGATCATCCACTCCAACTGCCCTGACATGAGCAGGGACACCTCTAGACTTGGTTGCTCAAGGCCTCATCCAACCTGGTCTTGAACACCTCCATGGAGGGGTCATTCACAACCTCTCTGGGCAACCTATTCCAGAGTCTCACCACCCTCATAGTGAAGAACTTCTTCCTAAAATCCAATCTAAACCTACTCTCCCTCAGCCTAAAATCATTGCCCCTTGTCCTGTCACTAGACACCCTTAGGAAAAGTCCCTCTAAAGTCTTCCTGTAGGGTTCCTTCAGGTATTGGAAGGCAGCTCCAAGATCCCCCTGGAGTCTTCTCTAGGCTGAACAACCTCAGCACCTTCAGCCTATCCCCATAGCAGAGGTGCTCCAGCCCTTGGACCATCTCTGTGTCCTTCATATGCTGGGGACACCAGAACTGGAGGCAGGATTGGAGGTGGGGTCTCAGCAGAGCACAGTGGCAGAACCCCCTCTCTTGCCCTGCTGGCCACACTCCTCTTGGTGCAGCCTAGGACACATCTGTCTCTATAACTGAGCTCCATGGCAAGATTAATGTTGCTATTAGCATCATCAAATTAAACAAACCAGGAGCACAAGGCCTAAAACCTCCAAAAGGAGCCAGGGAGCTCAGGGTTCAGTAACTGCTCTCCAAGTCACAGTTACCCACAGCAATTAACAGCTGGTGTTAATGGGCATGATCACAGCACTGAGCACAGCTGTGCAAGCACACCATGCTGCTAACATCACCTGAATTTGGTCACAAACAGTTATTTTGGCAGGTTTTTGTGCTGTTGTGGATGGCCAACTTGAAAATGCTGCTTGGGGATGTTTAATGTTCTTTCTGACCTGAGTTTTTGGTTTTGTTTTGTTGGTTTGTTTGTTTTTCTTCTCAGGATATAATTGATACTGGTAAAACAATGAAAACATTGCTGTCTCTCCTTAAGCAGTACAATCCAAAGATGGTGAAAGTAGCCAGGTAAAATTATGGATGATGAGTATTTGTGCTGTATTTCATGTTTAAGAATGACAGAGTGTTTGGGGGGGTGGGGGGAACAGGTACAATGCACTCCTATAGAAGAGAAACAGGAGGGAACCCTTCCTGCAGGAGTCTGATATGGTGCAGTCTGGTGGAGTGTAGTATTTGGTTAAATTCCAAAAGGCTGGGGGCAGCACTGTTCACTGAATGTTAGGGGCTGGAAGGGACCTCAAAAGCTCATCCAGTCCAACCCCCCTGCCAGAGCAGGATCACCTAGAGCAGATCACACAGGAACACATGCAGGCAGGTTTTGAGTATCTCCAGAGGAGGAGACTCCACAACCCCCCTGGGCAGCCTGCTCCAGGGCTCTGTCACCCTCGCAGTGAAAAAGGTTTTCCTCATCTTTGCATGGAACTTCCTCTGCCTCAACTTCCATCCCTGCCCCTTGTGCTGTCATTGGGCATCACCCAGCAGAGCCTGGCTCCATCCTCTTGGCACTCACCCTGCACACCTTCATAAACATGAATGAGGTCACCCCTCAGGCTCCTCCTCTCCAAGCTACAGCACCCTCAGCTCCCTCAGTCTTTCCTTGTAAGGAAGATGTTCCACTCCCTTAATCATTTTTGTGGCTCTGCACTGGACTCTTTCAGGCAGTTCCCTGAGGTCCTTGAGTTGAGGGGCCCAGAAGTGGACACCAGTGCAGAGTAGAGGAGGAGGAGAACCTCTTTCAACCGGCTAGCCACAGCCCTTCTCATCCACCCCAGAATGCCCTTAGCCTTCTTGGCCACAAGAGCACATTGCTGGTCAACCTCCCATCCACTAGGACCCCCAGGTCCTTTTCCCCTTCACTGTTCTCCAGCAGCTGGAACTCCCAACCTGTCCTGCTCCATGGGGTTGTTCTTTCCCAGGTGCAAGACTTTACACTTGCCCTTGTTGAATTTCATTCCATTTCTCCCTGCCCAACTTTCCAGCCTGTCTAAGTCTCCCTGAATGTCAGCACAACCTTCCTGTGTGTCAGCCACTCCACCCAGTTTTGTGTCATCTTCCTAACCTTGTTGCTGGAAGAATTTAGTGCTTCAGAAGGGGACAGCCTGTGCATGCCTGGTACTTAACATGTTATGGTAAGATCTGTGGGCTTTTACCACTGAAACCTAGTTTAGGTTTAGAAGTATAGGGAAGAAATTTAAGTCTTTGGGGCCTAATAAAGCCTCATGACACCCTCTGAAGTCAGTAGGGATATTTTCAACACAAATTTGATTGATACATTTAGACTTTTCCTAGAGAAGGGGAGAGGGGGAAAAAAAGAGGCAGTGGTTGTCTCTTCTGTGTATGTAGTATCTATCCAAACATGGTTCTGCTCATGCACAAGTCATGCACGGCTTCAGTGAGCTGCTGTGCTGTACCTGTGCTGTAGAGACTTTTTTTTCCCCCCACTATTCATACAATCATAGAATTGTCTGGGTTGGAAGGGACCTCAAGGATCAGCCAGTTCCAACCCCCTGCCATGGCCAGGGACACCTCACACTGCAGCAGGTTGCTCACAGCCACATCCAGCCTGGCTGCAAACACCTCCAAGCAGGAGGCTTCCACCACCTCCCTGGGCAACCTGTGCCAGGCTCTCACCACCCTCATGGGGAAGAACTTCTTCCTCACAGCCAATCTCAATCTACCCACTTCTAGGTTTTTTTTTTCCCATTCTCTCCAGTCCTATCCCTCCCTGACACCCTCAAAAGTCCCTCCCCAGCTTTCTTGGAGCCCCCTTCAGATACTGGAAGGCCACAATTAGGTCTCCTTGAAGCCTTCTCTTCTCTAGATTGAACACCCCCAACTCCCTCAGTCTGTCCTCATAGCAGAGCAGCTCCAGCCCTCTGTTCATCCTCGTGGCCCTTCTCTGGACACCTTCCAGCACCTCCAGGTCCTTCCTGTAATAGAGGCTCCAGAACTGGACACAGAGCTCCAGGTGTGGTCTCGGCAGAGTGGAGCAGAGGGGGAGAATCCCCTCCCTGGCCCTGCTGGCTCTGCTTCTCTTGCTGCAGCCCAAGCCCTGCTTGGCTCTCTGGGCTGTAAGTGCTCCCTGCTGGCTCCTGTTGAGCTTCTCATCCCCCAGCACCCCCACGTCCTTTTCTCCAGGGCTGCTCCGAAGCCAGTCCCTGCCCAGCCTATACTGGTGCTTGGGATTGCCCAACCCAGCTGCAGGACCTTGCACTTGGTCTTGTTGAACCTCATGAGGTTGTCATGGGCCAGCTCTGCAGCCTGTCAAGGTCCCCCTGGATGGATCCCTTCCTTCCAGCTGTCTGCTGCACCACACAGCTTGGTGTCTTCAGCCAACTTTCCTTCTTTAATTACAGAATTAAATTAGTTTGCACACTCACTTCATAGTTTGTGTAGTGCAGCTGAGCCACAGAGGTCATTCCCTGAGAGTTACTCAGCCACAGGCTCTTCCAGGCTTTTTGACTTAGCTACATCTTTGATGAATTAGTAGCTAGCAAGAAATAGTGAGGAGAATGTTCTGTTCTAAGCCAATTGGCATTCTCCCTGGTTGGTTTCAGATGGCATCTTTGGTGCTGCTGTGCTGTGGGGGTGTTTTACAATAAGAGCATAACGATGGCCGGGGGTGAGAGAGAAAGCAGAGCTGTGTGTAATGCCTCATCACTTGTGTTGCCTTAACAATGGCCAAAGCAGTTGCTAGCCCTGTGAGAACAGCTCTTCTTGCTGACAGTCTGGAGGTGACCTGCTGCAGGTGAGGTTGTTGAGGATTTCTCCCTGGCTGCTTGAAGTATGGCAGATTTTAGACACTTGTTGCTGTCTCCTAACAACACTGCACTGTACAAGGATAGCAGAGCAGGAGCAAAGGGCAGTTTCCTGTTGTTTAAACCTGTTTCAGTGATTTGGGGCTGCCAAAGACCTGAGCAGGTAAATATCATTCTAGATAGCTTGTAGTTACTTCATTTGCCTCTCTTCTCTTTCTTCTCTCTTATGTTTTCTCCCCCTCTGGCAATGCAGCAGTTGCAGCAGGGAGATGGCAATTAATGCTAATGTGATTTGGGGATTTCTTCCTCCAAATCCTGCACCCATTCTCCAAAAGAGAAGTCAACTCTCACAGCTTAGAACTTTCAGAAACTGCCTAATAATTGAAGCTGTGGCAAATGAAGCCCTGCCTTCAGGAGTGATCCAGAAGGGTCTCTGCCTAATGCACAGGGTTCTGCTGACCTCAGTCCTTACATTCAGCCATCCTCCCAAAGCCTGTGTCTCAAAGGCAGACAAAAGCCAGGCCTGTGGGGTTGTGGAACTGCTCATATGGATAGTGAGTGAATCAACTTAAGCTAGCAGGACTTTCACCTTACTACAACACCCTCAGCTCTGTATCTCTGTGCTTTTTACACCTCTGACTCTTCAGCCTGGAAAAGTGAAGCTGGTTTGCATCACCTGCTCATCAGGAGCAATTAGCTTTGCTTCATGGAGGTAGTTAGCACTGCCAGTGAAAAGCAGTTGAGGACACGTTGTGCAAGTGCAATTGAGGTTACATTCAAGCAGCTGAACTTTTGCTTCATGATACTAATGAAAAGAGCTCAGTTGGTCTGGCCAGAGCCCAAGTTGTCACCTCTTTACCTAGCAGCTAAACTGTGCCTGAAGTTCCTAACACCTGTAAAACCCATTAAGTCACTTTCCACAATGAAAATCCATCCAAAGCAGTATCTCGTAGCCTTTCTCCCAGCCCTGTTATAGTTATCCTTCAGGTTGTGAACCATTCATGACTCTTTTGATTCATTTTTGATTTCTTCATTTTGATCTGTTCATTCTGATCAGCTGCACCAGCAAACAGTAGTTCTGAATCACAGAATGGTCCAGGCTGGAAGAGATCTCCGAAGGTCATCTACTCCAATCTCCCTGCAGTCAGCAGGGACACCCCCAACCAGATCAGGTTGCCTCACCTTGAATATCTCCAGGGAAGCAGCCTCAACCACCTCCCTGGGCAACCTGTTCCAGTGTTCCACCACCCTCATAGTGAAGAACTTCCTGATATCCAATCTAAATCTGCTCTGCTCTAGTTTGAAGCCATTGTCCCTTGTCCTGTCCCTGCAGGCCTTTGCAAGCAGTCTCTCTCCATCCTTCCTGTAGCCCCCTTCAGGTACTGGCAGGCTGCTATTAGGTCTCCCCGGAGTCTCATCTTCTCCAAGCTGAACACCCCCAGCTCCCTCAGCCTGTCCTTGTAGCAGAGGTGCTCCAACCCCCTGAGCATTTTCATGGCTCTCCCCTTAACCTGCTTCATCAGGTCCATGTCCTTCCTGTGTTGAGGGCTCCAGACCTGCACACAGCACTCCAGGTGAGGTCTCAGCAGAGCAGAGCAAAGTGTCAGAATCACCTCTCTGGACCTGCTGGCAGCACTGTTTTGGATGGAGATACGTGTAGTTAGGCCAGATCCAGTTAGGCCTACGCACAGTTAGGCCAGATCCAACTTGCCTGTCACCAAAAGCAGGCTCTTCTCTTTGTACCTGCTGCTTTCCCATGTCTCAGTTTGACACTGGTTTGTTTTCTTTGGCAGTTTGCTGGTGAAAAGAACTCCTCGAAGCGTGGGATACCGGCCAGACTGTAAGTGACCCCTCCACAGCTTTCTGTTACTCACTCTTAAAAGCATGTCAATGTATTGTTGTACCCTTTGGGCCAAGGCCAAGGATGTTCCAAGTAAGTTTTCACTAATGATTTTTTAATAGATTTTTTTTTTTTCTTTTGCTCTGATTTGCAGACTTTAAATGACTTGGAATGCTTTTTGTTGGTGGTTTTTCTTTAACAGAGCTAATCTGATCCTTTCTTTCTTAACTTTTGATAACATTTTACTACATGAAAAGCAGACTTGGATATTTTAGTTCCAGGTTACACCTTTTTCGTGGGCAAATTCTCCCCAGCTTACCTGTAGTCCACTGCTTTGATCAGCAGAACCTGCTAGGTTTATCTACAGGTACACAAATGGAGCCACCTGTGGTAGTTTAGGGTTTAGTTTAGGGAACCTGAGAGATGGCCAAAGCTTTCTCTCTACACTGATCCATGGATGGTAGCCAGTGCTCCGTGGGGTTGGCTAAAGTTAATGCTGGGGGAAACTTCAACCCACCACACCACCTGCTGTTGGGTGAGTGTCCCCAGGATCACATGAGGTAGCAGATCAGAGCTAATCTGATCCATCCTTTCTTAACTTTTGGTAAGATTTTGCTACATGAAAAGCAAACTTGGATATTTTAGTTCCAGGTTACACCCTTTTCATGTGCAAATTCTCCCAGCTTACCTGTAGTCAACTGCTTTGATCAGCAGAACCTGCTAGGTTTATGTTCAGGTGCATAAATGGAGCCACCCTCGTGTAGGGTGAATGTCCCCAGGATCACATGAGGTAGCTGATCTGAGAAAGGTTTACAGTGATAAAAGATTGGCACAAACCCAGTAACATCTGGGCATCTGAGTTACTCATCTCTTCTCCTGTCTGGCCCAAGACCATAAAGAAGCAGCATCCACAGCAGGCAGTGGTACCAGACAGCTCCTCCTGCCTTGGGAAGGGCTGTGTGTTTTAAAGGCCATGTGCTCCAGAGGCCAAATTCCTGTTAATCTTTGCCCTGTGCTTTCACTGTGGAGGAGGAGTGAATTTAGCAGCAGAGCCTCATCCTTTTCCTCCTCCAGTACTCTGGAACTGAACTTTCTCCATGCCTTAAAGCTCAGCTGAGGTGTCCCCTCGGGCAGGGATGCTCCTCATTCCCCAGATCTCATTAGAGGCTTAGCTGGGTTAATGGTTGGCTTGCTGAGCAGCCTGCAGCAGGTGACTTGTTTTGCCATCTGTCCACAGTGACAACCTGTTCAGTGCAGGACACGTGAGCTCTGAAAGGAGAGACAGCAAGGCAGGAATGGCTTGGGCCCTGCTTTATCTCTCTGGTGTGAGGCCAAGCAGATCTAAAAATCATCTTCATTTTTCCAGAAGCCCCCCAGCCTTGTTTTAACTGCACAATTTATCTCCCTGTTTTCCCTTAGACCCTCACTGCAGCTCTGCAGCTTCCCTGTGCTCAGGGGTCTTTTGTTGTAGCATGAGGGGAGGAAGTCAATAGGAAATTTTGTGGTTTATATTGTTTCATCTTTTGGGGGTCATTTTATGGTGTGTGTGGACAGGTCAGACTGACACTGCCTGACCACTCACCAGCTGCCCTAAAGGCTGCTTAGGCAACCTGTGGAACAGCTGATGTCCTCTTCTTAGGCAGTTTCTCTGGGAGTTAGAAGCTCACAACCAAACACCACCTGTTGCTGAAACCTGCAAGTGACTCCATGAAGATCAGAGTGCTCTTTGCTCTTCACTGTCCTCTGTGCCATGGAGCCAGCAGCTAAGATGTGCTTTAGCAGTCAGGGTACATTTCTACATATCACATCATTGCCTGCAGGTTGCAAGAGTGGAGTCCATCTAGGCCATGGACTGGCTTCCATGCAGTAACTGTGGGTCTGATACTCACTGTCTTCTGTGGCCACTCTCCCAGCATTCCACAGAAAGTCCTCTTGGACTTGCACCTCCATAGTTTTGGAGGAGCTGGTGACTGAGCCTGCTTACTCATTGCTGCTTTGCATAATGCAAAACAGGAAGGCAAAATATGAATTCAGGAAGGGTAGGGTGTTTAAAGTGTAACCAAAAAGAGGAAGGGAATTCAAGGTTAGGGGATGTGGAAATGTTTGGTCTAGACATCAGCCCCAGGCAGTGGCAAAGCTCATCTGGAAGATTCAACCCTCGAGGGTAGCTGTAGGCAAAGCCTCTCCCCTCCGATGGTCTCCGCATCCTTTTTACCTGCTACAAGAAGCAG
The DNA here is from genome assembly GCA_033816785.1 of Picus viridis. Lineage (NCBI taxonomy): Eukaryota > Metazoa > Chordata > Aves > Piciformes > Picidae > Picus > Picus viridis. The sequence continues at coordinate 3,893,402 of CM066580.1, forward strand.
CTGCCTCTGGTAGAGTTCTGCCTTCTCAAAGGTGAAACCAAATGTGCCATACATCAAGGGTGTCATCATTTGTGGCACAAAAAGCTGCCCCTCCTGCAGCCCTGCCCGAGGCGTGGGTCCCGCTCCCAGAGGTGGGAATGATACCGCGAGGGGAGCTTGTGCTGCGCTCATCACTTCCGCTGCTTCCCCACTGCCTCACCAAGCTGCTAGGAAGTGCTGGGAAGCGTTGGCTCCTCGTTGTGTGTGTGTTTACCAAGCTGCAGGACATCTGGGAGGAGCTTTTGTTCTGATGGGAATGCCCTGTCCTGCAGTTGGAAGTGCTTCCATTCATCCCTTGCAGGCTGCTGCGTGGGAACCACAAAATACATCTTTGGCTTGGTTGAGAAATCGAATCAGCCAAGTCAGTTAAAACTGTGAAACAGCTCAAATGTCAGCCTGAGGGGGGAGAAATAAATGAGTTAGGATGCTTAACTTATCTGCAGAACGCCAGGCTGCCTCTGTACAAAGGTCTAGTGAGCTCTAGGAAGTTCTTTTCTAACGTGCTGGTGACTTATGGTCTTTTCCAGTTGTTGGATTTGAAGTGCCAGACAAATTTGTTGTGGGCTACGCCCTAGACTACAATGAATACTTCAGAGATTTGAACGTAAGTCCGTTTCTTTCCCATCTGTTTTTGTCCATTTAAAACTCAGGAGGAGGAAGGAAGTCTCCTCACATCAGTCTCCCTCCTCTGTAAATCATGTTCCACTGGTGATGCAACAACGAGAGCAAAGGCTGGAGCAGCAGGGCAGCCTTTCGGAGCTCTTGGGAAACCAACGTTAACTTGGCTGCCTGCAGGATGGAGGCTGCACATCTCCTGTCAGCTATGAAATACTGTGGAGTGGGTGTGGAGTTTCTTATAGAATCATAGAATTGCTAGGGTTGGAAGGGACCTCAAGGATCAGCCAGTTCCAACCCCCTGCCACGGGCAGGGACACCTCCCACTACAGCAGGTTGCTCACAGCCACATCCAGCCTGGCCTTCAAAACCTCCAGGGATGAGGCTTCCACTACCTGTGCCAGTGTCTCAGCACCCTCGTGGGGAACAACTTCTTCCTAACATCCAGTCTGAATCTACCCACTTCTAGTTTGGTTCCATTCCCCCAGTCCTATCACTCCCTGACACCCTAAAAAGTCCCTCACCAAATCTTGCCAGAGGACTGCAACAAACAAGTGCTCAGTTGGGAAAGAATTAGAGGAGAGAGATCTTGGAAGTTAAGAGGGAGTCAGTTTTTGTTCTAAGTCATTAATTCTGCATCAGCCAGATTGCTGATGATACCCAGCTGGGAGGAGTGGCTGATACACCATCGGGCTGCCATTCAGTGAGACCTGGACAGGCTGGAGAGCTGGGCAAAGGGGAACCTCATGAGGGTCAACAAGTGTAGGGTCCTGCACCTGGGGAGGAACAGCCCCCTGCACCAGTACAGGTGAGGGGTGACCTGCTGGGAAGCAGCTCCACGTTGTCTTTACCTTGGAGTCCCAGTGGACAATAAATTATCCATGGGAAAGCAGTGTGCCCTTGTGGCCAGATGGTCAATGGGATCCTGGGGTGCATCAAGAAGAGTGTGGCCAGCCGGTGGAGGGAGGTTCTCCTCCTGCTCTGCTCTGGTGAGGTCACACCTGGAGTATTGTGTCTAGCTCTGGGCTTCCCAGTTCAAGAGGGACAGGGAACTACTGGAGAGAATCCAACAGAGGCTACAAGGATAATGAAGGGACTGAAACATCTGCCTGAGAGACCTGGGGCTGTTTAGCCTGGAGAAGAGAAGGCTGAGAGGGGATCTTAGTAATGTTTACAAGTATCTGCAGGATGGGTGTCAGGAGGAAGGGGCCAGGCTCTTCTCAGTGGTGTCCTGTGATAGGACAAGGGGCAAGGGATACAAACTGGAACACAGGAAGTTCCACCTCAGCAGGAGGAAGAACTTTGCTGTAAGGGTGCTGGAGCCCTGGAGCAGGCTGCCCAGAGAGGTGGTGGAGTCTCCTTCTCTGGAGACTTTCAAAACCCAGCTGGATGTGATCCTGTGTGACCTGCCCTGAGTGGTACTGCTCTGGCAGCAGGGTTGGAGTCAATGATCTCTGGAGGTCCTTTCCAACCCCTTACCATCCTATGATTGTGTGATCTGGGTGTCAGCAAACCCACCATATTTTGGGTGGGACAATTGAGGGGAGGAGAAAGAAAGCCAATGGTGAGGGTTTTAGACAAAACCAAAAGGCTGAAGTTGTTCTTCATAAAGAGGATCACAAGACTGAGATACTGGAACAAGCTGCTTAGGCAAGTTGTGGATGCCCCCTCCGTGGAGGTGTTCAAGGCCAGACTGGAGGAGGCCTTGGGCAGCCTGGGCTGGTGGGAGGTGTCCCTGCCCATGGCAGGGGGCTGGAACAAGATGATCTTTAAGGTCCCTTCCAACCCAACCCATTCTGTGATTCTTTCACACCGAAACATGTGTGGCATGCCTCCATTTTCCTCCTAACCACATCACTGAGTGATGAGGGTGTGAAAGTGCTGGTGCCTGCCAGCAGTGTCCTAACAGGAGCTTTCTGTTTGCTTGTTTTGCAGCACATCTGTGTGATCAGCGAGACAGGCAAGCAGAAGTACAAGGCATGAGAGCAGACCTGAAGTGCTGCGACAGCAGAGCTTGGAGACGTTTGGGTTTTGTTTGTTTACCGAGTCCTATCTTTCACAGGCTTCAACTTCTGGTACACCAGCTAAAAAAAGTGTAGAAGGCCCCTCCCCACCCCCAGCCCCCTTGTCATCTTGCTTACTATAATTTATTGCATGTATCATAGAAGAGTTCCTCTTGTTCATTTCTGTTTGGAAGGCGTAAAGCAAGCAGTGCAGCTCTGCACTCCTCCTTTTGATTTGCACTATGACTCTTAACTCTTGCTGCCCCTGGTTGGGTTGTGCTGTTTGTTTGAGCTCCCAGAGTCTAATACAAACTCTTGCAGTGGTAAATTGCTTCAGCCTCCTCGACCCAGAACTGAGAGATAGTTCAAGTACTGTAAATGTCAAACATTGTATGCTAAGCAAGTGTGCTAGTAATATTTAAATGGCAAAGAAACACAACCAAACCACAGATCTGTAATTTAAGGGTTTGGGTTTTTTTATGTTCTAATGCACAAATGTGATTGTGGTTTAATGGAGAGTTGCACCTTTGGGTGTTCTAAAGCATGAGGAGCAGCCAGTTACAGTATCTGTAATCTCCAAGGAGCTCCTTCAGATCTCCTGGAGTTGCCTTATTGCTGTAAAGGAAGTCTGAGGGAAAAATGTCTCTTTTCCCCCCTTTCCTTTCCCCCCCCCCCTTTCCCCTTTCCCCCCCCCTTTCCCCCCCCTTTCTTTCCTTTCCCCCCCCCCTTTCCTTTCCCCCCCCCTTTCCCCCCCCCCCTTCCTTTCCCCCCCCTTCCTTTCCCCCCTTCCTTTCCCCCCTTTCCTTTCCCCCCTTTCCTTTCCCCCCCCCCTTCCTTTCCCCCCCTTCCTTTCCCCCCCTTCCTTTTCCCCCCCTTCCTTTCCCCCCTTTCCTTTCCCCCCTTTCCTTTCCCCCCCTTTCCTTTCCCCCCCTTTCCTTTCCCCCCCTTTCCTTTCCCCCCTTTCCTTTCCCCCCTTTCCTTTCCCCCCTTTCCTTTCCCCCCTTTCCTTTCCCCCCCCCTTTCCCCCCCCCCTTTCCTTTCCCCCCCTTTCCTTTCCCCCCTTTCCTTTCCCCCCTTTCCTTTCCCCCCTTTCCTTTCCCCCCCCTTTCCTTTCCCCCCCCTTTCCTTTCCCCCCCTTTCCTTTCCCCCCTTTCCTTTCCCCCCCTTTCCTTTCCCCCCCTTTCCTTTCCCCCCCCTTTCCTTTCCCCCCCCTTTCCTTTCCCCCCTTCCCTCTCTTTTATCTTCCTCTTTTCTCTCCCTTCCCCTCTTTTCTCTCCCTTCCCCTCTTTTCTCTCCCTTCCCCTCTTTTCTCTCCCTTCCCCTCTTTTCTCTCCCTTCCCCTCTTTTCTCTCCCTTCCCCTCTTTTCTCTCCCTTCCCCTCTTTTCTCTCCCTTCCCCTCTTTTCTCTCCCTTCCCTCTTTTCTCTCCCTTCCCCTCTTTTCTCTCCCTTCCCCTCTTTTCTCTCCCTTCCCCTCTTTTCTCTCCCTTCCCCTCTTTTCTCTCCCTTCCCCTCTTTTCTCTCCCTTCCCCTCTTTTCTCTCCCTTCCTTTCTTTCAGGAGATAGGATGACAAAACAGAATGTTTCAAATCTAGTTTTAGTTGAGCTGCCTGTCAGTCTCTCTTCTTGTTTTTTACTTCTCTCTCTAAAGTAATCCATCAGTCAGTGGAACTGCCTTTAAAAATGGAAACAGTTTTAATATATTTATGGGGAAACAACAAAAGAATAATAATAATTAAAAGAAAAACAGAAAGAAGCAGCTGTAATGTTTACTTTCTAAAGTTCTACAAAGCAAAGTACTTTAAATAAAGGTTGTCTCTTTAAAATAAGGCCCAGGCAGCTATGGCACTCACTGCAGAGGAGGTTCCAGGGGGACCTCACAGCTGCCTTCCAATACCTGAAGGTATCTGCAGGAAGGCTGAAGAGGGACTTTCCATAAAGGTGTCTAGAGGCAGGGCAAGGGGTAGTGGGTTGAAGCTGAGGGAGAGGAGCGACAGACTGGAGCCAAGGAAGACGTCAAAGTGCTGGGTGCTGCACTTTGGTCACAACCACCCCATGCAGTGCTACAGGCTGGGGGCAGAGTGGCTGGAGAGCGGCCAGGCAGAGAGGAACCTGGGGGTGCTGGTTGGCAGCTGGCTGAACATGAGCCAGCAGTGTGCCCAGGGGGCCAAGAAGGCCAATGGCATCCTGGCCTGCATCAGGAACAGTGTGGCCAGCAGGAGCAGGGAAGTCATTCTGCCCCTGTGCTCAGCACTGGTTAGGCCATACCTTGAGTCCTGTGTCCAGTTCTGGGCCCCTCAGTTTAAGAAGGACATTGAGACACTTGAATTGAGACACCCTTCCAGAGAAGGGCAACGAGGCTGGGGAGGGGTCTGGAGCACAGCCCTGTGAGGAGAGGCTGAGGGAGCTGGGGTTGCTTAGCCTGGAGAAGAGGAGGCTCAGGGGAGACCTCCTTGCTCTCTCCAACTCCCTGAAGGGAGGATGTAGCCTGGTGGGGGTTGGTCTCTTCTCCCAGGCAAGCAGCACCAGAACAAGAGGACACAGTCTCAAGCTGTGCCAGGGGAGGTTTAGGCTGGAGGTGAGGAGAAAATTCTTCACAGAGAGAGTGATTGGCCATTGGAATGTGCTGCCCAGGGAGGTGGTGGAGTCACCATCATTGGAGGCGTTCAAGAGGAGACTGCATGGGGTGCCTGGTGCCATGGTTTAGTAGTCAGGAGGTGCTGGGTGATAGGTTGGACTTGGTGATCTTTGAGGTTTTTTCCAACCTTATTGATTGTGTGATTCCTTATGAGGGTGGTGAGACACTGGACCAGGCTGCCTCCTTCCTCAAGGCCAGGTTGGATGTGACCTTGAGCAACCAAGACTGGCTGAGAAGTGTCCTTGCCCATGGCAGGGGATTGTAGTAGATGATCTCTAAGTTCCCTTCCAACCTCAGCTGTGACTCTGTGTACTGAAGTGCTTTTGACATTTTCTTCTCAGGGATGTTTTTTGCCACAGGTGTTTCTGGCAGTGAAGGCAGACTGTGCCTTTGTTATCCTTGTAGAGCTTTTGGTTAATGTTGTCCTGGCTGTGAGAGAGATGGTGAAGTGCTGAGGGAAAATACTGAAGCACTCCTGGACACTCTAAGCAAACTAGATTCAGAGAAAATGGTTTAAGCACTGTCCTTTGGCTTGGCAAGAATGTTGATGTGCTCATTAAAAACACAGTTCAACAAGGATAAGTGCAGAGTCCTGCACCTGGGAAGGAAGAATAAACTGCAGCAGCACAGGCTGGGAGGTGATCTGCTGGAGAGCAGCCCTGTGGAGAAGGACCTGGGAGTGCTAGTGGACAACAAGTTCTGCATGGGACAGCAATGTGCCCTGGGGGCCAGGAAGGCCAATGGGATCCTGGGGGCATTCAGAGCAGTGTGTCCAGCAGATTCAGGGAGGTTCTCCTCCCCTCTACTCTGCCCTGGTGAGACCTCACCTGGAATATTGCATCCAGTTCTGGTCTCCCCAGTTCAGGAGGGACAGGGATCTGCTGGAGAGAGTCCAAGGGAGGGCTGCAAGGATGCTGAAGGGACTGCAGCACTGCCTGGGGAGGAGAGGCTGAGAGCCCTGGGGCTGTTTAGTCTGGAAAGGAGAAGACTGAGAGGGGATTTAATAAATGCTTTTAAATACCTGAGGGCTGGGGGTCAGGAGGGAGGGGACAGGCTCTGCTCACTTGCACCCTGTGACAGGACAAGGGGCAATGGACATAAACTCCAGTGCAAGACATTCCACCTCAACATGAGGAGGAACTTTACTGTAAGGGTCACAGAGCCCTGGAGCAGGCTGCCCAGAGAGGTTGTGGAGTCTCCTTCTCTGGAGACTCTCAAGCCCCATCTGGATGTGTTCCTGTGTGACCTGTGCTGGATTCTATGGTCCTGCTCTGGCTCGGGGCTTGGACTGGAAGCTCTCCAGAGGTCCCTTCCAACCCCTGACACCCTGTAAGATGGGGGAGGAAAAAAAAACCCACAACCATCTTTGAAGCAATCCCTTGTGTTTGTTCATGTAACACCTCTGTGCTGAGTTTCATTCTAACCATGGCAGCTCAGCTCACACCTCATCCCTGTGCCATGCTCCTTGGGCCCCTGGCTTGCAGCAGTCCCTGTACTGCCGGATTCTTCACTGGACACTCAGGTTTAACGCTATGTGCTTGGGGTTTGTAGCCGTGCTGAGTGCTTCCTACATGGTGATGGTTTTGACAGCCTGTTTGGGAAGGGTTTTTCCTGGTAGGACAAGAGGAAATGGCCTCACCTTACACCAGCAGGGGTTTAGGTTGGATATTTGGAAAGATCTTCTACACCAAGAGGCTTCTCAAAGACTGGAACCGGCTGCCTAGGGAAGTGGCTGAATCTCCATCCCTGGGTGTACGTAAAGGCCATCTAGATGTGGTGCTCAAGGTTATGGTGTGGTCATGGCCCTGGTAGAGTTGGATACTGACTGCAAAGATGCTGAGGGGTCTGGAACATCTCTCCTGTGAGGAATTACGGAGAATTGGGGCTTTTGGGAAGAGAGCAGACTGAGGGGGGATCTCATCAATGCAGATCAGTACTTCAAGGGTGGGTGTCAGGAGGATGGGACCAGGTTTTATCAGTGGTGCCCAGCGACAGGACAAGAGGTAAGGGGCACAAACCTGAGCATGGGAAGTTCCACCTAAGCATGAAGAGGAACTTCTTTGAGGGTGGTGGAGCCTCCATCTCTGGAGACATTCAAAACCTGCCTGGACATGTTCCTGTGTGAACCTGGTGTGCTTGCAGAAGAGGTCTGAGAAGATGCTCTTGAGCTATGCTGGCCTTGGGAGTGATGCCGCAGGAGCCCAGGCGCGCCTCAGTGATGCCATGGGAGCCCAGGCGTGCTTCGGTGATGCCGCGGGAGCCCAGGCGTGCCTTGGGAGCCCAGGCGTGCCTCGGTGATGCCATGGGAGCCCAGGCGTGCCTCGGGAGCCCAGGCGCGCCTCGGTGATGCCGCAGGAGCCCAGGCGTGCCTCGGTGATGCCACGGGAGCCCTGGCGCGCCTCGGTGATGCCGCAGGAGCCCAGGCGCGCCTCGGTGATGCCGCGGGAGCCCAGGCGTGCCTCGGTGATGCCACGGGAGCCCTGGCGTGCCTCGGTGATGCCTCGGGAGCCCAGGCGCGCCTCGGTGATGCCGCGGGAGCCCAGGCGTGCCTCGGTGATGCCGCGGGAGCCCAGGCGTGCCTCGGGAGCCCAGGCGTGCCTCGGTGATGCCGCGGGAGCCCAGGCGTGCCTCGGGAGCCCAGGCGTGCCTCGGTGATGCCGCGGGAGCCCAGGCGTGCCTCGGGAGCCCTGGCGTGCCTCGGTGATGCCGCGGGAGCCCAGGTGTGCCTCGGTGATGCCGCGGGAGCCCAGGTGTGCCTCGATGATGCCGCCGGGAGCCCAGGCGTGCCTCGGTGATGCCGCGGGAGCCCAGGCGTGCCTCGATGATGCCGCGGGAGCCCAGGCGCGCCTCGGTGATGCCTCGGGAGCCCAGGCGCGCCTCGGTGATGCCGCGGGAGCCCAGGCGTGCCTCGGTGATGCCGCGGGAGCCCAGGCGTGCCTCGATGATGCCGCGGGAGCCCAGGCGTGCCTCGGTGATGCCTCGGGAGCCCAGGCGCGCCTCGGTGATGCCGCGGGAGCCCAGGCGTGCCTCGGTGATGCCGCGGGAGCCCAGGCGTGCCTCGGGAGCCCAGGCGTGCCTCGGTGATGCCGCGGGAGCCCAGGCGTGCCTCGGGAGCCCTGGCGTGCCTCGGTGATGCCGCGGGAGCCCAGGTGTGCCTCGGTGATGCCGCGGGAGCCCAGGTGTGCCTCGATGATGCCGCGGGAGCCCAGGCGTGCCTCGGTGATGCCGCGGGAGCCCAGGCGTGCCTCGATGATGCCGCGGGAGCCCAGGCCTGTCTCCTAACAGCCTCTTCTGTGTCTGATGGAAAAAGTCAACACTGAAACAATAAAACCAGCTGTTACTGATGGATCCCACATTCCAAGTGCTGGGGAGCAGGCACTTCACTCTCTGCTTTTTTTCTGCACTTACCTCCACGCAGGCACTTGTCAGATGGATTTTAGCACCCCAGAGGGATTCCTCCTTCAAAAGCTTTTGTTACTCTCTATGACAGTCGTTCAGAGAACAAGTCCCCCACCCTCTCACCCTCGCTAGGACAGATCTGGCTTACTGCAGCCCTTCACAGCACCTCTGCCTGCACTGCAGGAGGGTAAATCCTCACTTGAAAGAAGCTGGAACTGTGCCTGTTCCTTTGGGTTGGGTCTGTCAGGTGGAAGGCTGGGGGCTCGCTCCCACCTTGGCAGCTTTTCACAACCCAGGCACAGATCGTTCAAGCACAGAGGAAACCTTGCACTTGAACGTTGCTGTGGGCTTTGCCATCCATTGTAGTCCAGAGCACAGGTAGGTGCAGGGGAAATGATGGGGAAAAGTTCAGGGGCTTTGCTGTCTCACCCCTGGCATTTCTGTGCAGCCTGGCAGGGCTCCCCTGCCACACGGCACTGACGCTGCTGCCTCGCTCCCACGGGTGGCTGCCTCTGCTCTGGGGGACTTCTTGGCTTTGCTTAGTCTCAGTTTCTGTCTCCTTTTCCTTCTTTTCTTTTTAATTTTTTTCCCTTTCTCTTTTTCCCCTCTTTATTCCTGTTTTCCTTTTTAGTCTCATTTTCCTTTTTTTCCTCCTTTTCCTTTTCTTGTCCTCCTCGTTTCCTTTTCTTGTCCTCCTCTTTTCCTTTTCTTTTCTCCTCTTTCCCTTTTCCCCCTCTTCTTTCCCTTTTCCCCCTCCTCTTTCCCTTTCCTCCCCCTCCTCTTTCCCTTTTTCCCCCTCCTCTTTCCCTTTTTCCCCCTCCTCTTTCCCTTTTCCCCCTCCTCTTTCCCTTTTTCCCCCTCCTCTTTCCCTTTTTCCCCCTCCTCTTTCCCTTTTTCCCCCTCCTCTTTCCCTTTTTCCCCCTCCTCTTAACCTTTTTATTCCTCCTCTTTCCCTCTCCCCTCCTCTCCTCTTTCCCTCTCCCCTCTCCTCTTTCCCTTTACCCTCCTCTCCTCTTTCCCTCTCCCCTCCTCTCCTCTTTCCCTCTCCCCTCCTCTCCTCTTTCCCTCTCCCCTCCTCTCCTCTTTCCCTCTCCCCTCCTCTCCTCTGTCCCTCTCCCCTCCTCTCCTCTTTCCCTCTCCCCTCCTCTCCTCTTTCCCTTTCTGTTTCCTATTTTTCCTTTCCCCCTATTTTTCCTGTTTTCCTTTTTCTTTTATTTAATAATTTTGTTTCTCCTTTTTCTTCCCCCCTATTTTTCATTTTCCCTTTTATTAATATTTTTTCTTTTCCCTTGCATTTTCCTTTCTCCCCCCCCATTTTTCTCCTTTCCCCCAGTTTTGTCCTTTATCCTTCCCCTCCCCCCTTTTAGATTGTCTTTTGTTCCTTTTTTCCATTTGTGTTTTTCATCCCTTTTTTTTTTCTTCTTGACTTTTAAAGACTTTGAATTTATTTAATTTCACAAATTCACACTGCTAAGCATCTGCTCTGGAGTGAAATCTCCACTTGAGCTGAGCTGGAGGTGAATGACGAGTTTGAAACGGAGGCAAATGAGGATGTTGAAGTTGCCTTGGAACTGTGGATCCCCACTGTGGAGGTGGTGCATGGGCTGGACACGGAGCGTCCCGTGGAGCGGCGCCGACCCAGCCGGGAGGAGCCGGTACCGACCCAGCCGAGAGGGAGCCGGTACCGACCCGTCCGGGAGGGAGCCGGTACCGACCCAGCCGAGAGGGAGCCGGCACCGACCCAGCCGGGAGGAGCCGGCACCGACCCAGCCGGGAGGGAGCCGGCACCGACCCAGCCGGGAGGAGCCGGCACCGACCCGTCCGGGAGGGAGCCGGCACCGCTTACAGGGAGCTGGGTGCTCGTCACTCGGTGAGGGATGTGCTGGGCACTGCTCAGCTGCGTGCAAAGCACCCCTGTGAGCCGGTAAGACAGCACACGGGCTTAGCCTTGCTTCTCCCTTCTTCCCTTTGTGCCTTTTCCCCCTTTTATTCCCCTTTTTGCCCGCCCCCCCCTCCCCTTTTTTTCCCCTTTTGCCTCCTTTTCTTTCTCCTTTGTTCCTTTTCTTCTTATTTTTCCCTTTTCTCTCAGTTTTCCCCTTTTCTTTCTCCTTTTCCCCTTTTCTTTCTCCTTTTCCCCTTTTCTTTCTCCCTTTTTCCTTTTCTTTCCTCCTTCCCCCTTTTCTTTTTCCTCCCTCCCCCTTTTCTTTCCTTTCCCTCCCCCTTTTCTTTCCTTTCCCTCCCACTTTTCTTTCCTCTCCCTCCCTCTTTTCTTTCCTCTCCTTTTCCCCCTTTTCTTTCATCTCCTTTCCCCCTTTTCTTTCATCTCCTTTCCCCCCTTTTCTTTCATCTCCTTTTCCTACTTTTCTTTCATCTCCTTTTCCCCCTTTTCTTTCCTCTCCTTTTCCCCCTTTTCTTTCCTCTCCTTTCCCCCCTTTTCTTTCCTCTCCTTTTCCCCCTTTTCTTTCCTCTCCTTTCCCGCCTTTTCTTTCCTCTCCTTTTCCCCCTTTTCTTTCCTCTCCCTCCCCCTTTTCTTTCCTCTCCTGTTCCCCCTTTTCTTTCCTCTCCCTCCCCCTTTTCTTTCCTCTCCCTCCCCCTTTTCTTTCCTCTCCCTCCCCCTTTTCTTTCCTCTCCCTCCCCCTTTTCTTTCCTCTCCTTTTCCCCCTTTTCTTTCCTCTCCTTTCCCCCCTTTTCTTTCCTCTCCCTTCCCCCTTTTCTTTCCTCTCCCTCCCCCTTTTCTTTCCTCTCCCTCCCCCTTTTCTTTCCTCTCCTTTCCCCCCTTTTCTTTCCTCTCCTTTCCCCCTTTTCTTTCCTCTCCTTTCCCCCTTTTCTTTCCTCTCCTTTCCCCCCTTTTCTTTCCTCTCCTTTCCCCCTTTTCTTTCCTCTCCTTTCCCCCCTTTTCTTTCCTCTCCTTTTCCCCCTTTTCTTTCCTCTCCTTTTCCCCCTTTTCTTTCCTCTCCTTTTCCCCCTTTTCTTTCATCTCCTTTTCCCCCTTTTCTTTCCTTTCCTTTCCCCCCTTTTCTTTCCTCTCCCTCCCCCTTTTCTTTCCTCTCCCTCCCCCTTTTCTTTCCTCTCCCTCCCCCTTTTCTTTCCTCTCCCTCCCCCTTTTCTTTCCTCTCCCTCTTTCCCCCCTTTTCTTTCCTCTCCTTTCCCCCCTTTTCTTTCCTCTCCTTTTCCCCCTTTTCTTTCCTTTCCTTTCCCCCCTTTTCTTTCCTCTCCCTCTTTTCTTTCCTCTCCCCCCTTTTTTCTTTCCTCTCCCTCCCCCTTTTCTTTCCTCTCCCTCCCCCTTTTCTTTCCTCTTTCCCTCCCCCTTTTCTTTCCTCTCCTTTCCCCCCTTTTCTTTCCTCTTTTCCTTTTCCCCCTTTTTCTTTCCTCTCCTTTTCCCCCTTTTCTTTCCTCTCCTTTTCCCCCTTTTCTTTCCTCTCCTTTTCCCCCTTTTCTTTCCTCTCCTTTTCCCCCTTTTCTTTCCTCTCCTTTTCCCCCCCCTTTTTTTCTTTCCTCTCTTTTTCCCCCTTTTCTTTCCTCTCCTTTTCCCCCTTTTCTTTCCTTTCCTTTCCTTTCCCCCCCCCTTTTCTTTCCTCTCCCTCCCCCTTTTCTTTTTCCTCTCCCTCCCCCTTTTCTTTCCTCTCCCTCCCCCTTTTCTTTTTCCTCTCCCTCTTTCCCCCCTTTTCTTTCCTCTCCTTTTCCCCCTTTTCTTTCCTTTCCTTTCCCCCCTTTTCTTTCCTCTCCCTCTCCCCTCTTCTTTCCTCTCCCTTTTCCCCCTTTTATTTCCTCTCCTTTCCCCTTTTCTCTTTCAATTATATTCTTTTTATTTTTTCCCCCTTTTTCCTTCCTTTTTTTCTCCTTTTCTTTCCTTAGTGCTTAAGGAGTTAATTAATTTTCACAAGCAGCTCTAATTTGATGTCTGTTTCAATGAGGAAGTTGCTTCCTAGCTCTGTAAAGATGCCAGCAGCACTCAGTAAGGCCACGGCCATTGCAGGCAGCAAGGTGAAGAGAGGGCTGGAAAAGCCCTGAGTGGTTCAGCAGGATGGCAGAACCGGCAGTGAGAATTTTCTTCCCTATGGAAGCTGAGAAGGGGATCCCTGCCAGGGGATTAAAATGCTGGTGCAAAGTGTGTGTTGGGGATTCCTGTGGATGGCTGCAAACACTTCTGTCTGCAGGCTTTGTCCCAGGCTGTCCTGCTCCACCAAAACGCCCAACTGGTGAATTGGAGCGTCCCAAAAGGTGCCAGTGCAGCACCAGGGAGCAGAGGCAGGCCTGTGGTGGTGAGTAAAGCAAGCTGCAGGTGGGTTAAGCTGTTCTACTAAGAGGCTGATATGTCTCTAACAAGTGATTCTTAGTGGCATCATCATTTTTCCCCTCACTGTAACCAGGAAGAGAGCCAACCACCTGGTGGCTTCTGCACATCTCCGTGTTGCCTGCAGCAAGTCACTGTGTGTGTAAGCAACAGCTTTGGGCACTAGGGGCCGGGGAGGGTTCCCAGACAGTCGGAGCCCTCCTCTAGGCAGTGACTCCCCAGCCCTGCCCTCCACGAGTGCAGTCAGGAAAATGCCTCAGTAGAGAGTGTCTGTCTGCAAATACAGAGCTAGCTACTAAATAAGGAACCCTAGTCCCAGCTCTTGGGTAGGCTTCTTACAGCTCAGTAGCTTGGCTATGCTCAATTTACAATCCTGAAGCTCAGGAGCACCCATGGGAATGCTACAGGATTGCTTTTGGAAGAGATTTAGACCAAACTTGGTTCTCCCACAGTGTTTTGCTACACACAGCACTGAAGCTACTATTTCATCTGTTAAATCCTGCCACTGAAAACAGCACATCTCTCTGTCCATTACAGAATCCCAGCATGGTGGGGGTTGGAAGTGACCTCTAGAGATCATTCAGTCCAGCCCCCTGCTAGGGCAGGGGCACCCACAGCAGGTTTGCACAGGATCACGATGTGCAGGTGAAAGTCTCCAGAGAAGGAGACTCCACAACCTCTCTGGGCAGCCTGCTCCAGGGCTCCAGCACCCTCACAGAAAAGTTTCTCCTGGAGTTCAAGTGGAACCTCCTGGGTTCCAGTTTGTGCCTGTTGTCCATTGTCCTGTCACAGGGCACCACTGAAAAGAGCTCAGCCCCATTTTCTTGCCCTCCACCCTGTAGCTATTGATAAGGATTGATCAGATCCTCTCTCAGTCTGCTCCAGAGACACATGGGCAAGTGTGGCAATGCCCTGGAAGTGGTGGGGCAGCCATGGATGCTGGTGTGGGGCTGCTTTTCAGCTTGAGCCCAAACATCCCTCAGGCAGGTTGTCTTCAGCATGGCTGGCATGCAGCCTGTGGAGCAGCTGGGTAGGGTTTGGCATGAGCAGGGAGGGCTGGCTCAGCTGTCCTTCAGAGAGGGAGAGCATCCTTTTCCCTGGGAACAGGCTTCCCTGGCACTGCTAGCAGGCACTGCCTTTCCTGCACTCTTCTGGGCAGTGTGCAGGGCTGGAAGATGCCAGAGCAGCGCTGCCAGTGCTGGTGCCTATGCTGGTGCTAGTGCCTGTCTCCCATCTGAGGAGCTGGGATGTGATAAAGCCAGTCCTAGGGCAGGGGGAAGAGGGTATGGGGGGGTGGGAGTGCTTTTAAATGTGCATTGCAGTGCCTGTATCAGATATTTCCTCCTCAGTTTCCTTTTCTTGACCTCTTTTTTCCCCATTATTTCATTCACAAAATGCAAAAGTACCCAACAGCAGAGAATACAATAGAGGAGGAAGAAATGTCCTTTGCAGTGTAAACTCCTGAGGTTTGCCCTGAGAAGCCCATCCTGTGCTTTGTAGTAATGAATAACCACAACCCCTGCTCTCGTCTAGCTGCATCTCCCACGGCACCTGGTCCCCTCCCTCCCATCACACCTTGCCCAGCAGTCCTGCACGCTCAGATCATGGCAGGATGAAAGGGAAGCTATTTTCTCTCAGAGCATAAGGCATGAGAATTCTGGACTGTTCAGAAATTAATCCTTTTTTGAGCAAACTTCACTATTCTGGAGCTCTGGGTCCAGTTCTGGAGCCCCTAGTACAGGAAGGATCTGGAGGTGCTGGAAGGTGTCCAGAGAAGGGTCACGAGGAGGAGCAGAGGGCTGGAGCTGCTCTGCTGTGAGGACAGACTGAGGGAGTTGGGGTTGTGCAGTCTGGAGAAGAGAAGGCTCCGAGGAGACCTAATTGTGGCTTTCCAGGATCTGAAGGGGGCTCAAAGAAAGCTGGGGAGGGACTTTTGAGGGTGTCAGGGAGTGATAAGACTGGGGGCAATGGAGCAAAACTAGAAGTGGGTAGATTGAGATTGGATGTTAGGAAGAAGTTGTTCCCCATGAGGGTGGTGAGAGCCTGGCACAGGTTGCTCAGGGAGGTGGTGGAAGCCTCCTGCCTGGAGGTTTTTGCAGCCAGGCTGGATGTGGCTGTGAGCAACCTGCTGTAGTGTGAGGTGTCCCTGCCCATGAGAGGGGCGTTGGAACTGGCTGATCCTTGAGGTCCCTTCCAACCCTGACAATTCTGTCTGCCTCTTGACTGGCACACAAGAGTGGGTTCATGTGAGAAACTGTCCAGAGCAGCATCTGCTTCAGGAAGGAAAAGGGTTGAGTTGCAATTTCTTGCATGTGGGGAGTCTGTCGTGAAGAACCACGCAGTCATCAGGGCACCAGCCTTTGGCCCTGCTGCTCCCACTTCAGCAAACCCCTCCGGGGGGAGCAGGTGAGCTGGCTTCTGCTTTGCTCGGTGGCTCCTGCCCTCCACCCGTGTAACTCAAGGAGATGTTGTCCACCCAGCTTTGCACCAAGGGCACTGCCTGCTTCCCACGGGAACCAGCTGCACACCTGGGCAGACAGCTGTGGCACGGACAAAATGACCCTCGGTAAGGGACATTGTCAGTGCCTCTTCTCAGCCTTGCTGCAAAGAGCATGACCTGAACTTAGTCATGCCCAGCGCTGGGAGCTGTTGTTGTGCAAGCACTGCACAAACACCTCCTGGCTCGCAGCACGCTGGATGGGAGCTGAGGAAAAGCAGATGAGGTGGACGGCGGGGCGGGTAAGAGGAGCAAGGAAAGCAAGATAAGGCTGGATGCCACAAGGAGCCTCTATCCTTCGCCAAAAATTCCTGCTGCATCAGAGGAGGTGAGCAGGAGACCGCTGAAGGTAGATAAGGTGGCTTTGAGGGTTGCTCTTTTTGGTGTGTTTGTTTGGTTTTGGTGTTTACAGTAATCTGCAGCACCTCCTGTGCCTCCCACACCACTGCCTCTCTAATGCAGGGACCTGGGACTGTCGGCAGGGTCACGGAATAGGCTTAGGATAGGGAAGGGCTGAGTGAAATTACAAGGAGAAATGCTTGTAGAAATGCTCAGTTAACGAACTTGTCTGGTGCCTACCTCCTAGACCCAGCTAGCCAGGCAGTGCTGTAACCCAACCGTGTGCTGCATCTCCTTACCCACCCCAGGGAACTGCCCCCTTCCAGATACTTTATAAACTCACACCCAAATTTACTGAGCAAGCTCAAATATTCCACACACCCCCTCCAGGAGTTGCCTCTGTTCCTGCTGCAGCAAACTTTTCATTTGAACAAACGATAATTCCAGCTTGCTTTCTCCTGTGCAGGCAGAGCAGCACTGCCCGAGCTGCTGTGCCTGTGCCGAGCCCCTCTGCAAGACTGCCCGGTGCTGCTCACGGCTGCCCCAGCAATGCAGCGTGGTGCAGGGGGTGCTCTGGGTGACTGGAGTCAGACCAGGGGTGCTGTGAACGTGCCTTCCTTGCTTTTTTGGGTGTTTGTTTGCTTGTCTGGGTCTTTTCCCGAGTGCCCTGTGCTCAGATGCAGCCGCTGTCACCCTGCTAACACGTCGAAGGCAAACTTTGGTATTTAAGGGGGAAAAAAAATTGCAGGAGCGTCCCCAGCTGCTTCAACAGCAAAGCACAGCTGCATGCCCCCCTGGGCTTTTCGCATTACTAAAAGCCAACATCCTGAGGTATTTGGGCAGACACAAGGTGATGGGAGCAGCAGAGGGAAGCTGATGCTGCCTGCCCAGCGCCCCGGGGCTCTGCTTTGCCTGGTCCTGACATCCCTGCGGATATCCCGACCGGGACACATCCACCTGGGATCCCACCGCAGCCATCGCCGCCGGGCAGGGACCCCCTTGGCTTTTAGTGCCGCTCGCTCACAGCTCAGCCACCACCACGGGAATGATTTCTACCCCCTCTGGGATTGCTTTTCCTACTGGTTTGATTTAACCCCTGCAGTTAACTCTTGCCCACTGCTCCGAGGTGCTTTCACTGCCCCGTTCCTGTCACTGTGGCTGGTTGGCAGGAGGCAGTAGACTGAAAGGAGTTTTAGGAGTCTTTCGTTGATGAACAAGATGGAAAGATCCTTTTCCAGCCGAGTGAAGTCAAACAGATCGCTGGAAATCTATTTTCTAACTAAATAAACCCAAACTGTTCACTGGAAATCTCTTTTTCTAGCCTGGTAAAATCAAACAGATCACAGCAAAACGGTCCAAAAAGAAGGAAAAACCTGTTTTGTTTTTTTTTTTTTAACTGCACCTCACCTCTAAATGCTGGCAACAGAAAACTTCTCTTTATAAACCTGGTGTAAAATTAACACGAGCGTGGAGGCAGCCAATTAACCACTCCGCGGAGCAATTTTCCTGCAACCCAGGTTAATAACGCAGCTGTTTTCCTGAGGAAAAGGAGGATTTTGCATGGCACTGACTTGCAGCAAGTGGGAAAACGCTGTTCTGCAGGTACCAAACGGCGGTGGCTGACCCGAAACGGGTTGCGTCCAGAGTGTGTCTTCAACCTGGATTTGGGTAGGAGGCGTTGAGCAGCTGCTCACTCCCATGCAAGCGGCTTTTGCACCCTCCCCACTGTGCTAGAAACGACTTTGTGTGCTGAGGGGAGGGCCCCTTGTGTCAGCCTCCCGATGGTACCAGCACCTACCCCCAAGATTAAGCTGTAAATCATCAAGAGGACGTTGCCTCCCGCCCCCACAGCCAACTATTGACCATTTATTCCTGAGAACAGTTGACGAAATCACATCCTTGAGGATTCAAAAGCATGGCTACTCGACAGCAGCCTCCGCGCTGAGTCTCAGCGATGCTGCACCATCACCCACGGGCTCCGCGACCCCCTCCCACCACGGAAGATGGATGCTCAACCATAAAGGAACCATCCCAGGCCTTCCCAGGAAGCGCATCCCCGACCCCGCGGTGGTCCCTGCATTTAACTCTTGCTCCCGACAGGGTTAGAAAGCTGCAAATGGTGCGATGCCGAGGACAGAGGAAGGAAAGCACTTGGGCTGAAAGCACCTCCGGAGCTGGGCTTGCCCTGGAGGCACCAACTGCTGCAGGGACGGGTCTGTGGACAAACCCCCAGCTCCAGGTCCTCCAGACCCACCAAACTCTTCCCCGTGTCACCCAAATGCTGCCAGCTGCTGCACACTGGTAGCACCACCGACCCTGGCTGTGCCCGGCCTTGGTACCGAGGGTAGCTGTGTGTGTGTGTGCTGCTTGTCTGGGGAAGGAGGATCCCCTGCCTAGAGCATCCCAGGCACTACAGGACCCCCGCTTTCCACCCAGCGGAACACCCAAGCCTCTGAACCACCCCCCAACGGCCACGCCCCTGCTGCTGGAGGCAGGCTGCAGCTAGGGGAAAGCACTCAGAGGCCAGATACCAGACTGTCCCCCACTGCCACCGTACAACCCCAGGCTCTTCCCCCACCCCAGACCAGGCCTCTATGCCCACTCCCATCCCTGGGGTGGGGCACAGAGTACTCCCCCAGCATGTTTGTCTGTGCAGGTCCCTCCCCTTTCTCCCACCCCCCCATTAACGACACCAAGCCCTCGTTGGTTGCTGCCTCCGCAGTGGTTTATTGGTGCGAGAGCCCAGAGCCCCCGAGCAGCAGCCTGGAAGGCACCATGGGGATGCTGAGGAGGCACCCCAAGAGCCAGAGCACCAGCTCCTGCAGCAGGGACCAGGTTCCAGCCTCACTAAAGCAGCAAGGCAATACTGGAGAGCAACAGGCAATCCCAAACTCCAGTATTTACGTGCTGCTAGAGCACTGCTGACAGCTCTCCATCCTACTGCCTCTCCACCGCCTCCAGACACTCCCTTTCCCTCCCAGGCACAGGGCAACACAGGACCGTGGCTGGTCCTTTCCCAGGGAAAGGAGCAAAGGGCAGTAGGTGAGAGGGTAAGGTGCCAGCTGAAGGCACAGTGCTGAAGCCAACATCAGCCCATGCCCACGATGGAGAACAAAAAGGAGCTCTGAGTCCTTCCTGCCTGCAGGGCCAGCCCCGCTGAGACACACACACACACACTCAGAGGGACTTTATTTGTAGCTGCAAAGGTTGTGCACAGATACAAGCTCCAAGACAACATCTCTACACGTACCTGGTGTTCAACTGAGCTAAAGGGATACATGGGAATGTGTTAGCTTCCACATCTATGATAACCAGAAGCTCACTTCCTTGTCTTATCCTTGAGGTAATGAGGCAGCCCAGAATGGTCTGTATCTCCTTGTCCCTACAAACCATGATGTGCTGCTACATCTCCTCAAAGCCCACTGAATGTTGACATTCCAAATGGTATTATGAATATATATATATATATTTTGTTTTAACAAAAACCATGGTATCAAAGGCACTGAAGAACACTCTACAAAGAAGACATTTAAGGTGCATGCATTACCACCACAGGACAGAGCCTTTTTTGGTTCTTCTTGGGTGCTATCAGGGAGTCTGTAACTGTAAAAGAACAAGCAGTTAACACGGTGCAGACAAACCAGTTCCAGAAACAAGCAGCAGGAATGAACTGTGTGTCCCCCACCCACCCTCCAAAAGAGCTGGGCCTCAGTAAATCTTCCTTTTCACATCTTGCAGCAGATCCTGCAGCCCTTCCCTGGCCCTTCCCAACACTCTTCTGGGGGAAATGTTACTTTGTACTTTCCTCTCAGGGGGCTGCTGAACACCGAGGACTCGGTGGGAGTTGCAACGCTACCCAGCTGAATTCGGCTGCCAACAGCTCAAAACCTGTTAACGGGTTCCCCCCCCCCCCCTTACAGTATTGTTATTTGGCTTGCTTGGACTTTTGAGAAATCTAAAGCATCAATCATCATCATTGTTATTTGCAAAGACTTACAATTATTTTCTATTTCCATGGACAAAGCTTCGTGCAACCCAAGATGAAAGATGCCCTGAAACTTCTCTGGAACCAGGCAGGGGAGGTGGTGAAGAAAACACCAGCGCCGGGCAGCAAGGTAGCCCTGAGGCGGCACTCCCATGCCAGCCTCTGCAAGGGCTATCCAGGAGCCATGCAGACAGTTGGGTATTTTTTTGTGTTTCCTTTACAACTTTTTTTTTTTTTTTTTGTCCTCACCCCAGTTCTGTGACAACTTCCTTCAATTCATTCTTTGTCAAAGCAGCATCTCAGCGAGCCCTGAACAATGTCCGAAGTGACGCTGTCGGTCTGGACGCTCCTGCGGTTCCCCGGTGCTGAACACAGAGCTGAGCTCCACTTTGCCCTCCCCCCTGCTCCCTGCCTGCTTAGCAAACTCAAAAATGGGGAATTTCAGAAGCTCTCATGAGCCCTGCCAAATTATTGCAGGTTTGAAAAGTCAAATATTTGCCAACCCAAAAAAAGGGCAGTTTTGTCACCACTTCAGTGTCCTCAGTACCGATAACAGCAGGTACAGCTTGCCAGCCAGCCACTGCTTACTGCAAAGCCAACAAGTACCCAAAGTGAAGCCTGTGCAAGCTACAGCCACCCTCCCCTTGCAATGAATTTTACCACTATTTGTGTTTTACTGTACCTGTGTAGTCTGATTTGTTTCTTCCAAGTGATTCATAAAGAAAAAGCAACAGCAAACAAGCTCAGCTCTAGAATCCGTTTTGATTGCGTCTGAGGTTCAGAGTCTAATGAATGTTTTTAGACACAGGAAAACAAACCAAATTCAGTCTTCAGCCTAGTTTGACATGGGGGACAGGAGCTCTCTTCAGCAAGGACTCAGCTGAGAGCTCAACACACTTTCACCAACCTATTCTCCAGCAGAGAGGAAAATGAGTACTCACAAGGTATTGGGCAAGTGGAAATTCGGGATAGGCAGCAAAATACACATCTGAGAAACTCTGTGTTCGTGGCGTGACAGCATTGTTCTTGTAAGCAATAAAGCTCTGTGTTTGAATCATCCCATCTCACACTTCAGTTTCTTTCAGACCTAGCTTCTGCTTTGGATATTAAATCAGAAAGGCAGCAGCTGCTGAACAGGATGATTCGAGTTCACCCTGACCTCTCTCCAACTGTTACCTGCAGCACCCAAGAAAGGATCTGTGCTTTGGAGGAAGCCGGACTGATCCAGAGGCATGCTGCAGGTGGGACAAATGAGCTTACCTTCCTAACTCACCTGGATGCAAGTGCTTTGGCTCCTTCTGCCTTGCCTCTCCCTGGCCACCAGGCAAGTGCTGTTCCAACAGCAACTAGAAAGCAACACACACAAAGGTTTAGGAGGCACTGACAGAGGCACCGCCGTGCCTTGGGATGGGGGGACAGGAGCTGTTGGGCAGCTTGGAGCTGTCACCTCCCCTGGCATGCACAGATCACAGGCTCAGATGGGTGCAAGCACTTTTTAAACTAGGGAAGTAAGTAAATAAATAATCAAAATCTCACCTCCAGATAAGGCAGACTACAAAGCAGCACCTTAAGAACAGCTACATCCCTCCTTGCCCTGTCCTCCCCATTCCCACAGGCAGGGCTACTGGCACCACTGCTGCCATGGCATGGCACTGGTAACCCCCAACCATAGTCCAGGAGCTGTGCAGCAAGGAGGGATGACACAGCTCCTGCCAGGCAAAACCAGCAGCAGCTCTGGGGGTGAGTGGGTAGGCCATGGGCACCACCACAGCTGGCAGCAAGTCCACCTCCCTGAAGGGGTTAAAACAGCAGCGGCAGGGACATCCTACTGGTGTTGGCCGAGCAGAAGCTGGCTTAGGCAATAGAGCACCCTCGGGACAAGCAGGTAAGATGCAGAGAGGATCTCAGGGGTTGTGGTTTCTGTGGTGGAACTGCTGGGTGCTCAGCCCCTGACTGCCAGGGGAGGCAGCAGCCCAGGAGCACCCCTAGCCTTTGAGCAGCACCCCACCACGGCCAGAAACAGGGGTGGCCCTGCTGTACTGGTAACCCTGAGCACCAAGAGAACTGCCCTGAAAGCTCCACTTCACCACAAAAGCATCACAGCAACTCTTCTGCTGCCACAAGCTCCACGCCTGCAGCGTGCACACCAGCTATTTCTAGAAATCCAGACTCCTATCTGTCATCTCTGTGAGCCAGCCACCTACAGAGGTTTAATTAAACCCCCCAAATAACTGGGGAATTCGAACAGGCAGAAACCCATTAACATAGCTCCCAAAACAATGCAACTTCTGCTTGCCAAAGTATATTGGGCAATTAAGTAGAAAACATCCCCCCTCCTCTGCCCCAAGCCAAAAAGACACGCACAAAAGCAAAACAAATTCACCCTGGAATAAAAGGGTTGCCTTAAAAATCCCTCTCCCTCCTCACTGACACTGCAACCAGGAGTGAAAAATGAAAGAGAGGGGGAGGGAACCCCAAAGTGAGAAAGAATTGCCACGGGAAAGGAAATAAATACGGGACAGATTTGCATGCAGAGCCTTCACTGCCTCCTAAACATTTTGAGGCTAGGTAGACTCCAAGACAAGGAACCATTAAGGGTGGGGGGAATACAACAAACAAGCCTGCTACCAGTTTTTACGGGAGACATGCACAAACAAATCCCGAAGTCATTGTTCTCGTTTGAAAGATTAACACCTCCTCCCCCTCCCCACCCCCACCCCAAATGCATTGTTTCACAGACCAAAAGAAATCCTGTTACAGCTGAAAGTCCCAGAGATTTCGTTAGCAAGCCACGACTCCGGCGACAGAGTGAAAATAAAAAGGTGAGAGGAGAAGCACCAACCCACTTTGTATCTGCCTGGGTCCGGATGGAAAATTAAACAAACAAACAAGCAAACAAACATACCCCCCCAACCCCCCCAAATCACTCCACTTCTGTCCCTGCCTCCCTCTGAACGCTGAAATCTAAACAAAAGTCCTGTGTTAATATTTACAGGTGTGGTTAATAGCTGGGACCAGACCCGACGCTTGATCGACAGCCACCAAATGGTTCCAGCCATTGCATTCCCAACGGGATTTGCCTCTCGAGGCTGCTGCAGTCGAGAAATATCCCCAAGAGTAAAGGGAAATAACCCCCCCAACACGCCCAGAGCGGGAGCAGCCGGAGCGCTGCCTGTCAGCAGAGTTACTTTCAGTTGCGCCGGCACCCACGGTGGGCACCGCCACAACGAACCTCGCCGGGTTAGCCAGCCAAGACTTCCTCCTGAGTGGCACAAAAACACCTAAAATCATTTCACACCCCCCCACGGTGGCAACCGAAATCCGTGTAAGAGCCGATAATTCCTCATATGCTTACTAACAGTATTTTTTTTTTTTCCTTCCTCATTAACGTACTCGGGGGGGGGGAGGAAAAAAAAGGCAGCAGCAGCGTTTGACGTGCTCGGCGCCGAGTTTTTAACCCCAGTACGAAGCACCTCTGACCCACACGATGCGAAACGTGCTCCGAGGTGGGGCACGCATCCCCCCGAACCAACCCGCAGCTACAAAGGGCCGATTCAAACAACGCAAACAATTCATTCGTTAGCTTCCCTCCGTTGGAAAACTCGACCCCGCCAACGCTGTGCCTTAGGATCATCAGCCGGGTTGATCAAGGGGAGGTTGTTAAAGCAGCCAAGAGCTACCGGCGCTCGCAAAAGGCCTGGGGGTGGGTGGGTGGGGTGGGGGTAAGGGGGAGGGCGAGAATTCAACTTACAGCACTCCAGAAAAAAAAAGCAGCAAAATCCACAGAAAACAAACTCCAGGGTCCACAGGTTTGGGGCTTTTTGTTTGGTTTGGTGGGGTTTTTTTTGCCCCCACTCAACACTGCTGAGGAGAAGAGCAGCCCCGAAGCTTCACGTTATAGCCATGTATATATATATATATATCTTTGTTTTCACATCGTCATCTCATCCAGTTTTAAACGAGATCTGGAAGCTCGAGTCCTATAAAGTTTATTTGTTGAGGACAGAAGGGAGGAAAAATAAGTAAGTCATCGAAAAAAAATACGTTGTTTTTTTTTTTGGTTAGATGAGCATTGATTTAAAACATAAGTACAGAGGGATTTTTTAATACATAATGATACATTTTATATACTGATAGATATTTATAAATATTTATATAATATACAAAAATAGATATACAAATATATATAGATATAAAAAATAAATAGATAAAAATATAGAGGTATCTCCATATATTTATCTATATATTTATATATTCATTTTAATCTATTTAGCTATTTATTTATATATTTAGCTATTTATATATGGTTATATATTATCTCTATATTTTTATATTATCGATACGGTCATATATTTTAATATATTGTCTACATATATTGATATATTATCTATATTTGGGCCAGCTTGCCAGAAGCATTACTTCCAAGCATCCCTCTTCT
The DNA here is from genome assembly GCA_033816785.1 of Picus viridis. Lineage (NCBI taxonomy): Eukaryota > Metazoa > Chordata > Aves > Piciformes > Picidae > Picus > Picus viridis. The sequence continues at coordinate 3,917,647 of CM066580.1, forward strand.
TCCCATTTCCTACATGGTTTATCACACTTATACAGTTGATTCTCACTCTCTTTCCCACCCAAAGTGGATTAACTCAACACAGGCTCTTGCAGCCCACGGTGAGCAGGGGAGTTCCGAAGATCTCTTCAGAGCAGAGGGGGATGTAACTTGGCAGAGGGTCCCCCTCACCTCCACACGTACACAACACACAAATCTTTCTTTCCTCCTCCTTTTGGAGGGGAGCGATTCGTGGTGGAGCCTTGTAACAAAAAAACCCACCCAACCCCCCCCCCCCCCAAAACCCCTCGCTCTCCAAAAGCCGAAAAAAATCATGGTTTTAGGGAGCTGATGCACACGTGGGTAAAATATTGTCTTAGAGGGGAAGTTAAAAGGGAAAATCCAGAGCGTTAGGGGGGGTGGGGGTGCTTTGCTCCATCCCCGCAGCTCCTTGTCCATGCCAGGACATTCAAATTTCCTGTACAAAGCGAAGCAACAGCAGCAGCAGCAGCGCGGGGGTAAAAACACAGAATAGCGAAAGATGACCGCAAAAGAATTGCTTTTCTTTTTTTCCTTTACTATTTTTCCCGACTGTTTTCACCGAATTACGTTAGGAGTTTTATCAGCTTTTAATATATAAAACGGCTTTGGTTTTTTTGTGGTGCCAAGCGGGACCTAGGGGGGGGGGGACGGGGGGAGGGCTACAGACCCATCGCCAGCCCCGGGTTTGCTCTTAAAAAAACAAGGAGGAAATGAGGAAGAAACACCAAAAAACACCCACCCGCCCCAACCCCCCCCCCAACCAAACAACAAAACCAGCCGCACCTGGGGGGGGAAAGGGGGGAAGGGGGGGGAGGGGGGAGAGGGAACAACACACGTCAAGTATGAGGTATAAAAACTATTAATCATTAAAAAAAAACACCCCAAAACACACACACACACAAAAAATTCACCAGGAAAAGGCGTCCCGGGGGAAGGGGGGGGGGCGGGGGAGTGGGGAGGGTGTCGCCCCGCACCCACGTGGGAACCGTCCTGCTCCCGCCTTAACGGTCCGGTGTGGGGGGAGGGGGGAAGAAGAAGGGGCGGGGAGGGGGAAGAAGAAGGGGCGGGGAGGGGGGAAGAAGAAGGGGCGGGGAGGGGGAAGAAGAAGGGGCGGGGAGGGGGGGAAGAAGAAGGGGCGGGGAGGGGGAAGAAGAAGGGGCGGGGGGGGGGGGGAAGAAGAAGGGGCGGGGGGGGGGAAGAAGAAGGGGCGGGGGGGGGGAAGAAGAAGGGGCGGGGGGGGGAAGAAGAAGGGGCGGGGGGGGGGGGGAAGAAGAAGGGGGGGGGGGGAAGAAGAAGGGGCGGGGGGGGAAGAAGAAGGGGCGGGGGGGGGGAAGAAGAAGGGGGGGGGGGGGAAGAAGAAGGGGGGGGGGGGAAGAAGAAGGGGCGGGGGGGGGCACCGCCCCGGGCCCAGTCGCTCCCGCTGTCACTGCCCGCTGCGTCACGAGCCGCCGCCGCACCCCCCCCGCCCCGAGGCCACCGACCGACCCACACTTCCCCCCCCCGCAACACACACCCCCGTGGCCGCCTTTGTGCGGCTCTGGGCGGCGCCGGCGCTGCCGCCGGCTCTCCCCACCACCCCCGCATCCCCACTGAAGTTTTTTCTTTTACGTAGTCTTGGGGTTGTTGGTTTTTTTTTTTTGTTGGCTTTTTCGTTTTTGGGTTTTTTTTTTTTTTTTTTTAAGCCTTTTTCCGTTCCTCCCCCTTCCCCCCCCCCCAAAGTTTCTCTCCCGGGCCTGTGTCCGTGTTGCGCCCCCCACGCCCCCACGCCCCGCATTCGGGGAGCGGCACGATCCCGCCCCGGGCGGCCGCTGTGTGTCCGTGTCCCATCCCCGGCACGGCAGCGCGCCCCGTCCCGCAGCCGCCCCCCCGTCCCGTCCCGTCCCGCTGCTGCTCTCCCCCCCCCCCCCCAACCCCCCCGCCCGGCCAGGGCCGAGCCGAGCCCGGCCGGGCCGAGCCGTCCTGCCCGCAGCGGGGCGAGGGAAGAGAGGCTGGCGATCGACCCCCGCGGCGCCCCGGGCCCGGCGCCCCGCGCGCCCGCCCTCCTCACCTCCGAGTCCACTCGAAAATGGCGCCGAAACCGAAAAAACTTCGCAAATTTCATTGTAGGCGGCCGCGAGGGCTGCTGGGAAGCGGGGGCGGGGGCAGCACCGCCCGCCGGGGCGGGACGGGGATGGCCGCCGCGCGGGGCCGGGCCTGCGGCCGCGTAGGGTTCCGCTGCCGGCGGTACCGGGCTCGGGGCGGGAGCTGAGCGTCCCCGGGGAGGACACCGAGTGCCTCCCCAGGTTTCTTGGAGCCCCGTTCAGATACTGGAAGGCCACAAGAAGGTCGCCTTGGAGCCTTCTCCTCTCCAGACTGAACAGCCCCGATCCCCTTAGTCTGTCTCCGTAGGAGAGGTGCTCCAGCCCTCTGCCGATGGATGCTTTACAGCAGCCTTCTTCAAGCAGAGGTGCACCCCATGGATCGCTCAGGCCAAAATACCCCAGCGAGGTCGTGGGGGAGCTGCATTCACGTGCCCCGGGGCTGCTGCCGTGGCGGTGCAGGGAGCTGGGACCTGGGGTCGTACAATCATAGAATGGTGTGGGTTGGAAAGAACCTTTAAGATCATCGAGTCCAGACGTTCTCTGCCGTGCCTGGTGCCAACCCATGTCCCTCAGCAACACATCTCTGCCGCTCTGAAACACCTCCAGGGATGGGGACTCCACCACCTCCCTGGGCAGCCCGTTCCAATCCCTGACCACTCTTTTCACTGATCTCCAACCTAAACTTCCCTGACACAATTTCAGGCCATTTCCTCTTGTCTTATCATCTGATACTAAGGAGAAGAGTCCAACCTCCATCTCACTGCAAACCTCCTTTCAGGGAGCTGTAGAGAGCAATGAGGTTTCCCCTCAGCCTCCTCGTCTCCACACAAAACACTCCCAGTTTCCCTCAGCTGCTCCTCCCCAGCCCTTTCTCCAGACCGTTCCCCAGCAATGAGGTCTCCCCTCAGCATCCTCTTCTCCACACTAAACACCCCCAGCTCCCTCAGCTGCTCCTCCCCAGCCTTGTTCTCGAGACCCTTCCCCGGCTTTGTTGCCCTTCTCTGGACATGCTCCAGCACCTCAGTGTCCTTCTTGGAGTGAGGGGTCCAGAACTGAGCCCAGGACTCAAGGTGTGGCCACACCAGTAAAGGGGGACAATCCCTTCCCTCCTTCTGCTGGCCACACTATTGCTGATCCGGGCCAGGATGCTGGTGGCCTTCTTGGGCACCTGGGCACACACAGTGGCTCATCTTCAGCCGGCTGTTGACCACCACCCCCAGGTCTTTCTCTGCTGGGCAGTTTCCAGCCACTCTGCCCCAAACCTGGAGCATTCATGGTGTTACTGTGACTCAAGTGCAGGAATAGCACTTGGCCTTGTTGAATCTCATGCAACAGACCTCTTTCCATCAATCCAGCCTGTCCAGGTCCCTCTGCAGAGCCTTCCTACCCTCCAGCAGACCTACACTCCCTCCCAGCTTAGTGCCATCTGCCAACTTACTGAGGGTGCCTTGATCCGCTCAGCCAGATCATTGATAAAAGATATTAAAGAGGATTTGCCCCAGCACCGAGCCCTGGGGAACACCACTAGTGACCAGCCACTGACTGCATTTAATTCCATTCACCATCACTCTGGGCTCCGCCATCCCAGTTTTTAACCAAAAAACTTCTGCAACTGTGCAGCAGCCCAAATCTCCAATAAGGAAAAAACAAACCAACAAACAAAAGAAAACAACAACCACACCACACCCCCCAATCCTTATATAATAATCACAAAACCTGCAAGGGGCTAATGGGAAACCTCAGCATTGCCTCTTCCCTCCATGGCTTACAGCCTCTTGTAAACCATCTGAAGGAGGGATGAGGCTTTTTCACTCCTGGTTGGGTGGAAGTACATAGAATCCATGGAATTGTTAGGGTTGGAAGGGACCTCAAGGATCAGCCAGTTCCAGCCCCCTGCCATGGGCAGGGACACCTCACACTACATCAGGTTGCTCACAGCCACATCCAGCCTGGCTGCAAAAACCTCCAGGCAGGAGGCTTCCATCACCTCCCTGGGCAACCTGTGCCAGTCTCTCACCACCCTTGTCTTGTTACTCAGCATACAGCTGTGCACTGCACAGAGTATCAGAGTGTGGTTGGTAGCTCTTTTCCTCCTTGTCATTAGTGTGATATTAGGGTTCTTGCAGCCTGCCTTCCCCTGACCCCCAGCCCCTGCATGGGCTGGCACAGCTTTATAACCTACCTGGAGTCACACAGGGGTGATGGGAACAGGATTTTGGAACCCAAATTGCACGTCCCAGATGTGGGATGACATGTTAGTAGGGAAGATGGGTGGTTTGGAGATAGGGTTTTCTGCAAGAATTTGTCATCTGAAGAGTCAGAACTTGGGAGGATAGGAAGCAACTGGCAATCTGACACATGGACAATAGGGCTGCAAGTGGGAAGTGGTCTCTTCCAAAGATCCAAACCTGGATCTGGAAGCCAGAAACTTCCAGGTTTGTCACCTCCATTGCTGGGAATGAGCAAAGCTGTGAAGCTTTTTGTTGGCTTGGTGGGTTCATTGGAGTCATGTGTTGACTTGGTGGGTAAACTGAAGTCTTTTGCTGACTTGGTGGGTTCACCAAAGTCCTGTGTTGGTTTGGTGGATTCACTGAAGTGTTGGCTTGGTGGGTTCTCTGAAGTCTTTTGTTGGCTTGGTGGGTTCTCTGAAATCTTGTGTTGTCTTGGTGGGTTCACTGAAGTGTTGTGTTGGCTTGGTGGGTTCATTGAAGTCTTGAGTTCTCTTGGTGGGTTCATTGAAGTCTCGAGTTCTCTTGGTGGGTTCACTGAAGTGTTGTGTTGGCTTGGTGGGTTCATTGAAGTGTTGTGTTGGCTTGGTAGGTTCATTGAAGTCTTGAGTTCTCTTGGTGGGTGCATTGATGTCTTGAGTTCTTTTGGTGGGTTCACTGAATTGTTGTGTTGGCTTGGTGGGTTCATTGAAGTGTTGTGTTGGCTTGGTGGGTTCATTGAAGTCTTGAGTTCTCATGGTGGGTTCACTGAAGTGTTGAGTTCTCTTGGTGGGTTCACTGAAGTGTTGTGTTGGCTTGGTGGGTTCATTGAAGTCTTGAGTTCCCTTGGTGGGTTCATTGAAGTCTTGAGTTCTCTTGGTGGGTGCATTGATGTCTTGAGTTCTTTTGGTGGGTTCACTGAAGTGTTGTGTTTTCTTGGTGGGTTCATTGAAGTCTTGTGTTGGCTTGGTGGATTCATCTTCTTCCTGTTGCAGTTTTTACTTCTATCCCCACCTGAAAAAGCCACAAAAAGAAAAAGACAAACAAAAAACCCCCAAACACCCCACCCCCCAATCCTGTTGCTAAATAATTGCTCTGTTCTCACAGGTGAGCCGTGAAGCTCAATTAATTCTGCTTTGTGAAGAGCTTCTGATCCTCTGGTGGAAACATGTAAAGGCAAAACACGATTATTTTGCAACTTGCAAAGGCTGATAAGGGCGGTGAAAGCGGAAAAGCCTCACCACTGAAGGGTATTGCAGCCCTGCTCTTTTTCCACTCGAGATCACAAGAAACGAGCTGATGGCTGCTGCTTTTCATTTAGAAGGGTTTCCCCCCCACCCCCTCCTTCTTGAAAGAAACGCAATCACTACCAAGTACTCTGGAGGGACTTCATCTTTAAACAAATAATGTTTTCCTTCTTGGGCGTGCACTATTATTTTCTTAATTATCCCTGGATTTCTGCCTGTTCCTCCAAGAGCTTTCTCAGATGGCAGAAACAATTGGTGTGTGTGTCGTGTCCCCTTTTTTTTTTTTTTTTTTCTTTTATATCTATGCATCTCACACTTCACAGCAAAAAAGTATCCCCCCAATAAAAAGCCTCTGTACATCCCATAAACTCCAACAGGACACGTGCTGCCAACAATCACACCTCTTCATTGGGGCGTCTTATATGCTGCTTTCCTATTCCCGCCCCCCCCCCCCCCCCCCCCCCCCAATTATTTTTGGTTCTGTGTTTTGGTTTTTTGTTTCCACACAGCTACTACTGTTTACAACCCAGCCTTGCTGGCTGCCTGTGTTTTGGTGTCAGAACGAAAGGAATTGAGTCATTTATTTAGCATCAGAGTCCTCCCACTCCCCCTTTGTGCACGCATCGAGATCTCAGCAGATGCAGAGGGGAGCAAACGGGCAAAGAGATTCACCTACACCTCTCACATCTACTCTTGTGGGTGGCCTCTAATTAATTTGGCTCCCAGGCTTCTGCTCTAAGGTAGATGGGTTGGGAAGTCTGGCCAGGAGTCATCTGTTTGAATCATACCTAGGTTTGCTTTTTTTTTTTTTTAATGGAGAACTTCCTTGTGTGTCTGTGTGTGGAGAGCTTCTTCCTTGTGTAGTCTGTGTGTGGAGAACTTCCTTGTGTGGCTGTTTTGAGAGCTTCTTCCTTGTGTAGTCTGTGTGTGGAGAACTTCCTTGTGTGGCTGTGTGTGGAGAGCTTCTTCCTTGTGTAGTCTGTGTGTGGAGAACTTCCTTGTGTGGCTGTGTGTGGAGAGCTTCTTCCTTGTGTAGTCTGTGTGTGGAGAACTTCCTTGTGTGGCTGTGTGTGGAGAGCTTCTTCCTTGTGTAGTCTGTGTGTGGAGAACTTCCTTGTGTGGCTGTGTATGGAGAGCTTCTTCCTTGTGTAGTCTGTGTGTGGAGAACTTCCTTGTGTGGCTGTGTGTGGAGAGCTTCTTCCTTGTGTAGTCTGTGTGTGGAGAACTTCCTTGTGTGGCTGTTTTGAGAGCTTCTTCCTTGTGTAGTCTGTGTGTGGAGAACTTCCTTGTGTGGCTGTGTGTGGAGAGCTTCTTCCTTGTGTAGTCTGTGTGTGGAGAACTTCCTTGTGTGGCTGTTTTGAGAGCTTCTTCCTTGTGTAGCTTCTTCCTTGTGTAGTCTGTGTGTGGAGAACTTCCTTGTGTGGCTGTGTGTGGAGAGCTTCTTCCTTGTGTAGTCTGTGTGTGGAGAACTTCCTTGTGTGTCTGTGTATGGAGAGCTTCTTCCTTGTGTGTCTGTGTATGGAGAACTTCTTCCTTGTGTGGCTGTTTTGAGAGCTTCTTCCTTGTGTAGTCTGTGTGTGGAGAACTTCCTTGTGTGGCTGTTTTGAGAGCTTCTTCCTTGTGTAGTCTGTGTGTGGAGAACTTCCTTGTGTGGCTGTTTTGAGAGCTTCTTCCTTGTGTGTCTGTGTATGGAGAGCTTCTTCCTTGTGTGGCTGTTTTGAGAGCTTCTTCCTTGTGTGGCTGTGTGTGGAGAACTTCCTTGTGTGGCTGTGTGTGGAGAGCTTCTTCCTTGTGTAGTCTGTGTGTGGAGAACTTCCTTGTGTGGCTGTGTGTGGAGAGCTTCTTCCTTGTGTGGATGTGTATGGAGAGCTTCTTCCTTGTGTGTCTGTGTATGGAGAACTTCCTTGTGTGGCTGTGTATGGAGAACTTCTTCCTTGTGTGTCTGTGTATGGAGAACTTCTTCCTTGTGTGTCTGTGTATGGAGAACTTCCTTGTGTGTCTGTGTATGGAGAGCTTCTTCCTTGTGTGTCTGTGTATGGAGAGCTTCTTCCTTGTGTGTCTGTGTATGGAGAACTTCTTCCTTGTGTGGCTGTGTATGGAGAACTTCTTCCTTGTGTGGCTGTGTATGGAGAACTTCTTCCTTGTGTGGCTGTGTATGGAGAGCTTCTTCCTTGTGTAGTCTGTGTGTGGAGAACTTCTTCCTTGTGTGGCTGTGTATGGAGAGCTTCTTCCTTGTGTAGTCTGTGTGTGGAGAACTTCCTTGTGTGGCTGTGTCTGGAGAACTTCCTTGTGTGGCTGTGTGTGGAGAACTTGTGTGGCTGTGTGTGGAGAACTTGTGTGGCTGTGTGTGGAGAACTTCCTTGTCTGTCTGTGTATGGAGAACTTCTTCCTTGTGTGGCTGTGTATGGAGAGCTTCTTCCTTGTGTAGTCTGTGTGTGGAGAACTTCCTTGTGTGGCTGTGTCTGGAGAATTTCCTTGTGTGGCTGTGTGTGGAGAACTTGTGTGGCTGTGTCTGGAGAACTTGTGTGGCTGTGTGTGGAGAACTTCCTTGTCTGTCTGTGTATGGAGAACTTCTTCCTTGTGTGGCTGTTTTGAGAGCTTCTTCCTTGTGTAGTCTGTGTGTGGAGAACTTCCTTGTGTGGCTGTGTGTGGAGAGCTTCTTCCTTGTGTAGTCTGTGTGTGGAGAACTTCCTTGTGTGGCTGTGTGTGGAGAGCTTCTTCCTTGTGTAGTCTGTGTGTGGAGAACTTCCTTGTGTGGCTGTGTGTGGAGAGCTTCTTCCTTGTGTGGATGTGTATGGAGAGCTTCTTCTTTGTGTAGTCTGGGTGTGGAGAACTTCCTTGTGTGTCTGTGTATGGAGAGCTTCTTCCTTGTGTGTCTGTGTATGGAGAACTTCTTCCTTGTGTGGCTGTTTTGAGAGCTTCTTCCTTGTGTAGTCTGTGTGTGGAGAACTTCCTTGTGTGGCTGTGTGTGGAGAGCTTCTTCCTTGTGTGGATGTGTATGGAGAGCTTCTTCCTTGTGTAGTCTGTGTGTGGAGAACTTCCTTGTGTGTCTGTGTATGGAGAGCTTCTTCCTTGTGTGTCTGTGTATGGAGAACTTCCTTGTGTGGCTGTGTTTGGAGAACTTCTTCCTTGTGTGTCTGTGTATGGAGAACTTCTTCCTTGTGTGTCTGTGTATGGAGAACTTCCTTGTGTGTCTGTGTATGGAGAGCTTCTTCCTTGTGTGTCTGTGTATGGAGAGCTTCTTCCTTGTGTGTCTGTGTATGGAGAACTTCTTCCTTGTGTGGCTGTGTATGGAGAACTTCTTCCTTGTGTGGCTGTGTATGGAGAACTTCTTCCTTGTGTGGCTGTGTATGGAGAGCTTCTTCCTTGTGTAGTCTGTGTGTGGAGAACTTCTTCCTTGTGTGGCTGTGTATGGAGAGCTTCTTCCTTGTGTAGTCTGTGTGTGGAGAACTTCCTTGTGTGGCTGTGTCTGGAGAACTTCCTTGTGTGGCTGTGTGTGGAGAACTTGTGTGGCTGTGTGTGGAGAACTTGTGTGGCTGTGTGTGGAGAACTTCCTTGTCTGTCTGTGTATGGAGAACTTCTTCCTTGTGTGGCTGTGTATGGAGAGCTTCTTCCTTGTGTAGTCTGTGTGTGGAGAACTTCCTTGTGTGGCTGTGTCTGGAGAATTTCCTTGTGTGGCTGTGTGTGGAGAACTTGTGTGGCTGTGTCTGGAGAACTTGTGTGGCTGTGTGTGGAGAACTTCCTTGTCTGTCTGTGTATGGAGAACTTCTTCCTTGTGTGGCTGTTTTGAGAGCTTCTTCCTTGTGTAGTCTGTGTGTGGAGAACTTCCTTGTGTGGCTGTGTGTGGAGAGCTTCTTCCTTGTGTAGTCTGTGTGTGGAGAACTTCCTTGTGTGGCTGTGTGTGGAGAGCTTCTTCCTTGTGTAGTCTGTGTGTGGAGAACTTCCTTGTGTGGCTGTGTATGGAGAGCTTCTTCCTTGTGTTGTCTGTGTCTGGAGAATTTCCTTGTGTGGCTGTGTGTGGAGAACTTGTGTGGCTGTGTCTGGAGAACTTGTGTGGCTGTGTGTGGAGAACTTCCTTGTCTGTCTGTGTATGGAGAACTTCTTCCTTGTGTGGCTGTTTTGAGAGCTTCTTCCTTGTGTAGTCTGTGTGTGGAGAACTTCCTTGTGTGGCTGTGTGTGGAGAGCTTCTTCCTTGTGTAGTCTGTGTGTGGAGAACTTCCTTGTGTGGCTGTGTGTGGAGAACTTCCTTGTGTGGCTGTGTATGGAGAGCTTCTTCCTTGTGTGGCTGTGTCTGACCTGTACCCTTGCAAGAACTAATTAAAAGGAAAAAAAATGGAGGGGGGAAATGGAATAAAAAGAAAAAAAAGAGAGAGAAAAAGGCCCACACTTATTGGAATGTCAAATATAGATGTCAGCATTTCAAATGAAATGGTATCTTGGGAGGGTCCTGCACATTTAATCAGCCAGTTGCACCATCTATATCATGCACTCCAACACTGCAGCGAGAACCACGGCCGGCACTGGCTTAACATCAGCAGAAGTGTTTGCCAAGCCTGGATTATGTCACTGCTTTATGATCTTGCTTTGTAAAGGGAGAATACTCCTGGGGAGCAAGGACTCGGCACGCCGGATCCACAGCGAGAGCGAGGAATGAGTGCCGCTCACAGAGACCCGGGGAGGGGGAGGGACGGTGTTTGCTGGGGTAGTTTTAGAATGAGAATTGTCAGGGTTGGAAGGGGCCTCAAGGATCATCTAGTTCTAACCCCTGTGCCATGGGCAGGGACACCTCACACTAGATCAGGTTGCTCACAGCCACATCCAGCCTGGCCTTCAACACCTCCAGGGATGAGGCTTCCACCACCTCCCTGGGCAACCTCAGTTGCCTCACCACCCTCATGGGGAACAACTTCTTATTAACATCCAATCTGAATCTACCCACTTCTAGTTTTGTTCCATCCCCCAAGTCCTATCCCTCCCGACACCTTAAAAAGTTCCTCCTCATCTTTCTTGGAGCCCCCTTCAGACACTGGAAGGCCACAAGAAGGTCTCCTGGGAGCCTTCTCCTCTCCAGACTGAACAGCCCCAACTCCCTCAGTCTGTCTCCATAGGAGAGGTGCTCCAGCCTTCTGCAGATGAATGCTTTACAGCAGCCTTCTTCAAGCAGAGGTGCACCCCATGGATCACTCAGGCCAAAATACCCCAGTGAAGCTGTTTGCTGCTTTGCCCCATGCCAGCCTCCCATGGGCACACTGGACACCAGCTCTTGGTGCATCACCGTTCTGCTCAGAGTCCTGGTGGCTTTCCCTTGCCTGCAGGACGCAGACACCCAGCCAGGCTGGGGCTGGGTAGGTAGTCCAAAGGCGGTGCCTTTGCAGAGGTGGCAGCTATGGAACTAGTTAAAGAAAAAAACTTCACCACACATGTTAAACCTGGCCTGCCAAAATGCTTCTGCTCCTCACCATGGGTGCAAGCCACGGCCGTGGCCACTCCTGTGCTGCAGGCTGGTGGCAAAGGTTGGAAACCTTCTTTGAAGAGACCAATTCTGTTGTCTCTTTGAAGAAACCAGTTCTGACCAATTCTGTCCAGCACCAGCCTAAATAGCAGGCTTGGCTTTGCTGTCCACAACTGGAAGGAAAAGAAAGCAAAAACCTTGGAGGTTATGTGCCCTTTCAGGTGGGACAGGGGACATTGGAGGGGACAAGAGGCTGAAAAGAGACGTCTCTTCAGAGGTAGCCCCTGGGGTTTGAGAGCTGTGCTGCTCACACTGCCCTTGCTTTCCTGTTGCATCAAGAACCTTGTGCAGACCTTGTTCTCCCACCCCTCAACTCACTGCCAGGGCATCCAGCCCAGCCTGGTAATTTCCCACAGCTACTGGGCTAATAAGATGTGGCTGCTTCTGGATGAGTGTCTGGCCAGCCCAGAACCACATCCCACTGCTGGGGTTTGGGCATGGGAAAGGGGGACCCTGTGTTTGCAGGGGCTGTGAAGGGCAAAGGGAGAGTGAGTGGGCAGCCTGGGGTGCCCAGGATGGTGGTGAGGAGCAAGTGTGAGTGTACACAGCCATAGCACCTCGTGGTTCCCCACATGCAGAGCCATAGAATCAGAATAGCTTGAGTTGGAAGAGACCTTTCAGATCAAGTCCAACTGTGAACCCCACACTGCCAGGTCACCACTAAACCATATCCCTCAGCACCACATCTCCAGAGCTCTGAAACCCCTCCAGGTATGGGGACTCCACCGCTGCCATGCCTTCCATTTATTGCATTGCCCCACACCAGTGCCCATCTCTGCACTAAGCCTCCCTCCAGCCTCCAGCCTGGTCAGACCTAAGGGTTGTGTTTGTGCTTCATTTCTTTGAGGGACTCCTTCATCTGACCCTGAGTGCCAGCCCTGGCATTTTGCCATGCCCTCCTCTGGCTTTGTGCATGGTGTGGCAGTCCCATCCTCAGCTCTCTGAGCACCCAGGGTGTTGGCAGCAGCCTGGGCTGCTCTCCTCAGTCATGTTGATAAAGATGTGCAGGGTGAGTGCCCAGAGGCTGGAGCCAGGCTCTGCTGGGTGCTGCCCAATGCCAGCACAAGGGGCAGTGGTGGAAGCTGAGGCAGAGGAAGTGTCATGGAAACACGAGGAAGAATTTTTTCACTGTGAGAATGACGGAACAGGCTGCCCAGGGGGTTGTGGAGTTTCCCTCTCTGGAGATATTAAAAACCCACCTGGATGTGTTCCTGTGTGACCTGCTCTGGGTGCTCCTGCTCTGGCAGGGGGGTTGGACTGGATGAGCTTTCAAGGTCCCTTCCAGCCCCTGGCATTCTGTGAATCTGTGTGGAAAATGGGTATGGTGGTCATGCCAATAGGGTTTTTGGCAGCATTTCTTGCCTTCCCTTGGCTCAGAGTGCCCAGAGCGTAGTGCTGTCTGGACAGGGATTTCATTACCCGCCGTCCAGCCTGCCAGCACAACTTTGTCATTGCAATTTGTCACACATACTTGGTATGTGTTTAGTATCTCGCTGAGGGCTCCTTTGCCAGGCAATTCATCTAACTGCTGCTCGTCTGCTGCGGGGAGCAGCTGGGCTCCTGCTGGGCCAGCACACGGCACAGCCCTGGGGCTGTGCTGCGCTCGCAGAGGGAGCCCTGGCCCTCCAGAGCAGAGCCAGAGAGCCAGAGAATGGTTTGGGTTGGAAGGGACCTGAAAGATCATCCAGTTCCAAACCCCCTGCCATGGGCAGGGACACTTTCCACTACCCCAGGTTGCTCAAGGCCTCATCCAACCTGGCCTTGGACACCTCCAGGGAGGGGACATCCACAGCCTCTCTGGGCAACCTGTTGCAGTGTCTTCCCAGCCTCACTCTCAAGAATTTCTTCCTAATCTCCAGTCTCAATCTTCACTCTCCCAGCTCAAAGCCATTGTCCCTCATCATGTCACTCCCAGCCCTTGTCAAAAGTCCCTCCCCAGATCTCTGGTACCCCCTTCAGGTACTGGAAGGCTGCTCTAAAGGTCTCCCTGGAGCCTTCTCTTCTCCAGGCTGAGCAGCCCCAGCTCCTTCAGCTTGTCCCCACAGGGCAGGTTCTCCAGCCCTCTGATCATCTTTGTTGCTTCCTCTGGACCTGCTCAAGCGGTTCCATGTCCCTTCTTGTGCTGGGGGTGCCAGAACTGGATGCAATACTCTAGGTGGAGTAAGGTGTGAACCAGAGGTGTGAACCAGCACCATGAGACTGCCTACCACAAGTCTCCTTTTTCCACTAGAGGAGGAGGTTATTGTGGTCCACAATAACTATTTCTGTCCAAGGGGCAATTTTTGAACCATCTCTTTGTCGGCTGGGGACGGAAAACTTCTGCAGAGGCACCAGCTCCCCTCTCCTCCCCTCCTGGTTCTTTTGCAGTTATTTTGCTCTATTTATTTACTGCAAAACTTGCTGTGTTGCCTGACATTTTTTGGTTATCAAAATATTTTGATTATGTGCAGGGGAGGGGGCGGGTTGATAGCGAGGCTGACATCTCGATAGGAAAATGCCTGCAAAGACTTCTAGCTAAATCCAGGGCAGGGAAGAGTGAGATACTCCAGCCTGTCTGAGGCAAACCCTTAGCATTGCTGCTGTGCAGAACCCTGTTTCAGCTTGGCCCCATCTCCAGCCCTTTTGGGTTCAAGAGCTTGGCTGGAGCATGAGCTCTCCCTGCTTTAGAATCATTAAGGTTGGAAAAGATCTCTAAGATCATAGAAGATCTCTAAGATCATAGAAGATCTCTAAGATCATAGAATCATCCAGGCTGGAAAAGACCTCAGAGATCATCAAGTTCAACTTATTACCTAATATCTAACACCTCCTGACGACTAAACCATGGCTCCAAGTGCCACATCCAGGCCTTTCTTGAACACCTCCAGGGATGGGGACTCCACCACCTCCCTGGGCAGCACATTCCAATGGCCAATTACTCTTTCTGGGAAGAACTTTCTCCTCACCTCCAGCTTACACCTCCCCTGGCACAGCTTGAGACTGTGTCCTCTTGTTCTGCTGCTGCTTGCCTGGGAGGAGACACCAACCCCCACCCATCTACAACCTCCTTTCTGGTAGTTGTAGAGAGCAAGAAAGGTCTCCCTGAGCCTCCTCTTCTCCAGGCTAAACACACCCAGCTCCCTCAGCCTCTCTTCATAAGACTTGTGCTCAAGATCCTCAAGTCCAACCTTCTACCCAACATATCCATGACCCAAAGTGCCACATCTGCTTGTTTGGATGGATGCATCAAACCCAGCAACCATGAGAAGGAGGAAAGGAGAGTGGAGAGTGGTGAAGCCCTGGAATGGGTTATCCAGGGAGGTGATTGAGGCCCCATCCCTGGAGGTGTTTAAGCCCAGGCTGGATGAGGCTGTGGCCAGCCTGCTCTAGTGTGGGGTGTCCCTGCCCATGGCAGGGGGTTGGAACCAGATGATCCTTGTGGTCCCTTCCAACCCTGACTGATACTAAGATACTATGAATGAGCTGCCCAGGGAGGTGGTGGAGTAAGACTCCCTGGAAGTGTTTGCAAAAAGACTGGATGTGGCACTCAGTGCCATGGTTTAGTTGATTGGATGGAGTCAGGTAATAGGTTGGACTTGATGATCTCAGAGGTCTTTCCCAACCTGGTTAATTCTGTGATTCTGTGATGCTGCTGCATGAGACCTGCAGCTGCTGTGGAGGTTTTGATGCAGCATGAGAGGGAACAGAGAGGCAGGACACAAAAAGCAGAGCTCAAAGAGGTTGGAGGAGAGATACATACATCAAGGTGACTCTGAAAAAGTCTGGAACACTTTCTGCTTTGTTTTCTCTCACTGTGACAATGAGGAAGGCTCCTCTTCACGGGGTAACTACAGGAGCACAGGATGTTAGGGGTTGGAAGGGACCTCTGGAGATCTTCCAGTCCAACCCTGCCAGAGCAGGACCATGGAATCCGGCACAGGTCACACAGGAACACATCCAGACAGGGCTTGAATGTCTCCAGAGTGGGAGACTCCACAACCTCTCTGGGCAGTCTGCTCCAGGGCTCTGTGACCCTCACAGTGAAGAAGTTCCTCCTCATGTTGAGGTGGAACCTCCTGTGCTGGAGTTTCCATCCACTGCCCCTTGTCCTATCACAGGGTGCAACTGAGCACAGCCTGTCCCCTTCCTCTTGACACTCAGCCCTTAGATATTTATAAACATTTATTAAATCCCCTCTCTGTCTTCTCCTCTCCAGACTGGGCTCTCAGCCTCTTCTCACCAGGCAGAGCTCCAGTCCCTTCAGCATCCTTGTAGCCCTCCCTTGGACTCTCTCCAGCAGATCCCTGTCCCTCTTGAACTGGGGAGCCCAGAACTGGTTGCAATATTTCAGGTGAGGTCTCACCAGGGCAGAGCAGAGGGGAGGACAACCTCTCTGGATCTGCTGGACACATTCCTCTGAATGCCCCCCAGGATCCCATTGGCCTTCTTAGCCCCCAGGGCACGTTGCTGACCCAGGTGTGCTGGCCACGGCGATGTCACCTGGTTTTGTCCTCAAGCACAGTGCCATCAGCAGAAGATGGACTGACCCACGAGTGAAGAACCACTTGCTCTTCACTCACCCATTTGAAATAGGCACTGAGAAATGCTCTGTCGCAGCAGCTCTCCAGCTTCCCGGCGCAGAGCTGCTGACAGTTTGGAAGATCAATATTTATTCAAACAGTGCAGGATGATGACTTTGCCTGCTCTTGCTATTTTTCTCAGTGCCTAAACAAGCTTCTCTCACTTCCCCAAGCCAGCAGGTTTCAAACTCTTTTTTGAAGTGCCTCGTGTTAGCAAACTTGCAATTTGTCAGCAGCGCAGTCCTGTGGGCTCGTGTAGATAAATACTGTGCACTCTGGGCCAAGAGAAATGCCATAGAATCACATACTGTCAGGGTTGGAAGGGACCTGCAGGAGCAGGACCCGTGCAGGATATGGCCATGCAGGGGCAATGTGTACCCTGGCATCACCTTCACTGCAGGAGGGACCTTACAACCCAGGTGTGCACCCTTCAACCCCTGCCTTCCCTCAGGTGTCAGAAGATCACAGGATCACAGCATATTAGGGGTTGGAAGGGACCTCTGAATCATAGAATCATAGAATTGTTAGGGTTGGAAGGAACCTCAAGGATCATCCAGGGACACCTGGGGCAGGGACACCTGGGGCAGGGACACCTCCCACTACAGCAGGTTGCTCACATCCACATCCAGCCTGGCTGCAAAAACCTCCAGGGATGAGGCTTCCACCACCTCTCTGGGCAACCTGTGCCAGTCTCACCACCCTCCTGGGGAACAACTTCTTCCTAACATCCAATCTCAATCTACCCACTTCTAGTTTTTTTCTGTTCTCTCTAGTCCTATCACTCCCTGACACCCTCAAAAGTCCCTCCCCAGCTTTCTTGTAGCCCTCTTCAGATCCTGGAAGGCCACAAGAAGGTCTCCTGGGAGCCTTCTCCTCTCCAGACTGCACAACCCCAACTCCCTCAGTCTGTCCTCACAGCAGAGCAGCTCCAGCCCTCTGCTCATCCTCGTGGCCCTTCTCTGGACACCTTCCAGCACCTCCAGATCCTTCCTGTACTAGGGGCTCCAGAACTGGACCCAGAGCTCCAGCTGTGGTCTCAACAGAGTGGAGTAGAGGGGGAGAATCACCTCCCTCGACCTGCTGGCTCTGCTTCTCTTGCTGCAGCCCAGGCTGTGATTTGCTTTCTGGGCTGCAATTGCACACGGGGATGTCACAATAGGAGAACGTGCTACTTAGCACAGAGCTGTAGATTAGACAGGGTCATTTGCAATACAAACCAGTTCCAACATCAGACATTTGCAAAAGTCCTTCTTGTGCTGATTACAGTATTGAAGATCATGGTAGGGGTTGGGAGATCATTGAGTTCAACCCCATTGCCAAGGCAGGTTCACCGAAAGAAGGTCACACAGGAGCACGCCCAGGCAGGTTTTGAGTGATTCCAGTGATGGAGACTCCATCACCTCTTGGGCAGCCTGTCCCCGTGCTCCAACACCCTGACATTCTAGAAGCTCCTCCTCCTGTTTACATGGAACTTCTTATGGTCAAGTCTGTGCTTGTTACCCCTTGTCCTGTCACTGGGCATCACAGCAAAAAGCCTGGTCCCATCCTCCCGACACCCACCCCTGAAGTATTGATCAGCAGTGATGAGATCCCCCTCAGGCTGCTCCTCTCCAGAATGAAAAGCCCCAATCATAGAATCATGGAATTGTCAGGGATGGAAGGGACCTCAAGGATCATCCAGTTCCAGCCCCCCTGCCATGGGCAGGGACACCTCTCGGTCTTTCCTCTTAAGGGAGATGTTCCAGTCCCCTCAGCATCTGCATAGCCCAGTAGGAAAACTGCTGTTTCCAGCTGCATATTGCTTGTGTCATGTTCCTCGGCCACCCCATGGCCCTCTGCCATATGATATGTACTGTTAAATTATACCTTCCAAGACTTATTTTGCACAATTCAAGGCAATAGCCCCCAGGGGCATTCCTCAGACATGTGAGGAGGCTGAGAAATGTTGGTGGCTGTCTTTAGATGCCTTGGCCCTCCTCCTAGGGAAGACAGTCTGACTTCTGGCTTTTTACCTGGTAGACGTTACTCGTTCCTAAAGACTAGCCCCTAGAACGGGTGAAAAGAGCACTCCAGCAGTGAAGCTGTGTGTCTCTGATAGCTGACATCCAACGAGCCAGCAGGGAAATGCCTCAGGGCAGGTGCTCATTTCCAAAGCAAGCAGGTCCACGGCCAGCCCAGGAGCAGCAGGAGGGAGACAGGGAGGCTCCCGAGCAGCTCCTGTCTGTATGCTGGCACTGTCCTCCCGCAGCTCTTTTAAACCTCTCATTATGGCTTACGTGAGGATCACTTTGCCTTTTGGTGTCTGTAGGCAGCTGCTCCTCATGCTGGGAGCTTGGCTGCATCACTGCCCTTCCAGCAGGTCCTGAGGTCCCTGGCAGAAGTTTGATTTCAAAACCAAGGCTGGGTTTGCTGAGGACAGGAGCAAGGGTCCAAATGCTGGAGAGACCCTGGCAGGTCTGTCCCAAGCACTCTGACTGCTGGCAAGTCTCTGCTTTCCTAACCTGGGAAGGAGGAAGACTTGTTGTACAATACAATACAATACAATACAATACACAATACAATACAATACAATACAATACAATAAACCAGGTTGGAAGAGACCTTCAAGATCATCGCATCCAACCCATCAAACAACTAGATCATGTCACCAAGCACCCCATCAAGTCTCCTCCTGAACACCTCCAATGATGGTGACTCCACCACCTCCCCAGGCAGCACATTCCAATGGGGAATCACTCTCTCTGTATAGAACTTCTCTCTGTATAGGACTTCATGGCACCAAGTGAACCATTTGTCCTATTATCAGAATTTGAACAGGAGGATGAGCTCCTGAGGCTGAGCAGTACTTAGGTTTCTAGATGGCCAGGGCACAACATCCTTCAAACATACTTTTCACCCTTGAACAGTACATTGGGTTGCACCTACTGTACGACTGTTTTCCACTCTGAGGAGGAAGAAGTGTTGCTCATACCATAACATCATTTTGTTCACATCCTTTCCTTCTTGTTGTTTTTTTTTTTGATGGTGCCTCCAACAAGAGGCTTTTTTTTGTGTGTGTGTGGGAATCAGGAATTTAAAGCCACACAGGACCTGACTTTCTCTGCAAAACTGCAGGCTTGCACCAGGAGTTAATTTGGCAATGCACAGTGCAGAAGCAATGGCAAAAAACAGGCTGCAAGTTGTATCTGCCATGTTGTCCCAAGGTACAGAGAAGAGATGCTGCAGGTACAGGGTGCCCAACTCTGTGTGCACCATGGAGAGCGATTGCAGCACACGCTGTGTTGCAACTGCACATAAAATAGTACCATCTGGGACAGAAGCCCAGACCCTGACCTGCCACATCTGGCCCAGTTCCAGGGAAATCATAGACCTGTTTCAGTTGGAAAAAGACCTATATGATCACTGAGTCCAACCATCAACCTGACACTACTATGGCCATTAAACCCAAAGTGCCATGGCCTCGGGTTTCTTGAACATCTCCAGGGCTGGGGACTCCCCCACCTCCCTGGGCAGCCTGTGCCAATCCCTGACCACTCTTGCAGCAACAACATCTTTTCTCATCTTCAAGCTAAACCGCTCCTGACACAATTTCAGGCCATTTCCTCTCCTTCTATCTCCTGATCCTAGGGAGAAGAGACCAACCCCCACCTCACATCAACCTCCTTTCAGGCAGTTGTAGACAGCAATGAGGTCTCCCCTCAGCCTTGTCTTCTGCAGTCTAAACACCCCCAGTTCCCTCACCTGCTCCTCACCATTCCTGTTCTCCAGACCCTTCACCAGCTGACACTAGCTGTATGTTTCCCACCAAAACTGCAAACTGTAGCATTATTTGTAGAGGGAGAGGTAGGAGATCAATGTATGCTTAATATCATGGCTGGACATCTGGCTCTCAAAGCTGCAGTCATCCCTGAGGCTTCTGACACCTCTGTGTCGCTGTACCTGTGACCTGCCCTGGCTTGTGTGAAAGGCTGCAGGTGGCTGGAGCTCTGCATGCAGGGGAAGGATACAACCTTGGCCACAACAGCCCCATGCACTACTACAGGCTGGGGTCAGAGTGGCTGGACAGTAGCCAGGGAAAGAGGGACCTGGAGGTACTGGTTGACAGTAGGCTGAACATGAGCCTGACGTGTGCCTAGGTGGCCAAGAAGGCAAATGGCATCCTGGCCTGGATCAGGAACAGTGTGGCCAGCAGGAGCAGAGAAGTCATTGTGCCTTGTACTCAGCACTGGTTAGGCCACACCTTGAGTCCTGTGTCCAGTTCTGGGCTCCTTGGTTTAGGAAAGATGTTGAGATGCTGGAAGGTGTCCAGAGAAGGGCAAGAAAGCTGGGGAGGGCTCTGGAGCACAGCCCTGTGAGGAGAGGCTGAGGGAGCTGGGGTTGCTTAGCCAGGAGAAGAGGAGGCTCAGGGGTGACCTTCTTGCTCTCTACAACTGCCTGAAGCCAGGAAGGGGTTGGTCTCTTCTCCCAGGCCCCCAGCACCAGAACAAGAGGACACAGTCTCAAGCTGTGCCAGGGGAGGTTTAGGCTGGATGTTAGGAAGAAATTATTCATAGAGAGAGTGATTGGCCATTGGAATGTGCTGCCCAGGGAGGTGGTGGAGTCACCATCACTGGAGGTGTTTAGGAGGAGACTTGATGGGGTGCCTGGTGCCATGGTTTAGTTGATTAGATAGTGGTCGATGATAGGTTGGACGCGATGATCTTGAAGGTCTCTTCCAACCTGGTTAATTCTATTTATTCTATTCTATTCTATTCTATTCTATTCTATTCTATTCTATTCTATTCTATTCTATTCTATTCTATTCTATTCTATTCTATCTCCAAGGAGATGACAGCGTGACAGTGAGCACCTGCTCTGCCCCCAAGGGGGACCTTATGACCCCCCAGCACCAGTCCTACCTACGTCAGGAAGCCCCTCGGGGATGGCTGGTGGTGAAAGCGCGCTGGGAAAGGCGAGGAGGAAAACGTGGGAGGGATGGAAGCAGCAGCAAAACCAGTCTAACCCAAACGGCAGAACACCAAAATGAGACCACCCAGGGCACCTTTAATTAGTACTCTTCCTAAATTAGTGCTTCCCTCTGCTCTCAGTGCTCATCTTTCATTCATTTTCCCCTTCATAAAATGCCAAGTCAAATGGGTGCGATAAGTTGTTGCTCTGGTGGGTAATGGGAGGAGGGTGTGGAGGCCGAGAGGAGAGGGTGCAGGCAGGAGCTCTGGATAGCCCTGAAGATGGGGTGCAGGATTGGGCCCAATGCCACCCCAAAGCTGATCCTGCTGGCAATAGGTTTGGTTTTGACTGATGCCAGTGAGGGAGACACAACCAGGTGTGACCTGGTGTGGAGCAGAGCTGCCTGCACAAAAGGAAATGCAGAAGCCCCTATGGGGACAGGCTGGGAGAGTTGGGGCTGTTCAGCCTGGAGAAGAGAAGGCTCTGGAGAGACCTTGTGACCTTTCAAGTACCTGAAGGGGCTGCAGAAAAGATGGGGAGGGATTGTTTACGAGGGCTTGTAGTGACAGGATGAGAGGCAATGGTTTTAAGCTACAAGAGGGGAGATGTAGACTGGAGATTAGGAAGAAATTCTTTAGAGTGAGGGTGGGCAGACACTGGAACAGGTTGCCCAGGGAGGTTGTGGATGCTTCCTCTTGGAGGGCTCAGCAAGACTTCCTAGCAAGCCCATTGCCCAGCCAGATGTGTGCATGGCATGGTCCTGAGTATCCCAGCTTCACTGGAGCACACCCAGGAGGTGAGAGAGGAGGAAACCTGCAGATAAACAGGGCTGTGCAGCCCAGAGGGCAAAGCCCAGGAGGAAGGCAAAGCAACCTCCTTTTGGTTTTCCAGTCTGATATGTGGTTTGGGGGAGGTGGTGATCACAGAATCATAGAACTGTTGAGGTTAGAAGAAACCTTTGAGATCATCCAAGCCCAAGCACTCAGTGAGATGGGTCTGCTGGAGCTGCTGCCTTTTAATTTAGTCTCTTGCACTGACTACATCCAATAAAACATTTTAATTTGAACCAATAATGATTTCTGACTCTTGCTTCTGGGAACAGCTCTACACTTCTGTGCTCCCCACAGGAAAGAAATCCAGTTTTGTTTGAAAGAAAGAGACATTTCATCCTCTTGGGGCAAATACCTAACTGTAAAGAGACAGAAGAAAAAGCCCCAATTAGTTTCATGATGTCAGTAAATGATACCACGAATTGGGAAATCCACGAGTTTCACTGAAACCAGTCACGGTTTCCACACACACACACTTCCCCTCCCACCCTGTCTCTCATCTGCTTTCAAACACTTTGTTCATGCTCAGGGCTGGAGGAATGCAGAGGTAGCTAAGTATTTCCACATCTGGTTCTGGGGAAGATTTGGAAAATTCATCTTGCTGCAGAATGAGCAACAGCAATGGAGTTTATTTGTGTCCCTCGGTATACGGCTCTGGCTTGCAGCGTTTCTCCTCCTGCTGGGGCTTGCCTGACCTGCTGCTTCCAACTCACCTGTTGCTCAAAGAGAAAGGTTGGCTGTCTCCTTGGGAGGCAGGAGGGATGTTCTCCACCATGGAAAAGCTTTTGTTGCTCCCTCAGCCTCTGCTGGGGGATGGTTTCACCACCTGAGCCCTGCTTCTCCTACGCTTTCGCTACAACTTTGCTGTTTCCAGCACTGAGAGGGTATCAGCTGTCCGTCATACCTAGGACAATTAAGGCAGGAGACACCTCCATGGGTGTAACTGTTTGTTTTCATCCACAAAAATGCTCCCAGAAAGCAGAGGGATCAGTTTGGAAAGACGAGGAATCACTGAGTCACAGAAGGCTACGGGTTGGAAGGGTCTTTCAGAGTTCATCGAGTCCAAGCCCTCTGCTAAAGCAGGTTCACCTGAGGAAGGTCACACAGGAACGTGTCCAGGTGGGTGTTGAATGTCTCCAGAGGTGGAGACTCCACCACCTCTCTGGGCAGCCTGTTCCAGTGCTCCAGCACCCTTACATTCTAGAAGTTCCTCCTCATGTTTAGATGGAACTTCAGGTTTGTGCCCATCACCCCTTGTCCTGTCACTGGGCACCACTAAACAAAGCCTGCTCCCGTCCTCCTGACACCCATCCTTTGAGTATTGATCAGCACTGATGAGATTTCCCCACCCCAGTCTGCTCTTTTCCAGACTGAAAAGCTCCAATTCTCAGTCTTTCCTTGAGGGAAAGATGTTCCAGTCTCCTCAGCATCTTTGTACCCCTTTGCTGGGTACCCTCTCTGGCAAATATTTTGCCTAATGAGTTATGCAAAGTGAAAGGGTTGATGATGAGGCTTCCCCTGGAGAATGAGCCTTGGTGTGGGCTACCAGCTGGCACCTGTCCTGCCTGCTGTGGCTCTGCAGCAGTCAGTCAGATGTGGAGCTTCACACTGCAGAGGAGCAGCAATGTGCAAAATGCAGAAGCAGCTGGGTGCTCTGAGCAGCACTGCTCATGGACCACCAGTGTGTGCCCAAATGGACAGGCACAGCTGTCCCTGCCAGTGCTGCCAAGGCAGAGCAGGACACCTATGAGTGACTTGGGGTGTGGGGTAGGTGGGAATAGCTCCGTGAGACCAGCTGTCAAGTCTGCTGGAGAAGAAATGTCTGTGAGGCATCACCTGGCACTTGCAGCTGATGTTAGCAGAAGCACAGAAACAGAGAATCACAGAAACATTCCGGTTGGAAGAGACCCTCAGGATCACCAAGTCCAACCCAGAGCCCTACTCTACAAGGGTCACCCCTAAACCATAGCCCCAAGCACTACATCCAAACCACCTTTAAATACATCCAGGGTTGGTGACTCAACCACCTCCCTGGGCAGCACATTCCAATCCCTGACCACTCTTGCTGGGAAATTTTTTTTCCTAATGTCCAGTCTAAACCTCCACAGTTGCAGCTTGAGGCCATTCCCTCTTGTTCTGTCACTAATGACCTGTGAGAAGAGACCAGCAGCAAACTCTCCACAACCTCCTTTCAGGTAGTTGTAGACAGCAATGAGGTCTCTCCTCAGCCTCTTCTTTTTCACACTAACCAGCCCCAGCTCCTTCAGTTGCTCTTCATCAGATTCATTCTCCAGGCCCTTCACAGCTTCCTTGCCCTCCTCTGCACTCTCTCCAACACCTCCACACCTCTTTTCTGTTGAGGCACCCAAGTAGTTTAGCAACAACAACAACAGAATAGCTACAAGTAGGATGGAAGGAGGGACTGCTCCTTGGTGGTGCTGCTAGGGCTGCCTCTGTTCCCCAAAGGCCAGCAGCAATAGCTGTGTCCCCTCCTTGGAGATGGCTGTGTGAAACTGTCCATCGTGGGCACTTCTGCTGCTCACACTGAGCTCCAGGGCAGCAGAGCAGGTTCAGGCTTGCTCTGCTCCCATACAACCCCCAGCCAGCCCAGGCAGCCCCAGCACTGCTGAAACAGCCCTGGTGTCACCCCTGACAGCCTTGTCCTCACTCCTGGCCTAATTACCTGTGAGCAGAGACCAGCACCAACCTCTCTACAATGTCCTTTCAGGTAGTTGTAGAGAGCAATGAGGTCTCCCCCTAGTCTCCTCTTTTCCAAACTAAACAGCCCCAGCTCCCTCAGTCGCTCCTCATATGATTTATTCTCCAGGAATCTCTCTTGAGAGCACCAGCAGCTGCTCTTGAGAAGGCTTCAAGGGGATGCCCTGCAGTGAGGTGGGTGCCCTGAGGCTGGAGAAAAGCACCAGCTAACGGTACTGGTCACATCTGGGTACCAGCCATGTCAGGGGAAGGCATGAGTGCCTGCTGAAAGTTCTGGCCAGGTTTTGTTTTCTCCAGCAGTTGCAGTTTACAAACTGGAGCCAGAGCTCACCTCCTCTTGGCCCTCCCCCCAGAGAGGGCAGTAGGCACAGAGCCACCAGGCTCAGGAAGAGGCTTTGTTGCAGGGCTCAGCCATTGAATTCAGCAGGTCTCGGAGAACCCCAGACTTGTTTTCAAGCTAGATTGTTTGCTCTGGAGAGCAGCTCTGAAGCACCCACCCTGCACACCCTGAACACCAGCGTGTGCCAGCGTCAGGAGCTGCCAGGCTGCTGGACTTTGCTGGACTTGGACCCTGCTGTGGGGCTGCCCAGGTTTTGGGGCAGTGGTGGCAGAGGTTGGGGTGCAGCATGTGCCTGGGTACACTGTGGGGTGTAGTGGCTGTGCTGGGGAGGAGGAGGCTGTGTGGGAAGGATAGCAGTGCTGGTTTTTTGGTGGTGTTCAGTTTGCATCCTCCTCCTTCTCCACTGCCTTGAAGCTCCCCACCGCACTGGGCTGCTCTTGGGGCATAGTGAGTTTCAGCTCACTCGAGGCATCTGCTTCACCTCCTTCCCTAGGCAACAGCTCCTCTCCAAGCCCTAGGAACACCAGGAGTACAGCTGGCCTGTGGCAGTGAATGGGGTGCTGGCCATCACCGTGTGGCCAGCGGAGAGAACAGGGTGGGGAAGGGAGGTGGATGTGGCTGTTTGCTGGGAGGGCACAGCTGGGTCACCCTCTGAGATGTCTGCCTGAGACCAGGCAGCCTGAGCCATAACCAGGCTTTTATGGGGCCTTGGAGAAGGTATCTTGGCAGCTGTCATCTGCATCGTGCAGACTGCAGCTCCCCCACCTCTGTCCCTGGCTGGTAATAACCACTAGAAAGCAGCCTTGAAACAACAACCAGTGCTCTAATGAAGCTGGAGAGCCTTGCCAGGAGAGGGACGCACCAGAGCCGCACGCAACCACCGAGGAGCACAGCCTGCGAGCCAGACCTGGCCCTGCAGGGCCCTAGCCCGGTTTGGTGCTTCCCTGTCCCCTTCAGCAAGATGGTGGCTGGTGGCCACTGAGCTGAGCTGCAGCTTTTGCTCCATGCTGGTGGCCAGCTTCTCTGCTGGTGGCCACTGAGCTGAGCTGCAGCTTTTGCTCCATGCTGGTGTTCTCTGCTGGTGGCCAGTGATCTGAGCTGCAGCCTTAGCTCCATGCTGGTGGCTACTGAGCTGGGCTGCAGCCTTAGCTCCATGTTGGTGGCCAGCTTCTCTGCTGGTGGCCACTGTGATGACCTGCAGCATTTTCTCCATGTTGGTGGCCAGCTTCTCTGCTGGTGGCCACTGTGATGACCTGCAGCCTTAGCTCCCTGTTGGTGGCCAGCTTCTCTGCTGGTGGCCACTGTGATGACCTGCAGCATTTGCTCCATGTTGGTGGCCAGCTTCTCTGCTGGTGGCCACTGTGATGACCTGCAGCATTTGCTCCATGTTGGTGGCCAGCTTCTCTGCTGGTGGCCACTGTGATGACCTGCAGCCTTTGCTCCCTGTTGGTGGCCAGCTTCTCTGCTGGTGGCCACTGTGATGACCTGCAGCATTTGCTCCATGATGGTGGCCAGCTTCTCTGCTGGTGGCCACTGTGATGACCTGCAGCATTTGCTCCATGATGGTGGCCAGCTTCTCTGCTGGTGGCCACTGAGCTGAGCTGCAGCATTTGCTCCATGTTGGTGGCCAGCTTCTCTGCTGGTGGCCACTGTGATGACCTGCAGCATTTGCTCCATGTTGGTGGCCAACTTCTCTGCTGGTGGCCACTGTGATGACCTGCAGCCTTTGCTCCCTGTTGGTGGCCAGCTTCTCTGCTGGTGGCCACTGTGATGACCTGCAGCCTTTGCTCCATGCTGGTGTTCTTCTCTGCTGGTGGCCACTGAGCTGAGCTGCAGTTTTTGCTCCATGCTGGTGGCCAGCTTTTCTGCTGGTGGCCACAGAGCTGAGCTGCAGCCTTAGCTCCATGCTGGTGTCCTCCTTCTCCACAGGTGACACCTCAGTGGCCAGCTGTACCAGTGCAATATAAAAGGGAGGCAGTGGCCCCTGTCAGCAGGGGCATGTTGCACAGGGGACGCCAGCAGTGTGAGCTGTGGAGGCATTGGTGCAGGACTGTGCTGGCAGACCCACAGTGCCCAAGTGTGACTTTATCTATCCAAGTGATCTCTGCAGTGCTGCTCCAGTTTTTCCAGCCTTCACCACAGCCCTGTGCTCAGCACCACTCCAAGAGGAGTTTTTAAAAGCCTTTATTTTGGAGGAAGTAGGGGGTTTTGGGGTGCTAATTCTGAGGATGCGTGTATACTGCCTGGATTCTCCCATGCTCAGCAGCACTCCTTTCCCCAGCTGGCACTGGGGACCCCTCTGCTGCATGCTGGTTCCCAGACCTACAGGGGGATGTTGCTGGACCTGGAGAGCAGAGGTGGCCCAAGGAATTGGCAGTGCCAAGTTGGTGGCAGGATGGTGTCAGGATAGTGCTTGGTCAGTGCTGGAGGGATATCATTGGGGTCCTGAGGTGGTGCTGGAGAAATGCTGGAGCAGTGCTGGTAGGGTGCTGAAATGGTGCTGGAGTGATGCTGGTGGGGTGCTGGGATGGTGCTGGAGTGATGTTGGAATTGTATGAGCGAGGTGCTGGGATGGTGCTGGAGTGATGCTGGTAGGGTGCTGGGATGGTGCTGGAGTGATGTTGGAATGGTACGAGCGAGGTGCTGGGATGGTGCTGGAGTGATGCTGGTAGGGTGCTGGAGTGATGCTGGTGGGGCGCTGGGATGGTGCTGGAGTGATGCTGGTAGGGTGCTGGGATGGTGCTGGAGTGATGCTGGTAGGGTGCTGGCATGGTGCTGGAGTGATGCTGGTAGGGTGCTGGCATGGTGCTGGAGTGATGCTGGTAGGGTGCTGGCATGGTGCTGGAGTGATGCTGGTAGGGTGCTGGCATGGTGCTGGAGTGATGCTGGTAGGGTGCTGGCATGGTGCTGGTGGGGTGCTGGTAGGGTGCTGGCATGGTGCTGGAGTGATGCTGGCATGGTGCTGGAGTGATGCTGGTAGGGTGCTGGCATGGTGCTGGAGTGATGCTGGCATGGTGCTGGAGTGATGCTGGTAGGGTGCTGGCATGGTGCTGGAGTGATGCTGGCATGGTGCTGGAGTGATGCTGGTAGGGTGCTGGCATGCTGCTGGAGTGATGCTGGCATGGTGCTGGAGTGATGCTGGTAGGGTGCTGGCATGGTGCTGGAGTGATGCTGGCATGGTGCTGGTGGGGTGCTGGTAGGGTGCTGGGATGGTGCTGGAGTGATGCTGGTAGGGTGCTGGCATGGTGCTGGTGGGGTGCTGGTAGCGTGCTGGGATGGTGCTGGAGTGATGCTGGCATGGTGCTGGAGTGATGCTGGTAGGGTGCTGGCATGGTGCTGGTGGGGTGCTGGTGGGGTGCTGGCACGGAGCTGGTGGGGTGCTGGTGGGGTGCTGGTAGGGTGCTGGCATGGTGCTGGTGAGGTGCTGGTAGGGTGCTGGGATGGTGCTGGAGTGATGCTGGTAGGGTGCTAGGATGGTGCTGGAGTGATGCTGGCATGGTGCTGGAGTGATGCTGGTAGGATGCTGGCATGGTGCTGGAGTGATGCTGGCATGGTGCTGGAGTGATGCTGGTAGGGTGCTGGGATGGTGCTGGAGTGATGCTGGTGGGGTGCTGGCATGGTGCTGGAGTGATGCTGGTGGGGTGCTGGGATGGTGCTGGTGGGGTGCTGGGATGGTACTGGAGCGGTGCTGGGATGGTGCTGGAGCGATGTTGGAACCGTGCCAGAGTGATGCCAATGCGGTGCTGGGGAAACTGTGGTGTGGGTGTGGCGCGGGTGCGGTGCGGGTGCGGTGTGGCGGTGGCGGTGTCGCTGCGGTGCGGTGCGGTTGGGGCTGCGGTGCCGGTGCGGTGCGGCCTTGCCGGGCCGAGGACCAGCAGAGGGAGCACAGGAGTGCAAGAATCGCACCTGGGAGCTGGGAGAGGACGAGGGCTCTGGCTGCGCCGGTGTGCGCTGCCGTGCGCCGCTCCGCCGTGGCCACACCGCCCCGCCTCGGAGCCGGTGGCAGCGGCAGCGAGCAGCAGGCAGCCGCCACCACTAGGGCTCCCCACGGCAGCCCCCCGGGCAGTGCCTGTCTGCTGGGAGCAACAGAGGTGCCAGGCTGGGTGCCTAGCACAGAAGCCCAGCAGGCACTCTGAAGATCAGTGCAAGGCCCGAGCTTGGCAGAGATGCTGCAGGTTTCTCAGGTCATCCAGGATCAAAGAGTCACAGCGTAGAGAGGGTTGGAAAAACCTTTGGGTATCATCTAGTCCAACCCCCTGCTAGAGCAGGGGCAGCCAGAGCAGGTTGCAGAAGATGGCACTTGGGAGTGCTGGTGGACAACAAGTTCACCAGGAGCCAGCAATGTGCTCTGGTGGCCAAGAAGGGTGCACCTGGGGTGCAACAAGAAGAGTGTGACCAGCAGGAGCTGCGGCTGTTCAGCCTGGAGAAGAAGAGGCTCAGGGGAGACCTCATTGCTCTCTACAGCTCCCTGAAGGGAGGTTGTAGCCAGGTGGGGCTTGGTCTCTTCTCCCAGGCAAGCAGCACCAGAACAAGAGGACACAGTCTCAAGCTGTGCCAGGGGAGGTTTATGCTGGAGGTGAGGAAGAAATTCTTCCCAGCAAGAGAGATTGGCCATTGGGATGTGCTGCCCAGGGAGGTGGTGGAGTCCCCATCCCTGGAGGTGTTTAAGAGGAGACTGCATGTGGTGCTTGGTGCCATGGTTTAGCTGATCAGATGGTGTTGGGTGACAGGTTGGACTCGATGATCTCTGAGGTCTTTTCCAGCCTGGTTAGTTGTGTGTTCTGTGTTCAGTTCTGGGCTCCCCAGAATAAGAAAGGCTGTAGCAAAGTCCAAGGGAGGTTGTTTTTTTTTAATAGAGAACTATTTGAATGAAAAGAGAGCAGCCCCCAGCTGTAGCCAAAGGACCCAGAGAGACCTGATAGCAGCCTTCCAGGACTTAAAGGGGTCCTACAGGAATGATGGTAGGACAAGAGGAAATGGCCTCAAGTTGCATCAGGGGAGGTTAAAGTTGGATATTGGAAGAAACTTCTTCTCTGAAAGGGTTCTCAAAGACTGGAACAGGCTGCCCAGGGAGGTGGCTGAAGCCCCATTCCTGAGGGGTGTTTCAAAGAGGCAGAGGCTGACAGACATGGTTTAGCACCAGGCTTGGTAGAATTAGAGACTGGTTGGACTTGAGGATCCTAAAGGTCTGCTCCAGCCAAAATGGTTCTATGGTTCTATGCTAGGGAGGGACTCTTTGTCAGGGAGTGTAGTGATAGGACAAAGGGTAATGGTTTTGAACTGAAAGAGGGAAGATTTAGATTAGGTATCAGGGGGAAATTCTTTACTGTGAGGGTGGGGAGATATTGAAAAAGGTTTCCAAGGGAAGTTGGGGTTGCCCCTCACTGCAGGTGTTCAAGGCCAGTCTGGATGGGGCTTTGAGCAACTTGGTCTGGTGGAAGGTGTCCCTGGCTGTGGCAGGAGGATTTGAGTTAGGTGATCTTTAAGGTCCCTTCAGATCCAAACCATTAAGCGATTCCATTCTATGATTCTATATCCCTGCTGTACCTTGGCACTGCCTTTCTTGCTGCAATGCTTTTTCTCCCACAGCCAAAGGAACCACAGGGCTCCAGTTCACACCAGGGTGTTCACACAGAGGATATCTGCTCTTCTGTTCAGTGTCTGCAGCCTGCCTGTCTTCACCAAGAACATGAAAGACATTGAGGTGATGGAGGGTGTCCAGAGAAGGGTAATGAAGCTGGTGAAGGGTTTGGAGAACAGGGCTGGTGAGGAGCAGCTGAGGGAACTGGGGGTGTTTAGTCTGGAGACCAGGGGGCTAAAGAGAGATCTTCTTGATCTCTCTACAACTACTCTCAAGGAGGTTGGAGTGAAGTGCGTATTGGTCCGTTCAGCCAAGTAACAAGGAGAAATGGCCTCAAAGTTGTACCAAAGGAAGTTTAGCTTGGATGCTAGGAAGTATTTCTTCAGAGAAAGGGTTAGCAGGCATTAGAACAGGCTGCCCAGGGAGGTGGTGAAGTCTCCATCCCTGGAGTTATTTAATAGTCTTGTAGATGTGGTGCTTAGGGACAGGGTTTAGTCAAGGACTTGGCAGCATTAGGTTAATGTTTGGACTCGAGGATCTTAAAGGTCTTTTCCAGTCCAGTCAGTTGTGTGATGCTGTGATCAGATAAGTCTCTGGATGCATCTGCAATGTGGTGCTCCTGCTGGGATCTGCTCCAGCACCCTGTGCCTGGCAGCAGCAGCAGGGCAGATCCCTGCAGCAAACAGAATCACAGAGTTGTCAGGGTTGGAAGGGGCCTCACGGATCATCTCCTTCCAACCCCCTGCCACGGGTAGGCACATCCTCCGCTAGATCAGGTTGCCCAGAGCCACATCCAGCCTGGCCTTAAAAACCTCCAGGAATGAGGCTTCTGCCACCTCCCTGGGCAACCTGTTCTAGTGTCTCACCACCCTTGTGGTGGAGAACTTATTGCTAATGTCTAATCTAAAACTAGATGTTAGGAATCGCTAAGGTTGGAGACGACTTCTAAGGCTATCAAATCCAACCATCAACCCACCACCACCACAGCCACTAAACTATATCCTGAATGGGCTTTACCTGGGCCAGGTACTCAAAACAGGCTATTGCAAGGGCTCAATAAGCCAAAAGACAAATAACTGCCAGTACGTCACTGCTGATGGTATGGTTGGGGGAGGGATTGGGAGCTTGTTTTGCTTGCTTACTGCAGGAGGGGTGAATACCACCCATGAGGAATTCACTCCTTGCCTGTGCTGATATTACAAAGGTGCTGGATGGTTTAATTTTAGGCCCAGTTATCTTCCTTGGTGCAGAGTTCAACACAATTGCGTGGCAGGAGGTCTGCAGAGGTCAGATGGGAGGAGCAGAGCTGTCAGGCACTCCAGAAAAGGAATTCAATCTCACTGGGGAGTTTGCACGGGGACCTCTGGTGCCACCGTGGGGAGGGCTGCTGGATCTTGTCCAACAAAGCTGCAGCAGTTCTTTAGGAAGCTTAGTCAGCCTTTCCTACCCTTTGGGCTGCCTTTCCCACCCTTTGGGCTGCTTTTCCCACCCTTTGGGCTGCCTTTCCCACCCTTTGGGCTGCCTTTCCCACCCTTTGGGCTGCCTTGCCTACCCTTTGGGCTGCCTTTCCCACCCTTTGGGCTGCCTTGCCTACCCTTTGGGCTGCCTTTCCCACCCTTTGGGCTGCCTTTCCCACCCTTTGGGCTGCCTTGCCTACCCTTTGGGCTGCCTTTCCCACCCTTTGGGCTGCCTTGCCTACCCTTTGGGCTGCTTTTCCCACCCTTTGGGCTGCCTTTCCCACCCTTTGGGCTGCCTTTCCCACCCTTTGGGCTGCCTTTCCCACCCTTTGGGCTGCCTTGCCTACCCTTTGGGCTGCCTTTCCCACCCTTTGGGCTGCCTTTCCCACCCTTTGGGCTGCCTTGCCTACCCTTTGGGCTGCTTTTCCCACCCTTTGGGCTGCCTTTCCCACCCCTTGGGCTGCCTTTCCTACCCTTTGGGCTGCCTTTCCTAACCTTTGGGTTGCCTGTCCTAAACTTTAGGCTGCCTTTCCCAGCTGGGCAGTGGGTGGGTGCAGCAGCTGCCACAGAGCTGGGTGCTGAGGGAGGATTATTGTCCCACTCTGTGAAGTGTGGAGGTACAGGCTCAAGGCTCCCTGTGACTGAGCTCCAGTCTCTGGAGTCCTCAACCCCAGACTTAATGACAGACCCATCTCTTGCAGTTCTGCAGGTGCCAAGTGATGGGTTTCAGAGCATCTCCTTCCCTGCTCATGACCCTTCACCAGCAGCTTTCTTGCCCTTCATAGAGACATAGAATCATTTCAGTTGTAAAAGCTCTCAAAGATCATCAATCCCAACCTTCTACCCAACCCCACCATGGCCACTAAACCATGCCCCACAGTGCCACGTCCACAGGTTTCTGGAACACATCCAGGGCTGGGGACTCCACCACCTCCCTGGGCAGCCTGTGCCAATCCCTGACCACTCTTGCACCAAAGACTTTTCCCTACTCTCCAACCTAAACTTCCCCTTGGCTCAATTTCAGGCCATTTCCTCTCCTTCTATCGCCTGGTCCTAGGGAGAAGAGACCAACCACCACCTCCTTCCAACCTCCTTTCAGGGAGCTGCAGAGAGCTCACCCCTCAGCCTCCTCTTCTCCAGACTGAACAACCCCAGCTCCCTTCGCCACTCTTTACAAGAGCTGTTCTCCAGACCCCAAACTGAAGATAGCAAGGCTGAGATTGACAGCTGCCTAAACATGGGCCAGCAGTGTGCCCAGGTGGCCAAGAAGGCCAATGGCATCCTGGCCTGCATCAGGAATAGTGTGGCCAGCAGGAGCAGGGAGGTCATTGTGCCCTGTGCTCAGCACTGGTTAGGCCACACCTTGAGTCCTGTGTCCAGTTCTGGGCCCCTCAGTTCTGGGCCCCTCAGGACATTGAGGCACTTGAAGGTGTCCAGAGAAGGGCAATGAGGCTGGGGAGAGGCCTTGAGCACAGCCCTGTGAGGAGAGGCTGAGGGATCTGGGATTGCTTATCCTGGAGAAGAGGAGGCTCAGGGGAGACCTTCTTGCTGTCTACAACTACCTGAAGGGAGGTTGTAGCTAGGAGGGGCTTACCAGAACAAGAGGACACAGTCTCAAGCTGCACCAGGGGAAGTTTAGGCTGGAGGTGAGGAGAAGGTTCTTCCCAGAGAGAGTTGTTAACCATTGGAATGTGCTGCCCAGAGAGGTGGTGGATTTTCCATCCCTGGAAGTGTTCAAGAGGGGATTGGATGTGGCACTTGGTGCCATGGTCTAGTCATGAGGTCTATGGTGACAGGTTGGACTTGATGATCTTCGAGGTCTCTTCCAACCTTGGTGGTTCTGTGTGTGTGCGTGAGATGTGCAGGCTGTGCTGCTTTCCTCAGTGCCCTTTGGGCAGCAAGAGGGCTCTGGTGGGTGCACCCTGGTGGGGCCAGCCCTGCCACCTCGGGGCAGGCAGCCCCCCAGAGCAATTGTGGCTTTCTCGCTGTTGGGCAACGAAGGGGGCCCAAATATTGTTGTGGATTTCAATAGAGAATGCTTCCAGATTTGCAGTGACCTTGATTGCAGCTGGTGGTATAATTGGTTGTGAATAAGGTTTCTGTGCAAAGTTTGGCATTTTCATTTTTCATTGCTTAATAATTGGTGATTACATTTTTTCCCCCTACAGTATTTATCCTGTGCTGATCTGGATACAAGCTTGAAATGCCACCAGTGTGATGACAAAAGGCAGCATCCATGCCAGCTGGGGCATTATTTGTTTTCTACAGACCAAGAACAGCCAACAGCCCAGAACTGCTTCCCTCTCAGAAGCACATGGCTCACTGATGCCCACTTGGCTATCTTTAATTTTATTGTTAAGTGCTCTGCAAGACCCTCTTGGGGTACAAATGCAAGTCATAGCATCATAGAATCATAGTATTGTTAGGGACCTCAAGGCTCAGCCAGTTCCAACCCCCCTGCCACGGCCAGGGACACCTCACACTACAGCAGGTTGCTCACAGCCACAGCCAGCCTGGCTGCAAACACCTCCAGGCAGGAGGCTTCCACCACCTCCCTGGGCAACCTGTGCCAGGCTCTCACCACCCTCCTGGGGAACAACTTCTTCCTAACATCCAAGCTCAATCTACCCACTTCTAGGTTTTTTTTCTGTTTTCTCTAGTCCTATCACTCCCTGACACCCTCAAAAGTCCCTCCCCAGCTTTCTTGGAGCCCCCTTCAGATCCTGGAAAGCCACAATTAGGTCTCCTCAGAGCTTTCTCTTCTCCAGACTGCACACCCCAAACTCCCTCAGTCTGTCCTCATAGCAGAGCAGGTCCAGCCCTCTGCTCATCCTCGTGGCCCTTCTCTGGACACCTTCCAGCACCTCCAGATCCCTCTTGGAATAGGGGCTCCAGAACTGGAGGCAGTACTCCAGGTGAGGTCTCACCAGAGCTGAGCAGAGGGGGAGAATCACCTCCCTTGACCTGCTGGCCACACTTCTCCTGATGCAGCCCAGGGTCTGATTGGCTTTCTGGGCTGCAAGTGCACACTGAGAGTTCATGTTGAGCTTCTCGTCCACCAGTTCAAATTTGGGAATGGGGTTTTAGTAAGGCACACACACACACACACACACACAAAGTCTGCTTTAAACCACCACAGTGGTGTCTGTACAGGAAGCTGCATCAATGTTGCTGCACAAGTTGATGCAAATTTGGGTGCAGACAAACCCAGCCTGGTGTGCCCTTGTGGAAGGTCACATTGCACACTCCCAGTATGCTGCACCTTTTGTGCTGAGTGCAAACCAGGGCAGCACCAAGAGCTAGGGCAGAAGCTTGAAAAAAATACTAATACTAATACTACTAATAATAACAGTAATAATAATAAAGGAGACTGTTAAGATTTGACTGTGGTAATCAATGGATCTGGGACAGAAAAATCCACACTGAGTGCAGTGAATTCATAGAATCATAGAATCAGTAAGGTTGGAAAAGACCTCAAAGATCATCAAATCCAACCTGTCAACCAACACCTCATGACTACTAAACCATAGCACCAAGTGCCACATCCAATCCCCTCTTGAACACCTCCAGGGATGGGGACTCCACCACCCCCCTGGGCAGCACATCCCAATGGCTATCAACTCTCTGGGAAGAACCTTCTCCTCACCTCCAGCCTAAACTTCCCCTGGCACAGCTTGAGACTGTGTCCTCTTGTTCTGCTGCTGGGTGCCTGGGAGAAGAGGCCAACCCCCTCCTGGCTACAACCTCCCTTCAGGGAGTTGGAGAGAGCAATGAGGTCTCCCCTGAGCCTCCTCTTCTCCAGGCTAAGCAACCCCAGCTCCCTCAGCCTCTCCTCACAGGGCTGTGCTCCAGACCCCTCCCCAGCCTCACTGCCCTTCTCTGGACACCTTCAAGAGTCTCAATGTCCTTCTTAAACTGAGGAACCCAGAACTGGATATGGAACTCAAGGTGTGACCTAACCAGTGCTGAGCACAGGGGGCAGAATGACTTCCCTGCTTCTGCTGGCCACACTGTTCCTGATGCAGGCCAGGATGCCATTGGCCTTCTTGGCCACCTTGGCACACTGCTGGCTCATGTTCAACCTACTATCAACCAGTATCCCCAGGTTCCTTTCTTCCTGGCTGCTCTCCAGCCACTCTGACCCCAGCCTGTAGCTCTGTATGGGGTTGTTGTGGCCAAAGTGCAGCACTCGGCACTTGGACTTGTTGAATGCCATCCTGTTGGACTCTGCCCATCTGTCCAGCCAGTATTTGTTTGCTCTTCCTTTGGGGGCTCACTGAATAGTGGCATTCACAGGAACTTTGGGGCATTTATAGGAATTTTATACACCTATACACCATTTGTAGGAACTTTTTTTTTAGGTGAAGCATGATTTCTCTGAAGGATAACTGTGACTTGCAGGCAATAGCACCAATGACTTCAAATCCTTGCTCTGACTTGCTCATCCTGGTAGGCTGATGGACATGACGATGACCCTGTTGATCTCTGTGTGCTCAGGCTGTTGTAAACCACCAACAAGGGTTCAGGCACCTGCTGGTGCTCTGAACCCAGCAACACAAAGGGACAGCTCCAAGGATCCACATGAATCAGATGATGAAGATATTGCTAGAGCATCTCCAACAGGGTGTCTCTAATGGGCCATGCTTATCAAGAGAAGCACAGCCAGCAGGGCAAAGGAGGTGATTCTCCCCCTCTGCTCCACTCTGGTGAGACCACACCTGGAGTGCTGTGTCCAGTTCTGGAGCCCCTAGTACAGGAAGGATCTGGAGGTGCTGGAACATGTCCAGAGAAGGGCCACAAGGATGAGCAGAGGGCTGGAGCTGCTCTGCTGTGGGGACAGACTGAGGGAGTTGGGGTTGTTCAGTCTGGAGAAGAGAAGGCTCCCAGGGGACCTAATTGTGGCCTTCCAGTATCTGAAGGGGGCTCCAAGAGAGCTGGGGAGGGACTTTTGAGGGTGTCAGGGAGTGATAGGACTAGGGGGAATGGAACAAAACTAGACATGAGTAGATTGAGCTTGGATGTTAGGAAGAAGTTGTTCCCCAGGAGGGTGGTGAGAGCCTGGCACAGGTTGCCCAGGGAGGTGGTGGAAGCCTCCTGCCTGGAGGTGTTTGCAGCCAGGCTGGCTGTGGCTGTGAGCAACCTGCTGTAGTGTGAGGTGTCCCTGCCCATGGCAGGGGGTTGGAACTGGCTGATCCTTGAGGTCCCTTCCAACCCAGACAATTCTATGATCGTATGATCTCCAAGAGAGTATCTCCAACAGGACATCTCCAAGGGAATGTCTCCAACAGAGCATCTCTAAGAGGCTACTCTGGGAGATGGACTCATGCCTTCCAAGCAGAGGCAGCAGCAGACACAGAATCACAGAATGTCTTAGAAGTTGGAAGGGACCTCCAAAGATCACCCAGTCCAACCCCTGTGCCAAAAGCAGGATCAACCAGGGTAGTATGCACAGGAATGCATCCAGGTGGGTTTGGAAAGCCTCCAGAGAAGGAGACTCCACCACCTCTCTGGGCAGCCTTGTTCCAGTGCTTCATTACCCTCACTGTAAAGAGCTGGAAGGTGGATCTGCAGCAGTTGTCTGATGCAGGAGTGGGTGACAATACCCCTCTGGCTTTTCCAGCCCAGACCCAGGGCAGTCCAGCCTGCTCAGCTGTAAATGTTATTGTATATTTATAAACAAGAGCAGGCTGGAGGGCTCTGTTTACCCTAGTGGCATGTAAAAGTAAACACCCCAGATGAGTTGATCATTAACTAGCCTCCCTGCTTCGCTTTCGTGCCTTCTCCTACGAGTAGGAACATTCCCCCTCGCCTCCTTTGCTCTGTCTGGATTTGCTTGCTCTATCTCCACAGGGCTGATTTAGTAGCCCTCCTTGAGCTCTGAGAAGGCTATCATTTGCTTGCAGATCAAAACCAATGCTGCCTGCCTTGCATCTGCAAACCCACTCCCCTCCCTCTCTCCCCCACCAAATTCTGCTTCAGGACAGAGATAAAGCCCCCTCCCCTCAGTTTTGGAGGGCAAGCAGCGATGCTCTGCGTGCGTCGGGACAGTCCCATGGAAACTGAGACTTTCCTGAGAGCTTGGGAGCAGGCCAGCTTGATGCATTCGTCTGGAGGAATAAATCACACAAATAAGAGATAAGCACATGCTTCCCTCCAAGCAAACAGAGGCCACTTGGCTGTGAAAGGCACGTCCTTCTCAAATAATGAGTGGGAGACTCCGATTCCACGCTTGCAGGCAGGGCTTCTTTAGGGGCTTGCAGGCCGCAAGGAGAGGAGTAGCTGAGCGTTATCAGGCATCTCTTGAAAGGCTCTAAGCCTGGCCCAGCACGGGCAGCCAGCAGCCAAGTCAGCACAGACTGGTTTCCCACCCACACACTTTCACAAGGAGGCAGCGGCGCCACTGCTGCACAGGTCTCGGAAAGGGTCAAGGACTGTATTTTTCTTGAGTGAGCAACAAACTTCTTCTTCCATCAGCACTAATACTTTGTGACAGCGAGGCACCATCCCTAGGAAGCAGTGGTCTCTGACACAAGGGATGCTGAAGCTGCAGGGGCACCGCTGGGAGAGTGCCCGGCCTTCCGTGGCGCGCAGAAATCCCTCCTTGGCACGGGGCAGGATTCCCAAGGCAGGTGCTGGGAAGGTTGGAAACACCTGAAATGCTGCTTGTGAAATCTTGATCCACCTCTGGAGCAGAGGAGACTAAGGGCAGACCTCCTTGCCCTCTACAGCTCCCTTAAAGGAGGCTGGAGTGAGGTGGAGGTTGGTCTCTTCTCCCTAGTAACAAGAGATAGGGTGAAAGGAAATGGCCTCAAGTTGTGCCAGGGGAGGCTTAGGTTGGAGATTGGGGAAAATGGCTTTGCTGCAAGAGTGGTCAGGCTTTGGCTGCCCAGGGAGGTGGTGCAGTCATCATCCCTGGAGGTGTTCAAAAACCTGTGGACATGGCACTTGGGAAACATGGTTTAGTAGCCGTGGTGGTTGGGCAGTCAGATTCAGCGATCTTAGAGGTCTTCTCCAGCCAAAATGATTCTGAGGTTCTATGCTTCATGATTTGACCCAAGCAGCTGCAGCAGCAAGCTCTGAGCAGTCTGGAGCTCAACTTCTGTGGCTCAGGAAGGAACTTCATGAAACCTCAAATCAACCAAGTCAAATCAGGGTAAGTTAGAGATGCTCCTGAACGAGGAGGCACAAAGCTGGCAGCCTGACTTCTCGCTGAAGGCAAATGCCCTGAGATGAGCTCCTCTCAGCAACTCTTTCCTAAACTTGTCTTTTCTGGATTTTCTTCCCTCCCAGCAGAACAGCACTGCAGTTCCCTCAGCCACCCATCCATGGCTCCCTTCCGGGCAGCTTTGTTTGTGTGGTGGCCCCGAGGTGGCTCAGGCTGCGCTCCTTGGCCTCAGCATTTCTCCTCTCCCCCAGCCCCATCGCAGCCTCTCACTTATTCCGGGCCATGTTGGCAGCTGGCTTGATTCTTGCAGAGCTACCAAACCACATTTCATGAAGATTGATCACAGAAGCCATTGTTGTCCCTGTGTAAAGCCATTTATTTGCTGGTGAATCCCCAGGGTTTCTCCAGAGGGAGAGGGGGGAAAAGTGGACAATAACGGTAGCGCAGGGACCCTGCTCAGCTCAGGGATACTGCTCAGCTCAGGCTTTCTCAGGGATGTGAAGCTAACCACAGCCTGCTTCCACCCAGACACTGGGCTATTTTTAGTGTAGCATTTTGGCTGGGCTGCTGTTGCCTCTGCTCAGAGCCCAACTCTGCCCTTGGGAACTGACTAAGCATTGCCATCATGAGTGGCTCAAGGCCGGCGGGTGGCATTGTTCTTCCCTGCACGCTGGGCATCCGCGAGGAGGTGAAAGCAGGGCAGGTGGCAGATTGGGCAGCCGTACATACAGAGGGCTCTTCAGGGCATCTTCTGGGGTGGTCTGGGCTGCTAACTCTGTTAAGGCACCAGGAGAGGCATAGCCCTCCGTTCAGGACCAGGGGAACTACCAGCACCCAGGCACCCAGCACCAGAACAAGAGGACACAGTCTCAAGCTGTGCAGGGGAGGTTTAGGCTGGATGTTGGGAAGAAGTTCCTCACAGAGAGACAGATTGCCCATTGGGATGTGCTGCCCAGGGAGGTGGTGGGGTCTTAAATACCTGGAGGTATTTAAGAACAGCCTGGATGAAGTACTTAGTGCCATGGTCTGTTTGATTAGTTAGGGTTAGGTGATCTGTTGGGATTGATGATCTTGCAGGTCTCTTGCAACCTGGTTGATTCTGTGATTCATCCCCAGAGCTTCAAGTCCTTTGTACCGGACCTGCAGAGCTGGACAGGCTTGAGGAGCAAAAGCTGTGTGCAGGGATGCTGGAGGCCTGTGAATGACATGGAGGTTGGTTGCTCTCAGATGCACCTCCTCAGAGAATCGTAGGATCATTGGAACCCTAAGGTTGGAAAAGATTTCCAAGATCATCAAATCCAACTCTCAGCCCAACACCACCATGATCACTAAACTGTCTCAAAGTGCCATGGCCACAGGTTTCTTGAACACCTCCAGGGATGGGGACTCCACCAGCTCCCTGGGCAGCCTGTGCCAATCCCTGACCACTTTTGCAGCAAAGGCATTTTTCTTGATACCCAACTTAAACCTTCCCCTGAGGTGCAGCTTGAGGTCATTTCCTCTCACCCCTTCGCTGGTTACTTGGGAGATGATACCAACCTCCATCTCACCTCCTCATGCTGGCAGCTGAAGTCACTCCTGTGTTGTGGCAGCTCTGTTATTGCAAAGGGTATATGGGGCTAAAAAAAGAGTCTAAAAAGCAAGCCACTATCACTCTGCATCCATTGCACCCATGTGCAGGCAGAGGGGTGCCAACAAATGCTTGGACCTCCTGCTCAGCAGAGTAGACCCAACCCCAAAACCAGCTCCATGTTCACCTTCCAGCCAGCCCACTTTCCCCTGACAGCTTCTCCTCCTCAAGGGCTTTCCCTGCCAGCTGGAGTCATCTCAGTGGGCTCCTGCTTATGGAGTCCCAGTGTGCAGGGACAGGAATTACTGGACTGCTGACCCTGGAACATGATCATGTCCTCCAGGGCAAACAGAAGAGGACAGAGAATAAATATTATAACCATAGAATCACAGAATCATAGAATCAACAAGGCTGGAAAAGACCTCAAAGATCATCAAGTCCAACCTGTCAACCAACAACTCATGACTACTAGACCATGGCTCCAAGTGCCACATTCAATCCCCTCTTGAACACCTCCAGGGATGGGGACTCCACCACCTCCCTGGGCAGCACATCCCAATGGCCAATTACTCTTTCTGGGAAGAACTTTCTCCTCACCTCCAGCCTAAACCTCCCCTGGCACAGCTTGAGACTGTGTCCTCTTGTTCTGGTGCTGGGTGCCTGGGAGGAGAGACCAACCCCCACCTGGCTAAAACCTCCCTTCAGGGAGTTGTAGAGAGCAAGAAGGTCTCCCCTGAACCTCCTCTTCTCCAGGCTAAGCAACCCCAGCTCCCTCAGCCTCTCCTCACAGGGCTGTGCTCCAGACCCCTCCCCAGCCTCATTGTCCTTCTCTGGACACGTTCAAGGGTCTCAATATCCTTCTTAAATTGAGGGGCCCAGAACTAGAATGGTTTGGGTTGGGAGGGACCTCCAAGATCATCCAGTTTCCACCCTCCTGCCATGGGCAGGGACACCTCCCACCAGACCATGTTGCTCAAGGCCTCATCCAACCTAGCCTTGAACACTTCCACCAATGATTGTTGGTAGAGGCAGAGGTAATAGCTGCAGCAAATGGAGGCTCCTTTTGGGGCAGAGAAGGGTTTCTGAGCAGAGCTGGGATGTCTTTGTGTGTTGGGTGCTCACTGAGTGGTCTGGACACTGCTTTCTGCCAGGGCACTGCTGGTGAGCTCTGCCATGGGTGCTTGTGTGCCTGGCTGCCTGGGCAGACATCCTTGCATCTGGACTGGGACCATTTTTAAACAGGAGGCTGGAGAGCAGCAAATAATGAATCCCACACTCCAGCCTGAGTGGCTGGGATGAATAATCATTGGTGTTGAAATGTGTGAGTCTGTGTGAGCCTGGGCTCCCAGCGTTTCCACCAGCACCCAGCAGTTGTCCAAAGACAAACAATGAGCAGCAGGAACCACAGCCAGCACAGTGTGGGGAAGGGCAGTGCTGGCTGTGCTCTGTCTACCCTTTCTGTCACCAAGCAAGGGGCAAGGGACTTGTCAGGTCTCTCGGGGTGCTATGGCCACCATGTGTCTGAGCCACACAGAGGACCTTTTGTGCCCTGACCTCTCACTGGTTCCCCGTCCCTGCTCTCTGTGCCTGCCACTTCTGCTGCTGGCTGGCTGCAAACCCAGGTGAGCTGGCTCTCATCTGTGTCCAGGTTCCATGATTAGGACTTCACCAGAGCTTCCACCATGAAGAAATTGCCTTGGGAGTCCTTGGCAGTGGCATGAGAGTTCGGGATGGTTCCCGTGGCTGAGGGAACTAGGATTGGAAAAGGAGGCTGAGGGGAGACTGCCTGGCTCTCTACAGCTACCTGAAAGGAGGGTGGAGTGAGGTGGGGGTTGGCCTCTTCTCCCTAGGATCAGGTGATAGAAGGAGAGGGAATGGCCTGAAATTGTGCCTGGGGAGGTTTAGATTGGACATTAGGGAAAATGCCTTTGGTGCAAGAGTGGTCAGGGACTGGTACAGGCTGCCCAGGGAGGTGGTAGAGTCCCCAGCCCTGGAGGTGTTCAAGAAACCTGTGGCCATGGCACTGTGGTATATGGGTTAGTGAACATGGTGGTGTTGGGTTGATGGCTGGACTTGATGATCTTAGAGGTCTTTTCCAACCTTTCTGATCCTATGCTTCTATACTTCCTTCAACAGCCTTGGGAAAGCATCTGCGGCCAGCCAAGTCTGGAGCTACCAGCTCCAGCAGCAGAAGGGAGTTAGCAGAGCAAAGACAGATGGCAGGGCATGGGGCACATCCCTGCTGCCTTTGCTGTAACTCGAGGTTTGGGCACACTCTCACCCTGGTTTGGTAGATCACTGTGCTTTGGCTGGGGTCTGTAGGCAGCCCCTGCACCTTCCCTGCAGGACTGGGACCAGACTCTGTGTACACAGCCATACTGGGAGCAGTGCTTCAGGGGCTGCTGTGTTGAGAGAGGAAGGGAGGGCAAGGGATGCAGTCTGCAGCATCTGCTCAGGTCTGGTTGTGAGTCACTTCTCACAGGGATGGGGAAGGAGATGGCCAGGCAGGGAGGGACACAGGGAGGATGAGGGGTTGGTGAGACTGAGGATGAGGAGTTAGTGAGGGGGAGGATGAGGATGCAGCACCCACAAACCAGTCAGGGCACTATATGTGCCATTCTCCAGACCTCCAGCATCAGCCCTGACCACACAGCTTCATTGGTTGTAGCCAGGTGGAGGTTGGTCTCTTCTCCCAGGCAACCAGTGACAGAAGGAGAGGACACAGTCTCAAGGGAGGTCTGGGCTGGATGTGAGGAAGAAATTCTTCCCAGCAAGAGAGATTGGCCATTGAAATGTGCTGCCCAGGGAGGTGGTGGAGTCACCATCCCTGGAGGTGTTTAGGAAGAGCCTGGATGAGGCACTTGGTGCCATGGTTGAGTTGATCAGATGGTGTTGGGTGCTAGGTTGGACTTGGAGATCTCTGAGGTCTTTCCCAACCTGGTTAATTCTGTGATTCTGTGGTTGAAAGACTGTTGTGGGATCACGCAGGGCTCACCCCACCTCTCAGGATTCAGAGGAGTCTAGGCTGGCTTCTGGGTGTAGGATGGGCAGTTTAAGTGTCCTGGGCCTCGTGCAGCTCCCACAGCACCCCGGTGATAACTGCACTGGCCATCCTGCTGCCTGCTGCCCTCAAAACTGGGGGTTGCAACCCTTGGAGTTACCCAGCTGGATCTCCCCACATTCCTCATCCCTTGCCCCAGTCTTTGCAGGGAGCTATGTCACTTGCTCTTCAAACCTCACTGCTTCAGGCCACCGACCCCTCCGTCAGTCTGAGGCTGACTGCAAACCCAACCCATTGCCGGGTGTGAGAGGGAAGTGTCAGTGACAACACGAGGGAGATGCATTCCTCGCATGGGTGGAGAGAAAACACATCCCAGGCAGCGTCCTTCAGGTTTCCTTCAGCGGCCGAAATGCCTGCCTGGATGTGAGAGGAATCTGTCCCCTTCCTGGGCAGCAGGGTGGCACTGCACTTGCAGGGCTTTTCCTTCTTCCAGGCCCAGCTGCTGCAGAAATGCAGGCAGGCAAAAAATGTCCAGGGTCAGGAGTCACCAGCACTCGGGTTTTAAATAGCTGGGCTGATTCAAATGCTGACAGGGATTGTTTGTAAGGTCTCAAGCTCTGCCCAGACTCCCCCTCCCAATCCACCTGAGGCAGAGCAGCTGACCCTGGGCACAGGCACTGCAGCAGGGGCAGCACCCTGGGGCACATCTGCCAAGGGACTGTGGGGATAGGACAAGAGGCAATGATGTGAAACTTGGATCCTTAATTTAAGAAGGATATTGAGACACTTGAACGTGTCCAGAGAAGGGCAACGAGGCTGGGGAGGGGTCTGGAGCACAGCCCTGTGAGGAGAGGCTGAGGGAGCTGGGGTTGTTTAGCCTGGAGAAGAGGAGGCTCAGGAGAGA
This sequence comes from Picus viridis, assembly GCA_033816785.1. Taxonomy (NCBI): domain Eukaryota; kingdom Metazoa; phylum Chordata; class Aves; order Piciformes; family Picidae; genus Picus; species Picus viridis. The sequence continues at coordinate 3,961,784 of CM066580.1, forward strand.
CCTTCTTGCTCTCCAACTCCCTGAAGGGAGGTTGTAGCCAGGTGGGGGTTAGTCTCTTCTCCCAGGCAAGCAGCACCAGAACAAGAGGACACAGTCTCAAGCTGCACCAGGGGAGGTTTAGGCTGGAGGTGAGGAGAAAGTTCTTCCCAGAAAGAGTAATTGGCCATTGGAATGTGCTGCCCAGGGAGGTGGTGGAGTCCCCATCCCTGGAGGTGTTCAAGAGGGGATTGAATGTGGCACTTGGAGCCATGGTTTAATTGCCATGAGGTGTTGGGTGATAGGTTGGACTTGATGATCTCTGAGGTCTTTTCCAACCTAGTTGATTCTGTGGTTCTAGAGCAGGGTAGATTTAGCTTGGACATTAAGAAGAAGTAGTGGTGAGACACTGGAAAGGGTTGCCCAGAGAAGTTGTGGACACATCATTCTTGGAAGTCATAGAATCATAGATCATCAGTGAAGATATTGAACAGGATGGGGCCCAGCACTGATCCCTGGGGCACACCACTGGTGCCTGGCTGCCAGCTGGCTGTGGCACCATTCACCACCACTCTCTGGGCTCAGCCTCCAGCCAGTTCCTAACCCAGCTCAGAGTGCTGCTGTCCAAGGCAGGGGCTGACAGCTTGGCCAGGAGCTTTGCTGTGGGGGACGGTGTCAAAGGCCTTGCTGAAGTCCAGGCAGACTACATCCACAGCCTGCCCCCATCCACCAAGTGTTTAAGCCCAGGCTGGATGAAGCTTTGAGCAACCTATTCTAGTGGGAGGTGTCCCTGCCCATGGCATGGGGGTTGGAACTGGGTGGTCTTTAAGATCCCTTCCAACTCAAGCCATTCTGTGATCCTCTATCTGCCAAGGGACAGTGACATACCTGCCAAGGGACAGTGACATACCTGCCAAGGGACATGGAAGCTGTCCCCACTCCCCACTGTGAGCAGCATGGTGGCAAAAGCTTGACCAGAGCCTCCCTGTGTGCCTGGTGCTGAGCAGGAGCCCTGTGTGACTGCTTTAGGTGGCCCCAGGGGACACTTGGCCGGGGGTGGTTTTTGCCTGCGTTGGAGGGGCTGGTTTGGACTGGCTGCTGTTTCTCTAGGTGGCTGTGCTGGGTGATTTCAGCTGAGCCAGCAGGCTCTTTGTTGAAACATCAGCTGCTCTAAATTTGTACAAAGCAATTCTCATGCTGTCCAAATGCCACTGCTGCTAAAAATAGCCTGGTCTAGTTCGTTCCCCAGCTCCTTGCCTCGGATCAGGAACACTCTTAATGGTCTCCTGCAATACTTTCAGGGCTCCTTTTGGCCATGTCAGACCATGAAGAAGTTCTTTTTGCACTGGAACGCAGAAATTTGGGGGTGCACACTCTGCAGCAGCTGTGCCATGTTGCATCCCAGGATCTCAGGATGTAAGGGGTTGGAAGGGACCTCTGGAGAGCTTCCAGTCCAACCCCTCTGCCAGAGCAGGACCAGAGAATCCAGCACAGGTCACACAGGAACACATCCAGATGGGGCTGGAAAGTCTCCAGAGGAGAAGACTCCACAGTCTCTCTGGGCAGCCTGCTCCAGGGCTCTGTGAGCCTTACAGTCAAGTCCAGGCTTGCCTTGCAGAGCTCCCCAGCACACAAAAGCTGCTGGGGCTCTCTCCCTGGGCACAGGTGGAGCATCTGGAATGGCAGCAAAATGTCCCTGAGTGTCCCCAGCACGGTGACTTGTTGTCCAAGGTGATCAGAATGGGTAGAATGGGGGTGGGATGGGGTGGGATGATGTGAGATGGGGTGGAACAGGGTGGGATGGGTTGGAATGTGATGAGTTGAGCTGGAATGAGTCGGGGTGGAATGGAGGTTGGGTAGGAGGGGGCAAGATGAAGTGACAGGCCAGCATGGAGGGGCAGATCCCTTCCACTGCTGGCTTGGTGGGGGTAAAAATGGATGACCATGGCAGCAGAGAACCTGGGAGCTGTGTGGCTGGGGGCCAGGAGGTGATGGGTGCCATGTGGCACTACCTTGTTTGCTAATGTTCTACTTCATGAAGGACTGACAGCATTTCTGCAGCATTTCTGCAGACCCAAGCAGATTTTAAGGACATTGGCATCATCTAAATATCCAGTGATGTTCTTGAACATTGTGGCTTTTCCTGTGTTTATTTTTCCTCCTCTTGGACCTTTGGCTCAGTGGACAGTCTGGGTTTCTGCTTTTGGCTCTGCTTGCCTATAGCAAGCATCCCAGGAGATGCAGCCTTGGCAGAGCTGGCTTGGGGGCTGTGTCATGACCCCAGGGGGTGGTCACAGGGGGTGCCCAGGGAACTGGGAAGGAGATGGGTGTGCCAGGGGCATCCAGCAGCCCTGCTTGAGCTAATGGCAGAAACAGAGACTTGAACTGTGGATGCTCCTCCCTTGGAGGTGTTCAGAACAAGTTTGGATGAGGCCTTGAGCAGCCTGGGATAGTGTGAGGTGCCCCTTCCCCTGGCATGGGGGTTGGAACTGGATGATCTTGAAGGTCCCTTCCAACCCAAACCATTCTGTGGCTCTGTGGGTTTCCTCAGTGGCAGGGTGATGGGACCCACAGAATCACCTCTGACAGTGGGGGGACCTCACTCTGGGCCACCCTGTCCCAGGGCTGCTTTGTGCTTTGGGGTCTCAGTGTGCCCAGCAGCCAGGGTGAAACAACCCTCAGCAATCCCCAGGCAGCAGGCTTGGAGAATGCCAGGGCATATTCTTTACTCCCAGCACGTGTTTGTGTACCATACAATGGAGGAGCCCTGCTTTTGGTACAATGCATCACTCCTCCTGTCAAGGTGTGCTGATACTTCCCAGCTCAGACAGCCACCAGCACAGCTGCACCAGGGTCACATCCCAGCTCCCTGCTCTCACCCTGCAGCCTCTGTGGGGCTGGAGGGGGTACAGCCTCTGGCAGAGACCAACAATCATAGAATCATAGAATCAGTCAGGGTTGGAGGGGACCACAAGGATCATCTAGTTCCAACCCCCCTGCCATGGGCAGGGACACCCCACACTAGAGCAGGCTGGCCAGAGCCTCATCCAGCCTGGGCTTAAACACCTCCAGGGACGGGGCCTCAACCACCTCCCTGGACAACCCATTCCAGGGCTTCACCACTCTCATGGGGAAGAACTTCCTCCTCACATCCAGCCTGAATCTCTCCACCTCCAGCTTCATTCCATTCCCCCTAGTCCTATCACTCCCTGAGATCCTGAGAAGTCCCTCCCCAGCCTTCTTGTAGCCCCCTTCAGATCCTGGAAGGCCACAATGAGGTCACCTGGGAGCCTTCTCTTCTCCAGACTGAACAGCCCCAACTCCTTCAGTCTGTCCTCACAGGAGAGGTGCTCCAGCCCTCTGCTCATCCTCATGGCCCTGCTGCTTGCAAGGCTCCTTGATGGGCTGTAAAGCCTTGGGAGCAAAAGTAATGTGCACGCGAAGTGCAGGGTGTGTTACTGAGGCAGCTGCTGGGGAGGTGGCCGAAGGGATCATTGAAAAGCACCAAATGGTTCTGCAACAGCCAGCCTGGGGAAGCTAGTTGGAGCATGTCCAGAGAAGGACAACAAAGCTGGGGAAGGGTCTGGGGAACAGGGCTGGGGAGGAGCAGCTGAGGGAACTGGGGGTGGTTAGTGTGGAGAAGAGGTGCCTTAGTGCACTTTACAGCTCCCTGAAATGAGGTTTCAATGAGGTGGGGATTGGTCTTGTCTCCCTAGTATGAGGTGATAGGACAAGAGGAAATGGCCTCAAGTTGCACCAGGGGAGGTCTAGTTTGGATCTTAGGAGAAATGTCTTTGCTGCAAGAGTGGTCAGGGATTGGCACAGGCTGCCCATGAAGCTGGTGGAGTCCCCAGCCCTGGAAGTGTTCAAGAAACCTGTGGCCATGGCACTGTGGGACATGGTTTAGTGGCCATGGTGGTGTTGGGTTGATGATCTTAGAGGCTTTCTCCAACCAAAACAATTCTGTGGCTCTCTCCTGGTCAGTGTGTGGTGGGGACTCTGTTGGGCTCTGCCTCACAGGAAAACCCCACAGTGGTTTGGGTCTATTCCTGGGGTCTATTTCCTTCTCATATCCCTTTCAGCTGTAGATGAAATGGTTAGGTGTAAGTAATGTGATAAAGTTGTCAGATTCTAGATTAGATTTTCTTCAGAGGATTCAGACTATTAACTTTAAGAGGTTTCTTCAATAGGTTTCTTCAGTAGCCTCTAAACAGAGACAGAAACAGCTGGGGTTGCTTAGCCTGGAGAAGAGGAGGCTCAGGGGAGACCTTATTGCTGTCTGCAACTACCTGAAGGGAGGTTGTAGCCAGGTGGGGGTTGGTCTCTTCTCCCAGGCAAGCAGCACCAGAACAGGAGGACACAGTCTCAAGCTGTGCCAGGGGAGGTTTAGGCTGGAGGTGAGGAGAAAGTTCTTCCCAGCAAGAGAGATTGACCCTTGGGATGTGCTGCCCAGGGAGGTGGTGGAGTCACCATCCCTGGAGGTGTTCAAGAAAGGCTTGGCTGTGGCACTTGGTGCCATGGTTTAGTAGTCAGCAGGTCTTGGGTGATAGGTTGGACTTGATGGTCTCTGAGGTCTTTTCCAACCTGGTTAATTTTATCCTATCCTATCCTATCCTATCCTATCCTATCCTATCCTATCCTATCCTATCCTATCCTATCCCATCCCATCCCATCCCATCCCATCCCATCCCATCCCATCCCATCCCATCCTATCCTATCCTATCCTATCCTATCCTATCCTATCCTATCCTATCCTATCCTATCCTATCCTATCCTATCCTATTCTGAATAGGAGCACATTTCCTTGACTGAGAAAGTCTCTGACTAAATGCTTCACCTGGCAGCACCATCCCCACCTGCTTTAGCTGTTCCCTTCAGCCATATTGAGAGATTTTGGTGTGGAAAGGGCCCCAGCAGTGCCCCAGCATCAACCCTGGCAGGCAGCATCCCATGGTGGTTGCTGGGCCAGCATTCTCCTCAAGGCCACCCCCTGCCTCCACTGCAGCCATCCCAGGGCAAGCCTTGTTCCCAGGGATGCTGATGGAAGCAGAAGGCTAACTGCAAAGACAGCTGCTGAGGAGCCTGCATGGCTGCAGCCACCACCCCGGGGCTGACCTGCACTGCCACAGCTCCTCTGAGGGCATCCAGCTCCTTCTTGCCAAGGGACAGTCCTGCTGCCCATGGGCTGGAGCACGGCTGGGTGACCCAGGGGTCACCAGCAGCCCCAGTGCAGGCAGCTGGGATCTTGGCAGAGGCTGCATGAGTTATTTCTGGCCAGCAGACACCCGTTCAGCTCTGGCTTGGCAGTCCTGCTTCTCATTACTGCTGGCTTGAAATAGCTGCTCCCACAGGGCAGCTACCAGAGCTCACTCTGCCTCAGGTGAACAGGGGTGGCCATCCCTGGCCAAATAGGCAGCTGCTGGGAGCCTCCTCTGGGGCACCTTGGAGAACTGGTGGAAGCAGAGAGCAGGACCAGAGGATCATAGAATCATTAAGGCTGAAAAAGACTTCTAAGATCAAGTCCAACCATCAAGCCAACCCCACCATGCCCACTAACCCATGGCCCAAAGTGCCATGGCACAGGTTTTGGAACATCTCAAGGGATGGAGGGGTTGGTCTCTTCTTCCAAGCAACCAGCACCAGAACAAGAGGACATGGTCTCAAGCTGTGCCAGGGGAAGTTTAGGCTGGAGGTGAGGAGAAAGTTCTTCCCAGAGAGAGTTGTTAGCCATTGGAATGTTCTGCCCAGGAAGGTGGTGGAGTCACCATCCCTGCAGGTGTTCAAGAGGGGATTGGATGTGGCACTTGGAGCCATGGTTCAGTAGTCATGAGGTGTTGGTTGACAGGTTGGACTTGATGATCTCTGAGGTCTTTTCCAACCTTATTGATTCTATGATTCTAAGTTCAAAGAAACTCTACCACCTCCCTGGGCAGAGTCTTCCAAAGCCTGACCACTCTTGCAGGAATGACATTTTTCCTAATGTCCAACCTAAACCTCCCCTGGTGCAGCTCAAGGCCATTTCCTCTCATCCTATCACTTGTTACTAAGGAGAAGAGACCACCCCCTACCTGGTTCCAACCTCCTCTCAGGGAGCTGTAGAGAGCAGTGAGGTCTCCTCTCAGCCTCCTCTTCTCCACACAAAACACCCCCAGTTCCCTCAGCTGCTCCTCCCCAGCCCTGCTCTCCAGACCCTTCACCCAGCATTGTCGCTCTTCTCTGGACACCCTCCAGCCCCTCGATGTCTTTCTTGTAGTGAGGGTCCCAAAACTGAACCCAGGACTCAAGGTGTTCCCTGTGCTTCCTTGGTCCTGCTGGTCACATAAGTGCTGATCCAGGCCAGGACACACAGGAGCATGTCCAGGTGGATTCTGAAGGTCTCTGAAGGAGGAGATGAAACCTCTCTGGGCAGCCTACCCCAGACCTCCATCACCCTCAAAGTGGTCCTGTTGGTCCACCCGGGGTCTGCTCTGCAGGATCCAGCTGCCTTACCCTGCCCTTCTGCTTCTTTTCAGCAGCTGCCAGGAGGGTGTGGAACAAACAGCCTTGGGAGCACTGCTTCCCAGGAACCTCCTGCTGCCTCCCACAGCCCCAGGGGCAGGGGCAGGAGGGCCGCGGAATCCCTGCGCTGGACCTGGCCGGGCAGCTGCGCAGAGAGCATCCCACTGAGCCCTTCTGCCGGCCCTCTCGGCTCACGACCGCCCTACCAGCACCGAAAGATCTGTGACTTGTTCCCCTTGAAAGGGCGCTGGAATTTCCCAGAGCAGTCGTGCTCTTGCACCTCGGTGTTTCAGGGAAGGCTTGGGAAGTGCTGATGGAGCCTTACAAACTGGAAGGGAACTTGCAGCTCCTTCCCAGAGCTCCTCCTCCTCCAAAAAAAACATAATCCTTGCCAGGGCGCGTTTGTGGAGTTGGCTGCATATAAATTATCCATAAATAAGCTTAACATTGGTGAGCAGGTGGAACAGGGCAGGGTTCAGGGAATTATGCAAAGGGAGCAGACAAAGAGCCAGGCTGCAATTCCTCTTTGTCTGAGGGGAGCCAGGCTCACTTTCTGCAGTCACAATGGATTAGCCCAGGGCACAAAGGCAGCAATTTCAGGTTTGATTAAAGTGTTTGACAGCATTCATATGTTAAATGATTACAGGCTGCTGGCAGGACGTGTATCCCGGGAGAACCTCAAGTGGAGTGTAACAGGAGCCGTAGTCAACAACCCGAACCAGAGGGGGAGAGGGGAAAGAGCAAATTGGTTGTGGTTTTTGCCCAACGACCGGGCGCGTCAAGGCAGGAAGCCGTGAGTGATGGGGATGAACAGAGCTGCATCTGCTGGCATTTGGGGGGTCTAATCCAGATGCAAGTATTTCAGGCAGGCTCCTCTCTCCCCTCTCCAAAGCTTCAGACGCAGGAGAGCACTGCAGACTGAAGGAGTTGGGGCTGTTCAGTCTGGAGAAGAGAAGGCTCCCAGGTGACCAAATTGTGGCCTTCCAGTATCTGAAGGGGGCTACAGGAAGGCTGGGGAGGGACTTCTCAGGATCTCAGGTAGTGATAGAACTAGGGGGAACGGAATGAAGCTGGAGGTGGGGAGATTCAGGCTGGATGTGAGGAAGAGGTTCTTCACCGTGAGAGTGGTGAAGCCCTGGAATGGGTTGTCCAGGGAGGTGGTTGAGGCCCCGTCCCTGGAGGTGTTTAAGCCCAGGCTGGATGAGGCTCTGTCCAGCCTGCTCTAGTGTGGGGTGTCCCTGGCCATGGCAGGGGGGTTGGAACTAGATGATCCTTGTGGTCCCTTCCAACCCTGACTGATACTATGATTCTATGATTCTATGATCCCTGCGTTCGGTTCTGGGCTCCCCAGTTCAAGAGGGACAGGGATCTGCTGGAGAAAGTCCAACAGGGGGCTACGAGGAGGATGAGGGGACTGGAGCACTGCACGGGGAGGAGAGGCTGAGGAACCTGGGGCTGTTCAGTCTTTTTAAAGACTAAAAGGCTTTTAAAATCCCCTTTTTAGAGGGGATTTAATAAGTGTTTATAAGTATCTGAGGGCTGGGGGTCAGGAGGGAGGGGACAGGTTGTGCTCACTTGCTTACCCTGTGACGGGACAAGGGCCAATGGATATAAACTCCAGCACAGGAGGTTCCACCTCAACATGAGGAGGAACTTCTTCATTGTGAGGGTCCCAGAGCCCTGGAGCAGGCTGCCCAGAGAGGTTGTGGAGTCTCCTTCTCTGGAGCCTTTCCAGGCCCATCTGGATGTGTTCCTGTGTGACCTGTGCTGGATGCTATGGTCCTGCTCTGGCAGGGGGGTTGGGCCTGATGATCTCCAGAGGTCCCTTCCAACCCCTGACATCCTGTAAGCCTGTGTTCCCCAGCAGCAGCCTGTGGAGGCAGGTCAGGGCTGGGCAAAGGCATTCCCAGCACAAGGATTATTTTGCCTTTATGCTTGCTGCCCACTCAGCCTTGTGTGAGATGCCAGGAGGACTCAAATGCCATTTGAAAGAGGATGGAGGGTTAGAACACACCCCCTCGTGTCAGCACCACAGTGTGCAGGAGCAGGACCCATGAAGGATATGGCCATGCAGGGGCAATGTGTACCCTGGCATCACCTTCACTGCAGGAGGGACCTTACAACCCAGGTGTGCATCCTTCAACCCCTGCCTTCCCTCAGGTGTCAGAAGATCACAGGATCACAGTATGCTAGGGGTTGGAAGGGACCTCTGAATCACAGAATCACAGAATTGTCAGGGTTGGAAGGGACCTCAAGGATCGGCCAGTTCCAAACCCCTGCCACGGCCAGGGACACCTCACACTACAGCAGGTTGCTCACAGCCACATCCAGCCTGGCTGCAAACACCTCCAGGCAGGAGGCTTCCACCACCTCCCTGGGCAACCTGTGCCAGGCTTTCACCACCCTCATGGGCAACAACTTCTTCCTAACATCCAATCTCAATCTACCCACTTCTAGTTTTGTTCCATTCCCCCCAGTCCTATCACTCCCTGACACCCTCAAAAGTCCCTCCCCAGCTTTCTTGGAGCCTCCTTCAGATCCCGGAAGGCCACAAGAAGGTCTCCTCAGAGCCTTCTCTTCTCCAGACTGAATAGCCTCAACCCCAAGTCCAACCCCCCTGCCAGAGCAGGATCATAGAATCCAGCACAGGTCACACAGGAACACATCCAGGCAGGGATGGAAAGGCTCCAGAGAAGGAGACTCCACAACCTCTCTGGGCAGCCTGATCCAGGGCTCACAGGGCTCACAGTGAAGAACTTCCTCCTCCTGTTGAGGTGGAACCTCCTGTGCTGTAGTTTGCTCCTTGTCCTATCCCAGGGTGCAAGGGAGAAGATGGCTCTCAAACACATGGCTTCTCAGCAGCACAACAACACAGCCTTGCTCACTTGGTGGCCCCTGCCCATGGGAGAGGGTCAAAAGCCTTTTTGCAGGTATCAAGGATGGCTGCTGGTTTGATGTCTGCTTCACATGGAGCTATGTGGCTGTGGATGTGTCCTGGGCCACACCAGGACCACACAAACACTTGGGCCTGCAGGCAAGGTAGCATCATCAAACATTAAGGTTTGAAAAGACCTCTGAGATCATCGAGTCCAAGTGTCAACCCAACATCTCCATGGCCATTTTTCACGCTAACCAGCCCCAGCTCCTTCAGTTGCTCTTCATCAGATTCATTCTCCAGGCCCTTCACAGCTTCCTTGCCCTCCTCTGCACTCTCTCCAACACCTCCACACCTCTTTTCTGTTGAGGCACCCAAGTAGTTTAGCAACAACAACAACAACAAAATAGCTACAAGTAGGATGGAAGGAGGGACTGCTCCTTGGTGGTGCTGCTAGGGCTGGCTCTGTTCCCCAAAGGCCAGCAGCAATAGCTGTGTCCCCTCCTTGGAGATGGCTGTGTGAAACTGTCCATCGTGGGCACTTCTGCTGCTCACACTGAGCTCCAGGGCAGCAGAGCAGGTTCAGGCTTGCTCTGCTCCCATACGACCCCCAGCCAGCCCAGGCAGCCCCAGCACTGCTGAAACAGCCCTGGTGTCACCCCTGACAGCCTTGTCCTCACTCCTGGCCTGCTGGGGGCTGTTTCTGCAGCCCAGATCAGCTTTCTTTTTTCCAAGAGCATCTGCTGGGGGCAGCTCCTGGGCTGAGGGGACTGAGATTGTTTAGCATTCAGAGGAGGAGGCTTGATGGAGACCTCATTGCCCTCTGCAGCTGCCTGAAAGGAGGTTGGATCCAGATGGGGTTGGTCTCCTCTCACATGCAAGATGTGATAGGACAAGAGGAAAGAGCCTTGAGTTGCACCAGGGGAGCTTTGGGTTGGATATTAGGAGAAATTTCCTCACAGAAAGGGTTCTCAGGCACACTGGAACAGGCTGCCCAGGGAGGTGGTGGAGTCACCACCCCTGGAGGTACTTTAAAGATGTGCAGATGTAGTGCTGAGGGCCATGGTTTAGTGGCAGTGGTTTAGTGGCTGTGGCTTAACAGCAGTGGTGAGATTGTGAGCTCTGGGTGAGCAGTTGGATGTGATGCTCTCAAAGGTCTCTTCCAACCTCAGCAGCTCTCTGGTTCTCTGCAAGGGCAATCCTGCTGCAGTGGTGAGGAATGAACCAGCCCTGTGCGGATGAAGCAGCTGGCAGTGCTGGGGAGGGGGTGGGCTCAGCCTGGGGAGGGGATGGCTGGCAGCAGGACATTCACCATTTTCATTCTACTGGCTGGCAGCTGCCAGGCTGAAGTTGCTTGCAGAGGCATTCACCAAGGGCTGGTTTAGGAACGTGTCCCTGACTAAACTCAAAGCAAGGTGCACAGCATGGGGTCCTGCAGTGTCGCCCTCTCACCTGCCCAGCCCCCAGCAGCACTTTGCAGCATGACCAGGACAACATTCCCCACTCCAGGCTTTTAACCCCTGTTGCGCTGCTCCCAGCTGTCTTCTCCCAGGAGCACTTCCCCCTCCCTCCAAAAGAAGGGCAAGGGGAGGGCAAGGCTGTGCCAGGAACCACGGCTGGGCTGGGCATGGGGCTCACCAGCACTCACCATGGCAGCAGATGGCAACAGAAGGTTCCCTGCCCAGTCACCCAGCCCCTACCAGTCACCAAGCCGGCTGCAGGAGAGGCCTCAGTTTGGAGCCAGTTTGCAGCAGAGTCTTTTTCATTTTCATTTGAAAAGCATCTGGAAATTAAAACCCCCTTTGGCACTGGTCCACCTCGGAGAGGGAGCCAGGCCTGTCATCTGGCCAAGCGGCTCTGCTGGAGCTGGGCTGGGTGGATCCAGCCCTGGGCCGTTCCTCTGGCTGGAGCAGACACGGACTGCTCGGCTTCCTGCCAGCAGCTCCACAAACTTCCCACGCCAACCGGCAGCTTGCTCCTCACAACCTCTGTGTGACACCCTGAGCCCCTCAGGGGCTCTGCCATGCCCAGCTCCAGGCTTGGCCACACCTCAGGCCCCTCTGCCAGATGGTCTTTTGGCCAGGGCAAAGAGAAACAGGCTGCAGGGTTCGCCCCGGGTGAATGGCACCAGGGCAACGTGGGGGCTGTTTATTTCCATCACAGTATCACAGTATCGCCAAGGTGGGAAGCACCACACACAAATTCGTGGAGCCTTCCATACATATATCACAGAGTCACAGTATCACAGAATCACCAAGGTTGGAAAAGACCTCAAAGATCATCGAGTCCAACCTGTCAGCACAGACCTCATGACTAAACCATGGCACCGAGTGCCATGTCCAATCCCCTCTTGAACACCTCCAGGGATGGTGATTCCACCACCTCCCTGGGCAGCACATTCCAATGGGTAAGAACTCTCTCTGGGAAGAACTTTCTCCTCACCTCCAGCCTAAACCTCCCTTGGCACAGCTTGAGACTGTGTCCTCTTGTTCTGGTGCTGCTTGCCTGAGAGAAGAGACCAACTCCCTCCTGGCTACGACCTCCCTTCAGGGAGTTGGAGGTGATAGGTAGGACCTGATGATCTCAAAGGTCTTGTCCAACCTGGTTGATTCTATTCTATTCTATTCTATTCTATTCTATTCTATTCTATTCTATTCTATTCTATTCTATTCTATCCCATCCCATCCCATCCCATCCTATCCCATCCCATCCCATCCCATCCCATCCCATCCCATCCCATCCCATCCCATCCCATCCTATCCTATCCTATCCTATCCCATCCCATCCCATCCCATCCCATCCCATCCCATCCCATCCCATCCTATCCTATCCTATCCTATCCTATCCTATCCTATCCTATCCTATCCTATCCTATCTATCCTATCCTATCCCATCCTATCCTATCCTATCCCATCCCATCCCATCCCATCCCATCCCATCCCATCCTATCCTATCCTATCCTATCCTATCCTATCCTATCCTATCCTATCCTATCCTATCCTATCCTATCCTATCCTATCCTATCCTAATCCAGGGCAGTGTCTTTCACCAAGAGCTGGTGAGATGAACTCACCAGGTTCAGCTGGAGGAGGAGTTGAGGGTCTCCAGCTAGAGCTTTTGCCTCCCTCCCCCTGAGTACTTAGGGCTACTCTACACCTCCATGAGGTAGGTACTGCCTGACCTGGGGTGGATGCAGCGGTGCTGTGTTCCTTTCTGCCTGCATCAGTGCCTGGAGGAGCTGAGGGTTATTGCTTGGGAGTGTCACCAATGCTTCCTGACAAGAGAAGAAGGCAGTATGGGCACATGCTACTGCCAGGGAGATTCCAGCTGGACACTAGAGGAAAATTGTTCACAATGAGAGCAATCAGCCATTGGAATAATCTCCCCAGGGAAGTGGTGGTGGATTCCCCAACCTGGACACTTTGAAGATTCATCTGGACAGGGTGCTGGGCCATCTTGGCCAGACTCTGCTTTTCCCAAGAAAGCTTGGGCCAGGTGATCCTTGAGATTCCTTCCAACCTGCTGTTCTATGATTCAATATCCCATCAGGCTGGGAGAGGGGATCGAATGGGCAGAGATCCATCACCCCTGACCCACCTGCCCTGACCCACCAGCTCTTGCTTCCAGGCACAGTCCTCACCTCTGTTCCAGCATGCTGGGAGCTTTCTCTTCTCCCTCCCAAAGTCCTGCTCTTAGCAAGAGCTAGTCCTGACTAGGGAAGAGCTAGTCCTGACCAGGGAAGAGCTAGTCCTTACCAGGAAAGAATTAGTCCTTACCAGGGAAGAACTAGTCCTTATGAGGAGAGGCTGAGACCTGTGAGGAGAGGTTGAGAGCCCTGGGGCTCTTGAGTCTGGAAAAAAGAAGACTTAGAGGGGATTTAATAATGTTTATACATATCTGAGTGCTGGATGTCAGGAGGGAGGGGAGAGGCTCAGCTTACTTGCTCCCTGGGATAGGACAAGGGGCGATGGATAGAAACTCCAGCACAGGAGGTTCCACCTCAACATGAGGAGGAGCTTCTTCCCTGTGATGGTCCCAGAGCACTGGAACAAGCTGCCCAGAGAGGTTGTGGAGTCTCCTTCTCTGGAGCCTTTCCAGCCCCATCTGGATGTGTTCCTGTGTGACCTGTGCTGGATTGTATGGTCCTGCTCTCTGGCAGCGGGGTTGGACTCGATGATCTCCAGAGGTCACTTCCAAGCCTTCCAAGCCATCCTGTGACCCTGTGAGCTTGTGATCCTTACCAGGGAAGAATTAGCCCTTACCAGGGAAGAATTAGTCCCTACCAGGGAAGAACTAGTCCTTACCAGGTAAGAATTAGCCCTTACCAGGGAAGAACTAGCCCTTACCAGGGAAGAGCTACTCCCTGCCAGGGAAGAACTAGCCTTACCAGGGAAGAACTAGCCCTTACCAGGGAAGAATTAGTCCCTACCAGGGAAGAACTAGCCCTTACCAGGGAAGAACTAGCCCTTACCAGGGAACAACTAGCCCTTACCAGGTAAGAACTAGCCCTTACCAGGGAAGAATTAGTCCCTACCAGGGAAGAACTAGCCCTTACCAGGTAAGAACTAGCCCTTACCAGGTAAGAACTAGCACTTACCAGGGAAGAATTAGTCCCTACCAGGGAAGAACTAGTCCCTACCAGGGAAGAACTAGCCCTTACCAGGGAAGAATTAGTCCCTACCAGGGAAGAATTAGTCCCTACCAGGGAAGAGCAATTTCCCCGCTCACACAGGCCGGTGGGGACCAGGCACTGGGAGACACGAGCAGAGACTCTCCCCTAATCTTAGCTAAGCTCTTGCCAAGCCCTGCTGCCCAGACACAGACTGGCCTTTGCATTTCAGAGGCTCATAAAACTGACACGAGCGTGGCTAGGCCCTCCCGGCGATGGCGAGGTGCCCACCTCCAGCACAAAGCCCATCTTCCCCTGTTGGGTTTCAAGTGCCTCTTTCAAAGCATGGAAGCAGGAGAGAGCTTTCCAAAGAAAGGATTTCCTCAATTATTCTAACATTAAAAAAAAAAAAAACACACCAAAACACACCAACAAACCATCAAACTCAGAAGCAACAACAACAACAACAACAACAACAAAAACCCCAACCAACAGAAAAAAAAACCCCTCAGTGTATTCTTCTCTGACCTGGCTGTCTCAGACAGTTCAAGTGCTTGGCTGAAATTTTCTCCAGAAGAAAAAAGAGGGGGGAGGGGTGGGGAAGGGAAGGGGGAAGTCAGAGTCATGACATAAGACCAGGCTCTTGCACTTAGAAGGGACAAGCAACCCCCCCACACACCCACCCCCCTTCTCCAGAGCAGACTGTGCTACCTACTCTGCCTCTAATAGTCTCTGCCAGCAATGTGAGCACATTGTTTGAAGGGTCTAATCGAGTTACAGATTCCTTTTGAAGTCAGACAGCTTTGATTTAACAATGGCTGCAGAGCTTTGAACATTCCAGTCTTTTCTAGTTTGTCTTCCATGATGGTTCCTTTACCTGTCTCCCATCATTGAATAAATCACTCCAAACATGAAGCAGATGCTTGATGTTAACAATAGCTTTGGAGAGCCCTGCTTCCCCTAAGATGTATGGGCAATGACTAACACACTTTTGGCCTCCAGACTTAATTTAAAGCATTCTGAAATTACACAGAATCACACAATGCTAAGGGTTGGAAGGGACCTCTGGAGATCATCGAGGCCAAACCCCCCTCCTCCCCCCCCAAGGCAGGTTCACCTAAGGAAGGTCACACAGGAGCACATCCAGGGGGGTTTGAATGTCTCCAGAGATGGAGACTCCATCACCTCTCTGGGCAGCCTGCTCCAGTGCTCTGTCACCCTTCAATTCAAGAAGTTCCTCCTCATGTTTAGATGGGACTTCCTATGTTAAAGTTTGTGCCTGTTACCCCTTGTCCTGTCCCTGGGCACCGCTGGAAACAGACTGGTGCCATCCTCCTGACACACACCCCCTGAGTATTGATCAGCATTGATGAGATCCCACTCAGGCTGCTCTTCTCCAGACTGAAAAGCTCCAATTCTCTCAGTCTTTCCTCACAAGAAATGTTCCAGTCTCCTCAGCATCTTTGTAGCCCTTTGCTGTACCCTCTCCAGTATTTCCCTGACCTTCTTGATCTGGAGAGCCCAGAACTGGACACAGTATTCCAGATGTAGCCTCAGCAGGGTAGAGTAGAGGGGGAGGAAGACTTCCCTTGACCTGCTGGCCACACACTTCTTGATGCACCCCAGGATGCCATTGTGCAGTAGTGAGATGAAAGCTGCCCAAGACATTAACTTTGACATCAAAAAATAATCTGTCTTTAGCAGCAACGAAGTCAAGATTGTCCTACTTCAGCCCTGGGGTCTCAGCTGGCCTGGGTGCTCTGCAAGCTGTGGGGTGCACCTCCATGAATTCATGCCTCAAGACATTGCCAAAGGAAAACCTTGCACCACCTTGAAGATAAGAAGGTGTCAGCTGGAATGCATGGGAGCAGCTGCTTGTGGAGCTGGTGGTGAGCATGTGGCAATGTGGCAGCCAAGCATGGCTCCTTGCAGCAAAGATGGTGTGATTCTCAGCTGGGATGTGGCAAAGGACAGTGCTCAGTCTCCAGACAAGAGAGAGCTGACTCAGCCTCTGGACATAGAATCACAGAATTGTCAGGGCTGGAAAGAACCTCAAGGATCAGCCAGTTCCAACCCCCTGCCATGGCCAGGGACACCTCACACTACAGCAGGTTGCTCACAGCCACATCCAGCCTGGCTGCAAACACCTCCAGGCAGGAGGCTTCCACCACCTCCCTGGGCAACCTGTGCCAGGCTCTCACCACCCTCCTGGGGAACAACTTCTTCCTAACATCCAAGCTCAATCTACCCATTGCTAGTTCTTTCCATTCCCCCAATCCTATCACTCCCTGACACCCTCAAAAGTCCCTCCCCAGCCTTCCTGTAGGCCCCCTTCAGATCCTGGAAGGCCACAATTAGGTCACCTGGGAGCCTTCTCTTCTCCAGACTGAACAGCCCCAACTCCTTCAGTCTGTCCTCACAGGAGAGGTGCTCCAGCCCTCTGCTCATCCTCATGGCCCTTCTCTGGAAACCTTCCAACACCTCCAGATCCTTTCTGTGATAGAGGCTCCAGAACTGGACGCAATACACGGTTTAGTGGGCAAGGTGGTGTTGGGTTGACAGCTGGACTCAATGACCTTAGAGGTCACAGGATCACAGGATGTTAGGGGGTGGAAGGGACCTCCAGAGATCGAGTCCAACATCCCCTGCCAGAGCAGGACCATGGAATCTTTTCCAACCTTGGAACACCTCTGCTATGAGGATAGGCTGAAGGAGCTGGGGCTGTTCAGCCTAGAGAGGAAGACTCTGGGGAGACTTATAGCTGCCTTGCAATATCTGAAAGGAGCCTACAGGAAGGGGTGAGAGGGACTTTTCATAAGGGTGTCTAGCAATAGGACAAGGGGAAATGCTTTGAAGCTGAGGGAGAGTAGGTTTAGACTGGAACTTAGGAAGAATTTCTTCAGTACAGGGGTGGTGAGACTCTGGAATATGTTGCCCAGGGAAGTTGTGGATGGCTCCTCCCTGGGGTTTTTCAAGTTAAGAGAGCTCCTTGCCCATGGCAGGGAGGTTGGAGTAGATGATCTCTGAGATCCCTTCCAACCTAAGCTACTCTATTCTGGGACTCCTCCTCCCTGAACTTCATGGCAAGCACCTCTGGAGGCCGGGTTGAGCTCAGCCTCTGCATCACAATGGAAACCTGAAACTCAGCTTGCCCGAAGACAGCTCATCCAGCAGGTCAGGGGGATGTGCTGGTGGAAGATGAAGTGTTTCTAACCCTGAAACCTCAGCCCGTGGAAAGCCTGGAGCTAACAGCTGCTCCAGAGCTGCTCTGTAGGGAATGCATTGCTTGACAGAGGAACATGCTTCAATGCATGACTAGAACAGCTAAACCAGTGCCTGGAGATCAAGGTCTGGCACAAACCCAAAGCTCTGAAAGCTTCCTTCAATGTTCTTTGACTTTCCTATGCCCACAGCTGGGCCAATCTTGCCCTTTTTCAGGGAAGTCATTGTGCCCTGTACTCAGCACTGGTTAGGCCACACCTTGAGTCCTGTGTCCAGTTCTGGGCTACTCAGTTTAGGAAAGATGTTGAGATGCTGGAAGGTGTCCAGAGAAGGGCAACAAATCTGGGGAGGGGTTTGCAGAACAGGGGTGGTGAAGAGCATCTGGGGAAAGTGGGATTGTTTAATCTGGAGAAGAGGAGATTGAAGGGAGACCTCATTGCTCTCTACAGCTCCCTGAAAGAAGATTGTAGTGAGGTGGGAGTTAGTCTCTCTTCCCCAGTAACAAGTGATAGGACAAGAGGAAATGGCCTCAAGTTGCACCAGGGGAGGTTTAGGTTGGATCTTAGGAAAAATATCTTTGCTGCAAGAGTGGTCAGGGATTGGCACAGACTGGTCAGGCATTGGCACAGGCTGCCCAGGGAGCTGGTGGAGTCCCCAGCCCTGGAGGTGTTCAAAGAACTTGTGGCCGTGGCACTGTGGGACATGGCTTAGTGAGCATGGTGATGTTAGGTTGACACATGGACTTGATCTTAAGGGTCTTTTCCAACCTTTCTGATTCTATGATTCCCTGAGCTCTTCCTCTGAAAAGGCACCAGGCTTCCCTTCCAGCCTTTTGCAGTGCATCCCCAGCAGGGCTGTGTTTTTGGGGGTCTGTGCTGGCACCGGGGAGCTGTACTGCTGTAAACCATTCCCCTTCCAATGCTGTCCTGCTTTTTATTCTGTTCTTCCTGAGAAACTCTTACTGCCAGCAGATCTGGTCCTCCAGAAAGGGCTGCTGTCCATGTCCCTGCCCTCATCCACACACAGAGGCTGAAGATCACAGTATCACAGTATCACAGTATCACCAATGTTGGAAGAGACCTCAAAGATCATCAACTCCAACCTGTAACCACAGACCTCATGACTAGACCATGGCACCAAGTGCCACATCCAGTCCCCTCTTGAACGCCTCCAGGGACGGTGACTCCACCACCTCCCTGGGCAGCACATTCCAATGGTGAATCACTCTCTCAGTGAAGAACTTTCTCCTCACCTCCAGCCTAAACTTCCCCTGGTGCAGCTTGAGACTGTGTCCCCTTGTTCTGGTGCAGGTTGCTAGGGAGAAGAGACCAACCCCTTCCTGGCTACAACCACCCTTCAGGTAGTTGTAGAGAGCAATGAGGTCGCCCCTGAGCCTCCTCTTCTCCAGGCTAAACAACCCCAGCTCCCTCAGCCTCTCCTCACAGGGCTGTGCTCAAGGCCTCTCCCCAGCCTTGTTGCCCTTCTCTGGACACCTTCAAGTGTCTCAATGTCCTTCTTAAACTGAGGGGCCCAGAACTGGACACAGGACTCAAGGTGTGGCCTAACCAAAGCAGAGTACAGGGGCACAATGACCTCCCTGCTCCTGCTGGCCACACTATTCCTGATGCAGGCCAGGAAGCCATTGGCTTTCTTGGCCACCTGGGCACAGTGCTGGCTCCTGTTCAGCTGCTCTCAACCAGTACCCCCAGGTCCCTCTCTGTTTGGCAGCTCTCAGCCACTCTGACCCCAGCCTGTAGCTCTGCATGGGGTTGCTGTGGCCAAAGTGCAGCACCTGGCACTTGGACTTGTTGAATGCCATCCTGTTGGACTCTGCCCATCTGTCCAGTCGGTCAAGGTCCCTCTGCAGAGCCCTTCTGCCCTCTAACTGACCAACATCTGCTCCTAACTTGGTGTCATCTGCAAATTTGCTGATGACTGTCTCAATCCCTTCATCCAGATCGTCAATGAAGACATTGAAGAGGATGGGGCCCAGCACTGATCCCTGGGGGATGCCACTGGTGACTGGAGATACCTCCTTCCAAAACCAAACAGAAAGAAGTAAGGAGCTGAAGAGGAAATTAAATTACCAATGAGCCCATGAGATGACTTTAAAATACTTATTCCTCACCAGCTTTTATTGCACTCTGCCAGGAGCCCTCCTGCCCATGGCCCAGGAGCCCTCCTGCCCATGGCCCAGGAGCCCTGCCTTGCTGGCCAGCACGAGGACAATCGCTCAGCAGCAGAGACAGGCAAGGGTAAGAAAGGAAACAGCTGGGAGCCCTTTTTGGAACATTTGTTCTTATTCATTCCCTTAGATGTATCCCAATGTAAATAACCTTTCAGATCACTTTACAAAGTGATTGCTAAGCAGGATGGAGGAGAAGGCATCCTGTAATGTAATCGTTCCTGCCTTTTCTCCTCACTTTCCTGCTTGGCCAAAGAAAGGAAATCTGGCTCCTTGCTAGCTTTGAAAGCATTTGTAGTGGCGATGGCATAACAGATATGGAAGTTCACAGGACTCAGGTGGAAAAAAAGGAAAAGGAAAGCTGCCTGGAAGTGATTCTCATTTGTCATGAAAACTCCACAGTACCATAGGATGGCTGCTTGCTGGGGTCTACATCTCAGCTGTAAGGAACCAGAGCAGATACAGAATCATAGAATCAATAAGGCTGGTGAGAGGCCTTGAGCACAGCCCTGTGAGGAGAGGCTGAGGGAGCTGGGGTTGTTTAGCCTGGAGAAGAGGAGGCTCAGGGGAGACCTCATTGCTCTCTACAACTACATGAAAGGTGGTTGTAGCCAGGAAGGGGTTGGTGTCTTCTCTCTAGCAACCAGCACCAGAACAAGAGGACACAGTTTCAAACTGCACCAGGGGAAGTTTAGGCTGGAGGTGAGGAGAAAGTTCTTCACTGAGAGTCATTCGCCATTGGAATGTGCTGCCCAGGGAGGTGGTGGAGTCACCGTCCCTGGAGGTGTTCAGGAGGGGACTGGATGTGGCACTTGGTGCCATGGGTTAGTCATGAGGTCTGTGGTTACAGGTTGGACTCAATGATCTTTGAGGTCTCTTTCAACCTTGGTGATACTGTGATACTGTGATAAGGTTGGAAAAAACCTCAAAGATCATCAAGTCCAACCTATCACCCAAGACCTCATGACTACTAAACCATGGCACCAAGTTCCATGTCCAATCCCCTCTTGAACACCGCCAGGGATGGGGACTCCACCACCTCCCTGGGCAGCACATTCCAATGGCTAACAGCTCTCTCTGGGAAGAACTTTCTCCTCACCTCCAGCCTAAACTTACCCTGGTGCAGTTTGAAACTGTGTCCTCTGGTGCTTTGTTGTACAAAGATAGACTCATAGAACCGTAGAACTGTCAGGGTTGGAAGGGACCTCAAGGATCAGACAGTTCCAAACCCCCTGCCATGGCCAGGGACACCTCACTCTACAGCAGGTTGCTCACAGCCACCTCCAGCCTGGCTGCAAACACCTCCAGGCAGGAGGCTTCCACCACCTCCCTGGGCAACCTGTGCCAGGCTCTCACCACCCTCCTGGGGAACAACTTCTTCCTAACATCCAATCTGAATACAGAATCATAGAATAACCCCAGGGACAGGTGAAACATATGGAGAAAAACCTCATACAGGACTCACATTTTCTAGAAAAAAAAAAAATTGCTTTTTCAAGTTTTCTTCTCTATTCAACATAATCAAAACCTTGGCTAAAGATGCATAAATTATGGTCTTTTATGTTCTGGTGCTCTAGCAGCTTCCTCTGGAGATGGATTTGCGTGGCTGGATAGCCAGCAGGGTCTGCTTTGGCAAGAATCATAGAACCAGAGAATCAATAAGGTTGGAAAAGACCTCAGAGATCATCAAGTCCAACCTGTCACCCAATACCTCCTGACTACTAAACCAAGTGCCACATCCAATCTCCTCTTGAACACCTCCAGCGATGGGGACTCCACCACCTCCCTGGGCAGCACATTCCAATGGCCAATTAGTCTTTCTGGGAAGAACTTTCCCTCGCCCACAGTCTAAACTTCCCCTGGCACAGCTTGAGACTGTGTCCTCTTGTTGTCACACAAGAGTCCAAAGGTGAAGCAGATGGCAAAAATTTCCTGGGGGCTGACCTCTTCTCCCAGATAACAAGTGATAGGGCAAAGGGAAATGGCCTCAAGCTGCACCAGGGGAGGTTTAGGTTGGACATTAGGAAAAAATGTCTTCACTGGAGGAGTCATCAGGCACTGGAACAAGCTGCTTAGGAAGGTGGATTTAATCAATGTTTATAAGTATCTGAGGGCTGGGGGTCAGGAGGGAGGGGACAGGCTGTGCTCACTTGCTCCCTGTGATAGGGCAAGGGGCAATGGATATAAACTCCAGCACAGGAGGTTCCACCTCAACATGAGGAGGAACTTCTTCACTGTGAGGGTCCCAGAGCCCTGGAGCAGGCTGCCCAGAGAGGTTGTGGAGTCTCCTTCTCTGGAGACTTTCCAGCCCCATGATGTGTTCCTGTGTGACCTGTGCTGGATTGTATGGTCCTGCTCTCTGGCAGGGGACTTGGACTCAAAGATCTCCTGAGGTCCCTTCCAACCTATAACATCCTGTGATCCTGTGTGGTGGAGTCACCATATCAGGAGGTGTTTAAATGATGTTTGGATGAGCAGCTTAGGCACATGGTCCAAGAGCTTAAGCCTGTACTCAGTGATGTTTTCCAGTCAGGTGATTCTGTGGGATGTTGGGTCTGGAGCCTTCACTCCCCTCCTGTCCCTCTGTGCTCTGCCTCACTCCCCAAATCAAGTGATTTCGTGAGCTGTCATTTGAAAATCAGAATGAAAAAGAGTCCAGGGCTGGAGGTTCACCAAGCAGCCAGAAATTAGGAAGCTGAGTTGCAAAGGTAACACAGATTTCATGCAGAGGGTGAGTTCTAATGAAATCTGGTCCTGGTTGTCTTGGTGAGCTTTTCTTTTTCTCATGGGAGCTTTGCCATGGCTTCAAACACAGCACTGGGCTTCAGTGTGACCAGGTCACTTGGGAGGCCATCATGCAAAGGTCCTTTAACAAAACAGAGGTACTGCTATGAAGTTCAGGGAGGAGAAATCATAGAACCATGCAAAGGATCACAGGATCACAGGATGTCAGGGATTGGGAGGGACCTCTGGAGATCTTCAAGTCCAACCCCTGCAACACCATAGAATCCAGCACAGGTCACACAGGAACACATTCAGATGGGGTTTGAAAGTCTCCAGAGAAGGAGACTCCACAACTTCTCTGGGCAGCCTGCTCCAGGGCTCTGGGACCCTCACAAAGGACTTTTAAGAAAACAGAGGTACTGCTGTGAAGTTCAGGATGGAGAAATGATAGAATCATTAAGGTTGAAAATGACCTCTAAGGTCATCAAGTCAACCCAACACTTCTATGGCCATTAAACCAGGACTCCAGGAGCTGCCTCTGTCTCCTTTATGCCATAGGAGAGCTCTGCAGAGGGACCTTGGCAGGCTGGACATATGGGCAGAGTCCAAGGGCAGGAGATTGAACACATCTAAGTGCCAGGTTCTACACATTGACCACAACAACCCCAGGCAGTGCTACAGGCTGGGGTCAGAGTGGCTGGAGAGCAGCCAGGCAGAAAGGGACCTGGGGGTGCTGGTTGACAGCAGCTGAACATGAGCCAGCAGTGTGCCCAGGGGGCCAAGACGGCCAATGGCATCCTGGCCTGCATCAGGAACAGTGTGGCCAGCAGGAGCAGGAAAGTCATTGTGCCCTGTGCTCAGCACTGGTTAGGCCACACCTTGAGTCCTGTATCCTGTTCTGGGCCCCTCAGTTTAGGGGCCACTCAGATGTTGAGGTGCTGGAAGGTGTCCAGAGAAGGGCAACGAGGCTGGGGAGAGGCCCTGAGCACAGCCCTGTGAGGAGAGGCTGAGGGAGCTGGGGTTGCTTAGCCTGGAGAAGAGGAGGCTCAGGGGAGACCTCATTGCTCTCTACAACTCCCTGAAGGAAGGTTGTATCCAGGTGGGGGTTGGTCTCTTCTCCCAGGCAACCAGAACAAGAGGACACAGTCTCAAGCTGTGCCAGGGGAGGTTTAGGCTGGAGGTGAGGAGAAAGTTCTTCCCAGCAAGAGAGATTGGCCATTGGAATCTGCCGCCCAGGGAGGTGGTGGAGTCACCATCCCTGGAGGTGTTTAAGAAGAGCCTGGATGGGGTGCTCGGTGCCATGGTTTAGTTGATCAGATGGTGCTGGGTGATAGGTTGGACTCGATGATCTCAAAGGTCTTTTCCAACCTGGATAATTAATTCAATTCAATTCAATTCAATTCAATTCAATTCAATTCAATTCAATTCAATTCAATTCAATTCAATTCAATTCCATTCCATTCCATTCCATTCCATTCCAATCCATTCCATTCCATTCCATTCCATTCCATTCCATTCCATTCCATTCTATTCTATTCTATTCTATTCTATTCTATTCTATTCTATTCTATTCTATTCTATTCTATTCTATTCTATTCTATTCTATTCTATTCTATTTGGTTCAGTTCAGCACAGTTCGGTTCGGTTCGGCTCGGTTCTGTTCTATTCTAAAAGTGACCACTGGGGAGTAGGCACAGCCCCAAGTTATGCATCTAAATGGTGATGCAAAAAAAAAAAAAACCCGGTCAGAAAAGTAGCAAATGTAGTTCTGGGGCAGACTGAGCATCTTTGACCTTTTTTGATGCCTTGGGGACAAGGCTGACAGGGCTGCTGCTTCTCATCCCCGTTGCTTACATAGCTGTTTGCTTGCATGCGAGGAGATCACAGCAGAGGAGGAGGAAGACACAAACCCCTCTCTTCTCAGCCTCTTGGCTAAAACCCAAGCATTTCAAACATTTCTGCTAGGGCTTGATTCCTCCAGTGAGTCTCAGAGCTCTCATCCCTGACTGCTATAAACCAAAGACTGTTTACATGAGACCAGCACATGATGGTATTGCTCTCCACTTTCTGGCACGTGCTCTTCATCTACTGCTAGTGATGTGCAGCCCATCTCTGCAAGCCCTTTAGGGGTCTTATGACTATTGGGGTGGTTTTTTTTTTTTCCCTTTAATATGTTTTGTTTAAAGAACTGGAGAGAAAAGCATGATGGAAATCATGCAGATGCTGGAGTGCAAAGCTCTGTCGATCTTGTGAGCCCACTGGTAAATCATTTAGCCAAGGTTGTTAGCGAGTCCCACTCTAAAGGGGGAAACAGGACCAGGCTCAACCCTGCTTTTCCACTTTGGATGTTTAATCAATACTGCAGTCCTTTAAAGCAGCCAGACTCGGTGGGAATTGCCATGGAGAGTCAGACACAAAGCCCTGGCTGCCAAGTGCAAAAGAGAAATATGTGAGAAACTCCATAACATGGGGTAACCTCTCTTCCCCCAGAAGAGCCCATCCAAGCCCTGGAGACCAGCTAAAACATTAAAGCAAGAGTTTTTTGCCCTGCCCCAACCGCTGTTCGTGCGAACTCTCCAGCTATGGCTCCTCTGCACGGGAAGAATCTGCAAAGCTTCTCTCATTTGATGGAAACACCTCATTGCCTTGCGTCAAAGCAGTCCCTTCACCATCTCCCTCCCAGCAGCACACTAACCTCCCCAATAAAACACAGCTAGGGCCACGGCATCTCGTGTCTTGGGGCGCCTGGCTGGATGGAGGAGCCTTCCCTAGCCTTGGGTGAGGCTGATGAGAGGAGCCTGGCTCCCTGGGCTCCTCACCAGGAGGCACCTGACGCTGCAGGATAGGGAGCGTGGAGCAATTAAGGCCTTGCAAAACAGCCTGAGAGGGCTCAAGAATTAGAACCTGCCCAGGCCCCCAATAAAACCCAGGGCTTTATACGACTTGAGATGCAGTTGGAGGAATCTGGCTAATCTTTTACTCTCCTAGTAAATCATTCATTGAGGCCATCTGTGAAATATGAGCAGAGCAGCTTGAGCCCAAGATTGCTGCTCAGCACAGCTCTTACTCGCTTGGCCGGAAAGAAGCTTTCCTGATAAAGCTGATAGCTGGTCCAAGCCCTCATGATTTCCAGCAGCAGTAATCCTTCTGGGGAGATTAGAGAAGCAGCCCTTCAAGGGCCTGAAGGATGGTCATGCATTTCAGCAAAGTCCAAGGGTGGGGGGTGTGGGGAAATCAATGAAGAGCACTTGCCAGGGCCTGGCCCAGAGGTGCACCTCTTGCTTTCTTTTCCAGCAGCCTCTGCAGATAGGTCTGAGAAACAGCCCTCAAACCAGCTGGTCACAGCCCCTCTGGGACAGGGGGCATCCATGGGGCTCAAGAAAAGCATCAAGGAAGAAATCTGGTGCCTTGATGGTCAAGGCTGAGCTGTGGTTTCACTCAAGGAGGGGCAGGAACACTCACTGGAAAGAAATGTTCATCTCTGACTGCTGAACCCAAACCCCAAACTTCCCTCTTTCAGGAAAGTTTAAGCCTGGCTCGAAGGAGTATGGTGTGAAATCATGTCAGCTGAGGAGGAATAAGTCATCCAAAACACCCCCACCAGCTCTGCACGCCAGGCTGCTTATCTGTGTCCTCCACCCAGATTCGACTCTGGGTTTTAAGCAGTTAGTCTTTCCCCACCGGTGTTACCGCTGACCTGGAAAGAGAAGAAAGCCCTCAGGGAAGTTATTCAAGGGCAAAACAAAAGTAATGATGGGGTGTTCTTACAGAAGAAATGGGCTGAACACCTAACTACAGTGTTCCAGAGCATGAGTTAAAATCCATCTCCTCCAGGAATGGAGACAATAGAGCTTTGGACTTTTGTTGGCTGGGATGGGTGGGTTGGTTTTGGGGTGTTTTTTCTTAATCCTCTAGTTTCTGAACTCTCAGGGTCTGCTGTTCCCAGGTGTCAAGAACTAGAATGAATGGAGAGTTTCAAAGTGAAAGATGAGACCCCAGCTCCTAAAGCCAAGTGCTTGAAGAGAAGCAAAGAAAAAAATCCAGATAGGACATGAGGAGGAGGTTCTTCAAGGTGAGAGTGGTGAAGCCCTGGAATGGGTTGTCCAGGCAGGTGGTTGAGGCCCCGTCCCTGGAGGTGTTTAAGCCCAGGCTGGATGAGGCTCTGGCCAGCCTGCTCTAGTGTGGGGTGTCCCTGCCCATGGCAGGGGGGTTGGAACTAGATGATCCTTGTGGTCCCTTCCAACCCTGACTGATACTATGATACTATGATAAAATAAGAGTGCAGCAGGGCTGAAGGCACAAGCCTGGGAACTTGCTGGTGCTGGGCTTTGGAGAAGGCAAGATTTGCAAACCAGGAGGTTGAGCAGTTCCCACCTTTGAACTCTGCCACATCCATATTGTATGAATGGGTTGGACTCCAGAAGGAAATGTTTCCCCATGAGAACAGTCAGACACTAGAATCCTCTCTCAAGGGAAGCAGTGGATTCCCCTTCATTGGGGAGTTTGAAGACTCAGCTTGAAAGGGTGCTGGGCCAGCTCATTGCAACTTCAGAGGACACAGTCTCAAGCTGCACCAGGGGAGGTTTAGGCTGGATGTTAGGAAGAAATTCTTCATAGAGAGAGTGACTGCCCATTGGAATGGGCTGCCTGGGGAGGTGGTGGAGTTGCCATCATTGGAGATGTTTAAGAGGAGACTTGATGGGGTGCTTGGTGCCATGGGTTAGTTGATTAGGTGGTGTTGGGTGATAGGTTGGACTCGATGATCTTGAAGGTCTCTTCCAACCTGGTCTGGTCTATTCTATTCTATTCTATTCTATTCTATTCTATTCTATTCTATTCTATTCTATTCTAGTCTAGTCTAGTCTAGTCTAGTCTAGTCTAGTCTAGTCTATTCTATTCTAGTCTAGTCTATTCTAGTCTAGTCTAGTCTAGTCTATTCTATTCTAGTCTATTCTAGTCTATTCTATTCCGTTCCGTTCCGTTCCGTTCCATTCTAACTTTACTATCACCTGGAAAGGTTGCACCAGATGATCCCTGAGATCCCTTCCAACCTGGCATTCTGTGAATTCAGACATTTGGATGGTATCTGGATGCCTTGCAGAAACACAACCCCCAGAAGGGAAAATCCCCTCCCCCCGTGCCCCAGCTGGGCACTTACATGCTTGGGTTCGTGTTGAAGTCTCCCAAAAGTCTTGGCCCAAATGACAGCACCCTGGATGACCAAGTAACATTGGGGAAGTGATTGTGCCTTGGACAAGCACGTCTGACAAACAGTAGGAGCTGGAGTTCCTAGAAAGTCAGAGATCCCCTCTGCTATGTGAACTCTACCCAAGGTTTGGAGTGATAATCCCTCTGTGCTGCGGTCCGGAAGATTTTTAACTCTTCCTTCTGTTATCCTTGGCTCCACTGAGCCTTTGAGGTCAGTAACTGTGTGGAACACATTGAATTTTCTGCCTTCTCCCTAGAAGCTCCTCAGATCTAAGCAAAACCAGCATCTCATTGAGCACTCCACTGGTGCATTTTCTGTTGTGGACAGAAATCATTCCAGGCAAGTAAAATCAGATGTTGCTTTGTTTTGGTTTTAAAAGCAAAAGGTTCTTTCCTACTTACTAAGGATGTAAATTGTTCCAGAAAATATTTTACCCCTATGCATCAGCTAAAGTGTCAGAGAAAAGCTGCTTCGGCTGGAATAAACAGCAGGTTGAGGGAGGGTCTCCTCTCCCTTCACTCTGCCCTGCTGAGGCCACACCTGGACTATTGTGTCCGGTTCTGGGCTCCCCAGATCAAGAGAGACAGGAAAGTACTGGACAGAGTCCAACAGAGGCCATGAAAACGCTGAGGGGATTGGAGCATCTCTCTGAAGAGGAGAGGTTGAGAGACCTGGGACTGTTTAGCCTGGAGAAGAGCAGCCTGAGAGGGGATCTGATCAATGCTGACCAATAGCTAAAGGGGGAAGGTCATAGGATGGGGCTGGGCTCTTTTCAGTGGTGCCCAGTGATAGGATAAGGGACAATGGGCACAAACTGGAAGCCAGCTGAACTTAGGGAACTGAACTTAAGGAAAAACTTCTCTGCTCTGAGGGTGCTGGAGCCCTGCAGCAGGGTGCCTAGAGAGCTTGTGGAGTCTCCTTCTCTGGAGAGACTCCAAGCCCACCTGGACATGTTCCTCTGCAGCCTGCTCTGGGTGACCCTGCTTTAGCTGGGGGTTGGACTAGATGATCTCCAGAAGTCCCTTCTAACCCCTACCACTCTGTGATCCTGTGACATGCCCCTTCCTGCAGCATTGGTTCTGTTGTTAGTATATTTTGTACCATGGTCTAGTGGTCATGGAGGTGGTGGTGGGTAGAAGGTTGGACTTGATGATCTTAGAGGTCTTTTCCAACCTTAATGATGCAATGATTCTATGATGGGTGGTAGTCAGGGCAGTCTGGTGGTGCTCACTGTGGCTCACCACTGCAAACAGCAGCTCTGGAAGGAGAAGCAGTAGGGAGAGCAACCAGCATCCGTTCCCTGGGTCGGAAGCAAAGTGGAGGGGGAGGAAGATGATGCCTAAAGGGTAACAAAGGAGAGCTCAACTTCAGCAAGACCAAGGGCATGCCACAAGGTTGTGGCACTGTCTCAGCAGACTTTCAGAGGAGCTGTGCCCCAGCATGGCGGAGCTGATACAAGGAGGGGATCTGAGTGTCAGCTGGGCTTTAGGACACAGATATTTTTCCAGTACTGAGACAGGACTTGTGCAGTTCAGCAGAAAGCTTCCCTGGCCTCCCAGGCATGACAAGCTTGGTGGATTCTCCACCCTCCAAATCACACAGAGCAGAGACTGCAGGATCATCTGTTACAAATCCTCTTCTCTGGGCAAGAGCAGGAAGCACAAGTTTCACAAGACTCTCTGAAGTGGAGAAAATCATCCAGGCCTTTTCTTTGCAGGCACTGCACCCCTCCTGGAGCCCTTTGTGATCTAAGCTGTTTAGAAAGTAAATGAAATGGAGTGAGCCAGAGAGACAGTAATGGTTATTTCTCCAAGAAAGAAATGCTTCCTTTTACCATGGGGGTGCTGTGTTTGCCATGACCCCTCCAACAGCTCACAGGGTGACAGGGTGGACTTGATGATCTTTGAGGTCTCTTCTCAACCTTGGTGATACTGTGATACTGTAACTAACCAATAGTGAGGATGAGTTCATTTTTATCATAGTATCATAGTATCAGTCAGGGTTGGAAGGGACCACAAGGATCATCTAGTTCCAACCCCCTGCCATGGGCAGGGACACCCCACACTAGAGCAGGCTGGCCAGAGCCTCATCCAGCCTGGGCTTAAACACCTCCAGGGACGGGGCCTCAACCACCTCCCTGGACAACCCATTCCAGGGCTTCACCACTCTCCTGGGGAAGAACTTCCTCCTCACCTCCAGCCTGAATCTCCCCACCTCCAGCTTCATTCCATTCCCCCTAGTCCTATCACTACCTGAGATCCTGAGAAGTCCCTCCCCAGCCTTCCTGTAGCCCCCTTCAGATCCTGGAAGGCCACAATGAGGTCACCTGGGAGCCTTCTCTTCTCCAGACTGAACAGCCCCAACTCCTTCAGTCTGTCCTCACAGGAGAGGTGCTCCAGCCCTCTGCTCATCCTCGTGGCCTTTCTCTGGACACCTTCCAGCACCTCCAGATCCCTCTTGGAATAGGGGCTCCAGAACTGGAGGCAGTACTCCAGGTGGGGTCTCAGCAGGGCTGAGCAGAGGGGGAGAATCCCTCCCTTGCCCTGCTGGCCACACTTCTCCTGCTGCAGCCCAGGAGCTGATTGGCTTTCCGGGCTGCAAGCTCACACTGAGAGCTCCTGTTGAGCTTCTCATCCACCAGCACCCCCAAGTCTCTCTCCTCAGGGCTGCTCTCCAGCCAGTCCCTGCCCAGCCTGGATTTGTGCCTGGGATTGCCTCGACCCAGCTGCAGGACCCTGCGCTTGGTCTTGTTGAAGCTCCTGAGGTTGGCTTGTGTGTTCTTGCAGACCTTTGAAGAGTTTCAGCTGGGTTCTTAACAGAAATACCACCCCCTGCAAAAACCAACCCCTAACAAACACCACTTAGTCCCCCAGCTGGTCATGTGCAGCTTCTCCCTGGCTTCTAGCACTCTCCTCTCTCCATCTAACCAAAAGAGGGCTTGGAACTCTCTGGAACCGCAGCTGAGATGGGCAGCGAGTGAAGAGCAGGCAACACTTCGCCAGTGGCAGCTCTGGAGGAGCTGCTTCCAGCAAAGGTGAGAGGAAAGGGAAGCAGGAAGAGGATTCCCAAGCTCAGAACCATTTGTTGCCAGCTCGTGGTTAGGATCTGTTCAGCTCCCTGACAGCTGAGATCAACAGCTATGGTTTTTCCATCCAGTCTAAGCGAGCTAGCAGTTGGGTTTCATTCAAGTAATTGTTCTAATGGATAATAATGTCTTATTATGACTAAATGGCTTATTACTAGTCTGTTGTGCTCAGTTCAATAACCCAAACTCACCATATATTGTCCCTCTTGTGGGAGCTTCAGTTGTCTGAGAAGGAGGCTCAGAGTTGCGTGATCATCCCTAAAACCTTCTGCCCTCACTTCCAGCTTTGGAGAACAAGTTGTTCATCATATGCTGAATTCAGCTTTGGAGTACCTCAGTGCAAACAAAAGGAGTAACAACAGGAATGGATTAGACCCGATTGCTTTCACATTTCTCCAGCTTCAATTTCCAATTCCAACACTAAAGGAGGATTAAAAACAACAAACCCAAGGCATGGCATGGTGACAAACAGGCTTTGAAATGTGAGCCTGCCTGTGGTGTGACCTCATGCCCTTGAGAAAGTGCACCCAGGTGAGTTTCTCCAGGCTTACCTGTAAACAAAGCCCTGTTACCATCTGGCAGGAGCACTATGATAGGACTGGGGGAATGGAACAAAACTAGCAATGGGTAGATTCAGATTGGATGTCAGGAAGAAGTTGTTCCCCATGGGGGTGGTGAGAGCCTGGTACAGGTTGCCCAGGAGGCGGTGGAAGCCTCATGCCTGGAGGTGTTTGCAGCCAGGCTGGATGTGGCTGTGAGCAACCTGCTGTAGTGTGAGGTGTCCCTGCCCATGGCAGGGGTTGGAACTGGCTGATCCTTGAGGTCCCATCCAGCCCTGACAGTTCTATGATCCTGTGATTCTACAGAGCCCTGCTTCTGCCACTGGATTGTACCAACCTGTGCAGAGAAGGGTCAAAGCCATCCTGCAGTTCTAGGCTGCTACACTTGTAGTTGAGGAGGAAGTTCTTCACCACGAGAGTGGTGAAGCCATGGAATGGGTTGCCCAGGGAGGTGGTTGAGGCCCCATCTGGAGGTGTTTAAGACCAGGCTGGACGAGGCTCTGGCCAGCCTGATCTAGTGTGGGGTGTCCCTGCCCATGGCAGGGGGTTGGAACTGGCTGATCCTTGTGGTCCCTTCCAACCCTGACTGATACTGTGATACTATGATTCTACTGATCTTACACACCTCTGGAACGCCTACTGCTGCCCAGCTGAGAAATAGAGTCATGGGGATTTCATTTCACACCAACAGACCGGGTAAGGGTGTGTGCTCTGTGCTGACCCAGTTGCCTAGGGAGAGCTGTGCACAGATCAGGAGAGGGCATAGCCTCACCTCTTCTGACAGGTTGTCACCACCTTGGCATCCCTCTGGTTAAACAGATGTGAACCAACAGGGAAGGAGTGGAATAAGGACTGAGAGAAGGAGCCCCAAGCTCCTCTGCTGGCTGTTGAACCACACTTTCTCTCAGTGCTTGTTGCACCACACACTCATTAGCCTTTCTGTAAGTTCCTTCTAGCACTGACCTGCTGTTTCCTGCTGGGGCTGATGAGCCATGAGTAGAGAGTCACTTCCTCAGGGCCAGTTCCTCAGTGTATGCTTTCAGTGGCTGCCACTTGAAGTCAGCCTAAGGGAAAAGGCTGCTTTTTTTGTCACGGGAATTATCCCCAGGGAAGTGATCATGCCCCTGAACTTGGCACTGGTGAGGTTACACCTCAAATACTGTGTTCAGTTTTGGGGCCCTCACATGGAGTTGCTGGAGCAGGTCCAGAGAAGGGCAACAAAGCTGGTGAAAGGTCTGGAGAACAGGGCTGGTGAGGAGCAGATGAGGGAGCTGGGGGTGTTTAGTCTGGAGAAGAGGTGGCTGAGGGGAGACCTTCTCATTCCCTGCAACTCCCTGCAAGGTAGTGGGGGTTGGTCTCTTCTCCCTAGGATCAGGTGATAGAACAACAGGAAACAGCCTGAAATTGTGCCAGGGGAGGTTCAGGTTGGATATTATGAAAAATGTCTTTGCTGCAAGAGTGGTGAGGGATTGGCACAGGCTGCCCAGGGAGGTGGTGGAGTCCTCATCCCTGGGGGTGTTCAAGAAACCCGTGGCCGTGGCACTTTGGGACATGGTTAGTGGCCGTGGTGGTGCTGGACTTGATGACCTGAGAGGTCTTTTCCAACCTACAGAGTTCTATGATTCTATGGTTTCAGTGAGTTACAAAGGGGTTAACAGAATTATCCAGTGACCACAGATCCAAACTGCGAGTCAGAAGTCCTGGGTCCGGTTCCCAGCTCGTATTTAACCCCCATCAATCACATGCCTTCTTTGTGCCTCCTCACACTCAGTTTGAGAGCTTTAATAGTGACAACAGCACTCAGCTGAAGCCATTCCTCACCGAGGAAGGAGTTCCTGAAGCATCACAGCGGCACAAAAAGTGAAGCCCACGTTTGCCCCACGAATGTTTACAAGGCAAACGCACAGCTTCCCTCAGCTGACAGGCTGGGAGCCCAGGAGCTCGGCTCAGCTCGGCTGCTATCTAGCTCAGAAATCACTGCTCATTGTTTGCAAACTTATCAGGAGTGACCTGAATTGTGAATCAGCTTCAGCAAGGCAGCTGGCAGGCAGTTGAGGCATACAATGCCTGCTGAATCTGCACTTCCTGCTGGAGACGTGCGAAGGAGAAGGCAAACTATGAAAGAGCAGAGGGACCGCTCCCAGCCCAAGGCAAACCTACGTGCAGCACAGGCACAGACTGGGCCGGGGGCTGCTCTAGGGGCCAAACCAGAACTCCCAGCCACAGCAGCACTGAGGGTGCTCAGCCCTGGCACAGCACCCTCTCTTAGAGGGTAGGAGAGCTCTGCAAAGGGACCTAGCCAGGCTGGACAGATGGGCAGAGTCCAAGGGCAGGAGACTGAACACATCCAAGTGCCGGGTTCTACACACTGGCCACAGCAACCCCAGGCAGTGCCACAGGCTGGGGTCAGAGTGGCTGAGAGCAGCCAGGCAGAGAGGGATCTGGCGGTGCTGGTTGACAGCAGTTGAACAGGAGCCAGCAGTGTGCCCAGGTGGACAAGAAGGCCAATGGCATCCTGTCCTGCATCAAGAATAGTGTGGCCAGCAGGAGCAGGGAAGTCATTGTGCCCTGTGCTCAGCACTGCTTAGGTCACACCTTGAGTCCTGTGTCCGGTTCTGGGCCCCTCAGTTTAGGAAAGATGTTGAGATGCTGGAAGGTGTCCAGAGAAGGGCAACGAGGCTGGGGAGGGGTCTGGAGCACAGCCCTGTGAGGAGAGGCTGAGGGAGCTGGGGTTGCTTAGCCTGGAGAAAAGGAGGCTCAGGGGAGACCTTCTTGCTCTCTCCAACTCCCTGAAGGGGGGTTGTAGCCAAGTGGGGGTTGGTCTCTTCTCCTAGGCACCCAGCACCAGAACAAGAGGACACAGTCTGAAGCTGTGCCAGGGGAGGTTTAGGCTGGATGTTAGGAAGAAGTTCTTCATAGAAAGAGAGATTGGCCATTGGCATGTGCTGCCCAGGGAGGTGGTGGAGTCACCATCACTGGAGGTGTTTAGGAAGAGCCTAGATGGGGTGCTTGGCGCCATAGTTTAGTTGATTAGATGGTGTTGGGTGATAGGTTGGACTCAATGATCTCAGAGGTCTTTTCCAACCTGGTCTGGTCTATTCTATTCTATTCTATTCTATTCTATTCTATTCTATTCTTATTCTTATTCTTATTCTTATTCTATTCTATTCTGTGGAGAGAGCTCAGAAAACCAGGCTCACCCATCCTCACCCTTGTCCTTGCTAGGCTGGGTTAGCCTGCAGTGCTGGAAGGGCAGCAGCTGGACCTTCCCAGGCCAGTGCTGTAACCCTGCAGGCAGCTTCCCAGCACACAGGCCAAGGCTTGCTTATTTTTACATCTGGATTTCCAGTAAATCATAGACTCATAGAATTGTTTTGGTTGGAAAAGACAGATCATTGAGTGCAACCTTCAGTCTAACACCACCATGCCCACTAAAGCTTGTCCCAGAGTACCACGTCCACATGTTCCCTGAACACCTCCAGGGACAGGGAGTCCGCCACTTCCTTGGGCAGCCTGTTGCAGTGCCTGAGCAAATGATAATCCAATCCATGTCAAAAGCAGCAGCAACAGCAGACACCAAGACACGTTCTAGCCAGCCTTACCCAAGTGCTCACCCAGACATGACACAGGAGCACAGCTGCATGGTCAGACACTGGCTCAGTGCAGGCAGGTATTCTCCTATTCTCCTTGAACTGCACGTTGCACAGCTGAAGGTGCTGTCAGTTCTCCAAGATCCAGGTGTGTGTTAGCCCACAAAGAGAAACAGAAAGATGCTTTCTGCACGTGGCCTGGTGGCAACACTGCTTTTCAGGAGACAAACAAAACCAAAACCACCTCAGCTTGTGCACTGCAGTTCACTGAAACCAACTGGAATATGCCTTAGCGTGGTCCTGAGGCTGGGAAAACAGCTGATTTGATTCACAGATTGCATCAGGTTGGAAGGGCCACTCAAAGGACATCTTGTCCAACACCCCTGCAGTCTGCAGGGACATCTCTGACTAGATCAGGCTGCCCAGAGCCACATCAAGTCTGACCTTGAATGTCTCCAGGGACAGGGCTTCAACCACATCCCTGAGCAACCTGCTCCAGTATTTCACCACCCTCACTGCGTAGAACTTCCTCCTGATGTCCAGCCCAAATCTACCCTGCTCCATTGCCCCCCATCCTATCACTACATGACCTTCTAAACAGTCCCTCCTCAGCCTTCCTGTAGATCCCCTTCAGCTATTGAAATGCTGCTCTAAAGTCTCCCTGGAGCCTTCTCTTCCCCAGGCTGAAGAGCCCAAACTCCCTCAGCCAGTCATCATAGGAGAGCTGCTCCAGCCCTCTGATCGCTTTGTGGCTGTGCTCTCCACCCAGTCTCTCTGATCTAAGGCTCCTCTAGCATGTGACTATGTTGCTCTTACAACCAAAGAGCATCTGCCATATTTAAAAAGCACTTTCATGATTATCAGTCCAGTGAAGCCCAAACCTCCCTGACGAGGGCGTGGTGGTGGTTGAGGGTTGGACTTGATGATCCTATTAGAGGTCTTTTCCAAAGCCCCTTCTGGAAAGCTAGGATTTACTCCCAAAGGAAGAGTGAAAAGGAGGAACTGTCAGAAGTTCCCAATCACACAGTATCACAGTATATCAGAGGTTGGAAGGGACCTCCAGAGATCATCCAGTTCAACCCTCCCTGCCAGAGCAGGATCACTTAGGGTAGTCAACACAGGAATGCATCCAGAGAAGGAGACTCCACAACCTCTCTGAGCAGCCTCTTTCAAGGCTCCATCACCCTCACTGTAAAGAAGTTTCTCCTCATGTTGAGGTGAAATCTTCTATGTTCAAGCTTGAACCTGTTGTTTCTTGTCTTATTGCTGTGCACCACCCAAAAGAGCTTGGCCCCGTCCACTTGACACCCACCCCTCAGCTATTGACAAACATTGATCAGATCCCCTCTCAGCCTTCTCTTCTCAAGACTAAGAGCCCCAAGGCTCTCAGTCTCTCTTCACAGGGGAGATGCTCAAGTCCCCCAATCATCCTCATGGCTCTCTGTTGGACTCTCTCCAAAACTGGACACAGTATTCCAGATGTGGTCTCTGCAGGGCAGAATAACCTCCCCAGCCCTGCTGGAAACACTTTTCTTGATGCACCCCAGGATCCCCTTGGCTCTCTTTCCACAAGGGCACACTGCTGTCCCATGCAGAACTTGCTGTCCACCAGCACTCCAAGGTCTTTCTCCATGGAGCTGCTTTCCAGCAGGGCAGCTCCTAGCCTGTCCTGGTGCCTGGGGTTGTTCCTCCATAGATGAAGGACCCTGCACTTGTCCTTATTGAACTTCAAGAGGTTTGTCTGCTCCCAGCTCTCAGCCTGTCCAGATCTCATTGGATGGTAGCACAGCCTGAGGGGTGTCAGCCAGCCCTCCCAGTTTTGTATCATCAGGAACTTGCTGAGGTACTCTTAATCCCCTCATCCAGGTCGTTGATAAAGATATTGAACAAAACTGGAGCAAATATCAATCCCAAGCACCAGCATAGGCTGGGCAGGGTCTGGCTTCAGAGCAGCCCTGAAGAAAAGGCCTTAGGGGTGCTGGTGAATGAGAAGCTCAACAGGAGCCAGCAGGGAGCACTTGCAGCCCAGAGAGCCAAGCACAGCCTGGGCTGCAGCAAGAGAAGCAGAGACAGCAGGGCCAGGGAGGGGATTCTCCCCCCTCTGCTCCACTCTGCTGAGACCACAGCTGGAGCTCTGTGTCCAGTTCTGGAGCCTCTGTGCCAGGAAGGATCTGGAGGTGCTGGAAGGTGTCCAGAGAAGGGCCACGAGGATGAGCAGAGGGCTGGAGCTGCTCTGCTATGAGGACAGACTGAGGGAGTTGGGGTTGTTCAGTCTGGAGAAGAGAAGGCTCTGAGGAGACCTTCTTGTGGCCTTTCAATATATGAAGGGGGCTACAGGAAAGCTGGGGAGGGACTCTTTAGTGTGTCAGGGAGTGATAGCACTGGGGGGAAAGGAACAAAAATAGAAGAGGGTAGATTGAGATTGGATGTGAGGAAGAAGTTCTTCCCCATGAGGGTGGTGAGAGCCTGGCACAGGTTGCCCAGGGAGGTGGTGGAAGCCTCCTGCCTGGAGGTGTTTGCAGCCAGGCTGGCTGTGGCTGTGAGCAACCTGCTGTAGTGTGAGGTGACCCTGGCCATGGCAGGCTGGTTGGAGCTGGCTGCTCCTTGAGGTCCCTTCTAACCCTGACAACTGTACGATTCTGCGATTCCCAGCGCTGGGAGCTGCAGCATGAGCAGACGCCAGGCTGTGTGACCCTGGAACACATCTCTCTGCTTTGCAAGCCGCCTTACGCCATCCTGTGGTCACCCACACCAGGCG
Source organism: Picus viridis (assembly GCA_033816785.1). NCBI lineage: Eukaryota > Metazoa > Chordata > Aves > Piciformes > Picidae > Picus > Picus viridis. The sequence goes on from CM066580.1 coordinate 3,999,075, forward strand.
CTTCTCACACGACGTCCCAAGCACCCAAGGCAGCTAGGAAGGCCTTGAGCTTCTGCTTTTGTGCTGTTCTCATGCTCATCATCCCCCTTTACTGTGTCCTGGTGAGACCTCACCTGAAATATTGCATCCAGTTCTGGGCTCCCCAGTTCAGGAGGGACAGGGATCTGCTGGAGAGAGACCAAGGGAGGGCTACAAGGATGCTGAAGGGACTGCAGCACTGCCTGGGGAGGAGAGGCTGAGAGCCCTGGGGCTGTTTATCTGGAGAAGAGAAGACTGAGAGGGGATTTAATAAATGTTTTTAAATACCTGAGGGCTGGGGGTCAGGATGGAGGGGACAGGCTCTGCTCACTTGCTCCCTGTGACAGGACAAGGGGCAGTGGATAGAAACTGCAGCACAGGAGGTTCCACCTTAACATGAGGAGAAACTTCTTCACTGTGAGGGTCACAGAGCCCTGGAGCAGGCTGCCCAGAGAGGTTGTGGAGTCTCCTTCTCTGGAGACTTTCAAGCCCCATCTGGATGTGTTCCTGTGTGACCTGTGCTAGATTTTATGGTCCTGCTCTGGCAGGGGGCTTGGCCTTGATGATTTCCAGAGGTCGCTTCTGACCCCTAACATTCTGTGATCCTATGATCATAAGAAAGGCAATGAAGTTGGTGAAGGGTCTAGAGAATAAATCTGACCAGGAGCAGTTGAAGGAGCTGGGCTTGTTTAGTCTGGAGAAAAAGAGGTTGAGGGGAGACCCTCTCACTCTACACAACTCCCTGAAAGGAGGCTGGACCCAGGTGGAGGGTGGGGGGGTAGTCTCTTCTCCCTTTTAACAAGTGATAGGATGAGAAGAAATAGCCTTAAGCTGCACTTAGGAAAGGTTAGGTTGGAGAGTAGGAAAAACCTCTTTGCTGCAAGAGTGGTCAGGGTTTGGAGCAGACTGCCCAGGGAGGTGGTGGAGTTCCCCTCTCTGGAGCTGTTCAGGAAACCCTTGGATGTGGCACTGTAGGACATGGTTTAATGGCAGTGGTGGTGTTACATCAATGCTTGGTCTCAATGACCTTGAAAGTCTTTTCCAACCAAAACAATTCTGTGCTTCTGTGATCCTATCCATGCTGCTGGGTTTTAATAGAGGGGGAGGGGGGAACCCAAAACATAAGGAAGAAAGTGACCAGCAGCAGCCCTACCAGTCCTCAAGAGGCAAATGTTTCCTATTACAGTGGCAGCCCTTCCAGGCTCTTTGATGTCTTGTCTCCCACACAAAGCTGTTTCTCTCACAGTCTGTTCTTGCAGATGAACAAGATGTGAAGGGTGCTGTACGTAGCACATCCTCAGCCCTTTATTCAAAGCACATTTGTCCCAGCTTGCTCTGCTTTGTTCCCTGTATCATTTTTCAACCCAATACTCCTACATCATAGGCACAGAGGCATTTTTCTTCTAGCTCCCCCTTCCACATTTATTATTCTTCCAAATTCTTGGAGGGTCTGGTCATAAACAGAGAAATGCTGACACTTAACTAGGGTTGAGGCTGAGCTGCTAAGTTCATACTCATACCAATTAGCTACATCTTTCCACAACTGTTGGTAGGGGCCTTACAAAGAGCAAAGGGTTTCCTTTGTCACAGCCTGGCTCAACGTTTAGATTTAGACTCTGGGATCATTAACTGTGGTTACAATCTTTATTCTGTGTCCAGTTCTGGGCTCCTCAATTTAAAGGACATTGAGACACTTGAATGCGTTCAGAGAAGGGCAACAAGGCTGGGGAGGGGTTTGGAGCAGAGCCCTGTGAGGAGAGGCTGAGGGGGCTGGGGTTGCTTAGCCTGGAGAAGAGGAGGCTCAGGGGAGACCTCATTGCTCTCTACAGCTACCTGAAGGGAGGCTGTAGCCAGGAGGGGTTGGATGTGGCACTTGGTGCCACGGTTTAGTCATGAGGTCTGTGGTGACAGGTTGGACTTGATGATCTTTGACGTCTCTTCCAACCTTGGTGATTCTGTGTGATTCTGTCTCTTCTCCCAGGCAATCAGCACCAGAACAAGAGGACACAGTCTCAAGCTCTGCCAGGGGAGGTTTAGGCTGGAGGTGAGGAGAAAGTTCTCCCCAGAAAGAGTTGTTGGCCTTTGGGATGTGCTGCCCAGGGAGGTGGTGGAGTCTCCATCACTGGAGGGGTTCAAGAGGGGCTTGGATGTGGCACTTGGAGCCATCGTTTAGTTGTCAGGAGGTGTGGATCCCTTCCAGTTTAGTTGTCAGGAGTTGGACTTGACAATCTCTCAGGTCTTTGCCAAGCTGGTGGATTCTGTGATTCTATTTTGGCCTATAGTTGTTGTTTTTTTATATCACCTGCTTCCTACCTGCATATTACAGAGCTTATTTTTTTTTCTTCCTCCTGAAAACCAGAAGTTCATAGAATCATAGAATCAATAAGGTTGGAAAAGACCTCAAAGCTCATCAAGCCCATGCACTGCATTGATAAACCCTTCCAGTCCTCATGGCAAATTTAAATTGCAAATTATTTGGGGCAAGAAAAAAAAAAGAAAAGAAACTAAAATCTTTTTGTTCTAGCACAATAGGGTTTTCAGAATCTGCTTTATAAACTCCCTTAGTGCAAATAATAGCTCAGTGCTTCTGCCAACTTACTGAACTTTGGGGAAAGCTCAGAACTGGTGGGGACTGCAGCAGGATGCAGGAAGGTTGTGTTTGGGGGTTTTTTAGATGATGAAAGGGTTGGAATGGAATGGAATGGAATGGAATGGAATGGAATGGAATGGAATGGAATGGAATAGAATAGAATAGAATAGAATAGAATAGAATAGAATAGAATAGAATAGAATAGAATAGATTCTAGAATAGATTCTAGAATAGATTCTAGAATAGAATAGAATAGAATAGGATAGAATAGAATAGAATAGAATAGAATAGAATAGAATAGATTCTAGAATAGAATAGACTAGGTTGGACCTGGAAGAGACCTTCAAGATCATCACATCCAACCTATCATCCAACACCACCTAATCAACTAAACCATGGCACCAAGCACCTCATCAAGTCTCCTCCTAAACATCTCCAGTGATGGTGACTCCACCACCTCCCTGGGCAGCACATTCCAATGGGCAATCACTCTCTCTGTGAAGAATTTCTTCCTAACTTCCAGCCTAAACCTCCCCTGGCACAGCTTGAGACTGTGTCCTCTTGTCCTGGTGCTGCTTGCCTGGGAGAAGACATGAGAAGGAAGTTCTTCACCATGAGAGTGGTGAAGCCCTGGAATGGGTTATCCAGGGAGGTGGTTGAGGCCCCGTCCCTGGAAGTGTTTAAGCCCAGGCTGGATGAGGCTCTGGCCAGGCTGCTCTAGTGTGGGGTGTCCCTGTCCATGGCAGGGGGGTTGGAACTAGCTGATCCTTGTGGTCCCTTCCAACCCTGACTGATTCTATGATACTAAGAGACCAATCCCCACCAGGCTGTTACCTCCCTTCAGGGAGTTGTAGAGAGCAAGGTCTCCCCTGAGCCTCCTCTTCTCCAGGCTAAGCAACCCCAGCACCCTCAGCCTCTCCTCACAGGCCTGTGCTCCAGACCCCTCCCCAGCTTTCTTGCCCTTCTCTGGACACCTTCCAGCATCTCAACACCTTTCCTAAACTGAGGGGCCCAGAAACCAGTCACCTTCTGAAAAGAAAGCAAATTCATGTTGTTGAATTCATCTGACTCAGGTTGTTAAGCAGGAGTTACTTCTGCACAAGCTGCATCCCAGTGCCTTGCAGAATGAAAAGACAGTGGAGAGTTCTTCCAGAAAATGGAAAAAAAAACATTATCTTGGGGAAAAAATTATTGAAAAATAATCCTAAAATCCAAATTCTGCTGTACCCTAAAGTAAGACATAGACCAAAATCCACCAGGAGTTTTCATAGAGTCATAGAATCAATAAGGTTGGAAAAGACCTCAGAGATCATCAAGTCCAACCTGTCCCCCAACACCTCCTGACAGCTAAACCATGGCTCCAAGTGCCACAACCAATCCCCTCTTGAACACCTCCAGGGATGGAGACTCCACCACCTCCCTGGGCAGCACATTCCAATGGCCAACAACTCTCTCTGGGAAGAACCTTCTCCTCACATAGCTCTTTACTAAGTTGGTCAACTGGCAGTAATTAACAGCAAATGATTGTGTTTGTATCAAAGGTTAGAATCTCATAGCCCTCAGAAATAAACTAAGGAGACTAAAGGTGTTGGGTGACAGGTTGGACTTGATGATCTTTGAGGTCTTTTCCAACCTTGTTGATTCTATGATGCTTCTCAGGCAGAAATAAATTACTGGACAGCCTGCTGTCACCAGTGGGTCTGTGGAACAGTTGTGTGTGTCCCAAAGGACAAGGGAGGTGATTCTGCCCACTCTGCTCTCATGAGACCTCACCTGGAATACTGCCCTCCAGTTATGGTGTCCACAGTAGAAGAGAGACATGGAGCTGCTGGAGTGGGTCCAGAGGAGGCCATGAGGATGATTAGAGGGATGGAGAACCTCCCTATGGGAACAGGCTGGGAGAGTTGAGGCTGTTCAGCCTGGAGAAGGGAAGGCTCCAGGGAGAACATAGAGCAGCCTTCCAGTACCTGAAAGGGGATGGGGAGGGACTTTTTACACAGGCTTGCAGTGCTAGGATGAGGGCAGTGACATTGAGCTGGAAGAGGGGAGACTGAGACTGGAGATTAGGAAGAAATTCTTTAGAGTGAGGGTGGTGAGACACTGGAACAGGCTGCCCAGAGAGGCTGTGGATGTCCCCTCCCTGGAGGTTCAAGGCCAGGTTGGATGGGGTCTTGAGCAACCTGGGCTGGTGGGAGGTGTCCCTGCCCATGGCAGGGGATTTGTAGTAGATGATCTTGAGGAGCTCTTCCAACCTACACCATTCTACAAAATCTATGAATCAGAGGACACTACTGCAATCTGTTACTCACAGACCACTCTCTGTTTGAGAGGAACAAAACTGGTGGTCTTTCAGCAGCAAGTGCTTACTTTATAGTGAGGAGTGTTTGGGGAAGAAATTTTGTTGCATGGTCCCTCTCTGGAGGTATTCAAGGCCAGGCTGGATGGGGCATTGAGCAGCCTGGTCTAGAGGAAGGCCATGGCAGGGGGGTTGGAACTAGATGATCTTTAAGGTGCCTTCAACTCCAAACCATTCTGTGATCAGCAAAACAAAACAAAACAACCCAACCCAACCCAAGAGCCTGGTGTCAAAGCAGCCAAGCTGATTCACTACAAGTAGGTTCTCTCTTTGTTCTCTCTTTTCAGGTCTTATTTCTTCCAAGACCCCACAGGGTTTTTTGTGCTCACCGATGCTAACCTGCATTCTTTGTCAGCAGCAAGAACCTACTGACTTTGCATTTCCCAGCTTTATAATGCAAGGAGAACAGCATGAATTGCTCCAGGTTTACAAATGTTGTTGGCTCTGGCACGTTGATCAGAGGCAAGACTCAAACCCAAGGCCCAACAGGCCCCGTATCAAAAGGCTTTGAGATCTAAAAGCAAGTAATGAAAAGCAGCTTGAATGCAAAATGGTTTGGACTGAAACAAGAGAGTTCCATTAGGTGCCCAGCACACTAATAAAAGGGATAGCCTTGAGGTACACAGAGAGTTGGGAGTGGAAGTTGTGTGCAGTGTCTCTATGGGAATGGCAGCAACAAGCCTGCAGCAGCCACCAGAACCTGCTCACATCGTGTCTCTTCATCCACAGCAGGAAGCAAACCCAGCCTATTGTGCTTAAACCAGCTCTGCAGCCTGTTCACTCCCTTAGAAAACAGACTTGCCCTAAAAAAAACAACCCCAACAAATCTACTTTTGATTTTAGCCTGATGACAAGGTCCCAGCTGTGAATTAGATAACCAGCCCTTAAGGAGAGCCAGCCACCAGCTCCCTGCCCAAAACGGAGACAACTGCTCCCCTTAATTTCAAGTTGCAAGCACAGCTCAACTCTCTGGATGTGGATTGAGCAACACAGTCCTAGGCTTGCCAACAGGGAGTGTTTTCCTCTAACCTGAACAGTGCAAACCCTCAGGAAAGTGCCAGTTGCTTGGAAACCACATTTTTCCTTCAAAGGATAGTTGGATAAGATAGGTGCACATTCTGTGCTGAAACTCTGCACTTCATTGCCAAAGGAGCTAGCTGCTGCATCCTTCTCACTGGGTCACCTGCTACCTTTACTGAACCCTCTTCCATCAACCACTGAATTTGCTAAGGATTATTTGACAGGTCTCAAGAGGGACTGGAATATCCAATGGCAGGCAAAGTTCCTTTCCACTGACTACAGACAGATGCCACTTACACAACAGCCTTGGAATACAAGAGGCACTCTACAGAGCTACAAAAATGTTTCTTGACCTTGACTCCAAAAAAAAGATAAAAAATAAAAAGAAAATTATCCCATGAAACAGTCCTATGACTTCAGTAAATATCTCAACCTGTATTCATGCAAAGCATTTTCATGATGGAGTTACCAGGAACACCACACACAAATTCCTGGAGCCTTCCATACATGTATCACAGAATCACAGAATCACCAAGGTTGGAAGAGACCTCAAAGATCATCAAGTCCAACCTGTCACCACAGACCTCATGACTAAACCATGGCACCAAGTGCCACATCCAGTCCCCTCTTGAACACCTCCAGGGATGGTGACTCCACCACCTCCCCGGGCAGCACATTCCAATGGCGAATCACTCTCTCGGTGAAGAACTTTCTCCTCACCTCCAGCCTAAACTTCCCCTGGTGCAGCTTGAGACTGTGTCCCCTTGTTCTGGTGCTGGTTGCTAGGGAGAAGAGGCCAACCCCTTCCTGGCTACAACCACCCTTCAGGTAGTTCCAGAGAGCAATGAGGTCACCCCTGAGCCTCCTCTTCTCCAGGCTAAACAGCCCCAGCTCCCTCAGCCTCTCCTCACAGGGCTTGTACTCAAGGCCTCTCCCCAGCCTTGTTGCCCTTCTCTGGACACCTTCAAGAGTCTCAATGTCCTTCTTAAATTGAGGGGCCCAGAACTGGACACAGGACTCAAGGTGTGGCCTAAGCAGTGCTGAGCACAGGGCACAATGACTTCCCTGCTCCTGCTGGCCACACTATTCTTGATGCAGGCCAGGATGCCATTGGCCTTCCTGGCCACCTGGGCACACTGCTGGCTCATGTTTAGGCAGCTGTCAACCAGCACCCCCAGGTCCCTTTCTATTTGGCAGCTCTCCAGCCACTCTGACCCCAGCCTGTAGCTCTGCACGGGGTTGCTGTGGCCAAAGTGCAGCGCCTGGCACTTGGATTTGTTGAATGCCATCCTGTTGGACTCTGCCCATCTGTCCAGTCGGTCGAGGTCCCTCTGCAGAGCCCTTCTGCCCTCTGACAGATCAACATCTGCTCCCAACTTGGTGTCATCTGCAAATTTACTGATGACTGACTCAATCCCCTCCTCCAGATCATTAATGAAGATATTAAAGAGGATGAGGCCCAGCACTGATTCCTGGGGGACACCACTGGTGCCTGGCTGCCAGCTGGCTGTGGCACCATTCACCACAATCTCTGGGCTCAGCCTCCAGCCAGTTGCTAACCCAGCTCAGAGTGCTGCTGTCCAAGCCAGGGGCTGCCAGCTTGGCCAGGAGTTTGCTGTGGGGGATGGTGTCAGAGGCCTTGCTGAAGTCCAGGTAGACTACATCCACAGCCCCCTCCCTGGAGGTGTACAAGGCCAGGTTGGATGAGGCTTTGAGCAACCTAGTGGAAGGTGTCCCTCCCTATGGCAGGGCGGGGGTTGGAACTAGATGATCTTTAAGGTCCCTTCCAACCTAAACCATTCTATGATGATAATTACATACAGATGACATTCCTCCAGGACAAACAAGTTCTCCACTTTTGTCACCACACAATATATGAGCAGGGTCTGCAGAGAAGAAGGCACTTGCAAAAATTAATTCCCAAGACTATTCCCACTGTGTATGTTCACCAGAGGATGAGAGTCCCAAGTCCACCCAAGCCTGCTCAAGTTAACCTCTGCACACTGTCCCCAAACATGGCTCTACCCAGGGACAAGCTGAAGCCTTCCACTTTGGAATCTTTTCATCATTTTAGGATAGGATAGGATAGGATAGGATAGGATAGGAGGATAGGATAGGATAGGATAGGATAGGATATAGAATAGAATAGACCAGGTTGGAAGAGACCTTCAAGATCATCACATCCAACCTATCATCCAACACCACCTAATCAACTAACCCATGGCACCAAGCACCCTATCAAGTCTCTTCCTGAACACCTCCAATGATGGTGACTCCACCACCTCCCCAGGCAGCCCATTCCAATGGGCAATCACTCTCTCTGTGTAGAATTTCTTCCTAACCTCCAACCTAAATCTCCCCTGGCACAGCCTAAGACTGTGTCCTCTTGTTCTGGTGCTGCTTGCCTGGGAGAAGAGACCAACCCCCACCTGGCTACAACCTCCCTTAGCTGTTTAGAATAGAGTAGAATAAACCAGGTTGGAAGAGACCTTCGAGATCATCGTGCCCAACCCATCACCCAACACTATCTAATCAACTAAACCATGGCACTAAGTGCTTCATTCAGTCTGTTCCTAAACACCTCCAGGGATGGTGACTCCACCACCTCCCTGGGCAGCACGTTCCAATGGCCATTCACTCTCTCTATAAAGAATTTCTTCCTCCCCTCCAGCCTAAACCTCCCCTGGCGCAGCTTGAGACTGTGTCCTCTTGTTCTGGCACTGGGTGCCTGGCAGAAGAGACCAACCCCCACCTAGATACAACCTCCTTTCAGGTAGTTGGAGAGAGCAAGAAGGTCTCCCCTGAGCCTCCTCTTCTCCAGGCTAAGCAACCCCAGCTCCCTCAGCCTCTCCTCACAGGGCTGTGCTCCAGACCCCTCCCCACTTTTGTTGCCCTTCTCTGGACACCTTCCAGCAGCTCAACATCTTTCCTAAACTGAGGGGCCCAGAACTGGACACAGGACTCAAGGTGTAGTTGTACAGGGGCAGCTGAGTTATTGAGCACTCTATTTTTATCAGGCCCTTCCAAGACAAATCCCACCCCAGCGTTTATTTCACGCAGCACGGCTTGTCCTTGCGCAGCTCAAGAGTGACTCTTCCGACAAAGCCAGCAGGGCTCGGATTTACATCCTCACCCACTGACAGTTTAATTACTTCCATTGTAGGAGAAAGTGTTTCATCCCATACAGTCAGGGGGAAGGGGGAAAAAAAAAAAAAAAAAAACAAACCAAAAAAACCCTCAACCTAAAACCCCAGCCCCTTCAATGCAGCCTTTTTGGGCCCAGGATCCCTCGCTTTGAAAGTCAATGAAGGCGAATGAGCCGTGCACACTGTGATCCATTTCCTGACTCAGTACACTTGAGATTATCAAAACACGCACGAGTTCCACAGCTGACACACACATTTCTCTAAACCATGGGTTTAAAAAAAAAAAAAAAAAAAAAAAAAAAAAAAAAAAAAAAACCAAAACCAAAAAAAAAAAAACCCAACCCACAACTTAAATTAAAAAAAAAAATTAAAAAAAAAAATCCTCCTTCCAGCATTTGAAACTCAAGGAAATGAGGATTCGGCCTCCTTCAGACACCGTGAAGACATGGTGAAGCCCTGGAATGGGTTATCCAGGGAGGTGGTTGAGGCCCTGTCCCTGGAGGTGTTTAAGCCCAGGCTGGACGAGGCTCTGGCCAGCCTGATCTAGTGTGGGGTGTCCCTGGCCACGGCAGGGGGATTGGAACTAGCTGATCCTTGTGGTCCCTTCCAACCCTGACTGATTCTATGACTGTCTAAAGGCAGGGCAGGTCGGTGAGCTGCACAAGGGTATCGCAAAGCTGTGCTAATTAATGGCTTAAAAATAGCCCAGCTGGAATGCTGCCTGAATTGCCTTGGGACTTGCTGATATTTTAGTTTTTTACCCTTGCAATCACTGAGAAGGAAAAGGTAAGTCACTGCTGGTGACTCACAGCAAAAGAGTGGCATGAACAGGTCCCAAATTAAAACACCTGGAGTCCTGTGTCCGGTTCTGGGGCCCTCAGTTTAAGAAGGACATTGAGACGTTTGAACGTGTCCAGAGAAGGGCAGCGAGGCTGGGGAGAGGCCTTGAGCACAGCCCTGTGAGGAGAGGCTGAGGGAGCTGGGGTTGCTTAGCCTGGAGAAGAGGAGGCTCAGGGGAGACCTCATTGCTCTCTACAACTACCTGAAAGGAGGTTGTATCTAGGTTTAATTGGATCACAGACTGCTGGTTATCAACATTTTGCAAAGGCCAAAGCAGCCTTCTTTTGGCAGCAGGAAGGTAGAGAAGATACAGGCATGACTGAAAATAACTAATTAGAGCCATGTACAGTTCTGGGCCCCTCAGTTTAGGAAGGATGTTGACTTGCTGAAAGGTGTCCAGAGAAGGGCAACAAAGTTGGTGAGGGGTTTGGAACACAAGCCCTGTGAGGAGAGGCTGAGGGAGCTGGGGTTGCTTAGCCTGGAGGAGACTGAGGGGTGACCTTCTTGCTCTCTACAACTACCTGAAGAGAGGTTGTAGCCAGGCAGAGGTTGGTCTCTTCTCCCAGGCAGCCAGCACCAGAACAAGAGGACACAGTCTCAAGCTGCGCAAGGGGAGGTTTAGACTGGATGTTAGGAGGAAGTTCTATACAGAGAGTGATTGCCCATTGGAATGGTCTGCCCAGGGAGGTGGTGGAGCCACCAGCATTGGAGGTGTTCAGGAGGAGACTTGATGGGGTGCTTGGTGCCATGAACTAGTTGTTTGGGTGGGTTGGATTGGTTGATGGGTCGGACGCGACGATCTTGAAGGTCTCTTCCAACCTGGTTTATTGTATTGTATAAACATGAGAAATCCAACAGCACTGTGCATAAACAAACAGAATTAGCATTGAACAGACTGAAGAGCTCATTTAAAAATGGCACCAGTGGACAAGAGTTTACAATATGCACATTTATTTAAGGTTGGGAGGGGAGGGGAAGGGGGGGGGGAGGGGAACTAAAGCTCCACAGGTGAAAATGGGAATACAAAGAGTAGTGCCACTGTTGGACCGTTATGGTACTTCTTACAATTTAATGGAAACACTCTTAAAAATAATCTGCTATGTACACACCTTCTGGAAACTCCACAGCTTCTGCAGAACAGGGGAGAAAAAAAAAAAGCAGCCCCAAAATAACCAAAAAACCCAAATCCAAACCCTACAGCCCTCCCCCTCCCCCTTTTAAGCCAGAGAGTACTGCCAGAGGTCGTGCTCGCTTCTTCAAGCACGATAATCTTCCTTTAAATTCAGTGCTATTCTCTTTCAGAAAGACCAGAAGTTGTACTTTCCTTTTTTTTTTTTTTTTTTTTTTTTTTTTAAGACAAACAAAAGCATTTATGTTACAAAACATTCAAATAAAAGAAAGAAAGAGAGAGAGAAAGAAAGAAAGAAAGGGAAGCTTATGATTCTGGCAGACAAAACGTTGCTTATTAAATACAAACCAGCCAGCAATTACTGAACGTAAAGACAAAACCCAAACAAAACAAAAACCCAAACAGAAACCACCTTAATTCAATCATAAAAAAATACTATAATTCATCACCACAGACTTTGTACAGAGTTATAAATAATAAATAGCATAACACAGTAGATTACAAACTGATTTATTTTTTGCCCCGTTGCAAGTCTTTAAAAAGGCAAAGTTCTCTCTCCTCTCTGCCCAAGGTACTGAGACTCCTCCTGGTAGCTCAACCACACCTCCCAAGCCAAACCACTTGCAGAGCTGGTGTCCAGATCTAAAAACCTGGAAGTCTCTCCTCCAAAATCCACATGTTCTCTCTGTCTGTTTGCCCTGCTGCTGGTGACCAGCAAAGGTACCAACGCTGCGCGGGGCCAGAGCTGGGCCTGCCCGCAGCACTCGTCATGGAGCGCACACGCACACACACACACACACCTTGGAAAGGAACACTAAGGGAAGCAGCATCAACGACAGACAGACTCTGGTAAGCACTCTATAAACAAGCTGTACACAAAAGGACTTCTCCCACCCACCCCTCTGGTTTACATTCCATAACTTTGTAACAATGTCCCCTAAGGCACAAAAATACCTATGACCTCAATGCCACAGGAGACATCGATGGTGCCATACATGGTTCTCCTACACAGTAGTTTAAATAACTTATCTGCACTGTATGTCTTGGATTGATTACTTTTCTTCCCCCCCCCCCCCCCCACCTTGGTCAAATCTTAACTCAACATTGACCTTTTTTCATATACAATCTGTAGGGCAAAGGATCTGGGGAGAGAACTATGCAGCTATGAGAGTCATGTTCATAAGAGTACTGGTATTTCTTCACTGATGGCCAAAGTGCCAGTCATTACTTGGTTTGGTTTGGTTGGTTGGGGTGTTTTTAAATGTAACAGAGTGAGCTTTCCATACCCACTGGGGTCTTTCTGCAATAAAAAAGAGCTTTCCATACCCACTGGGGTCTTTCTGCAATAAAAAAACATGACTAGCAGCACTAAGAAAAACAAAAATGAGGGTTGGGTATTTTTTTTCCTCCCTTCCATAAGAGAATTGGAGGCTGGTGACTGAAACAAACAAAAAAGAACACCACCAAAAAATAAAATAGATCCCAAACTAACAGCAACAAAACCAAAACAACCCACCCACCCCAAGGAGACTAGTTTTTACTCAAGTGCCAGAGAATAAATTAGTAATTTTCTTTAAATCCTTCTGAACCAAATGATTTCCCTTAGACATAGTGACAGTGATGACAACAGAAGTGTTCTCCTAAGAATTGCAACACTGATAGGTAGGGTACCTATTCTTGGAATCCAAAAGTGTATGCAAGTTCCTGAAAGCAAACACAAGTTAGTATCATCTGAGCAGACATCTTGTTGAATGAAAAAAAATAAACAAACCCAAAACAACAGAACAAAGGTCAATCTGCAAACCCAGACATTAATACGTGGTCTACAACGTCCATTAAATGGATAAATCAATCACTGGAAAGTCACCAAGGATTACAGTTAAGAGCAGCTCTTCCTTCCTACTAATCCCGGTGCTACAGCGGTTCGAGGATCAGAGTTCGTTTCTCTGTACAAGTGTACAGGGAGGGAACAGCACAGCCAGACACCGACTCAGAACTGAAGTCACTTAGGTGAGAGATCATCCATCAAAATGAAGGAAGAGCATGAATTGGAGCATGCTACTGGAGACTCTGTGGTTATGCTGCCTTTAGTCAGTGAGTCTGAGGAAGAGCCAACGCTGCTGCTGCTCCCATCCAGGATATCTGAAGACAGGCTGGTGGGGAAGGAAAGAGGTAGCTTAGTAACATGGGCACGATGACTTGGATCGAGGCTAAGGTGCTCTCAATTTTGGAGAGGTGTAGGAGACATATACTACCACTCAGTCTTAACTGCAAGACTGGCAGCCCTGAAGACTCCTTGTTTTCTGTAGCATGTTACGTACAGATTCATGCTCCTTACGGGAAGGAGGAGCAGAATGCTTTAGGGTTTTTTTAACATGCAGAACTACACCTCTGATTCTCCTCAGTCACAGAAAGAGGTGACAACTAATGAGAACAAGACCTTAAATGGTTACAGGAAAGGAACAGCAAGAAGCTGATCAGCAATGCAGCCCAGTTGCCATGAATTAGCCAGCGTGTTCTTTCATGTTCCACTACTCAAAGCAAGGTTTTGAAACCTGTTTTTTTTTCCGTTTGTAAGGAACTCCTGTGTTTGGATTTTCAACTCTTGATATCTGCAGGCTTATAAATTAATCCTTTTGCAACTTATCTGGAGTTAACATGGAAAAGAAAAACAACACAAAAATACTATTTCTAGGCAGTTTCAAGTCTGTCTGTAAACTGAAATTATAGGACCACTGAGATAATTTAGAACACTTAGTGCGTGGCTCTTGACACAGAACTCAGCTTTCCATGAGCCTAACAATCGCAGATGTATCAACATCTGGTTGGACTTGATGATCTTTGAGGTCTTTTCCAACCTTACTGACTCTGTGAACATGAACTATGTAACCTGAACACACATTCACAGCGTTCAGGTAACTTATGACCACTGCCCACAGCATCCCCGAAGGATGAAGCATCTTGGAGAATTAACTTCACTTCTGAACCAAAAGGGATTTGTAACAATTACATTCAGAGCAGAAGTTTTGATGCACAAAACCCTAGGCTAAAGCCTGCTCAGGAGGGATTGATGCAAGGAGCTAGAACATTGTCACACTGTACCAGCACAGGCACAGTTCCCAGTACTATGCATGCACAAGCTACATACAAAATACTACTTGTTTTTTCCAGGAAGAGAAAACAAAGGGAAAAAAGTAGAAAGACAAAGCTTGTGATAAATGCACATTCCCTGATTCAGCATTTCAGGACATGCAAAGTATTTTACCATGAACTGAGATCTGTCAGATGTGTAACATCTGGAGAAAGCATGTTGGTTGTCCCTTGAAAAAGTCTCTTTGGCTGACTTTCAGTTTCCATTTCACCTAAAGAGAACAGTGCAAATAATCAATCTCACTTCAGTCTCTGGAATGCCCATGTCTGCTGCAAGGGACAGGTTTGTCCCACAATTGAGCAAGGCTGCATCTGTAACACAAATCTCTAACTCAGCCAACCAAGCACTTGGGTAAAACATTAATTTGATGCTAGCTGTTGTTTAACCAATCACTCCATCTTTAATTTAACCACTGCTGCAGCAGCGTGTGAGAGGCCATGATGATCTCAAAGACATAAAACTAAGGCACTTGCTACATGGATTATAATCAGACAAAACATTCTAAAGCAAACTAATTAAGTGACTTAAAATTAAGTAAGCAGTTGAGATGAGGCAACTGACAGAAGCAAAATGCAGAGATTAAAATTCCTGATGGTGTGAAAATGGGAATGTCAGCTCAGTTCAGTTTCACCCTGCTGCAGACAACAAATCCTGATGCATATGTTCACTTACAGCAAAGCTGAAGAGAAAATATTTGGCATGTGTATGCATTTCCACTTACTCACCACAGATCACTCTCTCTCTACCTGTAATTATCTACTGGCATCAAAAGATTAAAACATCAATTCAGATCATGTTTACTGTAACTTGCCTTGAGAATGAGCTAGCTCATTAACAGCTGCTGCCCAACAGGCACATTTGGAAGCATCATGAACTTGTCAATAACCCTCTCAGCTACAGTGTGTTTCAATTTTTAGTTTGGCAACAAAACCATGGGAAATGGAAATCAATTTTCTGGCTTTTCACCTACACTGCACAGCAGTTTGGAAAGCTGACAGAGGTTGAGCATCTTAACACAAACCCAGTGTGTGCTATGCAAGAGAGTCATACTAGCACTCATTTTAGAAAAGACTGATAACCCCTCCAAAATCTCTTCTCTGAAGGGAAGGAATAACAGCTTCTGTTGAGTAGAATGAGCAAACCCCATTTATAAACCACTCAGACTTCTACAACAACATGGAAAACCCCAAACTCCCAACTTAAGGAATTCTTTTCCCACTGGAAAACTCCACAAAGCCAAATCTGCACTTCTACACCACATTGTCTAGCAGCACTCATCCCTTACAGCAGTGAAATGTTTCTCAATACACTGTTTTCTTCCTGCCCCATCATGGTGTCAACCTGCTACCATGTTGTGCCTGTAGAATGCAAACCATAAAGCCACTGCTAGAATTCAGGAAACTACAGGATTAGGTATTTAGAATAAAATTAATTAGGTTCATTTAAATGGATTTTAAAATTCAACTTTAAATTGTAAGTCAGTCAGTTCCTTCCTATTTTTGACTTTAAAAAGGCAAAGTCCACTCTGTAAAAGATGCTCCACGTGGATATGCTGAGCAAAGCCTGCCCAGATGCTCCACATGGATGTGGTCAGCAAAGCCTGCCCTTTGCCTGCACTGTTTTTACACCACCTGTGTAAAGTCCACTGTAAAATGGTCCAAAGTAAAACCATGCAGCAGAAATATGTTCTCTACTGATCACTGAGCCTGATAAACTTTTGTTCCATTTTTAATACCCTTAAGATCCACAGAGAGCTAACAGCCAAGATGGAATTGGCATCCATGAGATCCATTTGTTTCTCTCCTCTATCAACTACATTGATTACTAAATGAGTTAGACAACATTCTTTGTCTGACAGGACACACAGTGCTGAAAAAAAACACCCCAATAAACAACAACTTTTCTCAAAGGCTAAATATAAGTCTTGTCAAACAAATGGGTATGCTTTTGGTGCAGTTAAGAATGCTCAAGTTAAAAAAAGAACCCTGCAGAAAGGACAAGCATAGCTAGAGGCAAGCTTGTAAATAGCTCAGTCTTAGAGCTCTGCTAGGGAGATCTGTTCTGGGGTATCATCTGAATATCCTTCAACATGGAATACTTCCAGGAAAGAGTGCCCTTTTCCCCTTTCAGGAGGAAAGGGCACTGATCTATGCCATTCCTCTAAACACTCACCTTCTGAACTTTCAGAGTCAAAACAAACATTCAGTACTAAGTTTAGAAGATACTGCTCGGTAAGCAACATTCCTAGGATGATCTGAAGGGTGTGCACTGTACAGTGGTGCTCTCAGGAATGTCAGGGCTCAGGAATATTCATAACATTTAATTTGATGGGTAACAAAGTTTGACTCTTTCAAGCAGTAGCTGCTTTTAAAGTTCTTCATTCTTGTTTGTTTCAGACCAGCTACTTGACATTGTACTTTTCAGGGATGACTGGCAAATTCCACTGTGAATACAAGAGAAAGTTGCAGAACAAGCCAAAAAACTAGAGGATAGAGAAGAGTATTCAGCTGCTAAACTACATCTATGTTAAAGCTTTTGCTAATGCAAATACACATACCTTTTCTTTTAATGGGGCCAAGAACACTGGGCCTGATACAGTTGATTGGACTCTGACTCCTCCTGCTAGAGAGAGAACACCGATACTCAGCCAGGCCTGTGAAGGTTCCAAGTCTGACCATCCACCATGCCCAGCATCAAATCAACACAACCCCCAGCATCTGAAACATCAATTACAACTACTCCTGCACAGCTGGAATGCTTAGAGAATCTAACTACACAGAAAACAAAGTGCTGCCTCTTAGAGCAGTTGATCTGCCACATACAGTTGGGAGTATCTTGATGGGGTGCTTGGTGCCATGGTTTAGTTGATTAGATGATAGGATGGACACGATAATCTTGAAGGTCTCTTCCAACCTGGTTTATTCTAGTCTATCTCTTTGAGGATTTTCTCCTTCCCTTACTGCATCACAACCTCATTTCAACCCACTTCTAAACTGTGTGTAATCTTTGTATCAAATTAACATGCTAACAAAACTATTCAGGCTCATTTGAGCTACATTCCTCCCCACAAGCTACCAAGTCTAGTTTAGAACTGACACAGGCACCCATGTGAAGCTCCTGAGGTAAAGGCTGAATTTTCAGAGCATTCTTTATGTGGCAACACTTTATCTGTTGTAAAACTAAAGTGTCCTTAAATGCCTTAAACATCAGCTCCAACTACCCCAGAATTTAAGCCAATGTATACCTGTCACTTGGAGGTGTTACTTACTTGGAGAACCGCCTTGTTGGACTGGGAATAGGGCTTGGAGGTAATCCATTACTGCTCACAAACATTTGCAATGAGGGTGAAAAACATTGCTGCAGAGAAAAAGTGACAGCAAGATGCTTCAGAATTTCCTTTTAATACACAGATGTTTCACCTCCCTCTCCAAAATGGACATCCTCTGTTAAAAAAACACCACCTACTACCAAAGTAAGGCAGAGATTGATCAAATGCAATCTTAGAAGCATTCAAACTTGCAAAAAATAAACTGGCTAATGCACTACTGCTCAGATAAAC
Organism: Picus viridis; assembly: GCA_033816785.1. Classification (NCBI taxonomy): domain Eukaryota; kingdom Metazoa; phylum Chordata; class Aves; order Piciformes; family Picidae; genus Picus; species Picus viridis. Next base: position 4,016,884 of record CM066580.1, read on the forward strand.
CTATAACTAAAACCCACAAGCAACCTGAAAGTGAAACAGACACAGTTTTCTCTAATGAGACAGTTGGTTTTGTTTCTCCTGTTACATTCAGAAGCAGCAGGACAGCACTCAGGACTTATGAAACAAACAAGTTCAGTTTACTCAAAATATACCTGACCTGAAAATTTTACACAATATTCCAGAAGAGGGGATTTAACTCTTTGGTTCTGAAGCTAACCTGACCTTAGCCTGTGAATGTCCACCATTAAATACAAAAATGGTTTTTCTCAAGTTATCTACTACTCCTTTACCAATTCCAAAGGAATCTGACCAGCTGACAGAATCAGCATTACACTAGGAACACATTTACCCATTGTTCTGTGCACCAGTACTGGCAGAAGAATGCAATGGAATAGCAGCAGTACAAAATCAGAACCACCAGAGGGTGAGAACAAGGTCAAGCAGCCATTTAAACAGAGTTGCCTGCTCCTCTGTGCTGCATTTCAGGCTTCCAATCCTCAAAGCAAGTAGTTTCTCTAAGATTCACCTCTTCCCGTTCTCCAGCATCTGCCATCAGTCTTCAGTGCAAGTTCAGCAGACTCAAGTCCTCCTTTCATGGTGACTTGTTTTCCTTGCCACAACTGATGGACAAAATTTTCACCATCCTCATCACATGGATTTGCAGTTTCTGGACTTTGCCTGCACTTTTACTCTTACATATATGATACATTCCATTTTAGTGCTTCTACACCAGCATCCCCCAGCCTATGCAGCTGAAGGTCATGTCCAAATCCACTTACTCTAACGACCTCTTCCAGCTCCCCCAGAACTGGAACTCTAACCCATCCAAACACTGCACAAACAGGAACAACAGAAAGCATTCAACATGACAGAACTGGCACACTGCTTACAGTCTGCAGGCTCTAAGATGGGAAGAATCTGGTTATTAGAAACCAATAACATGCAGTGTTGGGTTGGGGCTTTTTCTGTTGGTGGTCAGTTGTGGGTTTTTTCAAGAACTACCAAGCAATTTGTGAAGTTACTGAGTCTTCACAGTTCACCATGGTTTAAAGCCTGAAATGTTCATAGAAATGTTCATAGAATCATAGAATTGTCAGGGTTGGAAGAGGCCTTGAGGATCATCCAATTCCAACCCCCCTGCCATGGGCAGGGACATCTCATACTAGACCAAGCTGCTCAGAGCCCCATCCAGCATGGCTTTAAAAACCTCCAGGCATGAGGCTTCCACCACCTCCCTGGGCAACCTGTGCCAGTGTCTCACCACCCTCATGGTTAAGAAATTTTTCCTGTTCTCTCAGTTTGGTGTTTCATCACTTATCCTACCTTTCCTATTCCTCTTGTAGGTGAAGGTGCAGGCGAAACTGGAATGAAGTCAATCCTCTTAGGGGAGGAAGATTTCTCAGACTTGTCCAAGTCATTGTCACTCTGCAAATACAAGGTTTCAGACTTAACACTGACACAGGACATCACCTCAGAACCCAAGGCACAACCTTCTAATGGAAAGTCATTGGGTCAAATGCACACAATAGCTAAAACCGATGAACTTAAGTCCTTCTGAAATTATTTTCACAGTTAATTCCTCTCTTTCCCTTAAATTCGGCAGTTGAGTGTAAAAGGAGAATTAAATAGGAAACATCTATAAAGAGATTACCAGGCTCAAGCTTTCCTCCCATGACTGGCTTATCTGCATTGCTGTTTGCACTTCCCTAGAACACAAAAAATCTCATCAGTAGCTACAAAGAGGATAGCTCTGGCTACTTTATCATCTCGTTTCAGTAACACTCACCTTTCATGTGCCGTTTCTCTGTTCATTAAGTCCACTCCTTCCTCCTGTAGAAGACAAACCTCATCAGTTTTCCCACAACAGTAGCTTCATCACAGGTACTTGGAATAACACTTCTGATTAAACCATTTGTCATTAGCACTGAAACGTGAACAGAAAGACCAAAATGCTGCCAGCCCAGCCCACTGCTTCTCTTGAATGAAGCAGCACTCCAAAAGGCAAGGTAGTTTAAACATGACAGCAATCAGCCTTGCAAGGACACTTCCTTGTTGAAATGAAGCCTTGAGAAAGACTCCACTTCCTTTAGTACTTGAAAAACTCCATAGGAAAGAAACTCCCATTATGCAGGTTTTAAAATGCTATGTAAGTTCCACTCTGTCACCAAAGGCACAGATGAGAACTACACTTACCCTTCTGATCTGATGAAGTCGGCTACTCGGAATGCGAATAGGAGAGGATGATAACAACTGGAAACAAAAGTGACAGCCACAAGAATTAAATCACACATCAACAGCTTGCCTGCATCTCATTTGCCATCCCCTACGTTCCCGGTGAATGAAAAACTGAGCTGCACAACTACGTGTGGATGACTCAACCAGCGCTGCAAAACGAGAACGCTGTCCTTCAAGAGGGAAGAGTCCTTTTGCCAGTGACAAGTTCATTCTGCCACTCAGCAAATGGCACAGGTCTCAGGCCTGCAAGCAGACACTGCTTAGCTTCTCAAATCCTTCACACACAGGCAACTGCGAGGCGTAGAAACCTCAGACAGACATAAATGAAACTGTGAGCATACCAACATCACACAACTCCCCGCTGTGCAGTGCAAGATCAACTCCTGTGCTAACTCACTCAACCAGCTGGCTATTAAGGAGAAAGGTCAATGTTTCCACTCAGTCTCGAACAACACTCCCTGAAACTTTATTTCTGCAATTTGTTTTTCCCAGTTGCACACAATTCTGTGCATCTAATCCCTCTGGAACTGTGGTTAGCGTGCCGTGAATACGAGCCAACAGTTCCCACTACGGACGCCTGTGCCTGCTGTAGCACCTACTGATTTGAGTTGCCAAACTTGGGATTCTTCTTTTTCAAAGCAATCTTCTAACAGAAAATTTTGGACTGAAGTTTCATCTCACTTTTTTGTAACAGAAGACTGAGGGCGCATTAAGAAGCACACGGCCAGAAGGCCAAGGGAAAGTCTCCTCCTCCCCATCTACTCTGTCCCGATGAGGCAACATCTGGAGCATTGCTTCCAGTTCTGGGTTTCCCAGTTCAAGAGAGACAGGGAACTACTGGAGAGAGGCCAGTGGACGCTTACAAAGTTGCTGAAGGCACTGGAGCATCTTTCTTACGATGAAAGGCCGAGAGAACTGGGGCAGAGTATCAGCCAACAAATAAATTACTTTCTGTGTTCAGTCTTTGCAAAATAAAGAGCAAAAAGCCAAACAAGTCAACAAAGACTCACGACACTCCCCCTATTTTTACAACAAATTAAAATACCCTTTCATGACTTTAAATGCCTTTGCATTATTTTAAATGGTGACAGCATTTTTCCCTTCCAATCCATGGCCAAATTAACTTTGAGGCTGTACTTAACATGTGAATCACACACAGCTTCAGCTACTCTTTTCTTGATGAGGACATTGCTTCACTGCAGGTTGCAGTTACAGATGGGGGAAAAAATGCACATTCTGCAGTCTGGAAGTCTGCTAGGATGCTTAGTGCAAATACAAATCAAGTTTAACTTCATTTCTCCAACCCAATTATTTCTTGTTAGGTGTAAACAAAGCATGCTTGAGATTCCTTACCATACTGTGCCGGCTCATAACTGTTGTACTGTTCCTGCGAGTTCGCAGCACGTAAGGCTGAAAAACCTGTGAGTTGTCACTGAAGGAGGGAAAACATAGAACTTTATTAACAACTTTCCGAGGTGTGCTTTAATCAAAATTACACAGTGCTGCCCTACGTGCTCCAGCCTCCTGCACTCTGCTAACAACCATTTTATTTCACTGCAAGCACTACTCTTCCTGCAGGGGCCCAGCAAACAATTTCCCCCTGCCGACCTACGGAGACCCGCACTATGCGGTTCTGCATTTCCAATCACTAACTCGAACATCCGAGAAGCAAGCGACACGTTTCAGAGGCCTCCACCATGCAGCAGCCGCGGCGCAGGGGGCGGCTGGGGGGCTGCGAGAAGCACGGCCTGCAGCGCGTCTCGGCACCCTCCGAGGGCCATACGGGCCTGGCTGGCTGCGGTTCGGGCTGCTCCTGCAGCCGACTGCCGCCACGCAAGGCGCTCCCGGGGCTGCGGGCCCCGCAGCTACCGGGGCTCCGGGAGAGGCCGGACCGGGCCGCGCTCACCTGAGCCCATGGATGAGGGGGGCGCTGTTGGATCTCCTCAGGCCGCCCCCGTCGCTCGGGGCCGCGGCGCTCCCCGGCGGCAGCTCCAGGTCCAGCTCCATTTTCTCCTGAGCCATTGCGGCGGCGGCAGCAGCAACGGCGGCGGCTCCGGCTCCTCCCGCTCCGCCGCGACGCCCATTCACTGCTGGCAGCCGCAGCGGCTCCTCATGCCGCTGCTGCCCCCGGCCAGGCGCGGCGCGGCCGCCCCTACAGGCCCCGCGGGCGGCGCCGCAGGCAGAGTCCGGGGATGCTCCGGGCCCGGCCAAGGGGCTGACCCCAGCAGCGCCCCATGCCGGGGGCGGCCCGGGGACGGCCCGTTCCCGGACTCGCTGTCGCCGACGGACGAGCTACCCGCACCGATGCTGCCCGCGGAGAGGAGCGAGAGGCTCAGCCGCACACCCCCGCGCCCGCCGCGGCACAGCGCGCCTGCGCAGGAGCTGGGGCGGAGGCACAGCTGCCCGCCTCGTACAACGCATGCGTCCTGCACGGGCGTCCCGCCGCTGCGCATGCGCAAAGCCGGCATATGGCTCCCCCACTCCCAGAGCTGTCTGCGTACCGGCTGCCCAGCGCCTTCGGGGGCAGGGCGCGCACTGATTGGCTGGCGTGGCTGGGTGTGTTTGAAACGGTACAATGGGCGCGGACACCGCCGGCGGCGTCAGGGCCGGCTGTGGCCTGTTGGCGGTCATGGCTGTTCTGGTGTCATGGAAACAGTGGTGACGGTTGGACATCATCGAGTCCGACTGTTGTCTAACTCTACTAAGGCTGGTGCTAAACCGTGTCCCTCAGCACCACATCTCTGCCCCTTGGGAACATCTCTAGGCATAGGGATTCTGCCACTTCCCTGGGCAGCCTGTGCCAGGCTTTGAGAACCCTTGCAATGAGGATGCTTCTTTTAATGTCTGACTTATACCTGAGGACATTTCCTCTTGTTTTATCACTAGGGAGAAGAGATCAGCTCCTACCTGGCTCCAACCTCTTTTCAAGGATTTGTAGAGAGTGAAAAGGTCTCCTCATAGCCTCCTCCACGTTGACCAATCCCGTTACCCTCAGTTGTTCCTCACAGCCCTGTTTTCCAGGCCCTTCACCAGATTCACTAACTTTTTGGGGACATGCTTCAGCACCTCAATGTTTTCTTTGGAGGAAGGGCCCAAAAAATGCCCAATGCTCAAGGTGTGGGCTCACCAGCACTGAGTCCAGGGAGACAATCACTGCCCTGCTCCTGCTGGTCCAGGCCAGGATGCTGGTGGCTTTCTTGGCCACCTGGGCACACCCTGGCTCATGTTCAGCCAGCTGTCAACCAGCACCTCCAGTTCTTTCTCTGCTGGGCAGTTTCCAACCACTCTGCTCCAGGCTGGGAGCACTCATGGGGTTGTTGTGACCCAAGTGCAGGGCCCAGCACTTGCCGTTGTTGAATGTCATGCAACTGACTTTGTCCCATTGATCCAGCCTGTCCTGGTCCCTCTGTAGAGCCTTCCTACCCTCCAGCAGACCAACACTCCTTCCCAGCTTGGTTCATATTTCTGGCATTATACTGAAGAACTTTGTGCCTTTTAGGTACGTGGGAAGTGTTAATAGCCCCTCAAAAACACATTTCAAATATTTTCAGGATGTTTCAATATGTATTTGTATGGAAAAAATGTGGAGAGAAGTTGTTTTATATTACTGCACAAGGCAAACCCATTCACAGTCCACTGCCAGTGCTTACACTGTGAGCTATTGTGGAATTATTATATCCATGCCACTATGGACAAGGTTCAGGTGGTATGGATACCATCAAGTCAAAAGTCAACACTATCCAAATTGTGGCTGAGAGCTCAAAAGCATCTGCTTCACACAGCCAGACCATCCACTGCCCGGCACTGACACATCAACTGCCTGCCCAGAGTTTACTGCAGCCAAAAGGACCTCAGTGGGAGTATACAAACCAGAGAAAGTGAGGACTGTCAAGGTGACCCTCAAAGGCCTGAGGAGGAGGAGGGTAGTGAGGCAGGGAAAAAGGGATGTGGCTGTGGGAAAGTTGTGCTATGGCATGGAATTAGGTGAGAGATGTAAACGAGGAAACGACAAAGAGACTAGTTAGAGAAACACAGAAAATGACCATGGCAACGGGAAATGAGACAAGAGAGAATACATTAAGTAGAGCCTTGGGAGGATACATGTGAATGGTGGAGGTTCAAAATGGGGAAATGGAGACAATGTGATAGGCAGGTACAGTAGTGCTGAGAAACTGGTGGGTGTGAAGTTAGGGTAAGGGCAAGAGTGTGGGAGATACTTGGTAGGATCAGGGAGTACCGTGTCCAGCTCTGGAGCCTCGAACACACTACAGATATGGAACTGTGAGAGCGGGACGAGGCCACAAACATGATCAGAGTTTTGGAGCACCTCTGCTGGGAAGACAGGCTGAGGAAGTTTGGTCTGTTCAGCCAGAAGGGTCCAGAGAGACCTTACAGCAGCATTCCAGCACCCGAAGGGGGCTACAGAAGCACTAGAGAGAGACTTTGTACAAAGGCATGAAACGACAGGATGAGGGATGATGGCTTCAAGACTGGAAGAAGCTGGATTTAGATGAGACATTAGGAAGTAATTCTTCCCTATGAGGGGGCGGAGACGCCGGAGGCTCCAAGACCGAAAGCGTCCAAAATCAGCAAACTCCGGTCCGGTTCCGGTCCCGGCGCCGCTCCGCGCATGCTCCCCGCCGCCGCGGGCCCACCGGCTGCGGCCGTGGTGCGGGGCTGCCTGAGGCGCATGCGCTGTGCGGCGGCGGGTGACGGGGGTGTGTGTGTGGCCCCCGGCTCTGGGTGCCCTCCGCAGGCAGCGTCGGTGCGCGCAGCTTTTCCATCGGCGACAGCGAGTCGGGGAACGGGCCGCCCCCGGCATGGGGCGCTGCTGGGGTCAGCCCCTTAGCCGGGCCCGGCGCGCCCCGGATTCCGCCTGCGGCGCCGCCCGCGGGGCCTGTAGGGGCGGCCGCGCCGCGCCTGGCCGGGGGCAGCAGCGGCATGAGGAGCCGCGGCGGCTGCCAGCAGTGAATGGGCGTCGCGGCGGAGCGGGAGGAGCCGGAGCCGCTGCCGCCGCAATGGCTCAGGAGAAAATGGAGCTGGACCTGGAGCTGCCGCCGGGGAGCGCCGCGGCCCCGAGCGACGGGGGCGGCCTGAGGAGATCCAACAGCGCCCCCTCATCCATGGGCTCAGGTGAGCGCGGCCCTGCCCGGCCTCTCCCGGAGCCCCGGGTCAGGCCGCGGAGTGAGCGAGTTTGGCCGCCGCTGTGTGGGGAGGGGGTCCGTGCCTCCCCCTCTTTGTAACCCCGGGGTTGCTCCGTGTTTATCCAGGCCTGGCTGGAGCCGCGCTGCAGCCCCCGTCCCGCAGCGCTGAGGCATGGGCGGGGTGCCTGGTGCCTGCGGGGAAAACCTGTGTTAATGAATAGTGTCCCAAGCGAGGAGGGATTTAGGCAAGACCGGTGTCTTCTCCCTAGTAACGACAACAGGACAAGAGGAAACGGCCTCAAGCTGCAGCAGGGGAGGTTCAGGCTGGATATTGGAAGAAACTTCTCTGAAAGAGTTCTTGAAGACTTGAACGGGCTGCCCAGGGAGGTGGTCGAATCCACATCCCTGGAGGTGCTTCAGAGAGGCACAGATGTGGTCCTGAGGGACAGGGCTCAGCGCCAGACTTGGTAGAGCTAGGGAATGGTTGGACGCAATGATTTTAAAGGTCTTTTCCGACCAAAATGAATCTAAGGTATCCCTTCTAAGTGTGAAGGCATGCAAGAAAGCCTGGGTAGACGTGCTGTAGCTTTGTTAAAACACTTGGTTTTCGTCTAGGTGTGCTATACGTTGTGTAGCTGATTAATGTGCAGGGCACAGCGTCAGGGTTGTGGTTGGTTATGAGCTCTCTGGTTCCTGTAATGGTTCATGTCTGAGGGGGAAAAAAAAGTCTCTTCACTGCTTTGAGGATAAGTGGGTGAATTAAGTGAAGATATTTCATGGGAGCTTGAAAACTACCTAAGTTTTGCATTTCGTGTAGTACAATGTATCATTTGGGCTACAAGGGCCAAGAAGGTGATCAGAGAGCTGGAGCATCTCTCATATGAAGATAGAATGTGAAAGTTGGGGATTGTTCAGTCTGGAGAAGAGAAGGCTTCAGGGGCACCATAGAGCCAGCCTCCCAGTACCTGAAGGGGGCTACAAGAGAGCTGGGGAGGGACTTTTGACAAGGGCTGGGCGTGACAGGATGAGGGGTAATGACTTCAAACTGGAAGAATGTGGGTTTAGATGAGACACTGGGGAGAAATTCTTCCTCATGTTGGTGGTGAAACACTGAAACAGGTTGCTCAGAGCAGTTGTGGAGGCTCCAAGCCTGGAATTGCTCAGAGTCAATTTGGATGGAGATTTGAGCTACCTGGTCTAGTAGGAGGTATCCCTTGCCCTTTTTTCTCTCTGTTTCTTAATCCCATAACAGAAATAGAGGATCTTTAACATACTTTCCAACCCAAATTATTCTAAGTGTCCTGAAGTTTTTCTGGATGTTACTATTTTGATGGCATGTAATACTGGGAGAAAGACAGGGAAGTTGTCTAGGCAACTTGGTTTGGCTATTACCATCAGCCTGTAGCAGGTGGTGTTGGGAAGGAGGATTGGATGTTTGCCATGTGTTCCAGTTCTTGCTTTCTTCAGTTGACAGGACAGACAGTGGCAGTCCCAAGCAGTGGCTAGGGGAAGGCTCTCAGATGTGCATGCTCTCTTGTATAGATTTGTGTTTGGGTAAGTTTATAACCCAAAGTGCAATCCCTTGCCTCCCCTGGGCTGTTGTGAAGTTGTGAGGTGCCCCCATCTGCTCCATCGTGTACCTGCCACCTAACTTCAAAGTGGATCTGTGTGCTGCTAGTAGGAATATGTCTGCAGTTTGGGAGAGGATGTTGACAATAAACTGTAACACACAGTATCATGCATGATAAATACTGCTTGTTGGGTTGGTTTGGTTGTTGGGTTCCCCCCCCCTTAAAATTAATGTTTCTATGAGGAACTAGCTAGTGAACAAACAAATCTCCTAAACCTTTTGTATCCAAATGGTTAACAGTACATCACAGTTCAGAGTTAATACTAATTCTTGCCTATTCAGTCATGATTTAAGGTTAAGTAAACATGACTGTGGTTCTTTTCACATAATGGTAATGCAACAACTATCAGTTTACATTTCCATGCAGTACAGAAGTGGCTGTTGCTCCTCAGGGAGCTTTCTGAGCAGGTAAATTAATTAGGTACCCGAGATGAGGTGTTTTTATACCCTCAGCCTTTTTCCCTGAGTTGTTTTCATGAAAACTGTGAGATCCTTGACACTTTGAAAAACCCAAAGCATCCCCTAACCACACTGTAATAAAGAAATTATTTAATTCAGGGTTTGGATAGGTAAAGTTAAGCCTTGGAACTGTGCATATGCTATACATGAGGTGTTGATACAGATTAAGCTGAAATGCCATTGAAGTAGTTTGAGGTGGTGGCAGTGGTTTGCCTGTTAGGAATTTTCCAGCAGAATACTTTTCTTGTTGTTGTTAAAGATTGCAGCTCTTGGCAAGAAACTTCAGTTTTTCCCAGAATGGCTGTGTTGGGTAAACTGAAACAAAACCTCCTGCTTTCGAGCTGCTTGCTTGCTTTCTGCTCTGCCTCCTGTTTTGACTTCTTCCACTAACAGATTGAGTAAGGAGCTTAGAGAAGGAGTTAACCATAGAGCCAGAAAACGTTTTGGAGTACTTTAGATCTAGAAGTTACCTTTCACAGAGCTTTTTGACTCTTGTTTTCAAGTCAAATAAAACTGGTTGTTCATGGCAGCTGTAAGAATTTTCTTTGAAAGGCAAGCCTGAGATCTGACCTGTTCTGCTGTTTTTTGCAAGGGAGATATGCAAGCAAGGATATTGTAGGATTTTTTTCCCTCTCCCTCCTAGTTAATGCCAAATATTGGACTCAGCCTGTGGTAATGTGCTGCAGAATCATTCCAACCTGTTTCCTCCCTTCAAACCCTGTATTTTTGGGGTGTACTGTTCACATTGCATTTGTGTAGCAACCAGTACACTTGGACTAAAGAAGCTGCAGCTGCTGGCCTCAGCCAGTAAACCTCATCTCTGAACATTACATCCCAGATTCACAGAATCACCAAGGTTGGAAGAGACCTCAAAGATCATCAAGTCCAACCTGTCACCACAGACCTCACGACTAAACCATGGCCTCCTCCCAAATGGCAACTGTTTGATCTCTTGGTAAACTGAGTGAAACTTCCCTGGAAATGGTAAATGATGTCTGGTTGTTTGTACTTGGATGTTTTCAAGGAAGAGTCAGGTCATCCTTGGCTAAAAACACAGTGCTGCTGCCAGTTGCTGTTGGCTTTTATTTCACAGGACAAGATTTGTGGGTGGGTTGGTTGGTTTTATTTGCAGTCAGGTAAAAATCTATCTAAATGCTCTTAATTGGTGCATTCTCAACTGGAGGATTCTGTTATGGGATATGTCTTGAGTATGTGTGCTGGTTATCAGTCTTTAGAGGAGTTTTGAGAAATTGTGCAGTGTTATTGATCATCCCAAGTCAATCAGCTGAAACAAAGACACAGCCCAGTGATTTGCAGTTAGAATTTAACCACAGTCTTGCATTGGGATCTGTTTGCCTGTGCAGTTCCTTGGTGATTTTTAGGCAGGGGGGTTGTAGGATTGTGCCTGAAAATTTTTATTCTGCTAACTGTAAAATTGACTTAATTTCTGCAGTCACACTCATTAAGTGCTGATCCCCAGCTGTTGGTGACACTGGGAGGGACCAGCTGTCATCCCCAGCTGTTGGTGACACTGGGGAGGACCAGCTGTCATCCCCAGCTGTTGGTGACACTGGGGGGACCAGCTGTCATCCCCAGCTGTTGGTGACACTGGGGGGACCAGCTGTCATCCCCAGCTGTTGGTGACACTGGGGGGACCAGCTGTCATCCCCAGCTGTTGGTGACACTGAGGGGGACCAGCTCTCATCCCCAGCTGTTGGTGACACTGGTGAGGACCAGCTCTCATCCCCAGCTGTTGGTGACACTGGGGAGGACCAGCTGTCATCCCCAGCTGTTGGTGACACTGGGGAGGACCAGCTGTCATCCCCAGCTGTTGGTGACACTGGGGGGACCAGCTGTCATCCCCAGCTGTTGGTGACACTGGTGAGGACCAGCTCTCCTCCCCAGCTGTTGGTGACACTGGTGAGGACCAGCTCTCGTCCCCAGCTGTTGGTGACACTGGTGGGGACCAGCTCTCGTCCCCAGCTGTTGGTGACACTGGGGAGGACCAGCTCTCATCCCCAGCTGTTGGTGACACTGGGGGGACCAGGTCTGATCAATCAGTAGTGTTGGTGACACTGGTGGGGACCAGCTCTGATCAATCAGTAGTGCTGGTGACACGGGGGGGGGACCTGCTCTGATCAATCAGTAGTGCTGGTGACACTGGGGGGACCAGCTCTGATCAATCAGTAGTGCTGGTGACACGGGGGGGGGGACCTGCTCTGACCAATCCCCAGCTGTTGATGACACTGGGGGGACCAGCTCTGATCAATCAATAGCGTTGGTAATACTAGTGAGGTCCAGTGAAACATGCTTTGGGAATCAATAGAACTGAAGTTGCCTCGAGAAAGGAGCTCATTTTACATCTGAGAAGGAGTGCTGTGTTGTTTACATGGATGGGCTGCCACCTGCTCAGAAGCATGGCAGTAGTTATAGTATCATAGTATCAGTCAGGGTTGGAAGGGACCACAAGGATCATCCAGTTCCAACCCCTGCCATGGGCAGGGACACCCTGCACTAGACCAGCTTTAAAAGCTGGTTTTACTGTGTGTTTAATTTAACCTCTCCTGGAAAGAAAGCCTAGACTGTTAAATATTTGTGGTGATAAGATTTATCAAGATCCTGTGCATTTTCATTCTGTTACCTGTGGCATTGAAGCTGGCTTTGGTTACTGATTACATGCCATGTATAAGTTTGTTCTGTTGAATGACGTCTGAAGCAATATGCAAGCTGCAGCCATTCCACACATCATCAATTCCCACACTAATGATCTATCTCAACAGTTTTTTCACTTACTCTGAAGACTCAATGTGATTAATTAAACTCATTAATTGAAGCAGCTGAGACTTGGAAGAAGAGGCAAATTGGATTTCCACTCGCTGCCAGCAAGCTAAGCGAGTTCTTCCATACCTGTCTCTTAGTATCATAGTATCAGTCAGGGTTGGAAGGGACCACAAGGATCATCTAGTTCCAACTCCCCTGCCATGGGCAGGGACACCCCACACTAGAGCAGGCTGGCCAGAGCCTCAGCCAGCCTGGGCTTAAACACCTCCAGGGATGGGGCCTCAACCACCTCCCTGGACAACCCATTCCAGGTCTTCACCACTCTCATGGGGAAGAACTTCCTCCTCACATCTAGCCTGAATCTCCCCTTCTCCAGTTTCATTCCATTCCTCCTAGTCTTATCACTACCTGAGATCCTGAGAAGTCCCTCCCCAGCCTTCTTGTAGCCCCCTTCAGATACTGGAAGGCCACAATGAGGTCACCTCTGAGCCTTCTCTTCTCCAGACTGAAGAGCCCCAACTCCTTCAGTCTGTCCTCATAGGAGAGGTGCTCCAGCCCTCTGCTCATCCTCGTGGCCCTTCTCTGGACACGTTCCAGCACCTCCACATCCCTCCTGGAATAGGGGCTCCAGAACTGGAGGCAGTACTCCAGGTGGGGTCTCACCAGAGCTCTTGAGTGCTTTGCCCTGAAATGCTGTCTGGCATAGCATTTGAAGCTGAGCTTGTGTGCAGAGGTGGTTTTTGATGGGGAGGAAATGGCTTCTGCATGTGACATTGTTTCTTTCCACAGCGATAACTCACAGGTGTTCCAGGCTAACGTTCTGCGAACCCGCAGGAACAGCACCACGGTTATGAATCGCCACAGTCTGGTAAGGACCCTGCTAGACCTACCACAGAAGTGTGCAAACAGGATTGAAGAAGACAATGAGGCTGTGGTCTAGAAAGTAATGCCACGTTTTCAGAGACAAGGCTCTAGGCTGGGGCATGAATGCACTGCAGAGAGAGAGAGAAGTAAGTGTCCAGAGAAGGGCAGCAAAGCTGGGGAGGAGTTTGGAGCACAAGCCCTATGAGGAGAGGCTGAGGGAGCTGGGGTTGCTTAGCCTGGAGAAGAGGAGGCTCAGGGGAGACCTTCTTGCTCTCTACAACTCCCTGAAGGGAGGTTGTAGCCAGGTGGGGGTTGGTCTCTTCTCACAGACAATCTGTGACAGAACAAGAAGATACAGTCCCAAGCTGCACCAGGGGAGGTTTAGGCTGGGTGTTAGGAAGAAATTCTTCCCAGCAAGAGAGATTGGCCATTGGAATGTGCTGCCCAGGGAGGTGGTGGAGTCACCATCACTGGAAGTATTTAAAAAGAGCCTGGATGAGGCACTTGGTGCCATGGCTTAGTTGATTAGATGGTGCTGGGTGATAGGTTGGACTCAATGATCTCCAAGGTCTTTTCCAACCTGGTTAATTCTGTAAATGTTATTTAGAGACCATTTGGCCCTGGAGAGTGCTTACAGTGCATTGTGATCAGAACTGTTTTAATAAAACACAGACCTGTATTTTATATATACACTTATTACATCTATTTTAATAAAATACAAAGATCTACTTTGTGCATATTTGTTATGTCATACATATATAAAAATGTATAAATACACACAGCTGTGCATGTCTCTCACACAGAGCAAGAGAGTTCACAAGGGAAATTAAGTAAGTAGATCAGTAATGAATGTGTTAACCATTTCTGATGTTAATAAAACCCCAAAACAAAACCCAACCACCAGGCAGTGATGCTCTGATCTCAAGTCATCTTTTAGATAGCTATAACAGAACAGACTTGTAAGCAGCAGCTGATACAAGGTAGAACTGGCTGGTGGAACATGAATCTTGAGGCTTGCAGAGTGAATGATTCTATGTCTTGGAGGTGCTACTTGTCTGACAACAGCTTAAATTGACTTGTGTTGTTACAGCTTCCCAAATCTCAGTCTCTAAAATGTTGCTCTGGACCCATGGTGCTTCAGCTCAGAGAAAAATCCTGCATGTCTTGTGGCACAAGTTGTGGTGGAAGGCTGTGATTTTTTTTTTCCCCACTGATTTAGAACATCTGCACAGGATCACACAGCCTGCAAAGGGCTAGGGTGCATGGGGTATTTATTTCCTCTCACCAAAAGGAATTTTTGGGTCAGATTTTCATATATAATCAGAAGTATAGCAGCCTTAAGAAACAAATAGACACAAGAGAACACCCAGCTGCACTCAAGTGTTCTTAAATGTTTTGGGCAAATGAAGCTGTGTTGGGGTGGGAGGAGAGTGGTCTCAATTTTTTCTTAAGTATGGAAAATGAATCATAGAATCAATAAGGCTGGAAAAGACCTCAAAGATCATCAAGTCCACCCTGTCACCCAACACCTCCTGACAACTAAACCGTGGCTCCAAGTGCCACATCCAATCCCCTTTTGAACACCTCCAGGGACAGGGACTCCACCACCTCCCTGGGCAGCACATCCCAATGGCCAATTACTCTTTCTGGGAAGAACTGTCTCCTCACCTCCAGCCTAAACCTCCCCTGATGCAGCTTGAGTGTCCTTCAAACCCCACTTCTTTGTATTGAGGGAAACTAATTCGAGTTGTATTGCAGTCTAAGCTGTAATAAAGAGGGTGAAAAGATTCCTTAAGTAACTGAAACTCTGTTAATTTCGTGTTATAAGTACAGCTGAAACGTTTACCTTTTGTTAAACACGCTGAAAAGCGTCAACGAGTGTCTAATCTGCGGTGGGCTCACTGTGAAGGGAGCAACAGGAGTTGCTGCAATGCTCTGGTGACTGAAGCTCAGACCCTCTCTGGCTCCATCTTTAGGGCCGTTGTGGTTGTTCCAGTTGCTCAGCCGAGTAGCTTCTCCAAGCCCCAGACTCCCAACTCTCCTGTAACAGTGGCTGTGCCCCTTTGGGATTTAAACTGCACCACATGCCAAGAAAGAAGTCAGTTAGGCCACTGCTTATTTCTTTCCAGAAGGTATCAGTGGCATCTAGTGAGCAAATGTTTTGGTGGGGTTTTTTTTTCTTTGGTTTTCTGTTGGTGGTTGTGTTTTTTTCCCCTTCCTTTGCTGATTAAGCAGAGCATTTTAGTCTGTGGTTAGATGTGTAGGTGCTATTTCAGCAGTAGCTGAGGTTGAAAATGTTGGGGTTTCATTTTAATTGATTCCCCCCCCCCCCCCCCAAAGCTCAGTAAGTTCCCTGTTCCGGTTCACTGTGGGGCTCCACAAAATGCTTATGTTGGCAGAAGGCAGAGGGCACTGCAGGGACAGCAGTGGAAGGGCAGAGGTGCTGGGGCAGGTGGCTGCTTACTTTGGCTCTGCTGCCTGCCAAACTGGCTCTCCTGAAACTTTCCTGTCTGACATACTGGAGAAGGGGGGAAGGGGAAGGTGTTTCTCTTCCAGCTGGTAAGTCTAAGAGTGTGCAGTGGATTTTTCTCAAGCTTTATGCTCCCTTAAAACATTAGGGATTAGAGCAGCATGAACAAACGGGTTCAGTCTGCTTTAGCAAGTACCCCTTGCAAGTGGCCAGTGTTTCTCTGCACAAAAATTAAATCACAAAACTATGAAGAGGGAAAATGTGAGTTTTGAAGCTCTGAGAAATCCAGATCATGACTTGTTGGAGGCAAGGGGTAGGACCCTCAGAGTAGAGGCTGAGGGAGCTGGGATTGTTAAGCCTGGAGAAGAGGAGGATCAGGGGAGACCTCATTGCTCTCTACAACTACCTGAAAGGTGGTTGTAGCCAGGAGGGAGTTGGTCTCTTCTCTCTAGCAACCAGCACCAGAACAAGAGGACACAGTCTCAAGCTGTGCCAGGGGAAGTTTAGGCAGGAGGTGAGGAGAAAGTTCTTCACTGAGAGAGTTGTTGGCCATTAGAATGTGCTGCCCAGGGAGGTGGTGTCCTCACCCCTGGAGGTGTTCAAGAGGGGATTGAATGTGGCACTTGGTGCCATGGGTTAGTCATGGGGTCTGCGGTGACAGGTTGGACTTGATGATCTTTGAGGTCTCTTCCAACCTTGGTGATTCTGTGATTAGATCTTGCAGAGAAGCATTTAATCATAGAATCATAAAATGGTCTGGGTTGGAAGGGACCTCCAAAGGTCATCCAGTCCAACCCCTCTGCAGTCAGCAGGGGTATCCTCAACTAGATCAGGTTGCCCAGAGCCCTGTCCAGCCGCACCTTGAACATCTCCAGGGATGAGGCCTCAGCCACCTCCCTGGGCAACCTGTGCCAGTGTTCCACTACCCTCATGGTGCAGAACTTGTTCCTAACACGAGTAGTCTGTAATTTTTATTTTACACTGCAAGCCACTGGTTTGGTATGTGTTAGTGTCAAACTTTAAAGTATGTAGATCACAGTCATAACATTAGAATGGCATGAGTGAAACAAATGCATTCCTGGTGTGGAGTGACAGAGTGAATAGGCAGGAACGTACTGTTGTCCACATCCTTTTCTCTTTGTGAGAATCAGGGTCAGCTCAAGGTCCACATTGCCTGCTGCAGTTTGGAGGACTCTTCAGTAGGTGCCCAGGATTTTTGAGAGCCTGGCATAATGGTAAAGTTGACCTACAGTGGACTTAAGGAGTAGCAAAATCAAGACATGATAACTGTTGAGACTTCATTAGTCTGCATGAGGATGACTAAATTGTGGCACAAATATTAGACATCCTCTGTGTGAGTCTGACAGGCAAAAATCTTTTGTGAGAGGAAGAGTCTTGATGTCTTGGTGTTTGTTTTTTAGGGGGAGGCTTTTGGATATGTAAAATAGAGTAGAGTATTATTAACCAGGTTGGAAGAGACCTTTGAGATCATCAAGTCCAACCTATCACCCAACTAGTCAACTGAACCATGGCACTGAGCACCCCATCAAGTCTCTTCCTAAACACCTCCAGGCATGGTGACTCCACCACCTCCCTGGGCAGCCCATTCCAATGGCCAGACTCTCTTTCTATGAAGAACTTCCTGTGATAACTTATCACAACCTTTTATGTAAGACAGTAAAATCTTCATATTCTGCACAGCACAGATCAGAAGCTGGTGCAGTAAGTGGTTAACTGAATGGTTGTTAGCTCTCCAGCTTTAGTGAAGAGCTCTAGTAATGTTTTGTGAGGCAGACAAAGCCTCTTACTGCCTAAGGCATAGGAACAGTAATATAGAATGGAATAGAATTAACCAGGTTGGCAAAGACATCAGAGATCAAGTCCAACCCATCACCCAACACCATCTAATCAACTAAACCATGGCAGCAAGCACCCCATCCAGTCTCTTCCTAAACACCTCCAGTGCTGGTGACTCCACCGCCAACCTGGGCAGCCCATCCCAATGGCCAATAACTCTTTCTGTGAAGATTGATGCAAACCTCACTTGCTGAACACACAGCCAAGAAAGACAGCTTGCTGTTTGGAGGGCTTGTCAGCTTACAGAGAAGTTAAACCTTGGCTTAAAGCTTTAGCTTGGAATTTTTTTGATCCCTGAAGGACTTATGACAAAACTCAACAGTTGAGAGATGGGAAACACGTGAAAGGAAATTCTGCTTGGAGAAAGTAATCACTTTTGGTTGCTTAGGTTTTAATGTGCAGGTTTTGAGCAGAGCATTTCAGTGAGATCTTTGTTGCCAAAAAAGGACAAAAACAACAGAAGGTGTAAAAATTAGTGACACCCTCTCTGATTTCACCCCACTTGCTAGAGGTCTTGAGAAACAATAAGGAAGTTTTTTAACTCTTTGTTAGTTTTTCACCTGTCAAAGTACTCCTACAGGCAGACATCAATCCAGGAACCTTTTTTTTTTGCACAATGTATAGTTTTGGCTTTGTATTCTTCAAGAATCTCTTGAGGAGCCTTCTGGATCACTTCAGTGAAAGTATTTATGCAGCCATAAATATTAAGGGTGGCAGGGTGCTAGTTACAAACAGCTTCATCCTGTAGAGAAGGCTGGTGGCTTCTAGTTGCATGGAAATGAAGTGAAAGCCAGGCTGATGCCAGTTAGCATCTGTGAGCACACAAAGCAGTGTAGTAGGCAATTATTATATTGTTATGTCCTTGGAATGCCTGGTGGATGTGGGGCAGGCTGTGGATGTGGTCTACCTGGACTTCAGCAAGGCCTTTGACACTGTCCCCCACAGCAAACTCCTGGCCAGGCTGTCAGCCCCTGGCTTGGACAGCAGCACTCTGAGCTGGGTTAGGAACTGGCTGGAGGCTGAACCCAGAGAGTGGTGGTGAATGGTGCCACAGCCAGCTGGCAGCCAGGCACCAGTGGTGTGCCCCAAGGATCAGTGCTGGGCCCCATGCTCTTCAACATCTTTATTGATGATCTGGATGAGGGCATTGAGTCCATCACAAGTAAATGTGCAGACAACACCAAGCTGGGGGCAGGAGTTGATCTGCTGGAGGGCAGAGAGGCTTTGCAGAGGGACCTGGACAGGCTGGACAGATGGGCAGAGTTCAAGGGCAGGAGACTGAACACATCCAAGTGCCGGGTTCTGCACATTGGCCACAGCAACCCCAGGCAGTGCTACAGGCTGGGGTCAGAGTGGCTGGAGAGCAGCCAGGCAGAAAGGGACCTGGGGGTACTGGTCAATGGTAGGCTGAACATGAGCCTGCAGTGTGGCCAAGAAGGCCAATGGCATCCTGGCCTGTATCAGGAATAGTGTGGCCAGCAGGAGCAGGGAGGTCATTCTGCCCCTGTGCACTGCACTTGTTAGGCCACACCTTGAGTCCTGTGTCCAGTTCTGGGCCTCTCAGGTTAGGAAGGATGTTGACTTGCTGGAAGGTGTCCAGAGAAGGGCAACAAAGTTGGTGAGAGGCTTTGAACACAACCCTATGAGGAGAGGCTGAGGGAGCTGGGGTTGCTTAGCCTGGAGAAGAGGAGGCTCAGGGGAGACCTTCTTGCTCTCTCCAACTCCCTGAAGGGAGGTTGTAGCCAGGTGGGGGTTGGTCTCTTCTCCCAGGCAAGCAGCACCAGAACAAGAGGACACAGTCTCAAGCTGCACCAGGGGAGGTTTGGGGTGGAGGTTAGGAAGAAATTCTGCACAGAGAGGGTGATTGCCCATTGGAATGTGCTGCCCAGGGAGGTGGTGGAGTCACCATCATTGGAGGTGTTCAGGAGGAGACTTGATGGGGTGCTTGGTGCCATGGTTTAGTTGATTAGGTGGTGTTGGGTGATAGGTTGGACTCGATCTTGAAGGTTTCTTCCAACCTGGTTTATTGTATTCTATATTGTCATGTCCTTGGAATGATGATATTGTCATGTCCTTGGCATTACATTATTATCATGTCCTTGCATGTAGTTAACATAGTTCATTCCTCCTGAGACTGTTATCAAGGGTTTGGGTCTTTTGAAATTGCTCTTTCACATTCATACTTTCAGTTTGGGATAGCACCTTGCTGCCCCTTCCCCTCCCTCCCTCCCTCTGCAGTTTCTGAGTGTGCTCCACTTGTCTCTGGCTTTGCTTTGCAGTTTGTGCCATCGTCTCCCGTCCGTATTCCTAGCAGCCGGCTTCATCAGATCAAGCAGGTGAGCAGAGATTCTCATTGTTTTTATAAGTGCTTGGTTTCTATTTGTTGTTGGGTTCCCCCCCCCACCCCCTCCCAGGTTTTGTGGTGTGCTTGAAATGGCAGTAGATTTCAGTTTGAAACTGCAGGCACGGCCTGCTGCAGTCCGTCGCTTCAGAGTGTTTACCGAAGCAAGGACTGCATGTTGTCTGCAAGTAGACAGCATCTTATCAGAGAATCAACCAGGTTAGAAAGCACCTCAGAGATCATCAAGCCCCACCTATTACCTAATACCTAACACCTCCTGACAACTCAACCATGGCTCCAGGTGCCACATCCAAGCCTTTGTTGATCACCTCCAGGGATGGGGACTCCACCACCTCCCTGGGCAGCACATTCCAATGGCTAAGAACTCTCTCTGGGAAGCACTTTCTCCTCACCTCCAGCCTAAACTTCCCCTGGCACAGCTTGAGACTGTGTCCTCATGTTCTGGTGCTGCTTGCCTGGGAGAAGAGACCAACCCCCACCTGGCTACAACCTCCCTTCAGGTAGTTGTAGAGAGCAATAAAGTCTCCCTGAGCCTCCTTTTGTCCAGGCTAAACACCCCTAGCTCCCTCAGTCTCTCCTCATTTTACTTTGTGGTGAGAAGAAGCTTTGAGCAGAAAGGGAAATCTTTAAATGGACATTTGATAAAGGAAATCTGTAATGTAAACCCCTAGAGTAAAGTTTCACCAAGTTTTTGGCAGTAGTGCCAGCACAAATATTCAGGGCCAGTAACAAAGTGTCCCTCAACTGGTGTTGGCACAAGGCTTTTGTGCAGCCAGAAGATGAACTGGATGAGGAAGGGTGCTGCCTGAAAAATAGTTTGGGCTCTCTTGGTTGGGCTGGTTTTCATGTGTGCAATTTTCTTATCCACATCACTGTACTTGTGCTGTCACAGCATGAGCTGAGGGAGGGGGAAGGGCACAAGAGCAAACACTTGGGAAGGGAGGGGGTGGGGTGGTGGCAAATATCTGAGCAGGCTTAAATAGCACTGCTCCCAGACAGCAGACCACAGTCAGACTTGGGGTTTAAAGTCAGCAGGCTGAAATTCATGTAGCTCCTCCATTTTAGATGTTGACTTTCTGACAGTAGAATGTTTATAAAACTGACTTGAAGCTACCTGATTTCATTTATTTTAGGAGTTTGGGGATTTCCCCCTATAGATAGACTTGATTTTTACAGAGTGAAAAGAAAGAGAACAGTTTAATGCTTCAGCATGGCCAGGGAGGTGATTCTCTCTCTCTGCTCCACTCTGCTGAGACCACACCTGGAGCTCTGTGTCCAGTACTGGAGCCTCTGTGCCAGGAAGGATCTGGAGGTGCTGGAAGGTGTCCAGGGAAGGACCACGAGGATGAGCAGAGGGCTGGAGCTGCTCTGCTGTGAGGACAGACTGAGGGAGTTGGGGCTGTTCAGTCTGGAGAAGAGAAAGCTCTGAGGAGACCTAATTGTGGCCTTCCAGGATCTGCAGGGGGCTCCAAGAAAGCTGGGGAGGGACTTTTGAGGGTATCAGGGAGTGATAGGACTGGGGGGAATGGAAAAAAAAACTAGACGTGGGTAGATTGAGATTGGATGTCAGGAAGAAGTTGTTCCCCATGAGGGTGGTGAGAGCCTGGCACAGGTTGCCCAGGGAGGTGGTGGAAGCCTCCTGCCTGGAGGTGTTTGCAGCCAGGCTGGAGGTGGCTGTGAGCAACCTGCTGTAGTGTGAGGTGTCCCTGCCCATGGCAGGGGATTGGAACTGGCTGATCCTTGAGGTCCCTTCCAACCCTGACAATTCTATGTTAGGCATGGCCACAGGGAGACACTGGCTGAGTTTCACCAGGTGGATATGCAAGAGTTCTGCTTTCTGATGCATCCATCCCTGGCTTTATGCATGGACACACCTCTGGGTCTTGCTTACTAGTGCTGGAGGACACTGGGTGCCTCTGGAAATAAGACCTGAGGACAGTGAATCTGCCTCATGTTACAGACCCCAGGCAAAGCAGTTAAGTGTTCACATCATTTCCCATTCCTGGCTGTCCCCACAAACAAACCAAACCAGTCACTCCCTTGCAGTGGAAAAGCACTTTCAGGGCTTTAAGGCCAGGCTGGATGTGGCTGTGAGCAACCTGCTGAAGTGTGAGGTGTCCCTGGCCGTGGCAGAGGGCTTGGAACTGGCTGATCCTTGAGGTCCCTTCCAACCCTGACAATTCTGAAGCAAAACTTTGCCTTTTTCTTTTTCTCTCTCTCTCTTTTTTTTTTTTTTTAATCTTAATTTTTCATCTGCAAATCTCCTAGGAGGAAGGAATGAATTTGCTGAACAGAGAAACAGTACATGAAAGGTAAGCATTAAGGCAAGCTGGAACACTTAATCCAGTCTGCTATGGGCCTGGGACAATCCATTTCTTTTCTTCTTTGTAGAGAAGTGCAAGTAGCAATGCAGATGAGCCACTCATGGGAGGAGAGCTTGAGCCTGGTAATGCATTCCTGCTTTAATTTGTGTTTCTGTCATCAGTGTCAGGACACTAGAGACTCTCTGATGTCAACATGCTCTTCCCTAGTTTCACCTGCAGTCAGGGTGTTCATATGTCACTGCTTTAGCTCAGCAGTCTCTCACACTAACAAGGCATGAAGTCCTGTGTAGTTGGAGTTGTGGCTTCCTTGGGCTGGTGTGTCAAAAGGACACTGCATGGAGTCTGCCTGTGCGAACCGTCTCCCCTCTTCCCACCCCACGTAAGGCCTGAGGCGCTTTGCTGTTCTTTGCTGAGCCTAAGCTCATGACTGGCTACCTCAGAGTGGTTGCTAGGATGGAGGATGACCTTGGGATCTTGCTCAATTCCACCCCCATCAGTCCCCTTCCTGCTGAGGTGCTTGTCAGATTTGTTCTCTCTGCTGTTCACAGAGCGGCAATGATTTTGAGAAGTCCTCGTCACCCAAGCAAGTTGACTTTGTCCCAGTTTCTCCAGCTCCTTCTCCTACCAGAGGAATAGGGAAGGTGAGCAAAACCTGGTAATAATCACTTTGAGGAGTGCTAAATGAATGCAGCCAAAGCAGTGGCAAAGCTGTTAAGCCACCTGTCCCTGTCTGCCTCAGCTGCAAACAAGAAACCAGAGAGTAAACCAAAACCCCTGAAACCCCCAGTCCAGAAACCACCAGCTGGCAGCTGCATGTCTTGTGGATGTGCTCGTCTTGTGGATGTGCATCTCTGTGGAGTGCTCAGCTGTTCCTCTGTGGTTAGCAAACCTCATTCTTTATTTGCCTTCCTCTGGGAATAATGAATGAAGGAAAATGTTCTGGTGATCACAGAACAGTAGAGGTTGGAAGATCTGGAGATCATCGAGTCCAACCTCCTTGCCAAAGCAGCTTCACCTGGGGCAGGTCACACAGGAATGCCTCCAGGTGGGTTTTGAATGCCTCCAGAGAAGGAGACTCCACAAACTCTCTGGACAGCCTGCTCCAGGGCTCTAGCACACTTACAGGAAAGAAGTTTTTCCTCAAGTTGAGGCAGAACTTCCTGTGTTGCCCCTCATCCTATCACTGGGCACCCTATTTCTGGGCCCCTTCTTCCACTTGATACCTACCCTTAGGGTATTAGTAGGCTGAACGTGAGTCAGCAGTGTGCCCAGGGGGCCAAGAAGGCCAATGGCATCCTGGCATCAGGAATGTTCCTGCATCAGGAACAGTGTGGCCAGCAGGAGCAGGGAGGTCATTCTGCCCCTGTACACTGCACTGGTTAGGCCACACCTTGAGTCCTGTGTCCAGTTCTGGGCTCCTGAGCTTAGGAAAGATGTTGAGATACTGGAAGGTGTCCAGAGAAGGGCAACAAAGCTGGGGAGGGGTCTGGAGCACAGCCCTGTGAGGAGAGGCTGAGGGAGCTGGGGTTGCTTAGCCTGGAGAAGAGGAGGCTCAGGGAGACCTTCTTGCTCTCTCCAACTCCCTGAAGGGAGGTTGTAGCCAGGTGGGGGTTGGTCTCTTCTCCCAGGCACCCAGCAGCAGAAGAAGAGGACACAGTCTCAAGCTGCACCAGGGGAAGTTTAGGCTGGAGGTGAGGAGAAAGTTCTTCCCAGCAAGAGAGATTGGCCATTGGAATGGGCTGCCCAGGGAGGTGGTGGAGTCACCATCCCTGGAGGTGTTTAGGAAGAGCCTGGATGAGGCACTTGGTGCCATGGTGTAGTTGATCAGATGGTGTTGGGTGATAGGTTGGACTTGATGATCTCCAAGGTCTTTTCCAACCTGGGTAATTCTATTCTATTCCAGCTGGACTCTACTGCAGATGAAGACTCACTAGGGTTAACCAGACTCTGTTAAGTAGGTTAACCAGACTAGGGTGAAATAAATCCTTGTCAATCTGCATGTATTCTACATGGCAGTGGAATCTGCCCTATTTTTTTAGTTGCTGTTGTTTTTTAACCTGTGTACCAAGAAGTGGTATCTCCACACACCAAGCCATGCTGACTGGTTGCTTCAGTTGATAGTGGGTTGCTTATTTACCTGCCCTAAAGATTGGCTGTAACCATATCACAGGATTCTGTTTTGTTGTTGGAAAAGACCTTTCAAATATCAGGTCCAACCATTATGTAACTCTGCCAAGTCTGGTCTTTTAAACACCTCCAGGGATGGTGATTCAGCCACCTCCCTGGGGAGCCTATTCAGCTGTTTGAAAACCCTTCCACTGATAAAGTTTCTCCTAATATCCAACCTGAACTTCCCTTGGTGCTACTTGAGGGTATGTCATAGTACCAGTCAGGGTTGGAAGGGACCACAAGGATCAGCTAGTTCCAACCCCCCTGCCATGGGCAGGGACACCCCACACTAGAGCAGGCTGGCCAGAGCCTCATCCAGCCTGGGCTTAAACACCTCCAGGGATGGGGCCTCAACCACCTCCCTGGACAACCCATTCCAGGGCTTCACCACTCTCATGGGGAAGAACTTCCTCCTCACCTCCAGCCTGAATCTCCCCACCTCCAGCTTCAGTCCATTCCCCCTAGTCCTATCACTACCTGAGATCCTGAGAAGTCCCTCCCCAGCCTTCCTGTAGCCCCCTTCAGATACTGGAAGGCCATAATGAGGTTACCTTGGAGCCTTCTCTTCTCCAGACTGAACAGCTCCATCTCCTTCAGTCTGTCCTCACAGGAGAGGTGCTCCAGCCCTCTGCTCATCCTCGTGGCCCTTCTCTGGACACCTTCCAGCACCTCCAGATCCCTCTTGGAATAGGGGCTCCAGAACTGGAGGCAGTACTCCAGGTGGGGTCTCACCAGGGCTGAGCAGAGGGGGAGAATCCCCTCCCTTGCCCTGCTGGCCACACTTCTCCTCATGCAGCCCAGGATCTGATTGGCTTTCCGGGCTGCAAGTGCACACTGAGAGCTCCTGTTGAGCTTCTCCTCCCCCAGCACCCCCAAGTCTCTCTCCTCAGGGCTGCTCTCCAGCCAGTCCCTGCCCAGCCTGGATTTGTGCCTGGGATTGCCTCGACCCAGCTGCAGGACCCTGCCCTTGGTCTTGTTGAAGCTCATGAGGTTGGCTTGTGCCCACCTCTCCAGCCTGTCCAGGTCCCTCTGGATGGCATCCCTTCCCTCCAGCATGTCTGCTGCACCACACAGCTTGGTGTCATGGTGTCAGAAGTGGGATTTCCTCTTGTTTTGTCACTGGGGAGAGCAGACCAACACCTACCCCACTACAACCTCCTTTCAGGTAAATCCAGAGAGCCAGAAGATCTCTCCTCAGCCTCCTCCTCTGCAGACTAAACAGCCCCAGTTCCCTTACCCACTCCTCATAAGCCCTCTTCTCCAGACCCATCACCAGCTTTGCTGCAGCTCCTGGCCTGCAGAAGACAGAGCAGCTCAAAGACTTTCACAGTGGAGGAATATAGAACTGTTGAGGTTGGAAGAGACCTTTGAGATCACCAAGTCCAAGATAAAGAGCTTCACCTTATCCTCACCCTCCTTTAGCCACTCAAAGCTCCCAGTAAGAATAAATAGCTTGAAGCACATAGGAAGAGGAACAAGAAACAGATGGTTGTAATGAACAACCAAGTTCATGGCTGAGAATGTTTCCCACTCTCTACTGCCACCAATTTAAGGGCATGGCAGAGGTCAGTCTAACCTGTATTAACACTAAAGTTTCCCCTTTGCTTTCCCAGTGAGTAGGCAACCTTATTTCCTGGAATTAAAGAGAATATCTGATTAAGCTTTAGACAGCATTTTCCTTGTTTTGAATCAGCTGAAGTAACTGCCTCTGGGAGAAGCAAATGATGGAAAATGATGGAGCAGATTATCCTGGCGGCAATCACTGCGCACCTGCAGGATGGCCAAGGGCTCAGGTCCAGCCAGCATGGCTTCAGGAAGGGCAGGTCCTGCCTCTGCAACCTGATCTCCTTCTATGATCAGGTGACTGCCTGGTGGATGTGGGGCAGGCTGTGGATGTGGTCTACCTGGACTTCAGCAAGGCCTTTGACACCGTCCCCCACAGCAAACTGCTGGCTAAGCTGTCCGCTCATGGCTTCGGCAGCAACACTCTGTGCTGGGTTGGGAACTGGCTGGAGGGCCAGGCCCAGAGAGTGGTGGTGAATGGTGCCACCTCCAGCTGGAGGCCAGTCATCAGTGGCATCCCCCAGGGATCAGTGCTGGGCCCCATCCTCTTCAATGTCTTCATTGATGATCTGGATGAGGGGATTGAGACAGTCATGAGCAAATTTGCAGATGACACCAAGTTAGGAGCAGATGTTGGTCAGTTAGAGGGAAGAAGGGCTCTGCAGAGGGACCTCGACCGACTAGACAGATGGGCAGAGTCCAACAGGATGGCATTCAACAAGTCCAAGTGCCAGGCGCTGCACTTTGGCCACAGCAACCCCATGCAGAGCTACAGGCTGGGGTCAGAGTGGCTGGAGAGCAGCTGGACAGAGAGGGACCTGGGGGTGCTGATTGACAGCTGCCTCAACATGAGCCAGCAGTGTGCCCAGGTGGCCAAGAAGGCCAACAGCATCCTGGCCTGCATTAGGAATGGTGTGGCCAGCAGGAGCAGGGAGGTCATTGTGCCCCTGTACTCTGCTTTGGTTAGGCTGCACCTTGAGTCCTGTGTCCAGTTCTGGGCCCCTCAGTTTAAGAAGGACATCGAGACACTTGAACGTGTCCAGAGAAGGGCAACAAGGCTGGGGAGAGGCCTTGAGCACAGCCCTGTGAGGAGAGGCTGAGGGAGCTGGGGTTGTTTAGCCTGGAGAAGAGAAGGCTCAGGGGCAACCTCATTGCTCTCTACAACTCCCTGAAAGGTGGTTGTAGCCAGGAAGGGGTTGGCCTCTTCTCCCTAGCAACCAGCACCAGAACAAGGGGACACAGTCTCAAGCTGCACCAGGGGAAGTTTAGGCTGGAGGTGAGGAGAAAGTTCTTCACCGAGAGAGTGATTCGCCATTGGGATGTGCTGCCCGGGGAGGTGGTGGAGTCGCCGTCCCTGGAGGTGTTCAGGAGGGGACTGGATGTGGCACTTGGTGCCATGGTCTAGTCATGAGGTTTGTGGTTACAGGTTGGACTCAATGATCTTCGAGGTCTCTTCCAACCTTGGTGATACTGTGATACTGTGAAATGGCACAGAGAAAAAACCAGGATTCCTGTCCTGGTTTGCTCCCATCTAAGCTCTGTCAGATGTCTCTTGGAAGTGTTTGTGTTTCATTTTGTGACTGTGCCCTGCTTGTACATGGTGCTGCACAACGTTCCTACCACCTACCAATAGAATATACTCCTAAGGGTTGTGTCCCTTGAGCTGCAAAATGGGCTTGCTTTTGCACCACTGGGTAGGCCAAACCTCCCCTTCTGCACACAGAGCAGGGCACAGGGCTAACAGAGCAGTGGTCTTGCAACAAACACCACTTTTGCATCCCAGTGTTCACTGGAGGCTCTGATTTGTAGAGGTTATTAACAGAAGCTGCACCTAAGCTGTCAGCTCATCACAACAGAGACTCAGGGGAGCATGGAAGTAAACAAAAATTAGGGTCAAACCATGGGAAGGGTTTCAAGGGGGCACCTGCTGAGCACAAGAGAGGTTAACATCCATTGCAAGCCTGGAGGCAAACAGAATCTTTCCCCAGCTGCCTGCAGATGTTATCGGTGTGTGCTGAGCAGGGGCTGGCTGGGGGCTTGAACCGTTCTGGGGTAGTTGATTTAAGTGCCTGTGATGCTGTGTCTGTATCTAAATGACACCACCTCTTTTACCCTCAGCAATGCTTCTCACCATCTTTGCAAAGCTTGGTGAGCAGCAGTGGATTACCTCCAAGCACCAGCCCCAGTCCCACAAGGCGGTTTTCAAGGTAAGCAGCGGGTCACATCAGTGCTAGCAAACCAGCACAGCTTCTCCCAGTAGGCTTTGGGAGTGCCAGAGCTGCTCACATACACAGAACCATAGAATCAGCCAGGTTGGAAAAGGCCTCAGAGATCATCAAGTCCAACCTATTGCCTAACACCTCCTGACAGCTAAACCATGGCTCCAAGTGCCACATCCACCTCCAGGGATGGGGACTCCACCACTTCCCTGGGCAGCACATTCCAGTGGCCAGAGGAGCAGGGAAGTCATTCTGCCCTGTGCTCAGCACTGCTTAGGCCACACCTTGAGTCCTGTGGCCAGTTCTGGGCCCCTCAGTTTAGGAAAGATGTTGAGATGCTGGAAGGTGTCCAGAGAAGGGCAACAAAGCTGGGGAGGGGTCTGGAGCACAGCCCTGTGAGGAGAGGCTGAGGGAGCTGGGGTTGCTTAGCCTGAAGAGGAGGCTCAGGGGAGACCTTCTTGCTCTCTCCAGCTACCTGAAGGGAGGTTGCAGCCAGGTAGGGGTTGGTCTCTTCTCCCAGGCACCCAGCACCAGAACAAGAGGACACAGTCTCAAGCTGTGCCAGGGGAAGTTTAGGCTGGAGATGAGGAGAAAGTTCTTCCCAGCAAGAGAGCTTGGCCATTGGCATGTGCTGCCCAGGGAGGTGGTGGAGTCACCATCTCTGGAGGTGTTTAAGAGGAGCCTGGATGAGGCACTTGGTGCCATGGGTTAGTTGATCAGATGGAGTTGGGTGATAGGTTGGACTCGATGATCTCAAAGGTCTTTTCCCACCTGGTTAATTCTATTCTATTCAAACATCATTGGTTTCTGATCACCAATACAGCTTCAGATCCTCATGTGAACTTGAGGTTTAAGGCTCCCAAAGGAGTTAAAGAAAATGGAAAGTTTCAATGGAAATGCTATTCTTACCTCCATACTACAGTGCAAAGCATATAGAATACAAAGAAATCCATAGTCTGGGCCACAGAAGCCCTTTAAGCCAAAGTTTCCCCAACCTCCACCAAACCAGGCCAAAAAATCCAGGCCTCAAATGCTCCTCCTTCCACCACACCTCTCTAGTCCCCCCATAGCTAAGCCAGATATGATGCAGCTGGAAATTAGCCTTGCCCAGGACACTAGCAGGCTGCTCAAGGCCAAAACCCTCCCCCTACCAAACAGGAGATAAGGGAGTCCACGTTGGAAGGGAGCAGGGAGTGGGGAAGGGGCAGAGGCAGCTTGTGCTGTGCCTTTATAAAGGCTCTTTGCAGGCATTCTGGGAATGAGATCAGAAAAAAATGACACTTTCTGGTCCACCCTTTGACTCCTCTGGGCTCTGGAGGTCTGTAACTTCATGGTTCTTAAAGGCACCCATGGCAACAGCACTCTTAAATAGGTGTTAAAGAGGCACCTGCCTCCTCAGTGTAGTCTCTGTGCTGATCTTAAGCACATCTGAAGTAACTGAATTTGATTTTAAGGGTCAAGCAAAATAAAGGCACCAAACAGATGGAGGGTTTGCCACTGATTATGCTTTCAGTTGGGTTGGATACTGGTTTGAGTGGGGTGGGCATAGAGCTCTCTTGGGCAAAGTGCAGCCTGTCTGTTGAGATTTAGTCAGGGCCTAGATGGGAGCTTTCTGGAGGGCCCCAGCTGTGAAATGGTGGTGATTGAACAGCTTCTTTCAAGGTTTGTGCTTCCTGGTGTGACGGAGGGAAAAGCTAAGCTGTTTTAATGCCTGCTCTTAGTGTTCAGCAATTATTAAGTCGTTATCCAAGTGCCTTTTGACTCTTTGCCTTCCTTTGTGGCTGGTGATACGAGTGTGCCCCATGCCTTCTTTCAGCAGGAGAAGCCAAAGTCCAATCAACTGCATTCGGCCGAGTGTCCTCGGGTCAATAAAAAGAAAAGGTACAGCCTCTGCTTTTGTTTCCTGCAGCGTTTGGTGGCAGTGCCTGCAGCTTTCTCCATCCTGTCTGGCCAATGACTGTCACTGCCAAGAGTTTCTAGAACTCGGAGGTCCTGCAGATGCCCTAATGAATAGAACTGTTTGTTAGGGGTAAAGCAGGAAAATGGCTGCATTGGGGTTTGTTGTTTGGTGAAATCTAGGAGGTGTTCTGTCCTAATGCCTCTCCATTGCTGCAGCCTTAGAGATCTGCTGGAAACTAATGTAGCCTGCTTGACAAAGCAAGAAATGCAGCTCTGGCCATGTTTAACTTAAAGAGAGCATTTTGAGAGTCCTGGCTGACTGAAGCACTCAGGTTCTCCAGCTGTGACGTTGCTCTTCAAAACCCAAAGGCTGATGCAGAGACCTGGGGGATGCCTTACAGCTTTATTGGGAAATGTTTCCCCATCCTCCTGCATCTTCCTTCAAGTGTAACTTCTGGTGCACAGGCTCACAGGATGTTAGAGGTTGGAAGATTCCTCTGGAGATCTTCCAGTCCAACCCCCCTGACAGAGCAGGACCAGAGAATCCAGCACAGGTCACACAGGAACACATCCAGGCAGGGATGGGAAGTCTCCAGAGAAGGAGACTCCACAACCACTCTGAGCAGCCTGCTCCAGGGCTCTGTGACCCTCACAGTGAAGAAGTTCCTCCTCATGTTGAGGTGGAACCTCCTGTGCTGGAATTTCCATCCATTACCCCTTGGCCTATCCCAGGGTGCAACTGATCAGAAGCTGTCCCTTCCTTCCTGGCCCCCAGCCCTCAGATATTTATAGACCATGATCAGATCCCCTCTCAGCATTCTCCTCCCCAGACTAAACAGCCCCAGGGCTCTCAGCCTCTCCTCCCCAGGCAGTGCTGCAGTCCCTTCAGCATCCCTGTAGCCCTCCCTTGGACTCTCTGCAGCAGATCCCTGTCCCTCCTGACCTGGGGGGCCCAGAACTGGATGCACTATTCCAGGTGGGGCCTCTGTTTTACACAGAAAATAATGCTCAGTGTACTGTAACAGGTTTGAACCTCTCTTCTGTTTGCTCCCTAGGAATACATTGAAAGCAGACTTCAGTTTAAATGAGTAGTAATTTTCTTTCTCTCTCTCTCTCCTTATCTCTTGCCAAAGGTGTAACAGAGATGGAAGATCATCCAAAAAGGTTATTTCAGGGATTCACCAGCATGCTTAGCCCTGAAGTTTCCCATCAGGCAGACCTTGGAGGATGGTAAACAGTGTGCTGTTGATGATGTTGATTTCACAGAACCACAGAGGCTGGAATAGGCTTCTGAGATCACCAAGTCCAGCCTATGACCTGACACCACCACACCAGCCAGACCGTGTCACTAAGTGCCACATCCAATCTTGCCTTGGGACACCTCCAGGGATGGTGACTCCACCACCTTCCTGGGCAGTCCACTCCAGTGTCTAATTCCTTCCACGAGGAAGTGCTTCCTGACATCCAACCTAACCCTCCCCTGGCACAGCTTCAGGCCATGCCCTCTCCTCTTGTCACAAGTTGCTTGGGAGAAGAGCTTTACTACAGCTTCCCTTCAGGTAGTTGTAGAGTGTGATAAGGTTCTCCAGGCTGACCACCCCCAGCTGCCTCAGCCTTTCCTCATCGCTTTTCCCCCACTCCCTTCCCCAGTCTGGTCACTCCTCTGGACATGCTCCAGCACCTCAGGATCTTTCTTGCAGTGAGGGGCCTAGAACTACACTCAGTGCTCGAGGTGAAGCCTCCCCAGTGCTGAGTACAGGGCAGAATTCCCTCCCTAGTCCTGCTGGCCACACTATTCCTGATCCAGGCCAGGATGCCATTGGCCTTCCCTGCCCCCTGGGCACACTGCTGGCTCCTGTCCAGGTGGCTGGCAGCCAGCACTGCTAGGTCCCTCTCTGCCAGAAGCTGAAGGCAGTCTTTCTCCCATGTAGCAATGATGATGCTTGGTGCCAGACAGCTGATTTTTGCAGCACTGAGATGCTCACAGTGAACAGACAGCTTCACAGTTTCTAGGGCTGGCTGCTAATGTGCTCCGTGTGGATGGGAGCTGAGCATGCTTAGGAAGAGATGCCTCATGGCTGGCAGCTTTGGGAGTCTAGTTCCAAGGTGCAATCAAATGTGGCTGCTAATGCTTGTGGGCAGATTAGGGGTGGTTTTTTTTTTCCTCTCTTCTTCTGTTTCTTTCTTGCTCTTAGTCATATAGAAACACTAATCTGTCTGACCCTCCCTGCTGGGAGAAGATAAAGTACTGGGTTAAAAATCCTAAAGACAAGGGATTTTCATTCACTGTTTCAGCCAAGAGGTTACTAATCCATGGGTTGTGCCCACACAGCTCTCCAGGCAGGGTTGTTTGCAGTTACTTCTGGCCTTTTTGCCTCTCAGCTTTGAGCCCATTGCAGTGGCAGTGGAAAAATGGGTGTTTTAAAGGTACTTGATGTTTGGCACACCCTGGTCACAGCAGGACAGAGCAGGGAGGTCATTCTGCCCCTGTACACTGCACTGGTTAGGCTGCACCTCGAGTCCTGTGTCCAGTTCCGGGCCACTCAGTTTAGGAAGGATGTTGTCTTGCTGGAACTTGTCCAGAGAAGGGCAACAAAGTTGGGGAGGGGTTTGGAACACAAGCCCTGTGAGGAGAGGCTGAGGGAGCTGGGGTTGCTTAGCCTGGAGAAGAGGAGACTGAGGGGTGACTTTATTGCTCTCTACAACTCCCTGAAGAGAGATTGTAGCCAGGCAGAGGTTGGTCTCTTCTCCCAGGCAGCCAGTACCAGAACAAGAGGACACAGTCTCAGGCTGTGCCAGGGCAGGTTTAGGCTGGAGGTTAGGAAGAAGTTCTACACAGAGAGAGTGATTGCCCATTGGAATGGGCTGCCCATGGAGGTGGTTGAATCCCCATCCCTGGCAGAGGGATGCTTCAGAGGCAGAGATGTGGTGCAGAGGGACATGGTTTAGCACCAGACTTGGTAGAGAACTGTATGATCTGAAAGGTCTTTTCCAACCAAAACTATTCAGTGATTCTGTGAGAGTTTACAATGCTGTGTCCTGTGAAATACCTGGGGAATGGTACAACTGAGGTGTGCACAGTGTGTGATCAGCTGGCCTGGCAAAAGAGACCTCTGGATATGTAGCAGATGGGGTGAAGCTTGCGCTGAATTGCTCAGCCTGATGCTTCTAAGCTGTACCAGCATTTCTGGGTGAGCTGAGGGAGGAGGCTGGCAGAACGTTAGCTGTCTGTTTGGAAGGGAGTGCAAGGTGTGCAGATTCCTTTCAGCTCACAGGGCTTGCTGCTGCTTCAGAGATAGAGTAGAGTAGAATTAACCAGGTGGGAAAAGACCTTTGAGATCATCGAGTCCAACCTATCACCCAACACCATCTGATCAACTAAACCATGGCACCAAGCACCCCATCCAGTCTCCTCTTAAACACCTCCAGGGATGGTGACTGCATCACCTCCCTGGGCAGCACATCCCAATGGCCAAGCGCTCTTTCTGGGAAGAACTTCTTCCTAACATCCAGCCTAAACTTCCCCTGGCACAGCTTGAGACTGTGTCCTCTTGTTCTGGTGCTGGGGGCCTGGGAGAAGAGACCAACCCCCACCTGGCTACAACCTCCCTTCAGGGAGTTGGAGAGAGCAAGAAGGTCTCCCCTGAGCCTCCTCTTCTCCAGGCTAAGCAACCCCAGCTCCCTCAGCCTCTCCTCACAGGGCTGTGCTCCAGACCCCCTCCCCAGCTTTCTTGCCCTTCTCTGGACACCTTCCAGCAGCTCAACAGCTTTCCTAAACTGAGGGGCCCAGAACTGGACACAGGACTCAAGGTGCAGCCTAACCAGTGCTGAGCACAGGGCACAATGACCTCCCTGCTCCTGCTGGCCACACTGTTCCTGATGCAGGCCAGGATGCCATTGGCCCTCTTGGCCCCCTGGGCACACTGCTGGCTCCTGTTCAGCCTACTATCAGCCAGTGCCCCCAGGTCCCTCTCTGCCAGGCCAGGATGTCCGTTGGTTTTCAGCTGGCTTCCTGCGGCTGGCAGCTGCCCTTGGAGCCTGGGGCAGCCGGAGCAGCTCATTCTCATGCCTGCGTGTCACTCTCTTTTCAGTCTGTCCTCACACGCTCTGGATGATAACAGAAGCAGTGCAGGCTCCTCCTGTGACTCACCAGCTGAAGTTGGCACCAGCACAGACTCTCCAGTCTCCCTCTCTGACTCCAGATCTCCTTTTTCACCTGTCGACCTTGCGGCTAAGTTACCTATTGACTGAAAAGCAGAAGTCACCCAGACCCAGGCTGGCTGGCACCGAGGCTTTCCCTTGTGTGTAACTGATTCTGTTCCTCATAGGAACTTCCAGAAATGGTCTGATTTCTAGCAAACTCCCAGACTAGTTCCTTGAGGAGGAATTTCCAGTGGTGCTTATGTAGGAGCAGGCAACTTTGCCTTTGTCCTCAGCCTGAACCCAAGGAAGCAGCTTACTGAAGAGGTTTTTATTCCCTGACTTGAAGATAATTCTATTTTTTTGTGTTGCTCTTCATATGAAAGAGGAAATATTGGGGGGCTGGGGGGGTGGAATTTGGGTGGGGGATTGGTTCTTCTGTTCTGGTTGGCTGTTAAGCAGTTCTCTGTTCTACTGGATGTCAAAAGAACCAGTTGGGAGGTTGTGATATTTATGTGCTGGATTCCATTGATGATCGTGACTGCTGTTGAGACTGACTCCAGATCAGGTGTGGAACATTTCTTCTTGGGATGATCTTGGGGTTTATTTCCTTCCCCATCTAGGTGGTGTGTGAGAGTGACAGATGTGCTCTGCTAAAGGCCCTTGTAATAGGGAGGAAAAACCAGGAATAATGCTTGGACCAAAACATTAAGTCCTGAGGTTTTTAAGCGTTTAGTACTTGAGAAGTGCATTACCTTACCAGACATATCTGGCTTGGGTTGGACACACACAGGGAGGAGCCATGAATGCCTTTGTACAGGCTGAGGTGATCAGTGTGGTTAACCTCCTGATGTCACTTCCTTAATGGCATCACCTTGTTTCTGCTGTTGGAAACTTCCCCTGCTGCTTGGAGGCCTAGAATTTGGCCAGCTGAGGTGTTGGAGGATTTTGTTACGTTGGGGCTTGTTTTTCTTTGGTCCTGTGTTTGAGAGGTCAGCGAGTTGAGGAATCCTGATCTCAACTCTGAAATCCCCCAGGCAGGAGGGCAAAAAAAGTCTGCAAACCTCACCACAGCCAACTCCTTCAGGTTGTCCAGGGGCAACCCCACCTTGGTTGGTGCACAGCTGGACTGCCCCAGCTGGGGTCCCCACCTGGATGTGAGTCTGCAGCAGGTTTCAAGCCTCCAGGGAGGTTCCTGAGGAGGCAGAATGCCTCGTTGTAAAACACTAGGTCTTTGCAATGTGTAAGAATGTGGGAGAAGTGTGGCAGCTTCCTCGAGTGGGGGAACAGCCCACTCTGAACTCTGTGAGACCCAAGGGGATGAAGCTTTGGTTGACAGCAGCCAGCAAGATGAGAAATGGAAGACTTGGATTGCAAAGGCCCTGGTGACCTAAGGACCAATGACCACTTTCTGTGTGTCCTGATTGTAGAGGGCAACTAGAATGTGCTTCAGAGCTTTCCTCAGCTCGAGTAAGACAGGAGATGCTTTGCTTCTGATTTCATTCCTCTTAACTTATTGTCCTGGTCAGCTCACCCCTGGGCAGTCCCTCCTTCAATCCAGGCTGCCCTTCATCCCTGTGGCAGATGGGCAAAGCTTGTCTTTTTCATGGCTCTCTGCCCAGGGTGGCCTGGCCTCGGTTCACAGTTCACTCTTGTGCCAAAGAGTCGCTGGGCAAGACTTTGTTGTTGTTGTTATGCTGATTGTTGTTGCCATTATTTTCTAGAATCTTGCTTATTTCATCAGCCTGAACCTCCTGGTGTCTCTTCCAGTCTTGTTTTGGTTTTTATTCCCAGAAGGTGCAGCAGCAGAAGTGTTTCATAGTTGCATGTGGGTCAACTTGTCTCCTTTATTCAGTTCTGTTGAATATTTAGGCTGTTTCTCAAATAAGTGCCAATAAATGGAGGGGGAAAAGAAGAAGAAGAAGGAGGAATGTGTTCTGCTGGGTTTGCACTTTGCCAGAGATGTAACCATGCTCTTGTTTTCCTCTGTGATTAAAAGGTTTTAATGTTAAAGCAGAGTGTCTGTCTTGCACCCAGTCTCCTGCTTTGGCCCTTTAAAGTCTCTCCTCTTTCCTTAGTTCTGTGACAAAGGGAGGAAGACTCAAGGATGAAACTAAACAAAGCCAAAAGACTTCAGCAGCTCAACGTGGCCCTAGTTTAGCCCTAGAGGGACTCAGAGTGAAATGGGACTCGTGGTGACTTGGGGCTGTGGGTTGATGAAGAGCTCCCCAGGGGCCAGCAATGGTCCCTGGCAGCCCAGCAGGCAGCTGTGTGCTGAGCTGCAGCCAGAGCAGGGGGAGCAGCAGCACAGGGAGGGGATTCTGCCCCTCTGCTCTGCTCAGACCCCACCTGCAGCACTGCCTCCAGTTCTGGTGCCCCCAGCACAAGAAGGATTTGAGCTGCTGGAGAGGGTCCAGAGGAGGCATCGAAGATTATCAGAGGGCTGCAGAACCTCTCCTATGGGGGCAGGCTGAGGGAGTTGGGGCTGTTCAGCTGGGAGAAAAGAAAGCTGCAAGGAGACCTTAGAGCAGCCTTCCAGTACCTGGATGAGGTATTGGAGAGGGACCTTTGACAAGGGCTTGTAGTGACAGGATGAGGGGCAATGGCTGTGAGCTGGAAGAGGGGCTACTGGTGTGACACAACAGCCATAACCACCCCAGACTCAGGAACTCCTGCTGGCAGTGTTGTTTCTCTGCTGGTTCCCCATTCTCTGCTGAGCAATGACCCCTGGAGCTTTGCTTCCTTGAGTGCTGTGGGTACAGGACTACGGCATCTGATGTCCCTCAGCTGAGATGAGTTTATGTCACAAGTGTTGGTGCTTTGTCTTCCAGAAGCAGCAGGCAGCTTTCTTAGGCCATATTGAAGATTCTGCTCATTCATATTTATCACAGGCTCACAGGATATTAGGGGTTGGAAGGGACCTCAGGAGATCATCAAGTAAAACCCCCCGGCCAGAGTAGGACCAGAGAATCCAGCACAGGTCACACAGGAACACATCCAGGCAGGGATGGGAAGTCTCCAGAGAAGGAGACTCCACAACCTCTCTGGGCAGCCTGCTCCAGGGCTCTGGGACTCACAGTGAAGAAGTTCCTCCTCATGTTGATGTGGAACCTCCTGTGCTGGAGTTTCTATCCATTGCCCCTTTCCTATCACAGGGTGCAACTGAGCAGAGCCTGTCCCCTCCCTCCTGATCCCCAGCCCTCAGATATTGATAGACATTGATCAGATCCCCTCTCAGTCTTCTCCTTTCCAGACTAACCACCCCCAGGTCTCTCAGCCTCTCCTCCCCAGGCAGTGCTGCAGTCCCTTCAGCATCCTTGTAGCCCTCCCTTGGACTCTCTCCAGCAGACCCCTGTCCCTCCTGAACTGGGGGGCCCAGACCCGGATGCACTATTCCAGGTGAGGTCTTACTAGGGCAGAATCGAGGGGGAGGAGAACCTCCCTGGCTCTGCTGGCCACACTCTTCATCTTCTGCCCATCAAATATTGTGCTCAGATATTTAAAACACCATGGAAAGTATTTCTTATTAGAGAGAAGCTTGTTTGGATTCTGCAAGTGTTTCAGGGCACAGAGCCACGTCCCTCCAGGGCTGTGGCTCTCCTCTCCAGTGGCACCTTCCCAAAGCCGTGCCTGTGAGCAGCCCTGGAGGGGGCTGCTCGAGAACTCTCCGGCAGGGTTTGTTGGCAGCTGAAGCGGGTCCTGGGCCAACGTGTCTTCCTTGACAACGGAGAGGTGTTTCTCTTCCTCCCACCTTCTGCAGCACGACAGAGCTGCTGAGGGAACACTGATAACTGTGCCAGTGCCCAGGGGACTTTATTTTTGGAATGAGTGCTTCAGTGGTCGCTGCATTTAGCAGAGGAACAGATTCCTCACGCTGGGAGAGAGCCACGAGTGCCAGGAAGGAGCAGCTCTGTGGCAGCCAGGTTCACTTATCATAGAATCATAGAATCAATAAGGTTGGGAAAGACCTCAGAGATCATCAAGTCCAACCTGTCACCTAATACCTAACACCTCCTGACAACTAAACCATGGCTCCAAGTGCCACATCCAAGCTTGTTTTGAACACTTCCAGGGATGGTGACTCCACAACCTCCCTGGGCAGCACATTCCAATGGCCTGTCTCTCTTGGTGGGAAGAACTTTCTCCTCACCTCCAGCCTAAACTTCCCCCTGGCACAGCATGAGACTGTGTCCTCTTGTTCTGGTGCTGCTTGCCTGGGAGAAGAGACCAACCCCCGCCTGGCTACAACCTCCCTTCAGGTAGTTGTAGACAGCAATAAGGTCTCCCCTGAGCCTCCTCCAGGCTAAACACCCCCAGCTCCCTCAGCCTCTCCTCATGGGGCTGTGCTCGTGGCCTCTCACTTGCTCGTGTCTTCTCTGTGTGTTCTCTGCCTGAACACTTAACAGCTGCCCACACTCCTGCAGAGATTAGCATGAGAACTGAATCCTAAATTGGTTTGGTTAAACCTTTGTTCAGAAACCCTGAGGGTAAAATGATCGGCAGCCTGTACAAACAGCACAGGGCTCCAGAGCCTTGCAGTGGGGAGACTGAGCTGATGGTGTGGGGAGACCTAATAGCAGCCTTCCGGTATCTCAAGGGGGGGCTACAAGAAGGATGGAGAGAGAGGCTGTTTACCAAAGCCTGCAGGGACAGGATGAGGGCAATGGCTTCAGACTAGAGCAGAGCAGACTTAAATTGGATGTTAGGAACAGGTTCTTTACTATGAGGGTGGTGGAACACTGGAACAGGTTGCCCAGGGAGGTGGTTGGGGCCCCATCCCTGGAGATATTCAAGGTGAGGCTCGACAGGGCTCTGGGCAACCTGACAAGGTGACCTTTAAGGGTCCCCTCCAACCTGCTGCATTCTAAGTTTCTAATTCTAAATTCTATTTATTTTGTTTTCCAACCAGGAGGGTCTCAGCCAAGGTCAGAGGGCAAAGTACCTGAGCTGCTTGGGCTGAAGAACTCAAAGTCTCTCCTGGCACAGGCAGTGATTTGATGGTTGGGGGAGGTTGTAAGACCTCTTTTGCAGCTTCACCATGAATTGTGACATTTCCCAGGATCACCAGGGGCCCTATGAAGCACACAGCACTCAACAGCTGAGAACTTTCTTTCCTATGAACATGAGCCAGCAGTGTGCCCAGGGGGCCAAGAAGGCCAATGGCATCCTGGCCTGCATCAGGAATAGTGTGGCCAGCAGGAGCAGGGAAGTCATTGTGTCCCTGTACTCAGCACTGGTTAGGCCACACCTTGAGTCCTGTGTCCAGGTCTGGGCTCCTCAGTTTAAGAAGGACATTGAGAGACTTGAAGGTGTCCAGAGAAGGGCAACAAAGCTGGGAAGGGGTCTGGAGCACAGCCCTGTGAGGAGAGGCTGAGGGAGCTGGGGTTGCTTAGCCTGGAAAGGAGGAGGCTCAGGGGAGACCTCATTGCTCTCTAGAACTACCTGAAGGGAGGTTGTAGCCAGGAGGGGGTTGGTCTCTTCTCCCAGGCAAGCAGCACCAGAACAAGAGGACACAGCTTCAAGCTGCACCAAGGGAAGTTTAGGCTGGAGGTGAGGAGAAAGTTCTTCCCAGAAAGAGTAACTGGCCATTGGGATGTGCTGCCCAGGGAGGTGGTGGAGTCCCCATCCCTGGAGGTGTTCAAGAGGGGATTGGACGTGGCACTTGGAGCCATGGTAGGAGGTGTTGGGTGAGAGGTTGGACTTGATGATCCTTGAGGTCTTTTCCAACCTTGGTGATTCTATGAGTCTATAAACAAAAGACTCCTGGATCTGGTTGCCAGGCTGAGGCAGGCTCCCTTCCGTGGGAATGGATTACCAGGGCAAGTTAGTCTGAAGTGTGGGATTTGTGCTCCTGAGAAAGGAAAGGGGCGATGGAACTTGGCATTTAGAAGGGAAGCTGTTGGAAGCCAAGTGTCTTAAACACACACTGACAAATGAGGACCACAGCACAGTGATTTACTGCCAAGGCTGCTTGGCAGCCTCTTTCCAGTTTAGGCTTGTTGGTTATCTGTTGCTTATCAGATGCTTCCTACACCTGGACACAGAGTGAAATAGCACAGGACTGGCTTTGACAGTTCCCAGCTAGCTGATTCCAGGAAGGATCTCTCTGCTTTGCTGCTGGAGACACAGTTCTGTGCACAGGCTTCTCCTGGAGCTGCTGCAAATGCCACTGCTGAGCTGTTTCAGTAAGAGCAGGGACTGTCACCATCTGCCAGCAGGCTTGGTCACCTTCCTGGGGCGTGCTTGGAGAAACGTCTGCAGCTCAGCACTTCCCTTTTCAGGGGCTGGAGCAGGTTCCAGGTGATCTCCAGTCTCAGGGAGATCTCCAGCAGCTGCGATCCCTGGACCCCATTGTTTGAAAGCCCTGGAGCCTGTCCCTGGAGCTCTGAATGAGGGCTGTTGGGTCTGCTGCTGCAGATTGAAGCATTCTGTGATTCACTCCTTCGGAGGAAACAAAGCTGTCTAAGCATTTTCTGATCCAGACAAGTGCAAACACCTACAGGAGATCATGTCCCAAGCCTATAGCTACGAGGAGTGACGCTGCTGAAGGTGATCTCAGCAGCACTCCCAGCTCCTGCCTGCCAGCACTGCTTGTTGGAGAGACTGGTGCCATGGCAAGTGCTGGGTAAACAAGATGGCTCTTTCTGCTGGATAATCTTAAACCCCTCCTAAGTGCCTGCTGAAAGTGCTTTTCCACTGCAAGGGAGTGACTGGTTTGGTTTGTTTGTGGGGACAGCCAGGAATGGGAAATGATGTGAACACTTAACTGCTTTGCCTGGGGTCTGTAACATGAGGCAGATTCACTGTCCTCAGGTCTTATTTCCAGAGGCACCCAGTGTCCTCCAGCACTAGTAAGCAAGACCCAGAGGTGTGTCCATGCATAAAGCCAGGGATGGATGCATCAGAAAGCAGAACTCTTGCATATCCACCTGGTGAAACTCAGCCAGTGTCTCCCTGTGGCCATGCCTAACATAGAATTGTCAGGGTTGGAAGGGACCTCAAGGATCAGCCAGTTCCAATCCCCTGCCATGGGCAGGGACACCTCACACTATAGCAGGTTGCTCACAGCCACCTCCAGTCTGGCTGCAAACACCTCCAGGCAGGAGGCTTCCACCACCTCCCTGGGCAACCTCTTCCAGGGTCTCACCACCCTCATGGGGAACAACTTCTTCCTGACATCCAATCTCAATCTACCCATGTCTAGTTTTGCTCCATTGCCCCCAGTCCTGTCACTCCCTGACACCCTCAAAAGTCCCTCCCCAGCTTTCTTGGAGCCCCTGCAGATCCTGGAAGGCCACAATTAGGTCTCCTCAGAGCTTTTCCTCTCCAGACTGAACAGCCCCAACTCCCTCAGTATGTCCTCATAGCAGAGCAGCTCCAGCCCTCTGCTCCTCCTCGTGGCCCTTCCCTGGACACCTTCCAGCACCTCCAGATCCTTCCTGGCACAGAGGCTCCGGAACTGGACACAGAGCTCCAGCTGTGGTGTCACCAGAGCTGAGAATCCCCTCCCTGGCCCTGCTGGCTCTGCTTCTCTTGACGCAGCCCAGGCTCTAGTTGGATCTCTGGGCTGCAAGTGCTCACTGCTGGCTCATACTGAGCTTCTCACCCATCAGCACCCCTAAGACCTTTTCTTCAGGGCTCATTTGATACATCCCCCTCCCCTCACAGGGCTCAACTGAAACTGTGCTCAGGCCATTTGTTTTCCCAGCACTGGACTGAAGCTGTGTTGTGCTGGAACCTCCCTGAAATAGAAACCAGTCAGAATTCACACTTGTCAGGCTTATTTCCCCCAGCTGCCCCTTTTGACTTGCATCCCCTGAGTTACACTCTGCATTGAGGAACTGGTTTGTGTGCACTGCTCCTTGCCCCTGGAAAAGAGATGGCTTTAGAGTTGCTGATAACTTTTAGTTACTGATTTCTTTGGGCAAGGTGTTTTTCTGCACCAGTTGCCTCTCTTTACAGAATCACAGAAGGGTAGGGGGTGGAAAGGACCTCTGGAGATCATCAAGTCCAATCCCCTGCCAGAGCAGGGTCACCTAGGGCAGGTCACACAAAAACACAATCCAGGATGGGTGTGGAATGTCTCCAGAGCAGGAGACTCCAAAACCTCTCTGGGCAGCCTGCTCCAGGGTTCTGTCACCCTCCCAGGGAAAAAGTTTTCCCTTATGTTCTCAGGGAACTTAAATGTGAATGCTGGCAGTTTGGGTCTCTGCTGTCCTGTCACCTCACTTCCCAAGGGTCCTGTGTGTGCTGTCCTGCAGCACTAAGCTGTCTTACAAGTCTTGGTCATAGGTGTCAAGACTTGGTTAGAGTCAGAAACATGAAAACCACCTTTGAGGGTGGCAGAGCCCTGGGGCAGGCTGCCCAGAGAGCTTGTGGAGTCTCCTTCTCTGGAGCCTTTCAAGGCCCACCTGGGTGTGTTCCTGTGTGACCTGCCCTGGGTGATCCTGCCATGGCAGGGGATTTCAGCT
The DNA here is from genome assembly GCA_033816785.1 of Picus viridis. NCBI lineage: Eukaryota > Metazoa > Chordata > Aves > Piciformes > Picidae > Picus > Picus viridis. The sequence continues at coordinate 4,059,471 of CM066580.1, forward strand.
TGACCTCGAGAGGTCCCTTCCACCCCCTACCATTCTGTGAGTGTGGTTCTCGAGTTCCTCTCTCCTGTACTTCTGCAAGTGCCTGGCCAAGCACAGCCCTGGCCCATGGCTGGAACTCCAGGATATGGGGGAATGAAAAGAGGTGACTTTGTGGGTTTTTTCAGTCACCATAAAACGCCTCTCTCAACACCTCCCAGTTAGCCTGGTTACCACACAGCAGTTTTGTTCTCCCTAACTTCAGTGCCATTCCCTTGCCCTTCCTCCCAGCACAGCAGGCTGAACCTCTTCATGGAACTCAGAACTGAACAGAGAAGCTCCAAGGGTGCAGCTCTGCAGTGGCAGGGAGAGAGCACTGGCAGGCAAGCAGGCTGCCTGCAGCACAGGCTCTGCAACACAGCCTTCTCAAACCACCTACTAGCTTTAGTTTTGTTGTTGGTTTTTTTGGATGAACATGAATTAATGTTTGACTTCCCTCTGTCATCTGCTACCTGATGACACAACCTCAGCCCTTCTGAGAACCAAACTGAAGCAACATCCACCACCTCAGCCCTTCTGAGAACCAAACTGAAGCCACATCCACCACCTCAGCCCTTCTGAGAACCAAACTGAAGCAACATCCACCACCTCAGCCCTTCTGAGAACCAAACTGAAGCCACATCCACCACCTCAGCCCTTCTGAGAACCATACTGAAGCCACATCCACCACCTCAGCCCTTCTGAGAACCAAACTGAAGCCACATCCACCACCTCAGCCCTTCTGAGAACCATACTGAAGCAACATTTTATTGCCACTTAAAGGCTTCCTTGTATTAGGAAAATAAAATAGAAAGTACAGTGATTAACAATTCAAATCCAACCTCTCTCTCACTGGCATCTTCCTCCTTTCTCTGTTATTTCCATGCATCAGCAGAAAAGTGACCCATAACATGCAGGGAGAAAGGAAGTTTTAATTCCCAGGATGATTTTCATACAGATCAGAGCATATTAGAGACTTCTTAGACACCAAGGGGTTTCTGTGGATGAATCAAGCACAGCAAGAGCAGCCCTGCAGCAGGAAGGGTGTTCAACTGAACTTCTCACCACTGAGCTGCCAAATGAAGGGAAACACTTGTTCTATGAACCAGGATAAATGTTTAATGAATAGAAAAGTGGAATTTGAGCAGGACTGATACAAAAGAAATCCCCCATCTTAGCTGGGGGGAGGGAAGGGATGGTGTAGAGGAACTCCTTTGGTGCTATAATTGGGGCTCTAAAGGGTGGAGGGGGAGGGAAGGCTGAAATGTCAGCGTGCAGTGGGAGCTCACCTGCTGCCAGTGCTGCTTAGCTCCCACACTGCATGTGTAGATGGAGGTGTGGATTGCATGTGGAGGGCAGATCTAGGCTGGACAGCAGGAGGAAGTTCTGCACAGTTAGGGTGGGAAAACACTGGAACAGGTTGCCCAGGGGTGTGGTTGAGGCCCCATCCTTAGAGACATTCGAGATGACTCGCTGTGGTCCTGGGCAGCCTTGATCGAGTTGCAGGTGTGCCTGGTGCCTGCAGGTGTGCCTGGTGCCTGCAGGTGTCCCTGCACAAGATAACCCTTTGAGGGTCTCCCTTGCAAGCTGCTGCCCTCTGCGGATCTGCACACAGCCCCGAGGAACGAAAGGCTCTGACTACAGAACTCGGTTGTGTTGTCCACAACTGTGATGCAAAAGGGCTGTTGCAGAAATTATTCTTCCCCCAGGTAAAAAAACCCAGCACTCAACAACAGGTTGGTAAGGACAGGAAGGAAGGAAGGAAGGAAGTGGAGAGAAGGACTTCTTCACCTCAAATTCATGGTTTATTTCATGGCTGTGCCACTGGAACCGTTAATTTTCTTCCCCAGAGAGTCAGGATTCTCCTCCTGGGCTGGAGCCAGCAGTGTTATGCCCCAGCCTCAAGCCTGTACAACCACCAAGCAAACACCTTGTAGAGGAGAGAGTCTTGCTTTTAGAGTGAGCACACACTGATGGGAACATAGACTAAAAGTAACAAATGTTGCTTTAATAAGGAGTCTGTCGTCGTTGGTTTCCTTTGTTTTGGTTTCTGGTTGTGGGTTTCTTTATACAGTAGGTGTAGATAGAAAAGGTGGGGTTGTTTTCCCCCCCCCCCCAAATTATTTTCACAGGTATCACTGAGCATGTCAGAGCTGTCTTGTTACAGAAGCACTTGCCCAAGTGCTTTGAGTCTTTATTATACAGAGTTAAAATATATTACACTTCTGAAGGGATCTCGAATCACTGCAAGGGGCTTTGCTAGCATCTTAGTGAGCCAAATGGGAGGAAAAGGCAGTCCACATTCATGGTGTGAATATACAGTAAGGTGTTGGACATCCTATTAGACTCATTGCTCATGTTCTCAAAATAACCATGGTGATGAGACCTGCAAGAGAAGAAGGGAGAGCTGAATGCTTTCGCTTCATCACATGGAACGCCGCCGCCACCTGCCCCCGGCACAGGGCAGAAATACACACAGAAGGGATTTAGGGATACAGGAAGAAGGGATTTAGGGAAGCACTTCACTTAAATGGTAGAAGTATGGCTTCCAATTTTGATGTAGGCATAGAAGCTGAATCATAGCATGTTAGGGGTTGGAAGGGACCTCTAGAGATCACCGAGTCCAACCCCCTGCCAAAGCGGCGTCACCCAGGGCAGGTCGCACAGGAACGCACCCAGGTGGGTGTTGAAAGTCCCCAGAGCAGGAGACTCCACAAGCTCTCTGGGCAGCCTGCTCCAGGGCTCCAGCACTCTCCCAGCAATGAGGTTTTTCCTCATGTTGAGGTGGAACTTCCTGGGTTCCAGCTTGTGCTGTTTCTTGTTCTATCACTGGCCCCCAAAGAAGAGAACATGGCACCTTCATGTTGACACCCACCCCTCAGATACTGATCAGACCCCACTCAGCCTTCTCTTCTCCAGACTAAACAGCCCCAGGTCTCTCAGCCTTTCCTCATAGGAGAGATGTTCAAGTTCCCCAATCATCCTCTTAGCTCTCCATTGGATTCTCTCCAGGAAATCCTTGTCTCTCCTGAACTGGGGAGCCCCAAACTGGACACAGTAGTCCAGGTGTGGTCTCCCTAGACCTGCTGGCCACACTTCTCTTGATGCACCCCAAGCAACTGTCAAACAAAGGCCACTGAAGTGCAGTGTCCCTAGTAAACAGATGCCAAAGGAGCTACAAATGCTCCAGGCAATGATTCATCTCACTACAGGAACACCTGAACCCTGAGATTTTGACTGAGGGCAGTGTAACACTGGCAGACAAGCCAAGACACCAGGGAGGGGGCTAGTGGTGGGCAGTCTATTCCAAACGCTGGATCATCAAGTTAAGGCAAGTTAGCTCAAGGCTCCAAGGCATTTTTGTTTCTGCTCCTGTGCAGAGTAACTGATCAAAGACTAATTCCAGACAGAGATGTTAAGTTTCCTTGTCAGTCTGCACAGGGAGCTTTCCACAGCCTCTCTGCTGTGACCTTTAAAGGGGGAGGAAAGAGGCCAAAAAAAAATAATGCAGTGCTCTGTCAGAGGTTAAAACCAATTACAAGCAGATGAAAGAAGGAAATGTGGGGCTAATAAACCCACCCATGACACACTGGAAAGTCCACTTTAATTATGTGCTGGTACAGGAAAATTACAAACCTGCAAGTTTTTAGCTGTGAGTTATAGTGCGTGAGGCAAAGGGGAGTATGGGGGGAAAAAAACCACATCAGGACTCCTTGAATTCCAACCTTACCTAACATCAAGACAGAAATTTCCCAGCTCTCAGGCAATCTTCCTTTCTTGCAGGCTCAGATGATGCTAGTGCAGCAGGCTTTCACTGCAGAGAGCTCAGCTGAGGCCTGCAGATCTCACCATGGATAAAGACATTTCTGAGGCTATTTTACTAGCCTGATTTAATGATTTACTTTATGAAGCTAGAAGCATGACAGAAGAGAGCTGTACTGCTGCCTTCCATTAGATAAGCAATTTAGCCATTAAGGAGGAATTAGAGTTCAGCTATTTCTTCAGGTCTGTATCAGCTTTGGCAACCAGTCCTAGCACAACTCCTGCAGGCCTTGGACTCCCTGCATCATCACAGAGCCACAACAGAGGCTTCTGGAAGGTGCTGCAGGGCAGCCTATCCCACTTGTATAGGGACTTTCAGTCAAAGGTTTAAACTCCTTTCTGTCAAGCAAATGCTTCCCAAATGTTGTACAGCCCAGTTGGTGTGGCACTGGCCTCCCTTGCTACACAATCCACTTGGGCTTTGCTGTGGAAGAAAGAGGTTTTCATCCTCCAAAGAGCAGTCAGCTTTCTGCACTAGCAAGAGTTGCACACAGAAGAATCTTTTCATGAAAACTAAAACCACTGCTCCCAAAGGAATCAAGATCTGCAAGAACTCCAAAGTGAATCTAGAACTAGGTTCAGTTGCTGCAGATGTACAAAGTCAGATGGTTTATTACAACAGTTCCCAGCAGGAACTGGGGTAAATTTCAAAACTAGAGATAAACCCAAAGTTGGGATTACTGCAAGCTCCTGATCTGTAAACACATCCCCATCAGCTCAGGTGAGGAGCAACAAGTGGGTTCTGAAACCACTTCAGCAGACTGCATGAGTCAGGCAGCTGAGTGTGTGCATTAACCACCAAGAACTTGCATCCTTCCCCATTCACTACCTCACCTCCAGCTCTCAGTTTGAATCTGCCTAGCTTGCTTCCTTTAAATCCTCATTTCTGCCAGGTGGGACAGGAGAACTGAGTTTAAGTGGGACTGCTCTTCAAATCTGAAATAGCCATGGGAAAAGAGTCACAACTAATGAAATGTGCAGCTTCACTCTGCTTCCTAACCTAGCAACAAGCTACAACGCAGGAAGAACTGTGGATGGTGGTGGGTTCTCAGGAAGGCTTTGCAACAACTGACTTCTACACATTTCAACTGCTTATCAAGAAGGCAGTGAATGGAGCCTTTCAGACCAGATGGAGAGAGCAATGAAATAACAGCAGAGATGGAGGTTCTGCAACAGAGCAACTCTCTATTTCAATAAAAGCATAAGAAACAGCACATTCCATTCAGTTTTGCTGGCAGATGACTGCCCTTGGCTGGTCATCAAATGAAGGTGAAATTAACAAGCAGAGGCCTGTCTATGGTAAGTATCAACTAAAATCTGATCTAAACCACACAGAACAGCTATGATGGCTGCAAGTTAAATGTAAGCAGAGATGCAAACCCAAAGTGTAAGGTGATGCTCGGTCTGAAGCCACTGGCAGAGACAGGAGAAGCTTCTCAACATCAGAGGAGCTGCACGAAGGCATTTACCCAATCCCAGCTACTTACCTAAAACATAAGCAGCTACTAACTTTTGATTCACGCTTAAATGGAGGTAGAGAGGCACCAGGGATTCCATTTCCCCCAATGTAGGTAGCATTAGTGCTGCAACACACACTATTCCTAGGAAGACTGTTAGTAAACTAGGTCCCGACGAGGCAGTTCTGTTTTCTGAAACACAAGAGAGAACCCAGCGGTGAGGAACGGCCAACCCACAGCAACCTTCAAGGCCTTGCAGTACACCACAGCTGCAACACCCTGAGGTGTCCTTTGCCCCTTTGGAGTTGGGAAGGGCTGGAAATCAACTTTTCAACCCACCCTTCTCAACTGTCTGCGTTTTGGAGAGAAGAAAGCTGCTCCTTGTGCTGATGCTGGAACTTGTTTTCACACGACTTCCCAAACCCCTCCCCCCGCCACCGTCTGGAGGGACAGAGCCTGCCAGCCCCAGTAGCTGTACACACAAACACAAACTCCTCACAGCTGGATGAGGAAGCAGTGCTTGAGGCTTCACCACACATCCTGACTCTGCTCCTTGCTGTGTGCCTGCAGCCATTAGCAATCGCTTAGGAAAGAACACCCAGAAGAGCTGCACAGGCAGAGAACTGCTCCCACCTCCAGAATAAAACTTGGCTACAGGACAAGCAGAGATTCCTGGGCCAGATCAGTTCCCCCTTCTTTCATCAGGGGCTGCACCTGCCAGAACCAGTTGCCAACAAAAAAAAAAAAAAAAAAAGGCAGGCAAACCAAGAATCAGTAATATTTGAATCTTACTCTAGAAGCTGTGAAAGTGAACAGTGCAATATCCCCAGAACAAGGGCATACAAACTAGAGCCGAACTCTCCTTCATGTGCTTCATTGTGCTGCAGTTTAACAGCTGGAACCTACTCAAAGGCACAGTTGTGTAATCTTTGAAAGAGCTGCTAACATGTTCAGTGAATCCCTCTCACCAAATTCTCAGGGCTTGCTGGAAACTCGCCAAAGTTTTCATCAAGTCCTTCTATCCTCAGTGACTAGCAACATGTATCCTGTTTCAATTCCAGGAGTCTGGAATTTCTAGGTTGCAGGTCAGATGGCAAAGACTGGAGCTGCTGTGTAAGCAAGCAATAGCATGGGGTCACCAAGGCTTTTCTAAGCAGAGAAATAGCACTGGGATGAAGACAGGTTGTCCAGGATGGTTCAAAACTTCTCTACTGGAACAGCTACCACAAGCAACATTCAGTTCTGTGAACCCAGGCATCCAGTTCTGTGAACCCAGGCATCCAGTTCTGTGAACCCAGGCATCCAGTTCTGTGAACCCAGGCACCTCCCTGAGTTTGCTTTAACCAGGTACCCTACCAATAACTATCTTGAAGGGGTTTCTAGTAAAAGGTGTTTCACCAGCCAACAAACTAAACAGTCAAACAGTTTGGGTTGAACAGGAGGAACACTCAAGCAAATCCAGCTGTTTTCTAGAACTGATGTTTGTTCTTGTCATGAAAAATTAAGCAGAGACAAGAATACTGGAGTGTAAATCAATGAAAGGAGCAAGAAAGTAGGCTGCCAAGTCGAGAAGTGGTTTAGATTTAGATCTGGTACAACTTGGTACTTTCTCTATCTCCCCTGCCCCTTTTGGTCCAGGTTTTGCCCCAAGACTGTTGATTCACCTCCTCACCTACAAAGGATGCAGAGTTTTCTGCTAGCCAGGGAGCTTCTCTATGTTTGTGAGGCAGACAAAGAAGCACTTCAGAAGATGTTTTGGCAGTATTTCCTGCTCCTCCGGAAATGGAGGATTAAGGGTTTGGAACAAACTCAGGAGGGGCATATGTTCTGAGAGAGCCCAAGGGAAAAAACACCCTACCATCCTCCTGCAGGCAAATTCCCATGGGCTGCACCAGGACTTCTGCACCAGGGGAACAGAAAATGTACTCTCTGAGGTCTGAGATGCAAACGTGGGGCAGCAAAGGGGCTTGGTTAATCAAGCCAGCAGCATACAGAATAAACCAGGTTGGAAAAGACCTTGGAGATCATCAAGTCCAACCTATCACCCACCACTATCTAATCAACTAAACCATGGTACTACACCATGGGCTTAATTAATCAAGCCAGCAGCATATAGAATACAGAATTAACCAGGTTGGGAAAGACCTTTGAGATCATCAAGTCCAACCTATCACCCACCACTATCTAATCAACTAAACCATGATACTAAACCATGGGCTTGATTAATCAAGCCAGCAGAATACAGAATTAACCAGGTTGGAAAAGACCTTTGAGATCATCAAGTCCAACCTAACACCCACCACTATCTAATCAACTAAACCATGGCACCAAGTGCCTTGTAAGCAGAGCAGCCATAGTCTGGGTTCTTGGACACTGTCATCTGCCAGTCATAAAACCAACCTTACAGGTAAATAAAATGAACTGCTTTTGAATTGATCCTAGTGAGCTATTCACAACTGATTCAGAAGACAGGAGGGGTAAAAGATTTCAACTACCTGGTTGACACAAAGACTGATCAAAAAAGACACTTTCAGCCAGGTGTTCTTTTATTCGTTTTTCCTCCTCTTCCTTTTGTTGCTGTTGCTCCTTTGCAGATGGAAGTAGAGTAGCAATGATCTCCTTTTTCCCCAGTGCTTTCCTCTGGCTCTGCTCAGACACTTGCAGGCGGAATTTATCTATCACACCATAGTAAGCAGCCCGGACATCTCGGTGACGAATCACACTGCAGAGGGAAACACCCTTTTCAGTCAGGGGAACGCATCAGAAGCCTGTCTCCTGGGCAATTACAGCCCACATCCCTCCCACAAAGACACACTGCAATAGGCCAGATCCCTGCTACCTCTCCCAGCACCCACAGCTCTTGAAGATTTCATCTTGCCTTCACTTCCCACCATCCCTGATGTTTGCTCTGGTTCCCCAACATAGATGATTTACTGGCTGGCCAAAAAGAAGAGGTAATTCATAGAATGGGTTGGAAAGGACCTTGAAGATCATCTAGTTCTCCTACTAGACCAGGCTGCTTAAGGCCCTGTCCAACCCAGCCTTGAACACTTCCAGGGAGGGGGCATTTATGACCTCCCTGGGCATCCTGTTCCAGTACAGAATCCTAGAATGGGCTGGGTTGGAAGGGACCTCCAAAGGCCATCTGGTCCAACCCCACCTACAGTCAGCAGGAACATCCTCGACTAGATCAGGTTGCCCAGAGCCCTGTCAAGCCTCCCCTTGAATATCTACAGGGATGGGGCCCCAACCACCTTCCTGGGCAACCTGTTCCTGAGGGTGTTTCACCATCCTCACAGTGAAGAACCCTTTCCTCACACCCAGTCTAAATCTGCTCTTCCCACTTGAGCACACCTTTGCCTCAATACAAGGCCTAGCTGCCAATTTGCATGAAGCATCAATTATCTGAAAGATACTTTCTCTGTCAAAGTTGTTTGATGCTGATTTTAAAAGGTATGGGGGGGGGGGGGGGGGGGATTAGAGTGGACAGGGAAGGAAGGAGGGAATGTAGGACTGCTAACACTTGGAGAGGTGATGGCAAAATTCCAGGGGTCTGAGGAAAGCAGGCTCACAAGCTTTGAATTGTACTTGCTCAGGAGCAAAACTCATTCCCTTTATGTGCAGCAGTCAGCTAGATGTAGAGGGATTTTCAAAATCAGAAGCCTACCCTCAAGAGCATGTAACAGTGCAGTAAAAAAAGTGACAGCTGTGCAGTAAAAATGGCAGCTCTGTGTCTCCAAACCATTTCTCACCTCTTTTTCAGTGGGTAAACCTGGGTATCAATGGCAGAGCTTTGTGCTGTCATCAATCTAGCTGCCTTGAGCACGTTTCACAGCCTGCACTGAAATGCATGCTGCTGCAGATACCTCAGCAGCTCCCAGGGGCTGTGCTGGGTGTAGCAGCACAAGCTGCAGTCAGATCTCAGATTGCAGTGTAGAAATATCCTCTGAGCTCCAGCTTGAGTCAGTTATTCTCTTGGTAAGCCTTCTCCTCACGGTCCAGCAGCCACTCCTGCTCTGCTGTTTTAAGTACACTGACCAAGGTGGCTACCAGCAGTCAGACAGCTGCTGCATTCTTTCTAGTTTTAGGGCATTTCATGGGAAAAAAATTCCTATGTGGGACCTAGGAAAGGCAGAGGTTTAAAATAACAATGATCAAAGGCAACAGCAGAGCTCCAAGCAGTGCTCTGCTCAACAGCCTCCTCTCTGCAATTATGATTCATTATGAAAATACTTCTCTAGCATTAAAGTCACATTCAGGTTTTGAATCTGTATCAGCTCTTTGGGTTAATATGGATTTGAGTTATTCCCCCCCCCCCCACCAAGTGGAAAACTTTACTTGGTTGCTTGGCTTTTGGGTTTTTTTTGTGTGTGTGTGTGTGCAAGGCCAGTTTAAAGATAATTCCCTGGAAAAAAATTACCCACATGTAAGTGATTTGGCCTTAGGAAGGCTGCCATCTCCTGAGAGATCAATAAATGCTTTTACCCTCAGAAACATAGAACAGAAGTCTTAAAAATGCTTCCAGAAAGCTATTTTTGTTTGGGTTTTTTTTTTTTTATGACATGTACACTAAATTGCTGCAAGAGCCAGGTTTTTGTGCTTCAGCCTTCATTAAAAAGAACTGTACCTCCCATCACTAACATACAGATTCACAGAACAGTTTGGGTTAGAAGGGACCTTAAAAGATCATCCAGCTCCAACCCCTCTGCCATGGGTAGGGACACCTCCCACCAGCCCAGCTTGCTCAAGGCCCCATTCAACCTGGCCTTGAATGCCTCCAGAATGCCTTGAATGCCTCCAGAGAGGTGGCATCCACAGACTCCCAGAGCAACCTGTTCCAGTGCCTCCCCACCCTCACTCTAAAGAATTTCTTCCTAATCTCTAGTCTAAGACTACCTTATTCCAGCTCAAAGCCATCATTGTCCTATCAATACATGCTCTTTGTAAAGAGCCCCTCCCCAGCTTTCTTGTGGCCCCCTTAACATACTGGAAGGCTGTTCTAAGGTCCCCCTGGTGCCTTCTCTTGTCCAGCCAGTGCTTGTAACTGGTATCTGGCTTGAGTAGAGCGTTCAACAAGGAACCAGACTGTCCTCCCTTAAGCAAGAGGGCTGCAGGAGTGTATGTAGTTTTACATCACTGTAGAGGCAGAAGAGCGTGTTTATGACAGGCTTTCAGCAAGCTGAGTGGTGGCTGGGCAACTGCCTTCACTGAAACAAAAGGCTTCCCCCCCCCAGCAATCCTAACTCACACAACCCTCAGCACATTAGAGGAGCAAATTCAACACTTATTCCTTCCTCTCACAATTTTGTTGCTACTTTTAGTACCATGGTAGTACCAACCTAAACAGAATCTTTACATAACACTGTGCTGTGAGAACATGCATCTGCTGCCAAGCAAAGAGATGTTTTCTGCAGACCCTTATAAACAGATACATTCTCCTGTTTCCTTTTAGAGGCCATTGCATAATTGGAAGCTCTGTAGAATATCTGTTTATCTGGCAAATGGCCATACTTGCATAGTACTGCTCATATCCTAGCAGTAAACACTGCCCCTTAGACAGCAACCATTGGAACTGGATGGGGTTTGTGCTGCACAACAACACTCCCTGGGATCATGCATATGTCTCATTTTCCTTTATTTAATAAAAAACCCCACATTTGTTTAGGGTTAACCAGAAATAATCAAGCCTGTGTAAATGTCTGCCAAAGCCTGCCACAGCTCCCTGATACACTGCTATATTCTGACCTGCTTCCTTCCATTTCAGTGCCCCTGCCCACTGAAACTTTTCAGTTCCATGTTTTAAGATTTCCTTTCTATTTAGGGAGCCTTTTTGAGTTTTCCTCATTACACCTAAGGAAGAGAGTCTCTTCATCATCTTGATCAAGTTTTGTGGGTTGTTTTTTCTTACTGGATGACCATTTGTCAGCCAGAGATTCCAGGTGGTGCTTCAGATTTCTATTCAGGAAGCCCAGTCTGCTCTTTTAAGTACTTCCTGCTTTCTTTAGTTCTATCTGTACATCAACACAGAAATAACAAGGAAGATGAAAAGGGCTGGTCTATTTCAGCTTATGGATCTGTTCTACTTTGAGTAACAGCAGCCTACAGAACTTACACATTATTTTGGTCACTTTATTAACTTCCTCTGTTATTGGGCTGGGACCAGACAGGAAAAAAAAACCACAAACAAGCAAAGGAGAGACTGAGATCTACAAATAAGATGTGGTTGGGATGAAAGGTAGGCAAAAGTACCTGTGTGAAAAATAGCCCAGGAAAGTGTGCTCAGCAGAACTGCAAACATCTTTGCTTTGCCAATCTGCAAGCAAGTATTTCTCATGCAGGACTCTCAGTCCTGGGGCGGGGGGGTGGTGTCTTGCTTTTCTTGTTATTTCTAACAAAAAAAGTACTCAGAGGAGTCTCACATTGCTCTCACTGCTGGTTTGCAAACTACACTACAGGATGAATTCACTGGCATTTCAGTTATGCCTGATGAAGAAAATTAAGAGAGTACCTCTGAGTACACTGTAATCCTCTGCCCTTGAGTGAGAGAAAGACCAGATGGCCACAAGAATATAGGAGATGAGCAAAACATTGTATTTTCACACAGCTGATACATATATTCATGGGTTCATGATGTGGGACCCTGAAGATCATCTAGTTCCAACCCCTCTGGGATTGGCAGGGACACCTTCCACTACACCACGTTGCTCAAGGCCTCATCCAACCTAGCCCTGAACACTGCCACGACCTCCCTGGGCAGCGTCTCACCCCCTGGGCAGCGTCTCACCCCCTCACTCTAAAGAACTTCTTCCTCATATCTGTGCTGCCCTTTACCACCTCTTAAATAAGAGCTTAAGGCAATACAGTGTTGTACATCAGAAAAAAAAACCAACCCAACCAACCAGCTTTTACTTACATATCAACACAGCACTGAGGCTTCACTGCACCTGTAGCATCAACCACCGCATATTTGTTTGGAGTTGTACAAAGAACTGCAAGGAAAAGGACAGCAGTGGTAACAAAGCAGGAAGGAACACCTCACCAGCTTCATTAACAGACACAAGGAAAGAGTTTGGTTTTGTAACAAACACATGCTGTCACACGAATCATAATTGGATCCAAAGATCACCAAACTACCCCTTAAATAGAACTTAACCTAAGAAACCCACCTTTGAATTTTAAGGCAAACTCATAGGGGTTATACAGAGTCAACACCTGCTTGTGTGTTGACTGGTCATCTGCATAAAATATAAGTTCTGTAGGAAAAACAAAAACAGGAAGATTTCCTTCCACTAACTCTGGCTGTCTTTTTTGTTGCTGCATTGGCACTGAATCCTCCTTGCTGCTTCTTGTGCTCTTACGATTTTGTATCCTCAGAGACTTCAGTTTTTGAATCGCTTAAGAATTCCAAAGCATTTTGGCAATTCTAAAAGGGAAGGGGGAAAAAAAGGGGGAAACAAAAAACAGGGAAAACAAACCAACCAACCAAACAAAAAAAAAAAAAAAAAAAAAAGAGAGAGAGAAAAGGCAAAAAGATTATTTCCATAAGTCTATATTAAACTGAGGCAAACAACATAACAAAAATATCAAATACAATGCTTGGTTATGGATCTGCTTTTACTTAAGTTCCTTTAAAAACACAGAAATGGGGGGAGGGGAATACTTGCATGGGGGTTTCCACCTGTTGAACAACCTGCTATCAAATAGATGGATAACCACTTCTCCAGTGTATCACAGCAGTACTGTGGGGTCCCACTCCAGACTAGAGCCTTTGCAACACCAACCAAACACCAACACAAAAAAAAAAAAAAAAGATAGCCCACCACCCTTGCCTCAGGACACGACCACCTGAGAAAAAACAGAGCAGAAAGGAGGAAACACAAGGACATAAGACAGCAGCAGTCACTGTGTTAGGCAGGTGACCTTCCTGGATGAGGTATAATAAGGCAGGTATCCGCTCACGTATGTCAAAGCCCTGAGATTCAGAACCAAAGAATGGGGAACACCTTCACGCCTTGCTGGGACTCAACAACTGCATGGTACTCCCAGGCAACGAGCTGAAAAATAACTGGCATGCAGACCACCAAACAGACTTGGGACTGACTATTTGATTAAGATCTGCCACTGCTGTCTCTATCCCAAGTGTAACCCTTGCAGTTCTCCCTCTGCCACCCCTCCCTGGTTTTGTTTTATTTTGAGTGGCATTCCTGAACTAAAACCAGAACCCATGACCCCACCAAGCAACAATCCCAACTGTAATTCATGAGAGAAAATGAAGGCCAGGCTCCTCAGCACACATACCACTGCCTTGACACACTCCAGCCAGAACAAAGTGAAACAGCTACACGGCTATTTCCCCCAGAACATCACGTGTGACTGTATCTCCTACAGGTTAATTATCAAACTGGAGGTGTCCTCCCAGGCTTAACTCTGTTCTGCAGTAGAAAACGTTAAAAGAACAAGGAGTTCCTCCTGACTCATTGGCTGTCATTTCCACTTCCCAGTGAAGCTCTGTGAAGCAAGGGCCATTTCAGCTGTTCTCCAGTTTGGCTGCACCTTGAGCAAGGCAGTTTGTGAACTTTGTAGCAGTGAGTGGCCCCGGTGCTATGAACACTCAAAACTCAATGCCCGTTTCTGCATTCTGAACGTTCACATTTCCAAGCACCAGATACCTGAAACATGACACAAGCTTAGGTGTTTCCTGCTTGAAACGTGACACAAGTTTAGGTGTTGACTAGAGTGCATCTGTCATACCTTCACAGTTCCAGGTTCTGATTCTTATTCACAGATTAGGGTTTAAAAATGCATTGCTGTTTTAAAGCAGCACATCACCCCTGTAGAATTTAAACTCGCAGCTTTTACTGGAATGCCCTTCCCCAAGATCCAGTTTCCTTTCGGAGCACAGGTTTGTTTCCACTGCACTGAAATGCTACTAATAATATTCTGAAAGCAAATCCCCAATGACAGTGTTCCAAGCTGATGTTCTGCTACCTTATTAAGCAGAGTCCAGAAAAAGAAATTGCTCTGTAAGTGGCAATTTAGGTTCCTTGTTGCCTCTCAGTATTTTGGTGAATCCCTTTTGCTTCAGAAGAATTAACAAACTCTGGAATCACTTTGTGCAGCAAGTGCAAGCAGTGTTTCTTGAACAACTTTAGGTACTATTGCTAAGTGAGACTCATTGCTCCAGACAGATGTATTGAGGCAATATGAAGAGCTAACGTTTTTAAATGCCAGCTTGTAGGAATACAAAAGAAGTTGTTTTGAAACTTCTCGTAGGCAGAAGGTTAAGAATTTGGGATCCACACCCCCAAAGTGAGTTCAATGCAGCAAGCACATGTGAGAATCTTTGCTTCTCACAGATACCTGTGCTACATCCATTATGTGTGGCAGTAATAAAAGCAATCTTTGAAAGCTACAAAGGTGTTTTTTTCCCCCCAGAGAAGTGCTTTAAACTATATAACCAATTGTGAGCTACTGCTAGGTATTTTTAAGTGGCTACATAAAAAAACCCATGTATTTATAATCATTAAGATCATTTTGATGCTTTAGTTTATTTGAACACTCCATGTGTTTTATTGTGGTACCTGCCATCACACCACAATTTCAGTGTCCTCTGCTCAGCTAGCAGCTGAGTTCAGGTGTCCCGAACCCCGCAGATCCCAACATTATTGGAGGTATGGATCACTAAGCCTCCTAATGAGCTCATTTTTCTTACACATCCACTGAAAACACAATTCATGAACTTCCCAGGACTCCACAAGTTGCAGGAGGAAAGGCAGCAATCTTTTTTAAAAGTCTATCCTGGGATTGCTTCCTTTTATTTAACTTGGCTGGATGAGAAGTTACCACTCAAACCAGCAAAAGGAAAGCCTGGCAAACCCAGTCCTATAGCAGACACGTTTGCTGACACAACAGTGTCATTCAGAAGATAAATGTCTGGGTTTCTAAGCAAGCAACCAGTATCCTTTCTTGAGATCATCATTTTGGCTTGCTACTCACCTTATCTCACCAAGTGGCATCACTAAAAGTACTTTTCCCAAAGCCTGCATTAGAAATGATAGATCTCCTGGGGAGATTTGATGGCTTAGTATTAACAACAGCGTACCCATCATATTGTACACATCAACAAGAAACCGTAAGGGCTTTTAGAGAGGAAGGCTGTGCCACCAGACTTCTGCACAGCTTAACCCTAAAGCAGCACTCATGGTCAGAACAAGGCTCAGCAGCCTCCTGCCTTCAGAATCACACAGAATCACTATGGTTGGAAAAGACCTTTACGATCATCAAGTCCAACCATTACCTAACTCTGCCAGGGCCACTATTACACCATATCCATGAGCATCATATCTAGAAGGGTTGTAAACACATTCAGCAACAAGGATTCAACCATTTCAGCCTGTTCCAGTCTGTTGAGAATCCCTTCAGTGTAGGGGTTTTTCCTAATGTCCAGCCTAAATCTTCCCCGGTGTAGGATGAGAGGAAATGGCATCAAGTTACAAGTTGTGACTTGCCAGAAGAGACCAACACCCACCTCACTCCAACCTCCTTTCAAGGAGTTGTGGGGAGTGAGGAGGTCTCCCCTCAGCCTTCTTTCCTCCAGGCTAAACAACTGCAGTACCCTCAGCTGCTCCTCACCACACCTGTTACCCAGATCCTTCACCAGCTTCCTTGCCCTGCTCTTGACTCACTCCAGCACCTCAATGTCTCTATTACACTGCAGACCCAAAACTGAAACCAGTATTCAAGGCGTGGCCTCACCAGTGCTGAGTACAAGGGGACAAACTCCTCCACTCCTGCTGACCAAGCTACTCCTGATGCAGACCAGGACCCCCTTTGCCTTCTTGGCCACCTGGCCACACTGCTGGGTCAGCACACCTGGGCACTTGCCTGCCGCAGCACAGCAGATTCTTACCACCACCACCTTTGAATTTTGTGGTCAACAGTCACAGAGATTATTTGCATAACGTTAAAAGCAGTGAGAAACTGTATAAACCCAAGACCTGCAGTCTGAGCTCCATGACCTACACTGCACAGATGGGCTTCTCCTTGTTTTGCCAGCGAGGCTCCCTGCAGGTGCAGGATCTGCCAAATGCAAGGCTCAGAACAAGACACAGGCCGAAGTGTGACACCTGAACAACGCCAGCTCGCCTTCCAGGGCTCTTTGAAATCCAGACAAACAATTGTCACTGCTACATATAACATTTTTTTTAGCACAATAAGGATCTTTCCTCCCTGAAGTTACTAAATATATACTGCTGGTGTCACAATAGCACGGATCTGCCAGCGTTTCCTTTGAAATCCCTTCCTTTAGAATTTAAACTCGACAGAGGGGGGGGGGGGGAACCCCACAAAGCGAAATGTTAACTTCTCCCTAGGGTCAGAAACAACACCAATTGTGATTTGTTTTCACTTAACAAGTATCTGCTGAGAAAATAAATCAAGGGAGGAAGTTTTTTGTTCCCGTTTTAACTGCCAACAGCCCCATCACCACGGGCTTCCGAGGACATTTGTTGGGGCTTTTTTCCCCCTCCTAACGACTGCAAATAACTATAGAATGTCACCCAGTAAACACTTTATTCAGAAATAAGCTCTTTACAGTTCTAATCTCCACCTTTTTTTTTCCTTTTAAAAACTGGCTGATTACAACGTAATCTGGTTTTGATGCATTTCACAGTCTACCCCCTAAATCTACACAATAAGCCTTTCTACAGCGTACAGTCAACGCACTGATGCCTTTTGAGAGCATATTTACAAAACAAACCACCGAGTCTTCTTCAAAACTCCCTCTTCTGCCAAAGCCGAGCGAGTCCTTGAAGCTCCGTGTCAACACAGCACACTATCTGAGGCAGATCTAGCAACATTTTGTTTCTCCCGAAGTTTTTGAAGGCCTCAACGGGCACTTGCGCAAACCAATGTTTAAACTACCTGCAATTACTTGGGAGAGTCACCAACACTCAGAGCACAGAGCCCAGCAGCCAGGATGGCTGCATTCCACTACTGCTAACTCTGTCACTGACACTCCATGACCTTGAGCAAGTTGGTTAACCTCACCTCGGTTTGCTAACCTATGAAGGCACACATTTGGCAAAGTATTTAAGTAGGTGGATAGTCACCTTTAAACTGGCAGAACTGCTCTGATACTCTGCAAAGCCTGGGCCAAAATAATGCTACTGTTTACCTCTTTACAGGCTGATGAGAAATGTAATTAGTAACTGTCTCCAGGATGCTGTAAAATTAGTCTGAGTGTTACCTATTAGCACGGATGACTACAACACACACAAGTCGTGTTGATACTGACAGCAAAATTTATTAGGACTACTTCCCCCCCCCTTTATTTTTCAAATGCTGAAAAGGTGATAGCAACAAAAAAAAAATACTCAAATGCAACTTAAGAGACATGCAAAGGCAAGGGAAACTGAAATGACAGCTGTGCATCGCTTTTGATCCATTCTCCCACACAGTTCTGAAAAAACCCAAGGAAGGCTTTCAAGGGCACATCTGCTTTAGTTTCGATTGTCTCGATTTCAGGTCGTGTTTAATGCACCAAACAGGCTGTTTTTAAATCGTGTGTGGTGTTCATTAGTGCTACGTGGCCTTTCCCCCTATCTCAGGGCAGGTTCGAATAAATACTCGGCTCGAATGCCAAGATGCCACAGATTAACGGAGGAAAACACTCTTTCCTCAAAGAGCTACGGGGGGAAGGCAGCGCAGTTTGACTCTCCAAAGCGCACCTACTGCAGGCAGAGCCGCGGCAATAACTGCACACACTTAATTGATCCTCTTTGTTCTCCAACAACCTGCAGCAGAGATAAAGGCTGAGGCATCTGCGCTCTAACGGCCTCTCCCCACGGCCTGCGCCCTGCCAGGGACGATACCGCAGCCGGCAGCTCCGCCGTCCTGCACGGCTTCCCCTCCGACACCTCGGAGCCGCTGCCAGCGAGCCTCGGCCTCACCGGCAGCCAGCCCACACTCACCCCCTCGGGACTGCTCGGCTCCGTCTCTCCGCTCCCCACCGAGGAGCCCCGCGGGTGAGAGGGGCCCAACCGGGCAAGGCGGCGCCGAGCTGCCGGGGGCCTTGGAGGGCGGCCGCCGCCCCGCTCCGCCTCACGGCCCTGCCGAAGGGAAGAGCCGCGGGCACCGCCAGCGCTCCCCACCCGAGCAGGCACGGCCAGAACTACCGGCACCGGAGGACAAGCCCCGCTCTTCCCCCCGAAGGGGAAAGGAGGCCCGGCCTGTCACGGCCCCTCACCGCCCAGGCCCAGCTAACAGCCCCGGGGAAGGGGGCTGTCGCTCCTCCCTCTCCCCCTGCGCCCCATCCCGGCGGTGTCGCGCTGTGTCCCTCGCCCCGAACTCACTCACTCACTCACCCCTTCGGGGCCGCTGGGCGCGGCTCGGCGGCGCCCCCTTTGTCCGCCGCCGCCCCCGCCCCCGCCTGCTCTCGTCACTGCAGGTAGCGTCGTCGCTATGGCTGCCGGGATGGCGGCGGCCTCCCCCTGCCGGCGCCAGCCATCGCGAGCGGCGCGGCGCCCCGCCCTGCCGCGGGCACGCCTCCGCCTGTGCCCGCCCCGCCGCCATGTCGGGTCGGCTCGCCTCGCCTCGGCCCGGCTCGGGCGGTGGGTGGCTGCCGGTGTATGTCCCAGGCTCTGTGTCCTTGTTCATTGGCTGCTTCTTCGCGGGATGATGGCAGGCGCCTGAGCCCTGGCCTGCAGCGTAGCGCCGGCCCGGCCTCAGGGAATGCCGGCGCTATGAGTGTGCTTTCCGGGCTTTAGAAGAGGGAGGCCCAGTGGTGGGAAACGGGGTGGGGGGAATGCAGCCGGCCTGGCTCTCCTTTCCTATGGGAAGTTTTTGTTTCTTTGTTTGTAATTAATTTACCTCCTCTAATGTTTTTTTTTTTAGTTCTGACCCACCCCAGAATGGGCTCTTGGCCCCCTCTCGGGGCTCCCGCTGCTGGTCACTTGGGGCCATGCCGGTCCGGCTTCAAGCTCCCTTGGGCTGTGGGGCTGCAGCGGTTTGGATTTGGTTTACAAACCGTGGGGCAGGAAGGGTCAGCCCGGCTCACCTGTCTGAGCACAGAGCTGGGAACAGAGGTGGAACAGAGATCGATGAGCCTCTAATCGTGTAGCAGCACGGCTTCGACGGGACACGTTGGCTCTGCAAACTCGGTTCCTGTTACCTTTGTTCCGTATTCCTCTTGTTTACTTACCGTGTTTTTATTAAATCAAACTATCGGTCGACTTTAGCTCATTTTATGCTATGGTGTTTGCTTGCCTGTTTTCCTTGGGGTTTTTAAAACGCAGCAGTGTAGTTGCCACCTAAGAGCATCCCCAACTTTTTAAGGTTATTGCTGCAGCAAATGATTTGTGGCGTTAAGTCGGCTGAATAGTTCAAGATTTCTATTAAGCCATCCAGTCAGCAGGCTTGGAAAACCCTTTACCCATTACCAGACTTGACCCACCGGTAAAATGAACACACTTGGGTGGTGAAATAAGCACAGCAGCCATTAGCATTTCACAATAATGTCATGAAACAAGCCAGGAGAGGAAGGAATACAGTGGGGGGTTTTTTTGTAATTTTAAATCGTGGAAGATTCTAATTTTATTTAGTTTAAATTTTCCATTTAGCAACTTGACCAAGATGTGTCTTTTAGCACCCATCTTTTTGCAGTGCTGCACCTTGAGTGCTGTGCCCAGTTCTGGGCCCCTCAGTCTAAGAAGGACATTGAGACACTTGAACGTGTCCAGGGAAGGGCAACGAGGCTGGGGAGAGGCCTTGAGCACAGCCCTACGAGGAGAGGCTGAGGGAACTGGGATTGTTTAGCCTGGAGAAGAGGAGGCTCAGGGGAGACCTTATTGCTCTCTACAACTCCCTGAAGGGAGGTTGTAGCCAGGTGGGGGTTGGTCTCTTCTCCCAGGCAACCAGCAGCAGAACAAGAAGACACAGTTTCAAGCTGCACCAGGGGAAGTTTAGGCTGGAGGTGAGGCTAAAGTTCTTCACTGAGAGAGTTGTTAGGCCTTGGAATGGAAGGTGGTGGAGTCAACATTCCTGGAGGTGTTCAAGAGGGGATTGGATGTGGCACTTGGTGCCATGGTATAGTCATGAGGTCTGTGTGACGGGTTGGACTCGGTGGTCTCTGAGGTCTCTTCCAACCTTGGTGATTTTGTGTCATAGTTGCTAATAGTTCATTAACAGTTTCAGCCACGAATTACAGGATATTGCAGTTAATTCCTGGAGAGTTGATAGCCATTGGAATGGGAGATGGCAGAGTCACCATTCCTGGAGATGTTCAAGAGGGGATTTGACGTGGCACTTGGTGCCATGGTCTAGTTATGAGGTCTGTGGTGACAGGTTGGACTCGATGATCTTTGAGGTCTCTTCCAACCTTGGTGATCCTGTGATACTGTAATTTAATAAATACAGAAAGCAGAACCTTAGCAGAGCTCCTGCAAATGTATGCAGTGAAAAATGGGGAAATTTTTCTTTGTTCCTTGACAAGTGTCTGTCAGCCCAGAGGAGTTTCAACATTTATGTTTAAAACCAAACTGGAATTCCTGTTTTTTTTTTTTTTTAAACAGGCTCTCAGCCTTTGGGATACATTCAGATATTTGCTGTGCTTTTACCACCAGTCAAATGCAGGCTGTTCCTGATGTTGGAAACCCATCTCAGGAGATGAAGCAGACAAAAGCATGCTTCAGAGATACTCAATAATAAACAGGATGATCAAAGGAAAAAGGATTTAAAATGGCCAAGCTTAGAGTTGTTTAGGTTGGATGAAACCTCTAAGATCATGAAGTCTGACTGTGAACCTTGCCACCACCATGGCCACTAAACCATGTCCCAAAGTGCCATGTTCATGCTATTCTTGAAGACCTCCAAGGATGCTGTGGTGATTATCCATCTGTTTAAATACTTTATATGGGAGACTCTCAACTCCTGTCTATCATGGAGAAGATTTTCTTAGGTTGTGAGAAACACAGCATCATGCCTGCTCCCTGTCATTTTCACTACCAGTGAGCAAGAAGTTCCACTTCCTCTGCCAGGGCATAAGGACGCTCACTGTGTAGCATTTAGATACAGAGGGCATGGCTCTGGGGTTCTGTGATCACTGGTAGCCCAGGATGCCTGTCCCATTGGCACATGTGTGACACTGGTACAGCTGGAGAGGCTGACTGCAAGCACTTTGTGAGGGAGGATCCTTTCATGAATCCCCATTCTGAGGCAGGAACACAGAATAAATTGTATTTTGACAAAGTCTGATAGGAAAAGGACTGCATGCAGACAGCAGAGACCTGAATGTTTTGTGTATCTGAGTCTTACCTCTAGCTCTTGGTGCATTTAATTCTTAACAGTGAATGTTCTTAATGAGATGCTTTGCAGTTTTTTTAGAACCATTTAGAACCATTTATAGTCATTTTAGAACCATTTAGAATTGTTTTGGATGGAAAATACCTCTGAGATCATCAAGTCAATCCTCAACCCAACAGCACCATGGCCATTAAACCATGTCCCAAACTGTCATGTCCACGTGTTTCATAGAATCACAGAATCACCAAGGTTGGAAGAGACCTCAAAGATCATCAAGTCCAACCTGTCACCACAGACCCCATGACTAAACCATGGCACCAAGTGCCACGTCCAATCCCCTCTTGAACACCTCCAGGGATGGTGACTCCACCACCTCCCTGGGCAGCAGATTCCAATGGCGATCGACTCTCTCAGTGAAGAACTTTCTCCTCACCTCCAGCCTAAACCTCCCCTGGCACAACTTGAGACTGTGTCCTCTTGTTCTGCTGCTGGTTGCCTGGGAGAAGAGACCAACCCCCACCTGCCTACAACCACTCCTCAGGTAGTTGTAGACAGCAATGAGGCCTCCCCTGAGCCTCCTCTTCTCCAGGCTAGGCAACCCCAGCTCCCTCAGCCTCTCCTCACAGGGCTGTGCTCGAGGCCTCTCCCCAGCCTCGTTGCCCTTCTCTGGACACCTTCAAGTTTCTCAATGTTCTTCTTAAACTGAGGAGCCCAGAACTGGACACAGAACTCAAGGTGTGGCCTAACCAGTGCTGAGTCCAGGGGCACAATGACTTCCCTGCTCCTGCTGGCCACACTATTCTTGAACCATCTCCAGGGATGGTGACTCTACCACCTCCCTGGGCAGCCTGTTCCACATGTCTGAAAAAGGGCATTAATTAGCCACGTTGGTATTTTCATCCAGCTGATTTACAAAGACTTTCAGGATCTCTAAAAGCAGGTTTTAGGTCTCCCTTCATGAATTACTCAGAATTCAGCTTTGGTTTGTCTCTCACACATTTAATGTGTACATCCACAGCCCACCTGCTGAAAACCAGCAGTGGTGCTGGCCTCCTCCTTCTGCCACCCATCTCTTGCTGCACCTTGCTTCTCAGTTATTTTGTTAGTTTAAAAGCCTGGTGTTAACTCCAATTAATGTGAAAACTTGTGTGGATACCAGCAGGAGTCCGTGCTCTGTTGTCCTTGTTGTTAGTGCCTGATGCTTCAGAAAGCACAAACCCCACATCTCTGACAGTAATTCTGCAATATTGCAGCCTTACCCCAGACATTATCAAAGGCATTCCTGTGCCAGCAGTATTTAACCAGCACTGATATATGAAAAAAAATGTACAGACCTGCTTTTGGGGCCACTCATTCCCAGAAGGACATTGAGGGGCTGAAGCAGGTCCAGAGAACCCAGGGAAGGGTCTGGAGAACAGGGCTGGTGAGGAACAGCTAAGGGAACTGAGGTTGTTCGGGCTGGAGTGTAGGATGCTGAGGGGAGACCTCATTGCTCTGTACAATTCCCTGAAAGGAGGTTGGAGTGAGGTAGGGGTTGGTCTCTTCTCTGTAGTGTCAGGTGGTAGGACAAGAGGAAATGGCTTCAAGTTGCACCAGGAGAGGTTTAGTTTGGATATTATGAAAAATGTCTTTGCTGCAAGAGTGGTCAGGGATTGGCACAGGCTGCCCAGGGAGCTGGTGGAGTCCCCATCCCTGGAGGTGTTCAAAAAGTGTGTGGATGTGGCACTTGGGGACATGGTCTAACGGCCATCATGGTGTTTGGTTGATGGTTGGATCAATGATCTTAGAGGTCTTCTCCAACCAAACCAATCTATGATTCTGTCATGCTGTGATTGGTAAACTCACTGGTGCTGAGCTCTTTGATTTGGGGCATGCACTAAGCCTGGCTTGGCACAGCCCTGCTGCTCCTCTCACTGCCTTGCCAGCAAGGCTCAGTGCTTTAGGGGGGTGAAAAAAATCACTGGCAGGATGCCTATGAGTGTGCCCACATGCCATGTACTGTGATTAGACTGCTCTTCTGTGATGTGGGAGATGGAGACCACTGCCATGTGACAGAACAAGGGGTCACAGTCTCAAGTTGTGCCAGGGGAGGTTCAGGCTGGATATTAGCAAGAAGTTCTTCACAGAGAGAGTGATTTGCCATTGGAATGGGCTGCCCAGGGAGGTGGTGGAGTCACCATCACTGGAAGTGTTTAAAAAGAGACTGGAAGAGGCACATAGTGCCATAGTCTAGTTGATTGTGTAGGGCTGGGTGATAGGTTGGACTGGATGATCTTGGAGGTCTCTTCCAACCTGGTTGATTCTAGGATTCTAAGTTCTCTCCATTTTTCTTAGTTATTATTTCAGAGAAGGGACCTCAAGGATCATTTGGTCAAAACTTTCTGGGTCATAATAAATATTTCTTTCACTTTCTCCTCTTTTGGGCTGCTCTATTTTGCCCAAATAATTAATTATTTGTGGGGGCAGAGGGAGACTGAGGTTGCAGCCCTTGTTGGGATGATGATAAAGCTGGGGAGAAAAAATGGGGGTGAAGAACTAGTCAGAAATACAGATGCAAGGGAACAGAGACCCAAGGTGCAGTAGGTACTCTGCAGCAAGTTTGTCAGCTCGCATGGTGTGATCTGAGGTGTGAAAAAAATGTGGTTCCTGTAGCTAATGTTTGGTCCTCTGATTTTTTTGTTACCTGCCATAGAAACCACTGAGGGTTCCCTACCAGCATTGGCTAGGTTTCTGTTACATAAATATTGCCTCCTTGCAGCACGAAACCTGAGACTGGAGTCTGCAGATAGAGACTGCTCCTGAATGACTCTGTGGTGGTTTTGGTTGCTGTGGTGATTATCCATCTGTTTAAATACTTTATATGGGAGACTCTCAACTCCTGTCTATCATGGAGAAGATTTTCTTAGGTTGTGAGAAACACAGCATCATGCCTGCTCCCTGTCATTTTCACTACCAGTGAGCAAGAAGTTCCACTTCCTCTGCCAGGGCATAAGGACGCTCACTGTGTAGCATTTAGATACAGAGGGCATGGCTCTGGGGTTCTGTGATCACTGGTAGCCCAGGATGCCTGTCCCATTGGCACATGTGTGACACTGGTACAGCTGGAGAGGCTGACTGCAAGCACTTTGTGAGGGAGGATCCTTTCATGAATCCCCATTCTGAGGCAGGAACACAGAATAAATTGTATTTTGACAAAGTCTGATAGGAAAAGGACTGCATGCAGACAGCAGAGACCTGAATGTTTTGTGTATCTGAGTCTTACCTCTAGCTCTTAGTGCATTTAATTCTTAACAGTGAATGTTCTTAATGAGATGCTTTGGGGTTTTTTAGACTCATAGAATTGTTTTGGATGGAAAATACCTCTGAGATCATCAAGTCTAATCCTCAACCCAACACCACCATGGCCATTAAACCATGTCCCAGAGTGCCATGTCCACTTGTTTACTGGACCATCTCCATGGATGGTGACTCCACCACCTCCCTTGAGCAACCAGCTTGGATGAGGCCTTGAGCAAGCTGCTCCAGTGGGAGGTGCCCATGGCAGTGGGGTTAGGTCTAGAGGATCTTTAAGGTCCCTCCCAACTCAAGCCCTTGTGTGATTCTATGATTCCAGTGACAGCTGGCAAAGCAACGTGAATCCTTTTTGACTTTGAAGTACGTCAGGAATTGATGGGGCTGCATTTCCCTTTGTGCCCATGCTGCGCTGGTTTTGTCCTGTCTTTCTGTGGGAAAACTGAGTTTTCTTTCTAGTTAATGTATTAAAAAGCATATGTTGATTTTTTTTTTTTTTGTTTCATTTATTTTAAATGCCCATCAAAAGAAACAAAATCCTGCATTCCAACCACCCCCCTTAAAGCAGCATGCATGCTCTGACTTACAACAGAAACAAGAAGTTCTCAACCTCGGCTGTCCAAGCTGTTCTTGTAAGTTTATTTCACCAGTGAAAGGCTTTTCCTGACTTGCTTATGTGGCAGCTTTTCAGCTTCCCCCTCCAGTGGCAGCATGCTGTATTCCCATTGCCTGGCACTGGGGACTAGCATGGATTTTTTTTCTGTGTGTGTGTGTGTGTCAGAGGTTGGATTGTTTGTTTTTCTGACTAATAATGTGGACCTTGGGAGCCACATATCAAAGCACCGTTGAGGAAATATCTAGACCTCTGTTAAAGTGTAATCCCTTCCAGGACATGCCTATACAGGAGAGTGAAGGCAGCTTGAAGCTGTCTCTGCCCATGATCCATAGTGGCTGGAGGCAAGCCAGTTTCACCTTAGAAGTCCTTTAGCTCAGCCCTCTGCCATGCTAATGGGTCTCCAAGTTGTGGCAATGGACAGGGTGAGCACAGCACGCTAGAGGGACATGTTTTCTGCAGAGCAGATAACATGATTTTGGGGAAATACAGCCTAAAGCTGTATTTAGTACTCAATGTAAACAAGGGCAGGTTTCACCATGAGGGCGGTGAGACACTGGAACAGGTTGCCCAGGGAAGTGGGAGAAGCCCCAGCCCTGGAGGTTTGTAAGGCCAAGCTGGATGTGGCTCTGAGCAACCTGATATAGTGTGAGGTGTCCCTGGGCATGGCAGAGGGGTTGGAACTGACTGATCCTTGAGGTCCCTTCCAACCCTGACAATTCTCTGATTCATGAATGCTGTTTCTTGAGAAGAAGGCTGGTGTAAGATACAAGCAGCCATAGGTGTCCCTCTCAGATCTTGTGCTGAGTGAATTCTGCCCAAAGTATGCCTGCATTACACTTCAGACAGGTGGAAGGGTTCACTTCCTTGTGCTTGTTGCCTTATAGATCTACATGTGGCAGCTCCTGACATCTGCTTTGCAGCATGAATCTCTGTGAAAGAGTTCCTGTGCCTGAATCAGGGCTACAAAAAGCAGGGGAGGGACGATTTGCAGAGGCTTGGAGCAGTAGGATGAGGGGCAATGGTTTGAAACTAGAACAGGGTATATTTAGATTGGACGTTAGGAAGAAGTTCTTTACCAGGAGGGTGGTGGAACACTGTAACAGGTTGCTCAGGGAGATGGAGGCCCCATCCCTAGAGACATTCAGCACCAGGCTGGAAGGGGCTCTGAACAATTTGATCTAGTTGGAGATGTCCCTGCTCTCTGCAGAGCAATTGGACTAGGTGACCTTTAAAGGTCCCTTCCAACGCAGTGCCACTCCATGATTCTAAACTGAGTCTTAGACACCATGGTATTTATAATCATTTAGAAACCTCAGAGGGAGCAAACATTTAAAGTTTTACAGACAGTCATCATCTTTATGAAGTGTGGGATCTATTTCTGTGTCGTCTGTAGGACCCTGCTGTGTATCTCCATTGTCCTGCTCATCAGAAAGCTGCAAACCCAGCGTGGGCTCTGCTTCTTTCAAGGAGATGTGCATTCATCTCTTATAACTAAGCAGTTATGGCTGTTTCATTAGACCTCTAATAACATCTCTATTTCATTTTCCTGCCAAAGATGTTTGTTTCAGTGTTGACACATTATTTATGATGTCATCTCCAAAGGAAGAGGCTATGCTGTCAGATTTACAGCCATTATAAACCGCGGTGCTATCTGCATACAAATGGACAGCCAGAGCCCTTCCAGACATTTCCCCTCCTAGAACTGCCTGAGGAAGCAATAAGGATTTAACATTTACCACTGGGAAACACCTGCAGAGCTTAAATTAAAACTAGATTATATGCTCATCAGTTAAATGTTACAAAAGCAAACTCTTTGGAGATTAACATAAAAATCACTGTTATCAAAATCTTATTAAGAGCTGCACTTCAATGCAATCCCTTCTGCACCTCCGCCTCTGAAGCCTTCTACATGTGCGACTTGTTAAGGCTTTGTGCAGTGCAGAGGGGAGGCAGGGCAGCCTATCCAGTTAGCAAATGCCTACCCTGATAGTTAGATTTGTCTTTTCAAAGTTGACCACAAGTACTGTTTGCCCTTCTCTTTCTGATCCTGGCCGCTCTCTGAAGGGCTCGCCATGCAACAGGCTGTTTCTTGAGCAGTGGCGCCAAGGCGCGCTCCAAGCTCCCTCTTGGAGTTCTGCTGGGAATTGCTCTAGAAACCACTTCTCCTTCCTGCTGACCATGTTCCCTACTGTGGTCAGCAGGACAAAGACAAGGGGATTTAAACAGGCTAGAAGTTGAGAACAAGAAACTGTTGTTGCTGCTAAGCAGATGGTCTTGTGCTTACTTCATGCGGTCTTTGGTATGTCACAAGCATGCCGCAGAGAAGAGACATCTGAAGGCAGAGCAGCCTGGGATTGAGCTCTGACCTGGAAATTCAAGAGGTTTCTGGATCTCTGCTTTGATGCCACCAATGACTGAGAAGTGTACAGTGCAGACTGCCTGTGTACACTGACTTGAAGAGGACAGCAGCAGCACAGATCCACCCTGTAGCTGGTTAGTACACGTGGTGGTTAGATTTCGTTTCTCCATATCTGGTATTGTGGTGACACCCCTGGCTCAAGGCATTAGAAGGAACCTGCCCTGGGCATATTCTGAAGTGTGTAAGGGAGGGTGCAACTCAGCAACAGCCATGTCCTGATTGACTTACATGAAGGCCCAGGCTAAAAAAAAATAATAAATAATTGATTGTGGAGATCCTGTTGAGTTTGGTGGATCCAGAGAATGTGATGCTAACAAGAGACTGAGATCATCGATGGGAGTCTCCTACTCTGGAGACTTTCAAGACCCACCTGGATGCATTCATGTGTGACCTGTGCTAGATTCTATGGTCCTGCTGTGACAGGGGGTTGGACTTGATCTAGTACCATAGTATCATAGTATCAGTCAGGGTTGGAAGGGACCACATCTAGTTCCAACCCCCCTGCCATGGGCAGGGACACCCCACACTAGATCAGGCTGGCCAGAGCCTCATCCAGCCTGGGCTTGAACACCTCCAGGGACGGGGCCTCAACCACCTCCCTGGATAACCCATTCTAGGGCTTCACCACTCTCATGGGGAAGAACTTCCTCCTCACCTCCAGCCTGAATCTCCCCACCTCCAGCTTCATTCCATTCCCCCTAGTCCTATCACTACCTGAGATCCTGAGAAGTCCCTCCCCAGCCTTCCTGTAGGCCCCCTTCAGATACTGGAAGGCCACAATTTGGTCACCTGGGAGCCTTCTCTTCTCCAGACTGAACAGCCCCAACTCCTTCAGTCTGTCCTCACAGGAGAGGTGCTCCAGCCCTCTGCTCATCCTCCTGACCCTTCTCTGGACACCTTCCAGCACCTCCAGATCCCTCTTGTAATAGGGGCTCCAGAACTGGAGGCAGTACTCCAGGTGGGGTCTCACCAGGGCTGAGTAGAGGGGAGAATCCCCCTCCCTTGCCCTGCTGGCCACACTTCTCCTCATGCAGCCCAGGATCTGATTGGCTTTCTGGGCTGCAAGTGCACACTGAGAGCTCCTGTTGAGCTTCTCCTCCCCCAGCACCCCCAAGTCTCTCTCCTCAGGGCTGCTCTCCATCCAGTCACTGCCCAGCCTGTGCTTGTGCCTGGGATTGCCTCGACCCAGCTGCAGGACCCTGCCCTTGGTCCTGTTGAAGCTCATGAGGTTGGCTTGTGCCCACCTCTCCAGCCTGTCAAGGTCCCTCTGGATGGCAGATCCTGAGGTCCCTTCCAACCCCTAACATCCTGTGATCCTGTAACTGTAATGTAACTTGAGTCATGCAGTCTACCAAAGGCCAGGGGACTATCAGAGCATGTTTTCCTGAAGGCATTTATTCTGAAGATAAATTTGGTGTAAGGGCCTCCTGGCCATTTTTCCCAGCCCCATGCCATCTCCTCTTGTACTGACACGGAGCAAGACATTTAATTAAGTTGATCAGGGTGTGTGTGGGGAATCCAGTGTAAAAAAAACCCTCAACTCCCAACAACTCAGGTTAGGCAAAATAGATTAAATAGTGCATAGACCAGTGGGGTGGGGGATGCAGAGCCAAAGATTAGGAGAGTAGAAATAGCTGGAGCTGGCTTTGCAGGCCAGAAAAAATGTCTACACAACTCTGACCTGGCATTTTAAGCAGTAAGTGTTTGCTGGCCCAGCTGTTCTTCACTGAAATAGGTTAGGGAGTGTTCAAACAAGTATATCCAGATCAGAGGGGTGGCAACCTATTGCAGGGCAGTGCTCAGCAGCCTCCGGGCAGCCCAGGGGAGGACTCTGCTGTCAACACAGCTGGCTTTGGGAGGGGACACGTGTCCACAGCCAGGCTCCCGGCACTGTCATCAGCCCAAACCAGTCGTGCCCAGTGCCTCATTCTCCTGGTCAGAGGAATTCCTGTGCGATCTTCACTAGATTCTATGGTTCTGTGGTCCTGCTCTGGCAGGGGTTGGACTTGATGATCTCTGGAGATCCCTTCCAACCCCTAATATCCTGTGATCCTGTGATCTAGTAACTTCAGCAGAAGCCATGGGCACATGCAAGCACTGGATGTGAGCCTGCATTCTGTCATCTCATTTGGACAAATGACAGCATTGACTTGGAAAGGCCTGCTCTCATCTCTTGATTGACTTTCAGGCTCTCAGCAGTGTGAATTACTGGCATGGGGATTTAGAATCATAGAATCATTAAGATGGAAAAGACCTCTAGGGTCACTGATCCAACCGTCAACCCAACACCACCAAACCAAGTCCCTAAGTGCCGTGGCCACACGGTTCTTGAACACCTCCAGGGATGAAGACTCCACCACCTCCCTGGGTAGCCTGTTCCAATCCCTGACCACTCTTGCAGCAGAGACATTTTTCCTAATCTCCAACCTAAACCCCTCCTGGTGCAATTTGAGGCCACTTCTCCTCATCCTGCCCTCCCAAAACGATGCAGACCTTTGTGTCTACAAACCTATGCCCAAGATGTGGAAACTGCTGAACTCCATCCAGCCTGAATTTTCCAGTCATTATGCTAAGTAATTCACTTCTACTGCCACTAGAGGTATAACATTCACTTGAGCAAATACCAGAGGAAACATTTAGTTGGAAGCCTTGCCCATATTAATATTTCATTTTTCAAGTAATGTTTTTGATCTGTTGCTTTTTCTTTGTTGTTTTTTTTTTCTCTCCAAGGCCTCAGCCTACTTTGCCTATTCTTCTTGGGCAGTCTTTCTTCTATTGGACTGCAGCTGACTACTCATGAGGTGGAATGCCACTTTTGATTAAAGGGTACAGGATGGAGTGCTCATTTAAACTGCATGAAAAGCTGAATTATAGTATCAGTCACCATATCAATCATCTATGACTGCCTCGTGTGCAGGCTTGTACCAGCACATTTCTAAGTCTCCTTCCTAGCTCGTTGTTCTCTTGCAAATTAACAATTAATCTGAAATGGATACATAACAAAATGTATTTTAAATTAATTCCCTTTTTATGGTAATTTTTTTTTGTGTGTGTGTGGGGGGTGGGGGTGGTGATGACCAGCTTTCAGATGTAACCTCCCTTTTGAAACTCAGGAAAACTCAGGAAACTCAGGAATTCTGTGCCCAGTTTGGGGCCCCTCACTCCAAGAAGGACATTGAGGTGCTGGCACATGTCCAGAGAAGGGCAACAAAGCTGGGGAAGATTTCTGGAGAACAGGGCTGAGGGACCTGGGGTTGTTCAGGCTGGAGAAGAGGAGGCTGAGGGGAGACCTTATTGCTTTCTACAACTCCCTGAAAGGAGACTGGAGTGAGGTGGGGTTGGTCTCTTCTCCCTAGGATCAAGTGATAGGAGAGGAAATGGCCTCAAGTTGCACCAGGGGAGGTTTAGGTTGGCTCTCAGGGAAAATGTCTTTGCTGCCAGATTGGTCAGGGATTGGAACAGGCTGCCCAGGGAGCTGGTGGAGTCCCCATCCCTGGAGGTGTTCAAGAAACCTGTGACCACGGCACTTTGGGACACGGTTTAGTGGCCGTGGTGGTCTTAGTCTGGTGGTTGATGATCTTAGAGGGCTTTTCCAGCTGAAACAATTCTATGATTCTATCAGTGGGAACAAGGGTAGCAATACAACTCCCACGTGTCCACTGGGACTGGCAGAATTGCAGCCTAACCTGGGGTTAATTGCAGCCCTACGCAGTCTGAGTGCAGCAAAAGGATTGCTCAGCTCACTGGTGGGGGTGGTTATTTTGGAGGTGGAGGCTGCCTAAATGATGCCTAGCTGCAAACCTGCTGGAGCCTAATCTCTGCCTGTCTGAAGTCTGTAACCTTTCTTTCCAGATTCCCTGATGCTCAGAGCGCAGCTGCGCCAGCTCAGTGCTGCCTGTGCAGAGGCTCTGGCAGCTGTGGGTTGCTGTGGGAAGTGCCTGCCGTGCCACCGCTATGCTGCCACCTCAGCAGGCCCTGCTTCAGCCTCCCGCTGCATTTCTACATGCTGCTTGTCACCTCCTCCTCAGCTTTGCCCGGTGAGCGCTGCCCAGCAAGACACCGGCCTGCCAGCTCAGGAGTGAGCGTGGGGAAAGCAGCCTGAGCTGCAAAGCTCTCCGTGTGGAGGGAGGCTCAAATGCAGCCTTCCTGATAAGAGAAGAGAGAGAGCATGGCCAGCAGGTCGAGGGAGGTTTTTCTCCCTATCTACTCTGCCCTGGTGAGGCCACACCTGGAGTATTGCATCCAGTTCTGTGCTCCCCAGTTCAAGAGGGACAGGGAACTACTGAAGACAGTTCAAGGGAAGCTACAAAGATACTGAGGGGACTGGAGCATCTCTGTGATGAGGAGAGGCTGGGACACCTGGGGCTGTTTAGCCTGGAGAAGATCAGCCTTAGAGGGGATTTTCTTAGTGCTAATCAATAGCTCCAGGGTGGAAGGCAAGAAAATGGCACCAGACTCATTTCAGTGGTGTCCTGTGATAGGACAAGGGGCAACACGGACAAACAGGAACACAGAAGTGTTCCCTTGAACTAAGGAGAAACTTCTTTGCTGTGAGGGTGCTGGAGGCTTGGAGCGGGCTGCCCAGAGAGGTCGTGGAGTCTCCTTCTCTGGAGACTTTCAAAACCTACCTGGACATCATAGAATGACAGAATGTCAGGGGCTGGAAGGGACCTCGAAAGATCATCCAGTCCAACCCCCTGCCAGAGCAGGATCACCTAGAGCAGACCACACTGGAACACATCCAGGCAGAGGGACACGTTCCTGTGCAACCTGCTCTGGGTGGCCTTGTGTTAGCCAGAGTTCCCTTCCAATCCCTACCATTCTGGGATTCTGTGCCATGTTCTCCCTGCAGGACAGCACCCACCTCACTCCAGAGGGAAATGGAAGAAACCAGGCAATTCCACAAGGAATGCTGGAGGGAAAGATCCTCTTCACTGTTTTTGTGAGGTTTAGGTTGCTATTTGGGGTGAAACTGCAGTGTTCAGAATGCAGAGGCATGACTGGCAGTTGAAAATTGGAATGTGCTGCCCAGGGAGGTGGTGCAATCCCTGTCCCTGGAGGTGTTCAAAAAGGGATTTGACATGGCACTTGAAGCCATGGTTTAGTTAGTCATGAGGTGTTGGGTGACAGGTTGGACTTATCTCTGAGGTCTTTTCCAACCTTGTTGATTCTGTGATTCTATGAAATGTCTGTTTTAATGTAGAGCCTCTGGCACTACAGCATGGTGTACCCTGTGTGTGTACAGCCACTCTGCTACCTGTCACAGTGAAATCATTCCGAAGGGAAAACGTCAAAGGAAGACACCAAATGCTCTCAGAATTTTTGCTTTCCCCCTGAAATGTGATTATGAGCAAAGTGTTGATTGCTTGAAGTGTTTAATTACAGTAAAAGTGGGCTTGGGGTGGGAAAGGGATTGCCAGCACAAGTGAAGCACAGATCCTCATCAAACTTCTGTCTTGGAGCAGCCTTTGGGTCGCTCCTCTCCCCAGCAGAGTTTGGTGTAGACAACACAGTTACTGCACTTGGTCTATTCTTATTTTTCAGTTTCTTTATACTTATTGTAGCCAAACTGATAACTTCACCAGAGCCTTATTACACTCATAACAAAGTTCCAAGAGCAACACAGTACAGTTGGGATGTGTTAGATTATATTAGGATAAAAGCTGATAAACTATTACCACTGAAATCATAGCAGGATGAGATAAAAATCAGATCCACTGAGTTTATTGAAAACAACAGCTCTGCCATCTGCCCTTACTTCTGCCCTAGATACAGCCATTAGCAAGTCTGGGCCATTTATTTACAGCTTCCCCTTCCTGCACACACAATCTTGGGCAGTAAATTCAATTGCAGGAGGATTTTGAGTGCAGTTTGTGTTTAGAGTAACGTTACCCACGTCCTTTCTCCCCAGAATCGAGAAAATGGGTGGCAAGCTTTTATGCTTTGTCCATGATTTTGATCACTCTTCCCCAGTGATGCAGTTTAGTGTCAAGCTGACCTTTATGGTTTTCACAGCTAAGGCAACAGTTACATAAAAGGGATGAATGAGCAACAACAAAAGAGGGAGGCTGGGATCATATAACCTGAAAACTGGAGCTGCCTGCGTTTATACTTTGCTATTGCAGTAAGGGAGGCAGCACTGAAGAGCAGTTAAAGCTCTGGAAGTAAGGAAATATAGGGTCTGCTCTTATTTAGAAGCACAGAATTGGTTTGGTTGGAAAAGACCTTTAAGATCATCCAGTCCAACCATTCTCTAACTCTACCGAGGCTGGTGCTAAACCACGTCCCTCAGCACCACATCTCTGCCTCTTTGAAACACCTCCAGGGATGGGCCTTACATTGCCTGTATTGTCCTGCATTTAAGACTAGACTGCAAATGTCACCTAATTTCAGTTAAAAGGGCAGAAAGTGTGACATTAAAAACATTAATTCAAAAATATATCCAACTTGTACCATTGCAATAGTCAACACTGTGGTGAAGGAAAGGAGGCACACAGCAGCCAAGGTGATTCTCAGTGACACAATGCCTTTGGCTCCTACTGATTGGGCTTTGATTCCACCCCCAGCCCAGTGAATGAAAATGAAAGACACCATGTGAAGCATGTTGGATGTGAGGGAGTTTGAATGACTGTTAACAGTTGGGGTTAATATTTGTCACTCACCAAAACATTGGCAGTTATGCCAGCAATAGGATAGTGTCACTGTTTCCCAGTCTTGTTGGTTGTTTTTGCTCTCCTCTCTAGCTTTTGCTGGGATACAAAAGACTTTGCTTTCTCACAAACTAAGAATTTGTTACTAGAACTGTCCAGAACTATGGCTGGGTGGAAAGGTTTCACTTTGTTATGATCCTAACCCAGATCTGGGCTCATCTGGAGAACTTCTCCCAGTCTGGTTATACTTGGGTTTATCTGGATCTTCTCTCCTTGCTTTGTAGGATTTTGGAATAGACACCTGGATGAAGTTTGGGTCCCCCTCAGGTATTGCCAAGCTGCCCCTAGCTTTTGGTGCCAGAAATTCACTGAGTTCTCTGAAAATTGATGTGTTTGCTCCTCCCACCCCAGATTCAGAAGGAAAGGGAAACTGTTGAAGAATCAGTAGCTTGGCCTTGATGCCTCTCAAGCTCACTGAGTAGGTTTTTTTCAGCTGCTATATTTGAGGCCTCCCTCCTTCTGATTTTTACCATTCTTCAAATACCTTCAGACCTAGTGATGCAAAGCTTCAGCATGTGTAAATCTGTAGCGTGTGCTAGGGCAGTTTGCTTAGAGTTTCATTGGCCTTGGCAGCAGTAAACAAAAGTGATTCCAGAGGGAGGACTGAGATTGTACCTTTGTCATACTAGCTCTCGGCTCAGGGTTTGCTTTTTTTTCCACTCTTGTCTGTTAACATTTGGTTTATGGCCTGTGTAAGACAGAGACTGATGCTGAACTCCTCCAGTGTCTTTTGGAAATGGAACAGAAGCAATTTCCAGCCCGTGTTGCAGGAAATTTGCATGTTCCTATGAATAAAAAATTAAGATGAAAGAAGGGTGTGTGGGAAGGCCTGGTTGTGACAGAATCATTTCTTGGTTGGAGAGCAATCACAAAACTGAGAATTTATACCAAACTTCTTTCGATCCTCAGAAGTGGGTTTTGGCAGGAGGCAGGACGTGGCCAACGCCAGCTGCCTTGCTGAGTTATGTGTGTGCTCTGTACCTCCATAAAACTCATGATCAGGCTGTGATGGGAATATAAACCTCAGTAGGAAAGAAGAGTTAGCAACTCCCTAAAGTCCCTTGTCCACAGAGTCCCATTTCTTATAGATGGGCTTTGCCTCATTCAATGACGTCAGGGAAGAGCTCCGTTTAGAGGCAGAAGGTGGAGTGTGGACCCGGGCTGTGCAATTAGATAGCACTCCTGTGCCTATCTACTGGGAAAAGCAGCAGCTGAGCATAATGCTTGCACACAGGCAGCTCTTGTATGGTGTTTCCAGAAAACCTTTGGAAAAGATAAGACTCTCATTTTGCACTTTGACAAAGAGCTCCACTGACTGCACGGTCTCCATGTCGCCCTGGCAGGCAGCACAGCAGTTTGCCACGGCAGTGCTGCAGCACTGCCCTGCCTTGTTTTATTGTCCTCTTGTTTGCCACATCACCAGCTCCTGGTAGCTGGCCTGCTGCAGATGTATAGGTCCTGCAACCCAGAGGTGAAGGTGTCTCCTTCTCTGGAGACTTTCAAGATCCATCTGGATGCATTCCTGTGTGGCCTGCCCTAGGGGATGCTGCTTTGGCAGGGGGTTTGGGCTCAATGATCTCTGGAGGTCCCTTCCAACCCCTCCCACTCTCTGATTCCATGAAGGGCCCACAGGGCAGCTTTCTGAGTTTCTGTAAGTGAGCTGCAGCTCCACAAGATGGAATGTAAGAGTATAGTTTGGTGACAGATATCTTTTGCTGCTTTTGTTTGAAATTAGCAAACAAATATGAAAACTAGGATGGTTGCATCTGGTACGCAGCAGGGCTTTAAACTGGAGATTATTTACCGTCAAAGCTCTCCATACAGCCCTTATTTGACCAGGGGTTTGCGAATGTGGCCATGGGAGGGTTGCAGGGGTTGTTGGCTGGCAGCCTGGGGACTGTATTTAATTAGCAAGGAATGCAGGGCCCTAGCAGCATTCCCTGCAGGAGCCACAGCCCACAGAGCTGCAGGTGCTGTCCTGCTCTCTCCAGGCCCAGGGACTGCCCTGCTTCATGCAGGGCTGCTGCACGTTGCAGCTTGTGCTGCATATGGAAAAGAACTCGTTTGGATATCGCTGTCAGAACAAAAGTCTTCCCATTTTCTGTTTATTGCTCTGCCAGAGATGCAAGCAGGATCCTTGGATTTAGGGTCCTGCTGCCCTCTCAGTCTTATTACAGATTAATCCCTGGTTGTCAAAACCTTGGTGGATACACGTTTTGGAATGCCTTTGATTAACCATTTCAGGACTGCTGTGCCTGACTCCCACTAGCATCAGCTGCTCATCTGACTGAGTTCAGCTGGAGTTTCCAGTGATTGATACCTCAGAGAATTAAACTCCAAGTGCACCAGCCTGCACTGCCTAGAGCTAAAATACCCCCAGTCAGAGCCTATTAACTGAAATGTCTGTGTCCCCCTGAAATTCTCCTTGCAAGGCTGAGGCTAATGTTTCTGGGTTGTTTTTTTTTTTTGCCACCATTCTGAAGTGTTGTCCCTTGATGCGCTCAGATGTGATATCCTGTTATGATTTCTTTTTATCCTCTTTGATACTAATTTCTAAATAATAATAGTAATAATAATAATGTTAACTTGTATATTTATGGTCATTTTAGTTGTATCAGGTGACTGTGGTTGCCAGGTAAGCTCTATCAAAGGGTAGTTTATGGTTTCAGTTTATTATGTTTTGCATTTTGTGTAATTCATCCTAAAGAGCATCAGGAACCTGTTAGAACTGTGCTTCTCCTTGTGCTTGTTTCTCTTCTGATCTACACCTTTTTTTCCCCCCCCACAACTACTTTTCAAAGTGCTTTCTCTTTATCTTGCTCTCATACATCCATTCTCCTACCATTTTCATTTCTCTCCTGGCTGTGTTCCTTAACGTGTGAGCACTGAGTATAGAATCATAGAATGGTTTGGGTTGGAAGAGACCTTAAAGATTGGACGAGACCTTAAAGATCATGTAGTTCCAACTGCCCTGCCATGGGCAGGGACACCTCCCACTAGAGCAGGTTGCTTAAGTCCAACTCGAATGCTTCCAGGGAGGGGGCAACAGAGCTGTGAGCTGAGTAGGGAGCTGCAAAGCATTGACACTGAGATAGTAACCCTTGAAGGGCACAGCCCAGTATCCATTATTCTCTTCCTAGGAACACCAGGTTAGCAGGGGTGCCAAACAATTTAGTTCCACCCCCACCCCCTTGCCTTAGTGTAAGTATACCTCTTGCTTTAGATTTTTTTTTTTATGCTTGATGTGCTCCAAAACTGAGAGTACAAGTGCTGTGGAAACCTTGAGTCATCAGTAGCTCCTCACAGATTTTCACTGTGCTAGACCATTGCTAGGCTTTTGTGGTCTTCCCCTGGAGTCTTTAATCCTGCTTCGTTTCTTACATTAAAGTGAAGTCTGTACTCAGCATTAATCACCACCCCATGTCCTTTTCCCTTCCCATTTCTCTGCCCCTTTCTTGTCTTTTCTGCCTTGCTGCTGGATGCTAAAATGAGGGAGGAGGAGGAAAGGGGAGATTGCAGCAGCAGAGGGTAGGGCTGCCGAGGGTTTAGGGGACAAGCTGCCGGTCCTTGGGTTGGGGATGCTGTGAAGTGTGTGCATTGTGCAAGGCTGGAGAAGTGTTGGGGTGACAAATGAGCATGTTGTGACATGGGGAAAAGCTGGCACACACTCCCAGTTCAGTTGGATTTTCCTTGCAAACACAATGAGTTTAGCTGAATAGGCAGTTATTGAAGTTTGAAAATGCTCCTAACTTTGTTCTGAAACTGTTTGGGAGAGGATTTGCATTATTATAACCAATAATAATAATAGGCTGGGCATAATTGGACATTCTTGTCTTGTATAAATCTTGCATATAAAATCTCTTCTTGCAGTTCCTATTATTATTGATTTTTTTTTTCCTTTTTAACACGAAGCTGAGTGACTTCAGGGTGGAGTTTCTGCTTTTTCCTTTTGTTTATTTGTTTTTCCTTGCTGCTTGAGGTAAACTGTTACTTTCACTTGGCTCTGGGGAGCCCGTATTTGGTTGCCTTCTCTTGCCGTGTTTGTGGGTTTATTGGGTTGTGGTTTTGTTTTTCTTTTCTAGATAGAACCAAATTATTATTGAGGAACTTTTTGACCTGGAGTGGAAGACAGCTGCGTCTTCAACCCTTTGAGTATGAGCTACAGAGGCTCACAATAAAATACCAGACCACAGGATTACAATTTTCCTTGTTTTAACCTGAGCTTTGCACTTCACCAGCTAATGCAATATTCTCTCTCTGCACAATTATAAGTGTGGTTGCTCTAGGGAAAATGAGGGGGAGGGTTGGATTGCAGAGCTCTGCCAGAAGCATCTCCTGCCTCGGAGGAAGCCTGCTAGAAGATGGAGAAGAGCTGAGCAGAAGAATGCAAGAGGACAGTTTGCTGCTTGTTACCGATGTGCAACGCTCAGGCTCGCAGCTCAGCGCTGAACAACAGGGACTGCCAGGCTGCTCCCGGTAACAGCCAGGGGCACACCCTTAGCGATGAAGAAAAAGGGCCACACACTCAATCATCTTGACTGGGTGTCTCCTCCTAGCTTCGGGAAAGCAGCTGGGTAAGGGTTTGAAACCCAGAAGTTTCACCTAAGCTACTGCGTTTGTTTGCTCTTGCTCACGCTGTCCCCCACGAATGTGTTTTAATGCGTTTCAAAATCCATTTTCAGTCTCCACAGCCTCCCGAGGCACTGACAGCCACAAGGCAATTAGGGACAGTATGAAAGTGTACTTCCTTTTGGGTGTGTTTGTTTTAAACCTGCTGCTTAATGACTTAGTTGGATGCCCCCTCAGCTTTTGTACTGCAAGAGAAAGTGAACAATTACTCCGTGTGCACCTTCTCCGCTCAGCATTTTAGGCTGCTACCATCTTTCCTCTGCAGATGTCTCTTTCTTGTTGTGTTTGTTTGTTTGCCAACCTGGAAGAGCTTTTGTCTATTTCATTTCTTCTCGTAGCAAAGCTGTTCTGTAGCTAAAAAAAAAAAAAAAAAAAAAAAAAGATAAATGTGGGCCTTTTTGTTTTTTACTCCTCTCTTTCCTCTCAGACAAAAGTGTCAAGGGAATGTCAGAGTTAAAAGATTCTTTGGTGCTTCTTTGTGCCAAAATAATTAGCTTTCGACGCTTGGACATTGCCAAAAGCTTCTGAAAGGAAGAGAAAACTTTGTCCTTGCAGCCCTGTCCAGTTTGGGGTTGCTTTCATATCCCAAGCTAGGTGAGAGCATGCAGCAAGTAAACAGGAGAAGCATCTGGATTTGGGATTCTCCTTTGCCGCTAACAAACCTTCAAACTTAATACACAAAACCTGAGCTGAGTGCAAGGAAGTGACAAGACTGGGACCTGAGAGATCAGGAAGTTCAGTAATTCAGTCTGTACTGAGCAAGGCCAGCAGTGCTAAACAGGAACAAAGATAGCAAGTCCAGAGAGAGTGAAATATTTTCTTTTCTTAGTCCAGAGTAAGCACAATAGCCTCTCCTCATGTAAACCTTAAGAGGCAGAAGGGTAAAAGAGAGAGGACATTTTCATTTTCAGTTTTCTGTGTTCCTCTCTGGTATAAATACCTCATCTGAGATCAGATCAGGCACAAGCCCCTGCAGGGAGCACCTTGCTGTCTGTTTTTTTTTTCCAGCCTGACAAAGTCGTGCAGCTCTTCCACCCTGTGCCCTTCTTTCCTACCCTGTCATGTTCGAGCTGACTCCTCAAGACTCTGCACACCTACTTCTTGCTTGCTGCTGTGCCTCAGCTCTTTGCATTTCCCATCTGGTCTGTGCTGCTGGCAGTGCTTGCTGCACTGCCTGCTCCTGCCATCACCCTTTTCCAAGCCACTACAAAGCAAGCTGGTCTTGCAAGACAAGGTTGTGTCCTTGCCTAAGCTCTTCCTGCAAACTTGTTGGGTTTTGTTTTCCCCCTTCCAAACACCAAGCAGATACCTCAGGAGATGAGCCTTCACTTCCTGTTCTTCATTATTTACCTTCACAAAATAAAATAAATATCAAAGAATGAAAGGATCTTTGTTTTGTTCTCCTGTGCACTTGATTTTTGCTGAGTTTCCTTCTAACCTCAACAGCGCTGCTTGGGCCTTTCTCTCCTGTCCCGCCTTGCTGTCTTGTTACCACCCACTCATTAGATCATGTCTGAAATTAGCTTGCAAGAACTACAGGGCAGGGTTGATTTTTCTTGCCTTCCTTAGTGAGGGCTTGGCACAGTTTTTCATAGTTGTGGGAAAAATGGGTAAAAACAACAAGAAAAAGGCCCTTGTGCAGCGAGGGAATCCATGGTGGGAAGGCCAAGGAGGGTGCTGGTGAAAGCCTTTAGCAGAGGCAGGGGACAGCTCACGAGGCACCAGAGATTCTGCTCCAAGTAAATAATTTTATCCACTTTTGTCACTTTCTGCAATGATAAATAGACATTAGGATGAAATTTTGGATTCCTTTTTGTGTGTGTGGGGGAAATATCTGGTGAAAAATGCCTAGGGTAAAATGCAACACGTTCATTGCACAGTGCTTTGCTATGAGTAGTGGCTTCGAGGTGGGGTTGGCAACTGAATGATAGTGAAATAAACAACTGATGCCATGAAAGTGTTCAGCCTCAGTGAGGTGGTGATGATGATCTGTTAAGATGATGTCAGGAATGTTAGGACTCATCCCTGAATAATAAATCCAATTTCCAGTTTTGGGGACAGTTCCTGGGGCTGTTTAGTCTGGAAAGGAGAAGGCTGTGAGGGGATCTTATGAATGTTTGCAAATACCTGAAGGGGTGAGTGTCAGGAAGAAGGGGCCAGGCTCTTTTCAGTGGTGTCCTGTGATAAGGCAAGGGGCAATGGACACAAACTGCAAGTCAGAAAGTTCCACTCAACATGAGGAGAAACTTTGGTGTGAGGGTGCTGGGGCACTGGAGCAGGCTGCCCAGGGAGGTTCTGGAGCCTCCTTCTCTGGAGGCTTTCAAGACCCATAGGGATGTGTTCTTGTATGACCTGCCCTAGGTGATCCTGCTTTGGCAGAGGCATTGGACTCTGTGATCTCCAGAGGTCCCTTCCAACCCCTTCTGTGATCCTATGATCTCAATTTTAGGTGCTCTCAGCACATGCTTAGTGTCACACAGAGTGGTGTGCCTCAATATTTTTGACACTGATCTTTTTTGAGACAGGAGGTACCATCAGGGCCAAAGACAGTGTTCCTGATGGAGTTAAACCATGCTGAGGGCTAAAAAACTGACTGAAATCAGCTGAAATCATGGGGCTGAGGCTCCCTGAGACTCATAGCAAAGCCTGCTCTGCTTTGGATCAGGCACAAGCAGGATGTGGAGTGCACAGTCAGGTTAGATAAACTCTCTGTGGGAGATACTTTGAACTCTGTAAGAGAGAATTTCTCTTGCAGGCAAGCCACGTATGTAGTAAAAAGCAAAAAATAAAACAAACCAAAAACCCCCAAAATTGTGTCCTGAAATGAAAGCCAGGCAGGACTTCATGATGAATCCTGTCAGTTCAGAGCAGGTCCCCAGCTCACAGGAGTGCTCTTTGTCATGAAATAAATGCTGAGAGGTAATAGATGAAGCAATGGTGACTTAGAATCATAGAATCAATAAGGTTGGAAAAGACCTCAAAGATCAGCAAGTCCAACCTGTCACCACAGACCTCATGACTACCAGACCATGGCACCAAGCGCTATGTCCAATCCCCTCTTGAGCACCTCCAGGGATGGTGACTCCACCACCTCCCCAGGCAGCCCATTCCAATGGCTAAGAACTCTCTCTGGGAAGAACTTTCTCCTCACCTCCAGCCTAAACTTCCTCTGGCACAGCATGAGACTGTGTCCCCTTGTTCTGGTGCTGGTTGTCTGGGAGAAGAGACCAGCCCCCACCTGGCCACAACCTCCCTTCAGGTACTTGTAGAGAGCAAGAAGGTCTCCCCTGAGCCTCCTCTTCCCCAGGCTAAGCAACCCCAGCTCCTTCAGCCTCTCCTCACAGGGCTGTGCTCCAGGCCTCTCCCCAGCCTTGTTGCCCTTCTCTGGACACATTCAAGTGTCTCAATGTCCTTCTTAAATTGAGGGGCCCAGAACTGGACACAGTACTTAAGGTGTGGACTTCTCAGTCCGTGGCACAGGTCTGTGTACCCCAGCCTAGGAAAATGACCTTCCTGAGCTGTCCCTGCTGTCTATTCAAAAAGGTGTGGGTTTGGGTGTCACTTCTGGTGACAATACACTGTGTTCAGGACTCTTCCTTGCAGACACTCAGGCAGAAGGATGTAGTTCACTGCAGAAGTGGCAGTTTTTTAGTGTGTCTTTATATTTTACCTTGTAGAATGTCATCAAATCCAAATCTTGCTACTTTGTATGTTGATTTAATTCACATTGTTGCTTTCCACACAGGTAACACTCTGGATGTTTTTAATACAGATTTTTTTTTTCCATAATGCCTTTCCTCCGAAGATCCCAAGCTGATTTGGCCCAGTTCCCAGGTACAGCTTAGCAACACTTAGCATAAGACCAGTAAAAGGAAGTAGCAGGGAATTTCATGCAGTTCTTGGCTGGCTCTCAATTCAAATGCACCTACAGGTCGGAGCATCCCCAGCTCTTGAGCCCCTGCTTCCTGTGGCTGTGACTGCCCGAGGCAAGTCCCTCCTGTTTCAGCCAGAAATCCCTCTCCCTTTCCTTTTTTCCCTCCCCCAGAACAAGCTCTGCTGTCTCCCAGGCTCTTACAAGAGAGAGATAATAAATCTTTATGTGGATGGGACATACAGGGTCTTGGGGCTGGAGGAGCCACTGCCTTACTCTGTTTTTCGCTGTTTGCTCAGAAAGCCGCAGTAAGCCCAAGCACACACTTTCGGTTTTGCCTCTCCCTGCGTCACTTTTAATGCCTTTTCCTTCTCTTCATACTTAGAGTAACTCATTTCTCCAGCCTGCTAAATTTACCAAGGAAAGTTTCAGTTTCTTTTTCAGCAGTCAGAATGGGGTTTTTTTGAGTATTGGTACTGAATGCTGTTTCTCCTGGACTTTGAAACCAGCTTTCTTGTATGGAAAGCCTTGCCTGCCTGGAAATTTGTTCCAGCTTGTTTTGCAGTTCAAAGTGCTGCTTTATGGATTCATTTTATGCCTCCTCGGAGACATTTTGCCAGAATTTTGCTTATCTGCTATTACTGCAACATGCTCCACCATCTTAGGCAGCCAATCACCTCCTCAGCCCCTTTTCAGCAGACTTCAAAGCAAAATGGAAATTCAATTGTGGCCTGCTACGCAGGCTGTGGTGATCTGGCTCTCACCTTTGGACCATGGGCAGTATTAGCTGTGCTCACACTGAAAAAGGCACTTCTGTACCATGCACAGCAAAGGGTTAACTCCTGTGCTGGGGGGAGGGGGAGAAAATCAGGCTGGCTGGACTCTGCCCCTTTGCTAATAGGCCTCCTTTCTAAAGTGCATGGAAGACAGATGAAAAATCTCAGGAGTTGCCTTGACTTATATTCCTGAGCATACAGCTTTCTCTTTTTTTGTGGTTAAATTTGACAGTTATAGTGGAGTATTTATGCACAGTCAATAAATCAGCTGAAAACCTGCTGCAGTCAGGGCATGTATCTGTAGTTTCTTCCTTATACTGTAGCTGAAAATGAGATTCTTGAATTGGCTGAAGCCTGTGAAAAGGACTTCAGGTGCACATCTCTCCATGGGAGACTTACAACCAAGTCCACAGTAATGGGGGATTTGCACCTCAGCTTGTGTTACTCTCCTCTAGACTGCCAACTCAGACTCCTGAAAAGGCAGTGGAAAAGCAAGTTTTGGATTAGGCTCCCAAACTCTGGCTTGTGTTTAGTGGAATGGTTGCAGAAAGGAGGTGGAGCAAGTGGAAGGGGCTGAAATCCTGAGGAGGTGAGCTACAAGGTTGTGGCAGTTTGCATTGCAGTTACAAACTAGCAAAACAAAGAAACCAAACCAACCAACCAACCAAAAAGCACTGCTGAGCGATATCCTGAAGAATAGGGCTTTGCTTTGTTTATTTATTTATTTTCAGAAGGGGCTTTTTCTAGTGTCGGTCTTAAGAGCAGCTAACTGCTGCTGAGTGAGAGTATTTAGCCCTGATGCACCACACAATATCAAAGGATTTG
Source organism: Picus viridis (assembly GCA_033816785.1). NCBI lineage: Eukaryota > Metazoa > Chordata > Aves > Piciformes > Picidae > Picus > Picus viridis. The sequence continues at coordinate 4,104,201 of CM066580.1, forward strand.
AGTTTGCTGAGCTCCTGCCATCTTGAGCATAAATCTCTGTATTCCTCCTCTGCCATGCAGTTGCTGGAGCTGTGGAGAAGTTATTGTTTAGCACATTTTCTTCTTACCTTTCTTACTGGAGTTCAGCTGGACACAAATTCATTATGCAAATAGGAGATTTCATCTTTCTGAGAGGGACAGTAGAGATCTGTGGCTGGCTGAGAGCTAAACACTCCTGAAGTCTCACTGTGGTACTGCAAATTGCAAGGCAAGTCCCTTAGCTCCAGTGGCAGCCCCTTTTTCTGTGTGATAGGGATAATACCTCCCAATGCAGGATGGATTAATGAGTGTTTTTACAGTGATTTAGCAGTGGCCATTTTTTGCTCTAGCTTGAAGCCTTTTACATCAGGCAGGAAAGCCATCAGGGCAGCTATAGCACATGATCAAGATAGGGAGCCACAGAAGCAGGGGGGAGGTTTGAAGGGTTTAGCTGTTCATCCAGATTTTAAGCAGATAATTTCTGACTAAGGTATCAAGTGAGGCCCAAATCTGGTGCCCAAGCTGACCTCCTTCAGCACCTAGAAGAGCATGGCTAGTGTCTTACAGGTAAATTATATTACTTCTTCATGTCAGAAAGCAGCTGGGTGAAGGGGAGGGAAAGTAACAGATGAAGCAATATAAAAGAATTGTTAAGAAGAAAGGAAGATTGTTAGGGCTAAAATCCTGACAGAGGCAACAATTTAGATCCTAAGTTGTGTTAGGATGAGGAACAGAAACATCCTAACTTCTCAGCACAACAGGGAAGAATACCACTGATCTGT